>CM024241.1:1682661-2373209 GCA_013421045.1 Propylea japonica
AACAGAAAGAACCTAGGAGACGAACAACTGCAGAGTTGCCCCCTTCAAAGTGCTACGCAGGATCTTCAACAAGCGTTCACTCAAGCAGGGTTGTTATCCCTAAGACGCATGAAATAAACGTTGTATGGATGTATCGACCATGCGTAACCACTATAAAATAACAAACATGGGTCAAAAAGCAACTGGATACAGATAACGATAATAAGTTATCAAGGACTCGCCCTATAAATGTGTGGAACGTTCATGGAAATTTTCATGAAGAAAATATGGTAGAGTAACCTCAGCTGGAGATGTCATTTTGCTGATATCGTTCTTCATTGAGAATAGCATGTCTGATTTTCGACGAAGAAATAAACATCCAGTTTTTTCTCGTACAACGTAACCGTTTTTTGTATCAAAATGAAACTCTCTTAATGAAAAACCATTCTCAACTAAACAATTTATTCCGAACTGATTGATTTGTTGCATGTACTCAGAAACCGAAATGTATCAATAACAAAGTAAAATACATATTCAGAATCAGTTACCTGGTTATCTCGCTGGCTGTAATCTAGGATTGTTATTATAACGTTGTAAATGTAAATATACAAAATGTGGACAAAAAACGTTAATCCATATTTTAGACCCTTCAATTTGCCTTTTGTGGCGAATCTTAAGCCAAAAACTATATTGATAAATTGTATATATTTCGGAAAAATATCCATTGTCAGTTATGCAAAGTTCAGAACGTTATCTGAAATGTTTTTCTCCCATAGTAAATACGTAAACGATTAGAGTAATCAATGGAAGAGCTTCTAAGGTAATTCACCAATATTATGGTGTCTAGTGTTTCTGATATATGATTATTTCGATGAAAATGTGAAATTAGGCCTGCATCATGTAATGAAAACTTTTTTCATATATTTCGAGGTATACTGATTGGTCTTTATGTGCGAAACTGTTATAACGTTATAGTAATCGAAACCATAATTATACAGGGTGAGTCTTTGACTTGTACATATATTTTAACCGTATATTCCTGGGATCAAAAGAAAGAAACACATTTTTACTCTACTATTTTTTCCGATTCGGCCTAAATAAGAAGATATAGCCTTTTTTTTTTCAAAATGAGCACTGGTAAACTAACCACTGAATTTTTGCAAGTACGAACTCTCTTTGCTATACTACTTCTGACATTGGCAGTAGTATTTGCTGTCATGACGATGAAAAAAGTCAACGTTGCCGAATGTACCCGGCCTAGTAGGACGAGCTTGCGAGTTATCAGAGAACTCTATGCAATGTTGATAACATTGCGTATCAATCTGATAAGAAAATAAACAAAATAACCCAAAATATTTATATACACAGTGGAATATGCCAAATTGTCATGGCCAACCGACAGCGAAGTTTCGTGAATGGACTACTCACTTCTGAAGCTAAGGTCACCCAAGCATAAAACCGAAACAGTAGAAAGTGTGACTGAAATACACACCCAAAAGAAGATGACCAGAAGAATTTCACATTACCAAAATGTTCTTCATACAAATAATAGGTATCTGCAACGAAATCAATAGATTTCCTAGCTATCAGTAGAGCTGTATTGAAAGACATTATAAGCCAAAAATCCTCCATCAGCTTAAAAATGTCTAGATGCATTTTGGATATTTTTCTAATCGATACAATCGATTCGTTTTTATACACCTGCTCAATGTCCTTTATTATTCGTAGTTTCAAGTTAGGATATTCACTTTGAATATCATTCGTCTCTTCGGAAGTCCTTACCAAGATTCGATTGAGGTTGGCAACCAAGTGATTCAACTTTCTACTGATATTTAACACTAAATCACATTCTGCAGCATCTCTCATATCAGCGAAAAACCATTGTAGTTTATCGTGATCCTTTATTGATTCATAATCATGATGATATGGGGCGATAAAGAAAATGATGGAGCTTATCATACTCAGTGTAAGACAAGGATAAAAATTTGAAGGCTTGGAACTCATGACATCAGTGCCCATCATCCTTCCAAGCTGAATAGTTTTGAAGTAAGATTCTCGATTCTTTTTCTGGCCATATATAAATAACATAACTTGATCATAATGAAAACTACTGCTATCAATCGACAAATTTGAAGCACCCGGATATGTAAATCTAAAACAATATGAATTGTAAATATCCAGACCAGCCTAATGATATTCATGGTGAGAATAAAAATATCAATAGATTCAATGAATTTTGAGAGTCAATAGAGAGTTATCGAAACGCAAATAGAGGCCAAACTTAAATAAAGTTTCCTTTATTTGAAATCTGCTAATGCGCATCAAAGCAAGATTTTAAGGTAGCCTTTAATAAATACAGGCTTCCCTCACTTAACTTGAATGAAGAAAAGATCCCTTATTTTGACAGTTCTCTCACCCTTTTTTTGTTATTTTATGTCAGATACCAGGTATGAATCCTATTCAGGTACTAGATACTTTCATTTTTCTTGGTGCATTGATCAATTTGAAATTCGGTAGTAGTGGATAGTCAGTAGAGAGCATTTGATATCGTATATTGTGAAAAAAAAATTAACAGATAGATTGAAAATGTCTCAAATTCCCTTATGAGGACGTAGTGACATTGTTGGGGGAAGTGTTCTTCTTCTTCTTCTCTGTGCGGTGCCTTTCCGGCCGAACTGAGGCCTAGTGGCCCATTGTTCACCCGCATCGTTCTATAGAGACTCAGCTCCTCAGACACGAAGACAGAAATGTCCCTTTCACCATAGGAATAGAAGGTGTTGGATTTCCTAGGTGTGTTGACCCTAACTCAGTAAGGTTCCCACAGTTGAACAAAATATGCTCAACCGTTTGATCAGTACTCCTGCACCCCGGCATAGGGAACAGCTCGTCAATCCCATTCTCTTCAAATGCTGTTAAACAGGTGACCAGTCAATGCACCAGTTACCAGACCGAGTGTTTCCTCTCCAGCAACAGAAGCAATGAAAATCCTCGACCACCTCAGGCCCACCCCTGCGCTCCATTCCGAGAAAAATTCCCTGTTCAGCCAGTTCTGAAGAAACTTCTGACAGATGTGCGACAGATTTGCAGCGTAGGCTCCGGACCAACAAATGCTAATTCGGCTCCAAGCCTAGCCAGTTCATCTGCCTTAACGTTACCAAGTATATCCGCATGAGCCGGACACCAGATTACCAAAAAGTTATCAGAGCCCAGCCTTCGCAGAGCTTTCCTGCATTCTTCTACCAAAAGAGAATCAACTCTAACATCGGATAGAGATTTCAGAGTTCCCTGGCTGTCGCAACATATGTAAATGTGCTGGCCAGAGTATCCCCTGCGAATATTTTCTAGTGCGCATGCAAGAAGCGCAAATAGCTCAGCCTGCGCAATGGAACAGTCCTTCCCCAGAGGGATAGCCTGATGAAATGAGGACCCACGATTCCGGCACCAGACCCTGTTTTTGTGACAGAGCATCAGTGAACCACGTGGGACCTTCAGGACTAAGAAGCCTGTTTGATGAAGACTATAGGT
This sequence comes from Propylea japonica, assembly GCA_013421045.1. Lineage (NCBI taxonomy): Eukaryota > Metazoa > Arthropoda > Insecta > Coleoptera > Coccinellidae > Propylea > Propylea japonica. Next base: position 1,686,166 of record CM024241.1, read on the forward strand.
CTCTGTCAGGAACAATTACCCTGTAGGGTTCGTCGAAGTAGAACTTAGTGCCCGCGCGGTCACCTCTTTGGAGAAGGGGAGCGTGGAGCATCCTTAACCATTTGAGGGCCCTTGCGTGCCCAGTGTGGGGAAAGTGTTGAAAAAGAATTCCTTCATGAATGCTGAAATGTGGCAAGAAGTGAGAAATGGACAATTTCATTCAATGAAAAATTATTTTTTGGGCCCCCCTTTTTCTTCTAGAAATTTGCATTTCCTGGTCTAGCCCGGGAAGTACGTATTAGGATTCAACAGGAAGTGTAATTTTGATAAATACAGTTGATCATTACTATAGCAACGAACTGAATAACAGTTCATATGAAATAAGTTATCAAAAATCTGCATATTTGTACGCAAAACGTTCGAAAATAGTTTTTTTGGACTCGAAGACTTCCAGAAATTTGTCTTTTGGTTCAAAAAATTCTATTTTCCGGATATTTCATTAAAGTATCTTCGGCAATGTTTGTATCGGCAACATATGAATGGTAACAAGTGTCAAAATGAAGGAAATGCTTTAATAAGTTGACAAATAATAAATTGTTCCGATAGCTCAAATGTCAGACCAACGCCAACGTTAAATGATCTTTTATTACAGGATCCTTTAAAACTTTAAAGTCAGTTTTTGGTTTTCGATAACTCTCTAATATTTATATTAGAGATTAGATATTTTCGTTTTCCTCCAGATATAAGATTTGCATGGGAAATGAAGATTTGGTATGGGCAAGCTTCCTGTATTTACCTGCTTTTACAACATTGCTGTAGAAAATGTTGTAAAGACAACATTGTAAATATAGAAGATGTGAACGAAAGCTATGATTCCAAATTGAAGATGCTTCATTTTACCTCCTGAGGAGAATATTAGACCAAAGATCATATTAACAAAATGTATCAATTTCGTGTGAAAATGTCCATATTCAAAAACGCGAGGTTGGAAACTTCATCCAAAATGTTTTCTACCGATGTAAATGACCATATTCCATTAGTTTAATCAGTGATGTACTCGTATCATTAGGGCAACACCAAAATTATGATGTCAAGTGTTTATGATATATGAAAAATTCGATGTAGAACTGATATTTACCACAACATCATTGAAAAATGGGTAAACCAAATTATTGAAAAATTCTAATTTTATTGATAATACGTTAGCTCACTATGTTTCCATTGCTAGTAATTGAGATGAATTGTCCGAAATGGTAGTCAGCTGAGTATTTTGTCGGCAAAGAAAATGATATAGGGTCAATATTCAGTAAATATGCACAATTTTATTCATCGACTTCCTTGAAAAGCCAAAACCATCAAATAGTGTAATTGATGCCTCTGAAGGAAGAACCTCCAACAAAGAAGACAACGAATGAAAAAATGTTTTTTCATCAAGATAACGCACCTTGCACAAAATCGTTGGCTCCACGAAATGGGCTCTGAGTTGCTTCCGCATCTAGTCAATTTTCCAGATTTAGCCTGAACAACATATCCTCTGTTTGCGGACCGGCAGAATACTCCCAAAAAAAAAATCTGCTTAAATGAAGAGGACATAGCAACGGAAACTATGTTGATGGATTGAAATAATTGTGACCAATAAAAGTGTGTTTCAAATCTCAAAGTAGAATGAAAGTTTTCTTCATACACTTCTTCAAAGCATTGAGCAAATATTTTCAATAGAGGGGAAAGTGAGGTAATACGATCCCTAAGGGTCAAATGATCCCCGCCGTAAATCAGAAACAGTTTGTACCATCTATCCAAATATGTACACATGAAACATGTTCCTCTGCGCCCCTGCGAGTTACCTGTAAAATGTCAATGTGGTGCGAGTGCTTGGCGTGATTTTATTAAAAAATAATCAAAAAGTGTGGCTCTGATCTAAGGTAAGCATGTTTTTGGACTTTCGTTTTTTTACATGTAAGTGTTCATTGAAATGTTGTTTCGTTTGCGGGTATTAGTAGCAGTTAGCTAATATTTAAGCAATGTTCGATCATCGCACGCGGTATGTTAAAGTTTTGTTTTGATCGATATTTTGTAATTTGGTATTTGGGTGAAATGATCCCCTCTGTGTGTCTAAATTGATCCCAGGAATCATTTTACCCATTAATAGTTTTTGTTTACAGATCATGCCGAGAATTTATAAACGTAAAACTAATCGCCAAAAGAGGCCTGAAGAACAAATGCAAAAGGCATTAGATATGGTATGGCTTACAAAACCGCGAGAAGAGAATTTGACGTTCCTGTGATGATATTAGAAAGAAGAGCCAAAGGTAAAAATAAAATAGCTGTAGGCTCAGCTAAAAAGTTAGGTAGCAAACAAACAGTGTTCAACCTGGAACTGTTGACATGGAGTCCAGAATAATATACGGGTTGACCACTCAGGATTCTTAACCTCAGCTCACCAAAAATGGCAGAAAGAAATAATTACCGCATCAATTTTCCGAAGCTAAAGGAAGAGCTGGACTTGAATGGCTTCGTCGATTTAGACGTAGACATCCAGACATTACAATGCGTGCGCGAGGTTTTAATAAGAATGTGGTGTGAATGAATTTCTCACGACTTTGAGAAACGCCAGGAGAAATATCATTTTCAACCCATCGAATATTTTTGCTTTGTGTAACTTGCTTACATACTTAAATTGTTATGAACAATACATATTATCATTTAAATAAATACAAGTTCTTTATTTCCTTTTTTTTATATTTATTAACTTATAGTCCAAAATGATCCCTGGGATCATTTTGCCCCTACCCCATAAAATGATCCCTGCAGGGATCATTTTATCCACAGGGGTGTATAAAATGATCCTTCCTGAACTGTAACAACAATGTCTAATACAAAAAAAACTACATAGATGAAATGAAAATAAGTAGGCAGATACAAAGTTAAGTAAATTTCACTACATTCAACAATTGAAATCTTGCGGTTTTTGCCTACAACTTTAGCCACAATTAAAATTTTCCCTTAAGGGGATCATTATACCTCACCTTCCCCTAATAGTGATTCGACTTCAAATGTGAAACCGCTGAAGTCATAGTTATCGAAAGTATCGTTGACTGTACATTTTCGAATGATTTCTAGAAAAAAACCATAGCGATTATCCATTTTTCATCCCGTAGTCAGGCTCTCGAATAGAAAACGCTGAAATAACCTTAAATTCAAACGATTAGATTTGACAATTGAGCACTCGTTCTACATAAACGAATATATTTAACACTCTTAAAGCTTTCACTAAAAAAAATACCTATTTAACAAACTGTAAATAAGATTATTCAAGAAATATGTTATCAATCATAAAAAACTCCTCGAATCAGTTATCTACCGAAAAAAATTGCTATAGATTTCCGACAACATTATGAAAAAATAATTTTTGTTATACTCACTTCTGAAGCACAGGAGACCCAAGAATAAATCGAAATTGAACAAATCAGCATAGAAATAAATACCCACATGGAAGCCAAATATAATTTTATACTATCAACGTGCGTATAACAAAAATAGGTATCTGCAACCAAATCTACAGTTTTTTCTGGCTATAAGTAAAGCTGAATTGAAGGACAGTATAAGCCCAAACTGCACCATACTCTCAAAATATCCAAGTGCATTTTGGCTATTTTACTATCGATAAAATCGATTCATCTATTTCTTTTGCTCGATGTCCCCTTTATTATTTGCAGTTTCAAGCTTGGATATTCACCCTGGATATCATGGATTTCTTCAAGGACCTTCATAAGGATTTGGTTCAGACGAGCAAACAGACTATAAGAATGCCTACAAATACTTAACACTGAATCACATTCTGCAGCAACTCTCATATCGGCGAAAACCATTGAAGTTTATCAAAAACTTTATTGGCTCATAGTCCGAAGAGTAGGGATCGAAAAAAGAAAATAAAGAGGCAATCTGTGTCAATACAAGACAAAGACAACAATTAAATGGTTCAGAATTAATATTTTCGATATCCATCATCCTTCCAACCTAAAAAACTCTGATTGAGTTTCCTCGATTTTTTCCTCTTACCAAAATAAATGACATAACTTGAAGATGATAAATACTACAGCACCCAGTCTACAAACTTGAATCACCTGGATTGCAACACCTAAAAACATGTTAATTCTCAACATCAACTTAACGATTATGATTACTTATTCCGTTAACGAAAGGTTGAGCGCATTGTAGGCGTTTTGTTTATTTATTTGAAGTTGGCAGTATTTGTTGTCATAACGTATAGTAAAGTCAATGTTGCCTCGTCCGACGAGCTTTAGAGTTGTCAGAGAACTCTATGCTTTATTTACAACATTGCGTATCAATCGGACAAGAACCTAAACAACATAACCTAAAATTTGAATATACTCAGTGAAATATGCCAAATTGTCATGGCCAACCGACGGCTCAACCTTTGGTGAACGGACTATACTAACAGGATGACATTCTAAATTCATTTACCCGTGTTAACTTGGTTGTTATAAAAAATCGTGGTTATGATAGCATTGTAAATATAAACAATGTGAACAAAAGATATGAGTCCAAATTGTATATATCTAAATTTGTCTCCAGAAGGGTATCTTAGCCCAAACATCATATGAATAATTTTATAAATTTCGTGAATAATTCATGTTTTAGTAACACAACGTTGAAAAGCTCACGTTGGTATAGATAGGAAATGTTTTTTCCGAATATGTGACGCGCCATTAGTATATAATCAACGATATACAGAGAAAGCGTTTTCAATTTATTTCACCGAAATTTATAGTGTCAAGTGTTTCTGATATATGACAAATGCGATGAAAGAAGTGATATTAACTCTGCATCATTAAAAAATAAGCGTTGACGTGAATTTATAACCTTTTGCCTACTGGGGCATAGTAATGATGTTACTACTTTGAATTATCCTGAGAATTTGAGCTCAATATTTGCCATTGAAACCGTGGAGCTTAGAACGCGACGGCTTTATTTCATCAATTCAAAGTAAGTTTCCATCCAGGCTTGAAACAGCAAAGAGTTTTCCAAAAAGAGGTGTTATTTTGATATTCAAGAAAAATGCCATTTTTCAATTAAATGATCTGATTTCATTATAAAGAAGAAGCTATGCCGTTAATAGTGGAAAATAACATCAGACAAATGACCACCACCACCACGCTTACAGAACCAAATCTTTTTAATGAATTTTTCCATAACCAAATCGTGGAGTGGCTGCCCTATCTCCTCAATAGCCTCACAAATTCCATCTTTGAGGTCTTGAATCGACGCTTGGCTATTGGCATAGACCTCCTCTTTCACGTGGTCCCAAAGGAAGAAGTCGCAAAGTGTTAAATCACAAGATCTCGGTGGCCAATTGTGATCACCTCTTCGAGGGGTAACAGGGTCCGAAAACTTTTCCCGCAAAAGATAAATGGTATAGTTGCTTGTTGAAATTAAACGGTGGTCAGATCAATAATATCCAATTTGAAAAATCATTAATCATCTCTCGATAGCGCAATCCATTCACCGTAACTGTTTGCTCCAGCCTCAGTTTTCGAAAAAGTAAGGTCCAATGACTCCGCCGGACCATGAACCGCAGCAAACAATCACACGTTGAGGATGAAGAGGCTTTTCAACAACGACTCTTGGGTTTTCCGAGCCCCAGATGCGACAATTTGCTTGTTGACGAAGCCACTGAGGTGGAAATGGACCTCATCACTCAAAATGATTTTCGATGGAATTCCGGATCATTTTCATGCATTTCAACGACCCAATCAGCAAAGACACGACGTTGTTGATGATCGGCTGGCTAGAGATCTTGTGTTAACTGAACTTTATAAGCCTTAAGACCCAAATTTTTATGTTAAAGAAGTAGAGAATATATTTTTTCAGTTCCAGTTTATTCACTGGTGCCTGTAGCTTTGCTTAGATTTGTTGGCTTCTAAAAATCTTTCTTATAATTTCTGGTGTGCCCTCGCATGTTCAATGTTAACTTGAGTACCTATGTTAAAGAAGTAAAGAAGGCTTTAGCTTTAACGCAGAAAAATCTGCATACAGAGTTTATGAAGAAGTTGTTTCACATTATTTTCTCCGCTCATGGAACCACACATTTTACACTGAGCTAAATTCTCTTCTTTTTCCCTAATTTTTAGGAAAAGGATATATTAAATTACTAAGAAAAGAGTAGAGGACTTATTCCCGCCTTTTTCGAATACAAAATTGAACTGCAGTGTGCATGCGGTGACTCTACAATCCTGCTCTGGTGTAGGGTTTCGATACATCAACCTGAGTCAGCGATCGAGTTAATACCACCGTACTTTCCGAACACAGGTTGGCATTGGGCGCATTGGTTGCAGCGCAGAAAGGTAGTCACGGAACCAATAGACCACAATCTAATCTTATTTAAATCTACAATAGGACAGGTAGTCTTCCACTTCCAACAAATAAAATATAATGATAAGATCGTATCAACAGTAATGAATGTTATACTCACTTCTGAAGAACATAACACCCAAGTGTGAATCAAAATAACACAACAAACTACAGAATAAAAGGAGTCAACCAAACCCCACATGAACACCCGATCTGTATGACGACCTGTCTGTAGATAATCGTAAACATAATAAGTGTCTGTTACTATATAAACAAATTTCCTCGCAAGTTGTAGTAACACGTTGAATGAAAAAATCAAATCAAAATCCTTCATTGTCTCTGTGATTTTCAAGTGCATGTTCGAGATATATCTTATTTTCGAAATCGATTCGTCAATCTTTTCCTTCTCTATATCTTGTATTATTTTCAGTTTCAATTTTGGGTATATATTCTGTATGTCCTCTGTTTCATCAAGAATTTTCTTCAGTGCTTGGTTCAGCACTGCCAGCGAGTTGCTCAGATATCTGGAAAATGTCATCATCAAGTCGCATTCTGCAGAATCCCTCAGATCAGAAAATAGCCATCCAAATTTATCAGAAATTTGTAATTATCACTTATCGCGGACTCCATAGTAACCGCAGTATAAATAATTACACTCAGCATTAAACAAGGAATATATGTCAGAATTGACTTCGTTTCTTTCATCTTCAAAGTTCTTCTTTGGTCAAGCATCTCAGAAGTAAGTTTCTCGATGTTTTCTGTGGCTAAATAGATGTGAAAAAAACTTCATAATTATGCATATTACTGAGCACAATCTACAAACTTGAACCACTTGGACTGATATACCTAAAAATCAATACGACTGGTGAATATTTGAAATTTGGGACTGTTTTTGAACATATGAGTGAAAGAATTACTTTTACGAATGAGTATTACACGTTTTACCTCTATTTCGGAAATTTCCATTTCAAATTAACACCTCGGTTACACTCAGCTCCCTTCCAAGGCAGGGAGCAGGTAATTGAGCAGGAGAGTGGACAGCACGAGAATTTCACCAAAAATTCTCCTGCTCCTGCCACTGCCACTCGCGCTGCCGTAAATTCGCGGGTTTTTCGCATGGAACACTCATATGATGAAATGGAATGAACAGTGATCATAACTGCTTGTTTATTTTTATTTTTTCCGAGAAAAGTATCGACAGTATCGAAATTTTGCATTTGACTTTTTTTCTCCAGAATTGAATGGGAAACCATAGGAGAATTTTATTTTTCGGAAATCTATTCCACGAAAACAATTTTTTAAAGAAATCATGGGAGTTTATTATTTTCAACCCCTAATAATGAAGTTATGAAATCTAATAAACTTGTGTGATTAACATCTACAAAGTGCTTCATAATATGTATAGCTAGAGCACTAGAAAGATAGGTATGCCAGACAGGCTGACTGGGTCCAACCATAGACTCGAAAATTACAGATAGTAATGCCAATTTCTCAGTTATTGTGCCCTATTGTTAGTTGCGTGCTTTTTTTGAAGAATAGTTAATAGAAAGTATTGATTTTTTTATTCAAAACAATAAAGTTGGAGACTAGACAGGTAAGCATAAGCATTTATTCGATCACAGATTTCATTTCATTCGAATTGTTCTATAATTTTCGAGTCTGTGGTTGAACCCAGCATGGCTGTCTGGTATACTCCCCTTTTCGGAGCCTAACCGTGGGTTTCACAAAGCTTGATTGGGCAATCAAATCGTTGATTTTGAATTAAGTCGATGGTTTATGTCAAAAATGAACTGAAAATTGCACAGAAATGATGACATTTCAATAATCAAGCTGATTGGAGTTTTATGAAACCCGGCTTTAGTATAGCTAAGGCTCTAAAAGTGCTCTAGTATAGCTTTATGACTCACAAAGCTTGATCGGCAATCAAATCGTTGATTTTGAATTAAGTCGATGGTTTATGTCAAAAATTAACAGAAAATTGCACAGAAATGATGACATTTCAATAATCAAGCTGATTGGCTTTACTCTATAATCTATGGCTTTGGTGTTTTTAGGAAACTGTAAAAAAATTAAAAACTGTCAACTGTCAACTCGTCAACGCCTTCCAAGCCCGTATCTTGAGAGGGGGGTCGATTTCAAAAGAAATTTACTAACTACCCCTGCTTATTTTCATCGAGGAATCATCGCCCAAAGTATTTACAGTCACCTAGTATAAGAAAATAAATTCAAAACTGAAGAGAAAATTTTAAAAATGGCCTCAAACGTTATTACAAATTTTGATTATATGCCCCAATTAATAGCGTCTTTTTTACAAGAGTAAGTATAGTTCATTAATTTTTCGGTAATAGAAATAAATCAAGACTTATCAAGAGGTACCTATTGGAGTTGTTGTTCTTCTGATTTGAATAAAGTGACAGGGCTTCTGAAATTTTTCTGACAACCTAATATATATATTCTTTTGAATTGAGAGCTAATAAAATACAATACATGAAACAAAAAAGTCCCTAGCTGCTGGTTAGTGCAAAACGGAGTACCATACTATAGTCTGCGTATGATATCAGAGCTAGGGGAAGACATTATAAGCAAAAATCTGTCTCGCCGTTTTTACAGAATTGAAACCTAAAACTATTCGAATAAATACCTTCAATATTCAGATACAATACTTAATTCTTGCTCTCGGGCCAGGTGGGTGTTTTGAACTAGGTCTGGCCTTCCAAGTGGTGATTTTTCGGATCTTCTGTTCTTCTAAGACCGCTACAGGACCCTACTGAAGGGTAATCATCTTCCATAAATTCAAACAGTGGTATTTCATTCTAAATATCGAATTCAATTTCGGAATAACGAAAAAAGCGTGTGACAAACTTATAATGATACCATTTTGACGAAATGTAGTTTTCCGAAAATAAATTACAAGGCGAAAAACTTACATCGATAGAAAATCAACTTATTTATTGTACTCACTGCAGAGGAGGATGATACCCAACAAAAAATCAGAACGACAGCATGTGCCCCCATATAAATTACCCAAGGAATGACCACCACATTTTTTGGCGGTCCAACTGGTTATCACTTTGTACAAAAGTGCAAAAAAGCGTAGGAATCTGTTACTATGTAAACCAAACATTTGGTTAACAGTGAAGAAACATTAAATGAGAAGATATTTCCCAAATGCTCAATAATCTTCAGGATTTTCATATGCATTTTGGATATCTTCCTTATTGATGATACCAATTCCTCAACAGTTTTCGGTTGAGATTGTTGTTGTATTTTTCTCATACTCTGAATCTTTTTGGAATCCTTACTGGCTTCTCTGAGCTTTTGGTTCAAGTAATTCACCAAATGTTTATAATATCTGCAAATACTCCAGACAAGACTGCATTCTAAGGAGTCTCTCACATCAGAAAAAATCCAACCAAGTCTGTCGATAAGCTTAATAGATCCAAAATCATCAAATAAATCCAAAGCGGAGCACATATAAAATACTACTATTAAACAAAGACAGAAAAAACAGCCAATTGAATTTGAACTTATTTTTGTCATTTTCATCCTTCTCCTTTGTCCAATCATTTCCGTGAGAAGTTTCTCGATTTTCATTGTTGCTGAATAGATGAGGATGAACTTGATGATTATAAAAATTGCTGTAGACACTCTACAAACTTGAATTACTAGGATTATGAGATCTAGAAGAAATATCAATAGTGAATATTCAGAAATTTTTGGGTTAAAAGACGCTATTTTGATGTAAACGGTTTGGGCATAGTCTATCTGAACTCACTTGAAGTAAGTATAGAAAATTAAGAAAAGCCCCGAGAAGGAGCGATTGAGCGCTCGTTCAATAATGGAGCAATAAGACCATTACTTGAAAATTCTATGTGGTATTTGAGATTGATACCAAAATTTATAAATGCAAAATCTCAGCACAATCTGTATAATTTTCTGAAAATTATCCACGAAGTTAAATTAAATTCTATAGTTCTGATGATGCGAACCTCTTGAAATCTTGCATGAACATTCAGTATATGTCTTGATTCATAAAATGAATTTCACCCGAATCGGATATCCTGTTATTTAAATAGAGAGATTCTTCTTTTCAATATTACAATTGAATTTTCAATGGTTTTGTTAACACTATTACCACAAAATTTCGCATGAAAATTCAGTATATCAGTCTTCATTCACAAAAGAAATTTCACTGGAATCAGATATCCTGTTATGGAAATATAAACATACTTCTATTCAATATTCCAATTGAATTTTATGGTTTTGTTAACACTATGGCCACAAAATTTTGCATGAAGCTTATTATGCCCATCTCGAATATGGCCGCAACATTTCATGTCGATGGGTTTCGTTTTGTCTGAGGAATTAAGGAACAAAAATTTTGAATGAACATATATTATGGAACACCCTGTACGATTTGGCTGGTTAAGTCTCTAGGACAATCTTTTCGAAACTTATCGTGTTAACGGATGGCCGGACGGCCCCACGGACAGAATTGAATTTGACTACGAATTCCTCATCAGGGAGTAGAACCCTATAGTTTGAGATCATTTTCGACTACAAATTCGAAAATTACAGACATTGGGCAAAACGATATACCGCTTGTTTAAGTAGAACGAGCGCTCAATTTTGGTGGCTTTGGTTCAAGGAAAAAGAAAACCATCATGACTACAGTAAACAACGTATTTACCTTCGGCTCCGTTTCCTCCTTTTACACCAACTATTACCACTGATTTTATCACAGCGTATATGTAGAAGATATGGTAGGGAATAGTTATCGCAAGTTGCAGACATCTTGATTTCCATTCAGAGAAAAATCTCAGACCGTAAATATAAAAGATATACTGGTTAAATTTTGGGTATATTTCCATGTATATGTCTCCGTATGTTCAAGTAGTAGTTCAAATGTGTTATGATTTCCGATGCAACGTCATGCACCATTACGATAATTGATGGTTTATCGAAAGAATCGGTAGCATAACAATCAAAAAAAAATATTGTGACTCAAAAGATACCTGCACTTTGTAACAATGGCATTAATGCACTTGAGTTTCAACTGTCAGATATCATCTGAAACTATTCCTACCTACGTTTTTATACTAAGCCAAGAGTTTTATCATCATACCATTAAATACGAGATTAAATATGATATCAGAGAAGCACCATCAACATTTCTACTTGCAAGGAAAAAGAGTACGATTCATAAAAATAACACCCTAAAGATTTGAAGGAAATTGGTATCATAATAATAAGTAAATGGTTCTCCAATAAGAGGTGTTATTTTGAAGAGACCGCTATTTCGGTAGATGTCACGTTTGAAGCTGTCATGTTTTGACATTTAACAAGTAGAAACTACGCCATTAATAAAAATGAAATGATATACACTTCAAAAACGCATTGAAATTATTTATTCACTATAAAAATGTTTAAAATTTGGGAGAAACGGTTCGTAAAACTCGAACATTTTTGGGTCGTCGTGAAGCACCTTGTCGGACCGCAATAAAGAAATTGGTGAAAAAATTCAAGCTGTTGGGACAAGTTAGTGATGTGAAGAATAAAACCTGTGCACGTCTCTCAAGAACAGCCGAAAATATTGCTGCTGTATCCGAATGGGTTGAAAACACCCAGGTTTGTCAATTCCTCGTTGAATTTGGCATTCCACAAAAGTTTTTATGGCCGAAATTGGATAGTATTGATCTGGGCAATACTACATTACTTCTAACAAGACGGCGCTACGTGCCACACAAGCACCGAAACCATTGATCTTTGCCAGGAACTGTTTCCGGACCGTATTATCTCTCGAAGAGGTGATCACAATTGACTACCGAGATCTTGTGATTTAACACCTTGCGACTTCTTCCTTTGGGGCCACGTGAAAGAGGTCTACGTCATTAGCCCAGCGTCGATTCAAGACCTCAAAGATGGAAACTCGTGAGGCTATCGAGGACATAGGGCAGCCACTTTGCGATTTGTTTATGGAAAATTTAATTAAAAGGATATGGTCCTGTAAGCGTGGTCGTGGTGGTCATTTGACTGACGTTATTTTCCACTATTAACGGCATAGCTTCTTCCTTATGATGAAATAAATATCCGATCATTTATATTGTAAAATGGCATTTTTCTTTGAATATCAAAATAACATCTCTTATTGGGAAACCCGTCATAAAATCGATATAACCCGTGAATTTGCATCAACTCGAAAATGTTCAAAGGCAACCTTGTGAAGAAATTGATTATGTTCTCATAGTAAGTACAAATCAATAAACTAAATTTGATTCTCATCTCGATAAAATAATGTGTAATACTCGTTCGTATAAGCTTTCGTATTCAAATAACTTGATGAAACAAGCACCATAAATTGAGATCACAAAAAATACAATAATAAAACCACTTGAATTATATTCACCTACCTACATCGCTCACGTCTCTATTGTTAGATAATACTGATACCAAAATATTGTAACAGTAGAAAACATGAAGACAAAATGTTATACCAAACGTCACATGCTTCAAATCGGCAGTTGAGGAGAATTTCAATCCCAAAATTAAATAAACGCATTGCATCACTTTAGGAAGTATTCCTTCCATCTTTAATAGAGAAAGTGTCTATTATGTTATGTTTTCAAATTATGATAAAACAAGCTACCATTAGGATAATTGATTTTATCTAATTGCTCCGTTATTTCTTCAATTAATAATGATTAAACGGGAATTCTCTACTTTTCCCGATTAAAATTAACCTATTCAGGGTTATTCAGTCCGTTTAATGTTCGAAAACAAAAAAGGTAAAGCAGTAACGTTGAATGGCGAACGTTACTGTTGTATGAAAACATAGTTTCTTGTGTATCATTTGAAAAAACTTGATCTTGTCGACGTGTGGTTTCAGCAAGACCGTGCCACATGTCATACTTGTGTTATATTCACGATCTTGCACGAATTTGTTCCTGGTCGTGTCATCTTGCGATATGGTGAACAAAATTGCTTATTAAAACGTCTATGGGATTATCTAAAGTCACAGGTTCATTTCAATAAGCCTGGAACCATCGAATGTTCGAAAGTCGAAATAAGACGCCGTATCAATGAAATACCACCACAAGTACCCGATGACGACTTAGAAAAATTCATCAAAAGGGCACGGCACATGGTAGTTAAGCCCAGGCGGCAATTTATAGGACGTTTTATTCAATACATGATTCCCAAATGTATATTTTTCTGAGTTATTCAATTTTCAAATACTTTGCTACAAAAACCATGTTTTATTATACACTGAATGCTTGGGTTCTCTTGGAAAACACATTTTATAGACCAGTCTAATAACAACGCTGATAAACCTTTTTCAAGATGGCTGATGGGAGTAACTATAAAAAAATCAGATGATATTTGATAATCTGCTATTTCCACAATTGATCACGCAACCAGCAGAAAAACGATGGCATACTTAAATCGAAAATAGTGAAAATTCGAAGAATAGAATAAAATAAATAAATGAATTTCCAAATTTTTTGCTTAATACTTCACAGAAGTAGATTGTAAACCTCAATAAAAAGTGAAAAAAAATGAATGTTTACTCATACCTGCCAGCAGCCATATTGAAAATCAGATTTATTTTATTTGAAAACTAACTAAAAAAGTGGTACATCACTGAGAAATTGTGGACCAACAATTATTTTTGAATTCTTTTTTTCTATGGTTCTGTAATGGCCACAAAATTCCGCATGAGAATTCAGGATTTTAATTTACTTACATTCGCAAAAGAAATTTCCCTTGATCGGATATCCTGTTATGGAAAGATAAAGATTCATCTTATCAATATTACAATTGAATTTTCTATGGTTTTGTTCACACTATGGCCACAAAATTTTACATGAGGCTTGTTATGAACATCTTGCATTTCGATTGGTTTCGTTTTTTCTAAGATATTGAGGAACAAAAATTTTGAATTACCATATTTTATGGAACACCCTGTACGATTTGGCTGGTTAACGAACTCAACGGAGCCATTTGGGGCCCGAACTCATACTGAAAATTTCAAGTGTCTAGAACAATTCCTTGGAAAGTTATTGTATGTACTAACGGACTGCCGGAAGGCCCTATGGACAGAATTGAATTTGACCACGAATTTGTCATCAGGGAGTCTCCCTATTGTTTGAGACCATTTTCGAAATTCGAAAATAACAGACATTTGGGCAAAACGATATAGCACACGTTTAAGTAGAACGAGAGCTCAAAAAACGAAACATTTTAATGACACTTTTCACAACAAATAAGCATCAAGATATTTCATTTTCTTTCAAAAAACGGCAACTACACGAAAAAAAAAGCCAAAGCGATTTTTGTCACAAATTCAACGAGGAATTAAGAAGTTTTTCAGTCAGTTTTTGAGTAACACTTCAACACCCTGAATCTTGGGAACAATGCATTTCCCACATTAATGGGAACCTTTTTTCATAAAATGATCTGATGAATCACCCCTTTCATTTCTTCGGTGTTATTCAGATACACATACATATAATTTCAGTTCACGTGATAATTATACTCACTTGTATCGGAACTGAACTCCATAGATGAAGAATTTGACAATCTTGAAAAAACTGATAAACAATCCATGTGAGATGAAGAAGAACGTACCTACCCTCAAACCAAGCTTCAATGAAACCAAAGATAACATTCACAACCTCTGTTATGTTGATGATAAGCCTCAGAGCAACGTTAAAAGTTATTATAGTTTCCAGCTCTTTCAAAATGGATATTAACGTGAAGTGGTCCTTGCAAATGTTTTCAAAACGTGATGTACCACTAGTTTTTTCGAGAAAGTCGTAATTTTCATCTTCTGAGATATTTCTCACGCAGATGTGCATCAACTGACGGTTCAGTGTTACCAACATATCTTCAATTATGAGTAGAATCGTCCGGAAAAAAACTATTTCCATAAGATCTCGTGAGACTGAGGTTATCAAACAAATAGTGTCATTGAGGTCAACGGCGGATCTTCTCCAGGGTACTTTGTAAATGTTGATGTAAAGAATCATAAAAAATGGCGCCGACAGAAGAAATTCACTTCCGCTTCTGTTATTCAGTTTCATCGAATAATACTGATGAAAATGTAAATGATGATCCATGATCCTTTCCAGGATTCCCCTCAGTTTGTGGGAATGTAAAATATTCCAAATTATCCTAACCAAAATGACTATGAATTCAAGGACTCGGCAAACTATTAACACCCTTACTTTGATTCTTACCAGGAATTTACTATCGTTAAATTCATATGGGTAGTCCACCAATGAAAATACTGATTGCAGAAACCATAAAATGAACACTATTGAAGTGAAAGTGGTTACCACCACCACGAATAGAATTTTCCAGTATCTGTGTTTGTCATTCTTTTGGATAAAATTTCCGTTCAGTGCTTGCAGCCAAAATATCCATTTGGGTAATGAATTCGAAGAACTCATTCTTGTTCTGACGGAGTTAGAAACCGAATACTGGTAAAATATTGAGTTATTGATGTTTCTTCACTTCGTTTCCAAACAATCAACTAATATATTAAGTATTGTAGGA
This sequence comes from Propylea japonica, assembly GCA_013421045.1. Classification (NCBI taxonomy): domain Eukaryota; kingdom Metazoa; phylum Arthropoda; class Insecta; order Coleoptera; family Coccinellidae; genus Propylea; species Propylea japonica. The sequence goes on from CM024241.1 coordinate 1,702,075, forward strand.
ATCGATAATAAATAGCCCCCTTTTGAGAGGACTCTAGAATTAGTAATTTAATATAAATACAACTTAAGGGGTATATCAACGTATAATTTCAAGAAAAAAGTCCATATAAACATGGATCCTCAAAAACTTCGTTACGGAGCTGCAGGGTTTTGATATATTCAGTCCAAATTTGGAATGCGAGCTATTTTCAATAGTCTACCTCATTGCAAGTCCTGAATCTTAACTAGAATCTACAGGGTGTTTTCTTTTCCGGAGCCATGTCTCCTTTTTCCCTCTCAAACTTTTTTGTGGTACGCCACTGATCAGCGTGAAATCAATTTTTGATATCTTCGTTCAATTTAGAAACTTAATTATTAAATATATTTTCCACCGACCTCGAAATGAAGGGTGATTAGAGTGTGTACGAAAAGAACATTAATGACCCATTTCAATGCTCAATTTATGCTATTTAATGTGCAATCCTCATGGCAACCTTACACAAGTTTTTCAGAAGCACTACGAGAAAAGTCAAAACTCTACATAGAAAAATAGAAATTGCATCATGTCGAATGTATGTCTTGTGCAAAATGAGAATGTATTTCAATCAAGAATTTATACGCAATTCATGTTGAGATCGTCGGGAAAATAGTCTCGAACTATTAACGCGTTTGTTAGGCTCACGCGTTAAAAATATCTTGACCATTAGTCGCTGTCTTTAATAACCTAGTTGATTAAATAACTATTAGCTTACTTCTTTTTCCACGCAGTTCCATATCTTTACCAGGAAGATACAGTGGAGAATAATGAAAACTAACCAAACAACAGGCCTCTCCCAACCGCTCCAATTGTTGTCCAGTGCCAATATTACCAGAATATATGCGCAGTTGATGATCTGAACAATTTTAATGATGAAGGTTAAAGTAACCGAGAATGTTAGATTCCGACAAACTCGACAATTCAGCTCAGAAATCTCAGAAAACATCAAACTCAGCTTACGCAGCTGATCAATATATTCATCAGCGTAATAATGTGTAGTTAATTTCAAACTCAATCTTTCAGATTTCAGTTTGAAGATTTGCTTATTCAGAGAACTGAGAGTTTGCCCAAGTTTTTCCAATATGGTCTCCAAAAAATGGAACTCTATCACATCTTTCATTAGTTCAAAAGTCCAGGTGAACATATAAAATCGTCTAGAATAATTCATATCTCTTGCCTCTTGACATAATGCTGCTATTAAACTGACTATAAGCCAGAAAAATGCTTTAGATATTTTACATTTTGGGAAACAATGATATTTTTCCGTCAAAAACTGCAGGGTAGAGTGAATTTTCTCTGAGTTGAAGTAAAACCAACTCAATTTCATGAATATTACGTAGAGTTCGATAAACCTTGAATAACAGGAAGTTGATTTTATAAAACCTGAAAAAATTCTTGGGTAATAATATTTCGCCCAAATTTCCATGATTTTTAGAAACTCTGGGTCCGGAATACTCACCCAGATAATTAAATGTGTCAACACTGTTGAAATAATCTCCCAAACGACAAAACGACCATACGTAAAACAAATGAATGGCCAGAAAAGAAGCAAATTTCAACTTCCTAAATTTGTCACATTTCGGAAAAATGGAACCATTCATAGAATAAAACCATTGGGAACATTGGGGAAAAAGATTTTTGTCGGTTTCACACAATTTAGAATACATTTCAAACTCGTACTACTCCGCATTCAATGAATCAATTTTTCTGTTCAATTACGATGATAGAGTATTATTTATTTATTGAGTGTACTCGACAACTCTGTAAATTGACAGTATATAACGAGTAAATAACAAGTTACTCTCAAATAATAATTAATTGTATTATGTATTGTGTTTGGGTGTTAAAAAATCCATGAATTATGAGTCTTTGTTAGTGGGTTCTGCAGATATCGATCAGATTTTGGGGTAATTGTGTTTGTTTTGCCCCCTCCTGAACAAAATAAGTGAAACCAACAGATAGTTTTGAAGATAAGAGCCCTCTGGGCCCCCAAACGAAGGTTCCAAAAGTGTTTAATCTTCAAGTCACTGTTCCCACTTCAAACACTGAAAAACTGCTCCTATTCTGTTTATAAATGACATTTGAACCGTGTTGCCAGGTCTACCGTTTTAGCGGTAGATCTACCGTTTTGATGCCTGATCTACCGTTCTACCGTTTTGATACAATTTTCTACCGTTAAATCTTAACGACATATTTCCCAACAAAAATCATATTATAGAAGAAACAAATTACCAACGACTGAAGTCACAAAGTTTTGATAAGTTACAAATTCTCTGGTAGGCTTATTCGGTAAATCCCCGCTAGACGCAACGTGACCAGCTGTAGTAGAAATCTACGTTTATGGTAGATTTCAGGCCTTCTGTGGTAGGTAAATTTCTTTTTCCGAGCGCAGTCAACAGCGCCACCTGTTGTTCATTATCTTAATATGCTAGATTTTGGTAGATAAAAGGCATGTTCCAGCTCACATTTTCGTTTTTTTTTTATTTATTTCCGTTTTTTTTTATTGATTTTTATTTATATACGTGTTCAATGTACGGTTGTTATCTATTCAATATACTTACACACAACATACGAATTGTTTTTACTGCCCGAACAAAATTGAGGTAAATCTACCGTTTTATTTTTGAATCTACCGCTTTTTTCAATCATGCCTACCGCTTTCCTAATTTCCGACCTGGCAACATTATAACAATTCCATTCCATTCCATTTAAGGTATATGCAATAATTAAAGCCAAAACATCGAAATTCTAGAGTTTTGAATAAAGAATAATTCTTATTATTTTTATTCTTCATTCAAAGATACGCCACTGTACTCAACCATTCGAATCGAACCACAAACGAAACTTGAAATGGCGGGAAATGATTTGAATGAAAAAAATTTCAGGTTATGACAACAACATGTGAGATTTTGTCAGATTGATTCATTTTGTACAGTTGATAAGTTGAGTTTTCGGGTGAGTATTTATAAAGTTCTTCCAATTGTAGTTAACCTTGGTGATATACTTACACAATTCATAGAAACACTTCTCTGTAAATAATCTCTCTCAATTTCCAACTAACATTAATTTATATCGAAGTGAATCTATACCACATAATGTCATTTCAATTTTTTACGAAAGAAACACCATTTTATCTTCCTTAACAAAAATGTTGATTTCATTTCAACAAAACAGCAAAACGCTACGAAATTAGATGTTTGAAGAATTGTTAAATGTGAACATAACGGTTAGATTAAAATCAATAACCTTTATCATCCACGCAACCATGAATACACCGAAGTGTATAATGTATGCAATAAAAAATTTAAGGAAAGTCCTGAGCAGAAGGTTTTGAGCGCTCGTTCATTGATTGAACAATAAGACTTTTACCTCAAAACTTTATATGGGATTTGAGATTGATACCAAATATATAAATGCAGAATCTCAGCACAATGGGAATTAAATTCTGAAAATTATTCAAAAAATGAAATATGTAAAACATTAATAATTACAAAAATTAAATTCTATGGTTCTGATGATGCGATCCTCTCGAAATTTTGCATGAACATTCAGTATGGATGTTTTCATTCTCAAAATAAATTTCACCTGAATCGGATATTCTGTTATGGAAATATAAGATTTTTTTTTCAATATTCCAAATGAATTTTGCTATGGTTCTGTGAGAACTATGGTAACGAAATTTTGGATGAATATTCAGAATATCGATCTCTATTCACAAAACAAATTTCACTGGAATCGGATATCTTTTTATGGAAATATGTAGATTTTTTTCAATATTCCAATTGAATTTTTTATGGTTCTGTTAACACTATGGCCACAAAATTTTGCATGAGGCTCGTTATCAGCATCTTGAATTCGACCGTAATATTTCATCTTGATTGGTTCCGTATTTTATGAGATATTGGGGAACAAAAATTTTGAATCGCCATATTTTATGAAACACCCTGTACGATTTGGCTGGCTAACTAACTTAACCGAGTCATTTGGGACCCAAACTCATCCTATATCTCAAGTCTCTAGGACAATCCTTTCGAAAGTTATCGTGCTAACGGACGGCAGGACGGCCCCCACTGACAGAATTGAATTTGATCACGAATTCGTCATCAGGGAGTCTAACCCTATCGTTTGAGACCTTTTTCGGCTCAAAGTTCGAGAATTACAGGCATTTGGGCAAAACTATCACTCGTTTGAGTAGAACGAGCGCTCAAAAACTAGGAGTGCTGTCATAGAGTTTGAGGCTTAATACACTCAAATTAGCCCATACAATTTTTTAGAATCCAGGATTGAAAGCAACGGTTTTAGAAATATATCAACTGTATTCTCCGCTAAAGGTTTCTCAGTATACAAGAATTATGGTTTTACTTCTGCTTTAGCGCATCCGCCACATTCACTTGTTCTTCAGCGCATCCGCCATATTATGCTTTTTATTATACTTACTTCTTGAGCAATATCATTCCACGTTCTCAACAACATTGCACAAAACTGAAAGAGGAAGCCGCACCAGATCATCCTCCTGAGGAAACCGAAAAAGTTCAGCCATCTTATTCCAGGAAATGCCGTGAGAGTGATGAGGTAGTAGGCAACGTTTATCATCTGTACCAACTTAGTAATCAACGTCAATGCTAGTGCAGGAGTAAAAATATCATTGATATTTTCCATGATCTCGATGTTACGGTTGTGAAAATTTGAGAATTTTCTCAATTCTCGATTTGTATACTCTATTTCCAATTCTAGACATACCGGGTTTGTCGTAAAAGAACTACATTTTTTAGATTCAACTTGATTGTTTATAATGGATGTAGTTTCTAAAAGCTTCAACTTCCTGTTTATTCCTGAGAAATTTCTATAAACAACGTAAAGTACCTTACTGTAGAAATGAAGTTCCAAATTTTCTTTCAAGGCAGGTATGAGCAAGCAAAATATATAATTCGCTTCTAGCACATCAGACTCCATGATGATTTTTTCCATTATGACTAAAATATAGAGTATAACTGAGACACTGAACCAAAAGTTATGTAAACTCTTGTATAGTACTAAAGATCTGTTCGGAGAAATGTCGAATTCAGTTTCGCATTCTAAGCGAAAAACAAGTTTTGAAATTTTCCTCGAATTTTTCAGAAACCATGCTATTTTCACGAAAGATCCTATTATTTCCACAGTTCTACATGCTTTGGCAGATGCGACAGACTTTTCTGAAATGAAAGAATAAATTGGTGTATAGGTATATTGTCTTGTAGTATTTCTCATTTGCAGTATTTTCTTGTGTTTTATTCACAGATGAAAACATTAATGATACTATGAATTCAGTGGATTTTGAAAAATTTGAAAAAATGAGAAATACAGCATTCACACCTAGTTCAATAAGTAATCCTAGTACTGTTTCATATTATTCAAAAGTGCGTTATTATAAAAAATAATAAGATTTGGTTCTTTATATCTACAGGGTGTTACATAATAGTATGTCACAACTTGAGGCGATGAATAAACGTTCAATTTCAAGAAAAAAAGTCCATATAATAAAAAATGGGTCCGCAACAGCTTCGTTACGGAGCTAAAGGGTGTCGAAATTTCCAAAAAAATTGGGTTTTTCTTCATAACTCCTGCAGTTTTTGAGATATTCAGTCCAAATTTGGAATGCAAGCTATTTTCAACAGTCTCCATCATAGCACGTCCTGAATCTTAACTAGAATCTACACGGAGCCATGTCTCCTTTTTCCCTCTCAAACTTTTTTATGGTACGCCGCTGATCAGCGTAAAATTAATTTTTGATATATTAGTTCAATTTAGAAACTTTTTTGCTTCTGGTTATTTTTGCGTATCTCTAACCGTTTTCGAGTAAGAGATTATTGAACGATTGCATTTGATATTGAATAAGCCTTAGTTGAATCTCAGATGACGAGCTATCAAAATAAAAGCAAATTTTGGGCATACCTATCGAGTATTCATTTTTTTTTTCCGCCGACCTCGAAATAAAATGTGATTTTAATGTGTACGAAATTGAGCATTTATGACCCATTTTAATGCTCAATTTATCAGCCATTTTAATGTGCAATCCTCATGGCAACTGTACACAGAAGTGTATTCAGAAGTACTAAGAGAAATGTCATAACTCTACTGGAACATAGATACATAGAAATTTTATTATGTCAAATGTAAGTGTTGTGCAAAATGAGAATGTAGTTCATTCAAAAATTCATACAAAATCCATATTGAGATCGTCGGAAAAATCTTATAATCAACTCGGTTATTAATCGAGCGACTGATGGTCTCGAACTATTAACGCGTTCGCTCCGCTCACGTATTAAAATATCTTGACCATTAGTCGCTGTCTTTAATAACCTAGTTGATTAAATAACTATTTTAATAAGCGAATAACACACAATCGTTCACTAATTTTTTACTCGAAACCGGTTAGAGATACGAAAAAATTACAAGAGTCAAAAAAGTTTCTGAATTGAACGAAGATATCAAAAATTGATTGATTGATCAGTGGCGTACCGCAAAAAGTTTGAGAGGGAAAAGGCACACATGGCTCCGGAAAAGAAAACACCCTATAGATTCTAGTTAAGATTCAGGACGTGCAATGATGGGGATTGTTGAAAATAGCTCGCATTTCAAATTTGGACTGAATATCTCAAAAACTGCTGGAGTTATGAAAAAAAACAATTTTTTCTGGAAAGTTCAACAAACTGTAGCTCGTAACCCATGTTCAATCAAACTTCTTTTCCTAAAATTACATGTAGATTCATCCCTTCAAGTTGTGACATACTATTATGTATGTTTATAATTGGTATGTCATGAGTTCCTAGTATTAGTAAATCTCAAAAGGAAAGTCAATATTGTTGAATTTAGCAACGAATATTTTTCTCTGTTCCATAAGTGTACTAAAGTAGTATGCATATTGCTTACTGTGTAGGAAATGCCTATAATAGTCCTAGGAAACTGTGAGGGTTGCTATCAACACAGAGTCAAGGAATGTAGTTTTACCTCAGAGGAACATATTTTCCAGCAGAGACTTTGAAATTCGACCGATATCAATCAAAATCGCGAGTTATTTCATTCATAAATAAATGGTGCATCGAAATTCGTGATAAAATCATCTGGGTTACAATGGAAATGTAAATTATTGAGGTTCATGCTTACAAATTTGATGGCTGGTGTTCGCGAAAGTACGATATGATAACAGATGATGAAATTTCCTTATCTGAGACTTCTCCAGAGATAGTTGAGGTAGTGAATACTGCTTGATCAAAAATTTTGCCAAATGAATCAAGTGCAAACTACGAAAATGCATATAGGTAAACGTTTTATGTTCAACACTAACAACTATAAGGAAATATAATTTCTAACAGTAAGAAAATATTGACTTTCCTTTGAGTTTGTCAGAAATGTCACAATTTCCCAGCGATTTACGGAAAAATGTTGTAGTCAGCTCAGCTCACCTAGAATCTTTGGATAACCAACGCCTAGGAACCTTGAGACATTGTAACAGCTCCAAACGTATAATGCATGTGTACATAGCATTAGAATTATTTCTACAGACTTTATTTTTCCATCTGAACTGTATATGAAACCACCCAAAGCATACATCCATTCTTGAAAACATGGAAATATTTTTTTCCTGTAGGTCATCGCCTTTCTTGTAATAGTTCGTACACCGATCAATGATACTAAAACGTCTATGTCATCGATGGTAATTTACTAAATGATATAACAAAGGCATTAATTATCATAAAAATATTGAATATAACCATAACGTAACAATATAATGATTATGATGGGTAACGGTTCATAACTGCTAATAATGCTGACAGCTACTACACCGCTCAATAATTTCGGAGGTGATAATAATACTAATATGATGCCGTGACCTACGAAAATATCCATTATTTTAAATGAATCGACCATCGAAAGTTATCTCGAAAACTAAATGAAAAGGTAGAAGAACATATTCAGCTTCTTCACATAAAAACGAAGAAAACTTATTACTTTTCTAAAAAACTTTATAGGTTTTCACTCTCAGTCTCTGAAACAGAAATAATTGAAAAAATTTAATTAAGATGAAGTGCTTCTGCCAGAATCTTTGCACTTTGTTGTCAGTGGCAAATTGGTCTTGAAAAAATATGCCTAACAGTAAAACTGAAAAAGGAAATAAATGAAAAGAACAATGTACTTTCATGTACTTTTCTTCAGACAAACTTTTAAAATCTTCAGAATTGTGTGTTTTTTCATTTGCAGTCTAATTGACATTGAAAGTTGGCAACACATAAACATGTTGATTTATTTAATTTTGAAATGTCCTGATATCATTTCTTTCTTCAATGAATCAATCCAAATACGATCTATTCCCATAGAACAATTGGCCAAATAATCTACCTCATCTAACAAAATACACGTGGATTCCTTAATTTTCCTTTTATAATTATCAGGTTCCGTCATTAAAAAAAACTTATAAAGTTTTTTAGAAATGCAGAATCCTTCCAGAATATATTTCAATCAAAAACTCATTACGATTGATTTCTGTGAAAAAATCTAAATCTATAAAAAAACCTCCATAGAAAGAAAAGCCATGACGTAAAGTGAGAATCTTTGTCCGTTTTTTTGAATAGGAAGAACGAAATTTAGATCTGAATATACGGAATTCCATTGACCCCTTTCTGCTAATTCATGAATTCAATTTTTCGAGTCAAATCTTCAACCCATACTTGCAGTAATTCCTTAAAGTAACAGTGCCAGTGCCAAACAAGTATCACTCAATATATTGTTATGGAAATATGAAAATTCTTCTTTTCAATATTCCAATTGAATTTTCTATAGTTTTGTTAACACTATGGCCACAAATTTTGCATGAGGCTTATTATGAGCATTTTGTAACACATCCTGTAAGATTTGGCTGGTAAACGACCTCAACCGTGGCATTTGGGAACCGAACTCACTCTGAAAATCTCAAGTCTCTAGTACAATCCCTTCGAAAGTTATCATGCTTACGGCTGGACGGTCTCACGGCAGAATTAAATATGACCATTGAATTTAAAAAATATAGATGTACCTATACTCAATGATATGACCACGGATTCGTCATCAGTAGAGACCGGATTATATGCATTTGCATATTTGCATATGCTATTTGAGACATCTTCAGCGGTATTTGCATATTTTAGCTAAGATCCAGTAATTATGCATATTTTCGGTAAATATTAATGAATAGAAGGTCTATTGTTTGATGTATCACAACCCGTATATTCCCATTTGAAAAAATAAAGTAGAGGGGTGTAGGTCATAGGGGGGTGAGAAATATCAAATTCATAAAGATTAGGATGAATTATTTTTGAAATTAAAATCGAGGGTTGCGAGAATTTGCCTTAAACCCTACGTAGAAGAGTTACTGATGAGTTGCGTTACTTTTTGGCACGCTGTATGAAGGGTATTAACTTTTATGCTCCTCAGAGACTCCTAGGGCATAAATATCTTTTTTTTTTGCTCCTTAAGGAGAACCAACAGTACTATGAATTCACCCCTATGTAGGGCTATGGCAACGGTGAATAGTTGCCCGATAGATTTTGATTTGTTCGCTGATAGTACAACTGAAATAATTGAGAAAACACTTGAAAGAGGTTTGCTGTTGTGAATTTAAGTCGTTTAAATTGTTTTTTTTGTTTTAAAGATGTTATATATTTGTTACGTTATTAGGTTAGCACTTTGATGAATTATCTGTAAATACTTTTTATGAGATTCATCATGTTTGCGTTCCTTTCAGTAATAAATAAATATGTCTCAAGAGTATTTTTGTTTGCAGGAATCATGGATCTTATGGATACTTCCGTAGAAGTCGATAACAACCCCATCTTACATTTCCTTGAGAACAACTTGAAAAGGGTGATCTCAGAAACCGATAAGATCCAAAAGACAAACGATCATTTAATTGCAGAGAGCGATGAAGTGCTGAAAAAGTGGCAGATGAACAAAATGGTATAGAGATCCGTTTCTTGTGCAAGAAATTATTTGGGATAAATACGCTTTATGGTTTCATGTGAAGAACAAAACTGAGGGGTGAGTTGTCAGTTGCATTTTATTCTTATCTTTGCTTTGAAAACAATAAGGATAACTTGACTTCAATTATTACAGCAGCTGAATGTAAGGCAAGTAAGTCAAGATCCTTACTCAAAATTGTCCATATAAAAGGTGTTATTTTGATATTCAAAGAAAAATGCCATTTTTCAATATAAATGATCGGATGTTTATTTCATTATAAAGAAGAAGCTATGCCTTTATAGTGGAAAATAACATCAGGCAAATGACCACCACGACCACGTTTACGGTACCATATACTTTTAATGAAATTTCCCATAACCAAATCGCAAAGTGGCTGCCCTATGTCCTCGATAGCCTCACGAATTCCATCTTTGAGGTCTTGAATCGACGCTGGGCTATTGGCGTAGACCTTCTCTTTCACGTGGCCCCAAAGAAGAAGTCGCAAGGTGTCAAATCACAAGATCTCGGTGGCCAATTGTGATTCCGGATCATTTTCATGCCTTTCAACGACCCAATCAGCAAAGACACGACGTTGTTGATGATCGGCGGGCTTGAGTTCTTGTGTTAATAAAACTTTATAAGCCTTAAGATCCAAATCTTGCAAATACGGTGTACTAAAGTTTGTGGAATGCCTAATTCCAAAGAACGAGGAGGAATGAACAAACCTGTGTTTTCACTTTCGGCTACAGCAGCAATATTCTGGGCTGTTCTTGAGCGACGTGCACGGGTTTTATTCTTCACATCACTAACTTGTCCCAACAGCTCGAATTTTTCCACCAATTTCTTTATTGCGGTCCGACAAGGTGCTTCACGAAGATCCAAAAATGTTTCACAAACCGTTTCTACCATTTTCATAGTGAATTTTAATAATTTCAATGCGTTCTTGAAGCGTGTATCGTTCCATTTTTATTAATGTAGTAGTTTCTACTTGTCAAATGTCAAAAAATGACAGCTTCAAACATGACATCTACCGAAATAGCGGGCTATTCAAAATAACTCCTCTTATTGGAAAACCCTTTAGTTCCAGTCTATACAGTAAGACATTCTCAACTGTCTATACTACAACCATTGTTTTAGATATCTCTTTAAACAATCCTATAACAGACGAAACTTCTCATTTCACCAAACAGTAGTTGAAATGATCCGTAAGCACACCAATATTTTGGGAAAAGAAACCAAATCTTATTTCAACAACTTTAATAGGTATATCATTTTGAACAATAAGAATAATAAAAAATAAATAATTCCATTATTTTTGAAACCCAAATTTAAGTATAAAATTGAACTTTCAACATGGATATTAATATTGCTTGAGCTTACTTTAAAATCTTGAACTAGATATCACAATCATTGAAATATTTTAACATTAAATTTATCTTCTTCTATTGCCAGATGCACACATATCAATGTTACATTGGAATGAAAAAATTGAATAACATCTCAACTGCGACATTATAATTATACAAGTAAAATATTCTCATAGCCATTCTGAACGAAAAAAATACAGAAAATATATATAATAACAATATATTTCTTGAACTATTTTGAGTATGTGTGCATGGCCTAGCCTAACTTTATTTTGGGGCTTACCATGGTTTGAACCTACAAAGGCTAAATTCAGTCATTAAAATACGTTGTGTTAAGAAGGTGAAAATTTTCAATCCGTATCAAAAAAGTATTCATTTGGTATAGACAACAAGGATCATCCTTGACACAACGCATCGCTAAGCTCTAATCGATTCTCAGAAATCTAAAAAATGTAAGCACCTCGTGCTAAAATCTAGAGAAATCTAATATTTATTCTCTTTCGTTAGAATCTTTCTTCTTAATTACAAATGCTCGTCAAATTTAAACAGGACTCCAGAAGTTTTCGAATATCCCATAATGTATCATTTTGAATTCAATTTATCAAAATGATAAAAGAAATCGAAGAGGAAGATTGAGAAAGCTGAGAACACCGAAAAGCACTTTTTATCCCCAAGGATTGAATAGTGATTTTCTTCCTTGGAGATTGAAAGTGCCGGGGGGTTAAAATTATTTTTATCCACGATTATTGTAAAATCCGTCCATTTTACATCTCTGTGCTCGGCCTCAATAATACCATTGTCCTTAAACAATGATTAATCACAAGGGAATAATGCGATTATAATTCACTGCTGTCATATGCTTAATAGATTTAGCTTTGATGAAATATTCTTAAATTGGTATTTCTTCAGTATTCTAAAGTACTCCAACTAACAAAAATGGGCATACATTTTCAATCGAAGTCCAAACCTACTTTCATTATATCAATTAAAGCTTTTTTATTACAAAATATACAATGACCAGTTCTCCAAAAATTTCTCATGTGTCAACTTGACTTTTTCCACGCTTGTCATGAAAGGGTCTTGTCGCGGTCGCCAAATGTTAAAATCTTCAAGAAATATATTCAGTAGTCGTGGATAAAGTATGGTATGCTACTCGCGTATAATGGCTGTTATTCACTCGGTGATTTGCCTAAACTTCACCTCACGAATAATAGCTATCATTATACGCTCGTTGCATAATATACTATTATCCCCTAGGGATCTAAAGTACCAGTTCAATCTCTGAAATTAGGCATTAAAACTACTAACCGATCAAATGATATTTCAAATTATCATTCAATAGCAAATCTGTGAAAATACTTGGAAAAAGTGAAAAAACTTACAGGGAGTTCTATTGTAACCTTCACAAATCATGTTTGGGGAATGATAAATATTTTACGGAGATAATTTATAACTGTTACGACAGAATATTGTGAAAGTTTCATAGTATAGTATTATAATTAAACCTACATCAGATGCAGATGAAAAGCCCTATTTGATATATAAAAAGTTTCGTTACTTGTATGAATGAATAAATTATTTGGCACCAATTTTGTGCGGTTTACCGACACATTATAATTAATTCTTAACCGAGTCACCAAACAATAAACAAATATGATAAAAATAGGATAATAATAAGATTTTCGACAAATACTTTTCTTTTTTGAACTCTAATTTGTTCCATATTATTCGTTTTTATGCAAGAACCTACTGATTTTTCAGATGTGGATGCTAGCTTATTCCAAATACGATTTTTTTTCGAAATTTGACAGACCTTTATGGGGTCTAAGATAATCTTTCAAACTTCTAGAGTCCGTAATTAGATCATAGTATTCAAATTATTAAACTAACGTAGCAGTACCTTGAAATGTCAAAAAGGTGTTATTTTTTCTTCGTTGAAATTTTCATCTGGAAGACCTAATTCCAAGTAACCTTTGATGGAATAATTGAACAACTGGAAGTCATATCTGAAAATTCGAAAATTTATTCAATATAAGTTAATACACTGACCGGAAAAATAATCGATCCAGTCAAAAATCGATGAAGTTGGTTAATTTATAAATATGTTATTTCAAGTCCGATTCAAATGAATGTTCATTTCAATTATAGGTATGTCCATCCTTAATCAATCACCAGTTTTGAGTTTCAAGAAACGTACGTCATTTTATACTGGGTGAAACAAAATCTGTTTTTTTTTTACCCTAACTTTAGAACCACCCCTGGTGTGCTCTAGTTGTTCTACTATGTGATTTCTTATCTCATCACCAAGACACATCTTCTCTTGACAATTTAATGCTCCACTTGTAACCGTAGCTGAATTTTTGTTGACGATACAGGGTTTTTAGTAAAACATTAAATTTCGGTTAGGTTGCAACAGTACTTCAAAAAATTCAACCTGAAATTCCGACCTTATGAAAACAAACTGAAAACTGAGTCAAAAACATAACGTATCTTCCATCCAGACACAGATCAACAGGTGCAATCCGTCTCGGCATGTCCTTAATAAGGTTTTGAATCAATTAGAGCATCACTGAGCTGCTGCAAAATTCCAGGAGTTGATACGCGAGATCGAATTTTGATCCCAAGAGCATCCAAACATTCCCAATTGGGTTCGAATCCGGGTTTAGAGCGGACCAGTTGAATTCTTGCATGTCAACCTCTGCTAAATACTTCCTGGCAATCCTAGCCACATGCGGTTGATGCGGTCGGGCATTATAAAGCATTAGCACGAAATCGTCTCAAATAAACGGTGCATGCCGAACAACATGTCGCTCTAAAACTTCTCTTGTTTTATGTTTTCTCTTAGTTTTCAATCAATTTTCATAACGTTCGGATTAAAGGTTGAATCTGTAAAAGTAATTTCATAGCCATAGCGAAATTGTGGAGTTTCATGTTGCTCTGAAAACCCTGTATCTTCAACAAAAATGGAGCTATTGTTATAAATGAAGAATTAATTTTCAAGAGAAGATGTGTCTTGATGGTAAAATAAGAAATCACATAGTGAAACAACTGGAACACACCAAGGGTGGTTCTAAAGTAAGGGTAAAAAAACAGATTTTGTTTCACCTTGAATAAAATGACTTTCGCAGAGTTTTCTCGAAATTCTCTGCCTATACCACATAAGGGTCCTGGGTCAGTAACTGGCTTTTCATTAGGTTTTATGAAGCTCAATTTGAGCATATTTTTCACAAAAAAAGTGTTAACTTTCGTTTTCAAAATCTTATACGCATTGAAGAAAGTATTATAATAAAAATAATACTCACTTATATAATTGATAAAGTTTCAATATTTGCGTTTTAGTCAACTTGGTGTAATATTTCTTCACTTGCTTCGATGTCGGCCCGTGCCCAGCATTCTTCCATTGGGGCTCTATGACATTCTCCAAATGAGCCTTTTCTATGATATACTGCTGATCTTCCTGCAGCGTTTCCGTGTGCGCAATCACATCAAATTTGAACAAACAGGGTGTGCAAAATTCAGTCATGGGTGTCCAGTGCATATCTAACGGTTTGTTGTTTTTCACGCAGTCCAAGAGAAAGTCTACAAATTCTGGAAAAGTGGGCCATCTGTAATTTGGTGTTGTTTTTGACGGCTGTAAGAGGAAGAACTTTGGTAAAAAGAGTGTTCGTCGAAAGAGTGGGAGTCTCAGAGTAAGAAGTAAACATAGAGATGCCCCTACGCGTGAATACTACTGCATATTGATCAACCAAGTTCTATAGTATATACAGTGTGTTTGGTCATGACTTAGCGATAATTTAAGGGCATCAAATATACTTATTTTATCGACAAAAACAACCAAACTTGGAAGCTTACCCCCTTAGTTTTGGAGTAGCCCCCATTTTAAATTTACTTTTTTATTTTCGTTGACCCTTCTAAATAATATCGATTTCTTTGGACATAAAGATCCTACAGATGTGAAAAAAATGTTTTTTGAAGGATGATACTACCACCTTTCATTGAAGAATAACAATATAAAAATATTCAACTAGAAAAAGCCATAAAAAATTCTTTAAAAAAGTTCATATTGAAAAAAGTACTGATTTTCTCAGTAAATCCGCAATAGTACAAGAACTAGCTCATTGAAGTATAATTTTTTTCAATGATTTAACACGTAAGGACACAAGCTACAAAACAACACTCACATCATATCTGTAAGTTACATAATTTGAGAGTTATTGCTGCTCGAACATGATCACTACGCGAGCAAAAGACAGGTTGTCATGAAGGCCACTGCCTGTCTACAGAGCAGAGGCGGCCATTTTGAGCAATTTTTAAGATTAATTTGTTTTTTGGTTATTGAAATTTATCGAAAGTACAGTACTGAGGTTTTTTTATTTTATCAATTTCATAAGGGTCATGTTCGAACAGCTTATAACAGCAATAACTCTCAAATTATGTAACTTACATAAATGATCTGAGTGTTGTTTTGTAGCTTGTGTCCTTGCGTGTTAAATCATTGAAAAAAATTATACTTCAATGAGCTAGTTCTTGTACTATTGCGGATTTACTGAGAAAATCAGTACTTTTTTCACTATGAACTTTTTCAAAGAATTTTTTATGGCGTTTTCTAGTTGAATGTTTTATATTGTTATACTTCAATGGAAGTTGGTAGTATCATCTTTCAAAAAACATTTTTTTCGCATCTGTAGGACCTTTATGTCCAAAGAAATCGATTTTATTTGGAAGGTCAACGAAAATGAAAAAGTAAATTTAAAATGGGGACTACTCAAAAACTGAGGGGTAAACTTCCAAGTTTGGGTGTTTTTGTCGATAATATTAGGTATGTTTTATGACCTTAAATTATCGCTAAGTCATGACCAAACACACTGTATATAGTATAGTGAGATGGAAAGCACTTCACTGCCGCACTGGTGTGAAGTAAACAATAGGTTAGATTTCATTTTTTTGATTTCTGAATATAATAAAACATATTCGTAAGTTTTCCATACCTAAAATTACCGGAATAGTCTCAAACAACAGTAAACTGCCACCAAATCAGTAAATAATTCAGTTTATGAACGTCGAATCGAAACATCAAATAACTTAACAGTAACAGAACGATGTTGCCAAACTGACAGAATTGTCTATAGTAGACTCTAGCTGTTAGTACCATAGTACAGAAGCCGTAGACTAATTATCCCAATACGGAATAAAGATATGGCACAAGTTTACAACTCTTTCATAGGGCGTTTTCGAAAACTTACTAAGGGTTACTAACTCGATCCATTGGGTCATGAGACGGATCTACTTGGATCACGAAACCCGCTTCTTAGTTTACGAACGCATCAGGTTTAGGATTTGAAGCTTGCATTCATTGGCTTTTGTAAAATATATCTTATAATTTCTAATTTACCCTTCCATGTTTAATGTCATTTTTGAGTACCTATGTTGAAGAAATAAAGAATTTGTTTTTTCAGTCCCAGTTTATTTTCGGCTTGCATTTATTGGCTTTTGTGAAATCTTTCTTCTAATTTCTGGTGTGCCCTCCCATGTTTAATGTTATATTTGAGTAACTATGTCAAAGAAGTAAAGAAGGATACATGGAACCACAAATTTTACATGTAGCCAAATTCTCAGCTTTCTGCATAATTTTTAGGAATATAATATATGAAATTACTAAGAAAAGAGTAGAAATTCTTATTCCTCCCTTTTTCAAATACAAAATTGAACTGCAGTGCGCATGCGGTGACTCTATGACCCTACTCTTGTGTAGGGTTACGATAAATCAACCTGGGTCAGTTTAGGGATCTAGTTAACCCGAGTAAGTTTCCGAAAAGTCCTATAAACAGATTTTTCTTGGCTTCGTCAATAAATGGTTTACTTTTTACTCTGAGATGGGAGTTATTACCTCTTTTTTTCTATATTTTATAATGATCTTGTTGCCAAGTTGGCGATGATAGGTGTGGGGTAGGGAGTATTGTAATTTATCTCTGTAAGCGGATAATAGCCTCTCTAAGGGGTGTCTTACAATAAGGAAAGACAGGGAATTTTCCATTGCGTCCATTAAGGCTTGTGGAGATGGCCTTGGATACTTCTTGCGGGCTAAACTGAGAGGGACTGCTTTCGTTTTCTTCAGAAATTTAGGACTGTATCTGAAATAATTAAACCTGAATTAAGTAATACATCGAATAACCGTTGATTGAGATATCAGTAGTTCGTATTTAGACTTTCAAATTTTATATTATAGTTTTAACCATAGATTAAAACTATAGAATATCCTAAGAATTAGCTTTCAGAATAAAAATAATAAATGTATTTAAGGCCATCGACCTGAGTCCTTCAGCCACTTTCAGAATATTTATTAGCTTTCTCTATTCATTTAAGGATATTATTTTCTTGTTCAAATGTTAAAACGACCTTAAAAATTTCAAGTTTCGAATTTGTTCCCTGCAGGAGTTATCATGATTACGATTTCTTTTGCTTTTTTGCTAGATCCGACGCAGGTGAAAATATTGATGCTGTTAAAATTAGAATGAAAAAGTAATTTAGCTTTGCCATGTTTATAGTAACAACTATAAGAAATTGGCAAGCAGAATATTATCGAAAAACATTTTTGTACAACTGCCATTAAAAGTGACACTTTCAATGACAGCAAACAATATTGAAATTGATTGTTTACGTGGAAGTGTATTGAAAATATTTTTCCGCCGACCTCGAAATAAAAGGTGATTTTAATGTGTACGAAATTGATCATTATTGACCCATTTTAATGCTCAATTTCGGCTATTTTAATGTGCAATCCTCATGGCAACCGTTCACAAAGTATTCAGAAGCACTACGATAAATGTAAAAACTCTACTGGAACGTAGATACATAAAAATTTTATTACGTCAAGTGTAAGACTTGTACGAAATGGGAATGTATTTCAATCAAGAATTCATACACAATTCGTATTGAGATCGTCGGAAAAATCTCGATTATTTTCTTTAATAATTAGGTCTTTAATAACCTAGTTGATTAAATAACTATTAACACGCTTCCACGTTAATTAACGTCACTCTTAACACTCATATCATTTTGAAGTTCATTGTCATTGCAAATTCGCCCCTTTTATTATCAAAATAGGGCAGTTGTACAAAAAACATTGTATGGTATTTGTGTTAAAAGTGATTTTATTTTGTTCGTGAAATTGATCAATTCGCTCCGCTCATTTCAGAAACTTTTTCACTCTCAAAATAAAACGTCATTTTTAACACTCATATTATCATAAATAGCTATTAAGATTCTGCAATGATTTGAAACAATTTATCATCTGCCTTTTTCTGAAACAATTCTCATAAGAGAAATTGAACAAGGATTATTATAAAACCACCGAGGTAAAGTAAAATCATTTAAGTCAGAATTTCGAAAAGAGAGTAGATTTAATGTGACTCACCCCGCAAGTAAGTTAAAATTGTACATCCATGATGTACTGGCAGCTTTGAATACATTACACCATACCAAGTGATGTTCCTCGTTGATTAAAAACTCCCAAGCATTCGGTCTATGTAGGCTATCGTTTCCAAGTTTATCCAGTCCTAAAGCTCTACAAGTTTCGTACAGATGTTTTTGTCTACCTTTCAATCTTGCCAATATTACGGTTTGATTCGCTTTCTCTCTTCTTGGTTTCATATAAAAGAACTTGTCTACAAGTCCATTCTGGAAAATAATAGTATATTATGCAACGAGCGTACAAGGATAGCTATTATTCACGAGTGAATAACAGCCATTATACGCGATTAGAATATAATTTATACACGATTACTGAATTGATTTCTTGGAGTTTTTAATATTTTTTGGGATCGTGACAAGACAAGTGTAAGAAGTCAGGTTGACACGTGAAAAATATTTGGATATTTTGTAATGAAAATTGCTTTAATTGGTATAATAATAGTAGATTTGGCCCTCGATTGACAAGGTGCACCCATATTCGTTAATTGGAGTACTGAATACCGAAGAAATTTCAATTTATAGATATATATTCTTTTGAAATCAAGAGCTAACATAATACAATACATAAAACAAAAATAAAAATCCCTAACTGAGGTTGATGCAAAACGGGGTACCATACTATTTTTTCGTATGATACCAGAGCTCAGGGAAAAATCCCAGTAGAAAAAACCCTGTCTCGCCGTTTATAGATTATAACATTGAATCAAAGTTTATGAAGCATCTGACAGCAGTGAATAATAACTCATTATTCACTTATGATTAATGGGTATTATGATGGCCGAGTAAATGGACGTATAATGGGTAGATTATACAATAGTCGTGGATAAAGAATATTTTCGAATTTGCAAAGCTTATACATATATTCAATCGTATAATTTATTTTTGCATTTTTATTTTTCATTTCAATATGTGCCTATTATTTGATTTAACTTTTTCAAAATTTCTTTTTTCCGATAATCGGTAACTGTAAGGTTTCTACCTAATGAATCCATCAAATATAAGTAGGTATAATTGAAACACAGGGAGATAATGGAAAAATATGTCAATAGGAAATGAAAATGTTATTTTGCTACAAGGAATAAATACAATATTTGGCAAAATCCGTAGAAAATTAGAAGCAATAACGTTTTGTTTATATATCCAAATCATAATTCAAGTATATGTTTGCAGAATAAAACGTGAGTCAGAAAGAAAAGAAACACAAATAATAGTAGTTTAGTGTACTCGTAGTTAATAATTGCAAACTTGTCATATTTTTAGATTTATTGAAGTCTTTCTACATATTATCAAGATTCACTTCTGCCAGAAGTGATTGTCATTGTGAGAAATGAGTTGGTATAGTCTGTTCATGAAAGTTTGAGCGCATAATAGGCGTTTGTTTATTCATCTGAAGTTGGCAGTATTTGTTGTCATAACGTTAAATAAAGTCAACGTTGCCGAATGTACCCTGCCTCGTCCGACGAGCTTGCGAGTTATCAGAGAACTCTATGCAATATTGACAACATTGCGTATCAATCTGACAAGAAAATAAACAACATAACCTAAAATTTTAACATACACAGTAGAATATGCCAAATTTCCATGGCCAACCGACGGCTCAAAATTTCATGAACGGACTATATTTAGTTACTTCAATACAATCTTGACAATGTTATCAAGTTAAGAGACAACTAAATTGACTCTAACCTCAACTTACAATGCATCTTACTGATACTGAATGAATGCACTTCAGTTTCATTATTTGGATAATTTCTAGTCAGTTAATATAATTTTATTTTTCATGGCACAATAATGTACCTATATGGAATGGAAGAGTCATCTGCAGAATATATTTGATGATTTAATGTTCTCTATTATGATAAATGAAGTGAAATTTCTGATCAGCTTTTAGCTACTTACTTCTTGTCTTGTGAACGAGTGCTTCAAAGGCCTCAAGTAATGGTCCGTGGTAACCAGAAGCACCAACAATAATGGAATCACGCAGATTGTAGTAAAAATAGAACACATCTTTTAACAGCTTTCCAAGGACCAGGCCATTTTCTTTTTCGTCTTTTGTAACCCATTGGGCATCGAGTTCCATTTATTCATCCCATAATAATCAAAATTTAGAACACGATTTCATACCTTTAGTTCCCTCTGAAGCCAATGTTATTTATTTGTACATATTGGACAATTCTCTGAACTTTTATTGTTGTTGTTATTTCAAAGTTTTAATATTTCGAGCACCATTTTAAAGTTGGTCTTTTTCCCATGCGTTGTTTTCCCGCACTGCGGAGGTGGACTCGGCTTTCCTTACGCTGAAAACGTGGAAAGGATGGAAAACAATCGATGATTTGCAGCGTTGCCAAATTTATCTTTTCTCCCTCGTTGGTTTGGCAACCTCGCTGTTTTCCCCCTTGTCTCGGCGGATAAATTAATGAATTTATGCCCCTAATTGTCGTGATTTTTCATGTCGAGAGGGCCACGATTTGTCTTGGGGGTTATTATTCATTCGCTTGATTATGTGGGAACGTCGACGAAATAATGATGGTCGTGAAAATGTTTTTAATTTGAAGATGTTCGGTTACGACTAATGAAAAAATGGATGTTTGTTCTTATCACTTTTGAAGATTTTTCACTATGAATATTGTCTTTATGTATGTCTTAGGATTACGAAAGGTCCATTCTTTAGTTACTTTTTCGAACCTGCTTTTGAGAAATCATGAGGTGTTGTTACGAAGAGTGCTTCAAATTGCGCGTTTTTAGGAATAAATAAAATATTCAGTATTTGACATTTTAAGAAGTGTATGACATTTAAACAGGGTGTTACATGAAAGTATGTCACAACTTGAGAGGATGAGTCTACGTATAATTTCAAGAAAAAAAGTTCATATAAACATGGGTCCGCAAACGCAAACGGAACTACAGATTGTTGAAATTTCCAAAAAAAATTGTATTTTTCTTCATAACCCCTGCAGTTTTTGAGATATTCAGTCGAAATTCACAGTGCCAGCTATTTTCAACAATTTCCATCATTGCACGTCCTGAATTTCAACTAGAATCTATAGGCTGTTTTCTTTTCCGGAGCCATGTCTCCTTTTTCCCTCTCAAACTTTTTTGTGGTACGCCACTGGTCAGCGTAAAATCAATTTTTGATTCAATTAGAAACTTTTTCGTCTCTTGTAATTGTTTCGTATCTCTAACCGTTTTCGAGTAAAAAATTATTGAACGATTGTAGTTTGATATTGAATAAGCTTGAGTTGAGTCTCAGATGACGAGCTATCAAAATAAAGCAAATTTTGAGCGAACTTATCGAGTATTTCTATTATTTTTTTTCATTTAGCGAATAACCTACAATCGTTCAATAATTTTTCACCCGAAAAAAATTACAGGAGTCAAAAAAGTTTTTGAATCGAAAGAAAATATCAAAAAACTGCAGGAGTTATGAAGAAAAAATCTATGTTTTTTGGAAATTTCAACACCCTGTAGCTTCGTAATGTCGTTGTGTCACAAGTCACAAATGGGTCCACAATATGGTGTACTGAGTTGGCACCGTTGGACTCTTTTCTTGGGGTCTGTGAAAAGCCAGGTCTATATAAACAATCCACAATCGATTTCTGAACTAAAGGATGAAATTATTCTTGTCATGAGTGAAAAAAGAGCCTCAATTATGTCGAAATGTCGCAACAAGCGAATAATAGCCATTATACGCAAGTAGCATACTCTACTTTATCCACGACTACTGAATATATTTCTTGAAGATTTCAACATTTAGCGACCGCGACAAGACCCTTCTATGACAAATGACAAGCGTTAAAAATTCAAGTTGACACATAAGAAATTTTTGGAGAACTGGTCATTGTATACTTAGTAATAAAAATTGCTTTAATTGATCTATTAAAAGTAGATTTAGCCCTCGATTGACAAGGTATTCCCATATTTGTTAGTTGGAGTACTTTAAGATACTGAAGAAATGCCAATTTAAAGAATATTTATCAAAGCAAAATCTATGAAGCTCAGAGTAAGAAATAATGTTTATTTCTTACTCTGAGCTATGAAGCATCTGACAGCAGTGAATTATATCTCATAAATCACTTGTGATTAATGGAAATTAATTTGACCGAGCCCACAGATGTAAAATGGCTAGATTATACAAAAGTTTTTGAGAATGAATGCCAAGTATGTGTTTCATTTATTCTCAAGAGAAAAACGCGTTTGACATGGTTATTCAAAACTTTAGGCAAAGCTGAACTCTAGCTAGAAATAACAAATAATTTCTTATCTTGTGTAAATCACAATGTAATTTTGCAGATGCCTGAGGAATTTCAACTTCGCTTTGAACTGGACTTCTACTGAAGTTTTATCGTACGTATCTTCGATGCATCCAGCTGTTAAACAGGAAACACAGCTCAATTCTCCTCTCGAATACCTGGATGAACTCGACGATGAAGCCCTCTTGCTGGTGACGCTGGATCGTCCAATTTACAGAACAGAACTTTCCGTGGAAATGACTGGTGAGAAACTTTTACTCCACAATTCTAGACATGAAAATTGCTTTTTTATATTAACAAACACAATTAACATAAAGAGGTATCCAATAAGAGGTGTTATTTTGATATTCAAAGACAAATGCCTTTTTTCCATATAAATTATCGGATGTTTATTTCATTATAAAGACGAAGCTATGCCGTTAATAGTGGAAAATAACATCAGGCAAATGACCACCACTACCACTCTTACAGGACCATATCCTTTTAATGAAATTTTCCATAACCAAATCGCAAAGTGGCTGCCTTATGTCCTCGATAGCCTCACGAATTCCCTCTTTGAGCTCTTGAATCGACGCTGGGCTATTGGCGTAGACCTTCTCTTTCACGTGGCCCCAAAGGAAAAAGTCCCTAGGTCAATTGTGATCACCTCTTCGAGAGATAACACGGTCCAGAAACTTTTCCCTCAAAGATCAATGGTTTCGTTGCTTGTGTGGCACGAAGTTGAGAGTAAACGTTGTCCAGATCAATGCTATTCAATTTCGACCATAAAAAATGACGTTTGTGGAATGCCTAATTCCAAAGAACGACTAGGAATTGACAAATCTGGGTTATCTTCAACACTTTCGGCTGCAGCAGCAATATTCTCGGCTGTTCTTGAGCGACGTGCACGGGTTTTATTCTTCACATCACTAACTTGCCCCAACAGCTCGAATTTTTCCACCGATTTCTTTATTGCAGTCCGACAAGGTGCTTCACGACGACCCAGAAATGTTCGAATTTTACGAACTGTCTCTGCCAAACTGTCACCATTTTCACAGTGAATTTCAATAATTTTAATGCGTTCTTGAAGCGTGTATCGTTCCATTTTTATTAATGGCGTAGTTTCTACTTGTCAAATGACAAAAAATTACAGCTTCAAACGTGACATCTACCGTGACATAACACCTCTTATTGGAAAACCCTTTAGTTCCAGTCTATACAGTATGACATTCTCAACTGTCTATACTACAACCATTGTTTTAGATATCTCTTCAAACAATCCTATAACGGACAAAATTTCTCATTTCACCAAACAGAAGTTGAAATAATCAGTAAGCACATGTCAAAAAATTACAGCTTCAAACGTGACATCTACCGATAGTGGGCTATTCAAAATGACACCTCCTATTGGAAAACTTTATTACGGGTTTTTTGATGACGCGCTAATATTTAGGAGGGTTCTTATTTTTGGAATCATTCAAAAAAAGCTCATATAAATGAGCGTATAACTTCCTTACTTTTGGAGTAGAGATGGCGAAATTTTCAGTAAAAACTCACCAACATGCTATTGTAAATATTGATATTAGTTTTACTTCATCAGTTCATTGAGTTCTCTTCGGCACTCCTATATCAACTTTGAGTCGATAGCAGAGAAGTGTAGTGCTCTAGTAGTGAAAATATGAAAGTAGAGAATATTTTTAATCGATAAATTTCAACGAATATTGAACTCATGTTTACATGTGTTACTTTGGAGCTAGTCCCGTCAACCTTCAAGTTGATAATATCATTCTTTCATACTCATTTCAAATTTAATGCTTTCCTCTGTGGGTTTTCAGGATTTCTGACTTACTGTAGTGAAGACGGAGATAATTACGCAGATGATATTCCTGATATGGTGATAAAAGCCGAAGATACTAACGATACCTCAATCAGTATCAGTCCAATAAACCAAGATGGCTACCTTATTGTTTTCTACACTCGTCTCCTATGCAGTTGGAAAGTTGATCTCGTCATTGAATTGTCAGAAAGCCAACGAATCGTAGATGTTTTGCAAATTGGAGGTTTGACTCCATTGTCACCAGGAGAGAATGTGAATCAACGATTTTTCACTGTATCCGAAAAGTCTCCACTCTTTGATGGTACCATTTTAGAAATCACAGATATGAAGGAAAGCTTGTATGATGTCAGTGTTTATACGAAGTAAGTAGAAGTCTCAATTTTTTTTACAGCGCTCAACATAGGGTAAACATACAGGTTTGGAAATTCACATTGGAAACTTACGATGTTCAATGCAGTTGGACAGTGCTATATTGGACATATTTACATGTTATGTTTCGCTTTATGGTGGTATTCTGCTTTCATCTGTAAGCCAATCTGTAACTTTTCATAAGCTTACAGGAAAATTGCAATTCTGGACCTCTTTAAGGGATCTGTAGCTTACAGAAATCGTTCAATATTTACGAGTACTCGACGGGTGATCGGAAGCATTATTATCGAATGACATATTTACTACGTTTTCATGGAATATTCAATTCGGTTTGAGTTCAATACTCATATCCGTTTTCATGATGCACATTTAAATAGGATTCAAATCGTTTTGAAATCTTTTCGATTTGAAGCTTTATCTGTCACTTGTCAAATGTCATATCTATCAGCGGGAACGCGAGGAACGCCAATTACTTCAGCCTCTTTCCATATATTTCTGTTTTTACTAGGTCCAGCCTTAACACTTTCCTCGTTCGATTGCATTTTGATTTTGAAATATGTCAAACATCACAATATTGCTCGCAATGCGCATGCTCCAATTCGATACCCGTTTTCATGTGCAGCATTTGGATTGAAATTTCGATACGCTCCCGAAAAAAGCCGTATCGGAACTAAAGCTCGGTACGATTTCAATACCCGTTTTCATGGCGTATTCAGTACAGAAATCGTATTCAAATCGTATTGGATTCTCCATGAAAACGTACTAATTGTGAGGTTACGTTGGATGATTTGTTTATTTTAGAACGAACACCTAAGTGTAGATATTAGAAATTCAGGACGAATAAAAATAATATGGCTTTGTTGCCTTTGTTTATTGGATTGTTTATCGGAAGAAAAAGTAGGAACTTCATGAGAATTGGAAGGAAAAGGTTGCGTGATCAAATGAATCCATTTGAAATGCCGGATGCCCAGAAAATGTTCAGATTGAAGAAATGCTGAATGCCCACATTGTGAACATGTTCAGATTGAAGAACCAGTGTACAATAAACGTAATAAATGCTCTAGAGCAACTTCAACCAAAAATTTTTTCTATCCTGTTTTCAATTTATTAGATGAAACAAACAAACGTAAACTACATTCAGATAAATGTATTTTCAAATTCAAATCAAAACCATTAACTCATAATACATAAAGTTCCATGATCAAATCTTACGATTGAAGTAAGATGTCTAAAACATCTTAGATTGAAGGTTATGTTTTTCGATGAGTAGTTCAAAAGTGACAGTTTAAATGAGAAAGTTACAGGAATCATCCCAGAATTGCATTATTTACGAATCTGTAAGTCGGCCAGTTACAGATCAATCGTACGCTACAGTATCGTAAACTTACAGATGAAAAGCAGAATACCACCATTAGTTTGACGCGATGGATGATCTAATGAACAAATAATATGGTTATTTCTCTCAAATCGAATCGTATTCAGTAAATTCGTCAGGCTGCGTGTAATTATTGATGCGAGTACTGCAGGTTGCCTACCACACTGGTCGATTAAGCCACTCCCAACGATAAGATAGAGACCAAACTACAATATTCCAGTCGCTGGTTTATTTAGACAGCTACGAATCACTTGAACCTTTCTCTCTCTGATGCATTGAATTTCCTATGTTTCCGATTTGAATTTCCAAACCTGTATTATAAAGAATATAAAGGAAGAGGCATATCGTCAGTTCGTTAGGTAAAAGGTTTAGACGGAAATCGGCCATTTAGGGACCTACTTTGGTTCAATTTCAATTCATAACAAGATTCATCAAATTTGAGTTCGTGATTTGGTAGGTTTCGAAGCGTTTATTGTGAGTATCGTTTTGGAATTGAGGATCTAAATCTAATCTGATACGGCCGTCTGTCCAAGCTTTTTCTTGAAAACAGACTTTACAAGAGGTCAAATTGTTTGTGCATTTTCAAGTCACTTTTGGTTGTTTGTTTATTCATCTCTTTCCATTTCAGAGACGAGAGTAGCTTGATGGCTTTCGTTCATTATCTCCATCAAAAATTGCGCCCAGTGATTTTACTCCCTGCAGAATTTAAATCTCGTATTCCTCAATCAACAAACTCTGGGTCTTATTCCGAAATGGAGAAGTGTATGTCAAAAGAAATAGAATTCTTGAAGTCTTATATGAACGAGCAATCCTTCGATATGAATGAACATGGTAATATGAGAATGAAACTTAGTTGTTTGGAGTATGATACCGATTTGGAGTACCTTAAATTGCTTGTTGCGGATGATAGAGATCAAATAGTTGATTTCAGTAAAAAAGAAGGAAAAGATGAGGCGCAAGTACCACAGATGTAATTAGGAGATGTACCTAGTACTCAAGAATCGATATCTGGTCAACCTGTACAAAATGATTCCAGAAATGCCAAATTATCAACGAACGTGTTGTGTTTTTTACTGTTTTTTTGTTTATATCTGTTATTTCATTTATTAAGTTGTATTATATTATTATTCACCATTACGCTGAAGAAATAATACTTCACAATTGAGCAAGACACTTTTATTCAATATTTGTTCACATCATTCATTCTTGTTATTAACTTATTTTCATTCATATAAGCTCATACTGTATAACATAGAGATAAATAAACATTCGATGAAACAACATAATATATTACTTTAATTTGAAAAACAAATGAGATAACTATTTTAGCCCAATATTTACATCCTTTCAAAAGAAACAGGCCATAGACAAACTAGTAGGGTAGTTTTTCTATGCGGCAAACCTTCACCCAAAACCCTTCAGTTGCATTTATTATGCTCCTAACCCATATAATATCTGACACGCAGGTACCTTGAAGCCATCGCGTTGCAGTGGAGTCAAGTGTAAGTATTCGGAATGAAAAATTGGAAAATATTTTAATTTCGGTGACCAGCAGATATCGACCAGATTTTGGTGTCATTGTGTTCATTGAGTCTTCCTGAACAACATTAGTGGAACCAACAGGTGGCGGTCTGTCTTAGTTTAGAAAATATGAGCCCCCAAGTTTCCAAGAATGTTCCAACTTCACGTCACTTTTTTTAATATAAAAACACAAATTCTCTACTCCAATTTAGTTCATAAATCACCTTCGAATGTCTAAGTACAGTAGAACTCCAATTTTCCGAACTCCGGCTATCCGAATCGCCGATTATCCGAATCACTTTAAAAAAAAATTGTCCAAAAAACAGCTCACATTGACGGAGATGTTTGAAAAACAATGATTTTTATTTCTTGTACATAAGTACATTTTATTTATATTTAAAACATGTGAAAATATCATGTTTCTTTCATTTAATTCAATAAAAAAATAGTGCAATATCAAAACGTAGCTTTTTTCTGTCTAATGGAAATTTTTTTCAAAAAACTCCGATTATCCGAATATTTGATTATCCGAATGGGTCCTGGTCCCCATTAATTCGGATAATTGGAGTTCTACTGTAACTATTCGATTAGTTTCATTTTAGGTATATTCAATAATTAATGCAGAAACATCGAAATTCTAGAGGTACCAATTATTCACAAATTCTAAGGAAAGCCTGCCGTTTTTAAAGTTAGATTTGGCACTGCCGCAGATTCTTTCGCGCCAGTATGATACGATACCTTCCAGTAATTCCGTCATCATTAAATATGCCACTCGCCGAAGGACGGAGCAGTGGTGCCAAACTTACCATGAAGAACGGCGGACTTTCCTTAGAATTTGTGAATATGTGGTATAAGAATTTCGATGTTTCTGCATAAATTATTGAATGTTCGAAGTTGATTTATAGACTAAATTGGAGCAGTGAATTCGTGTTTTTATATTGAAAAAAGTGACGGGAAGATGGAACGTTTTCGGAACTTTGGGGCCCATATTTTCTAAACTGAGACAGACCGCCATCTATAGGTTTCACTAATGTTTTTCAGGAAAACTCAATGAATACAATGATTCCAAAATCTGGTCGATATCTGCTGTTCACCGAAATTCAAATATTTACTGTAGAAAAGTGATTTTACATTATGAAAATTCGACGAAGAGTTACGAAAATATTTTGGAATGGTATAGGAGTTTCTGACGACATTTTATATATTCCGATTATTTACAACACTTATCTCATGCATCCTGAAACAAACATATTTACAGCTAGCGCATCAAAAAAAGTGAAATAAAGTGTTTTTTGATTGAGGTCTCTGATTCCAAGCTCGTCATAATACATTAAAGTGTAAATAAAATAACAATTGCTCTTAATATTTGGACTTAAAACTAAAATGATTGAGCTAAGCCTTGGGAGGTGTGTTTTTTCGAAAAATTATATACAGTCAAATTAAAATATTGCACTCGTATTCCTTAACCTAAAATAATCTCGATATAAGTTCATAATTACTCGAAAATATTGAATTAAACTTAAATAATTACAAAAAAACAATAAAATTGCACTATAATCACAAATAAATATAACTGTGCCTGAGCACGTTGTCATTACGCTATTTTTACATAAAAATACATATTCAATTTGATGAAATAATGTAAATATTGCACAAAAAAGATTCCATAGAATCGCCTATTGAGTATTTGGCAAGGTAGCCGTAATCATTTATACAATAATTACCATAATATAGGAAAAATAGGATAATTATTCAATATACCATGGAAAATATCTCTTGAAGAAACGATTTTCTAAACTGTAATCTATGGGAAAACCTAAACCTTGTGTTTGGAATCTTTGATTCATTACTAAATTTCCATCCTGCAATGTTGAGATTTTCTAAGGAAAATTATAATTTTTAGCGATTTCCTGGAGTCCTTCACATTTTCATAATGACTCAAAATACTTATTTTCTAACTTAACAACTAATATTGCACTTCCGGCCAAGGAATTTATCACAAGAAAATGAGTATCTAGCGACGAGAAATCAATTTCGTATCATTGAAATGAATTCTTTCCTAAATTAATCCAAATTTTCATTTTTTATTTCTTCTTCATTTTCCATCATTCTACAGTTTTTAAATCGAATTTTTAGTTTTTACAACCCGAAAAATTATTCCCAATATTAAATTCAAATAACAGAAATGATTTCAAGTACGGCTAGATCTCCTCTACTTACAAAATATTCTACCTAAAACATAAAAAAACACAAAACAAAATTATTGCACGAAAAACTAGACAGTTATAAAATATTGCACAAAATCATTATAAATAAACTAAACCTAACTCACGAAGAATTCTCAATTTGACGTAGAAGAACTTGTACTTTCCAAAGGAACAACAGTGGCGTAGCTGGCATGCTCTGAATCGCTGCTTTGCAAGATGACGTCATCCACAATGGCGAAACTTGTTTCCCTAGATTTTTGGTCAGTGTCTACGCCACTGTCCAGGGAAATGGTCAAGTAGTCAGATTTTCTGAAACGACCGAAGAAAACAGAGTGGGTTTCGATGCTTTCACCCCCAGATTCGCTCTGACCATCTCCTAGGCTCTCATCTGTCTCGCTTCCTATTACAAAATTGTGAATTAGTACCTCAAAGAACAAGTAAGGTCAGATCTATCTCATTTATTGAATCACCAAAGGTATGGATGAGTACTACTATGATATAAGAAACATATGTATTCTTATATCATGAATACTACTAGTATATCGCATTCATCAAAATAAAGGTTTCTTTACATAAAAAGCAATCATCAAAGAATTAATAGAAAAAGAGTCTGAATAACAAACACAATAATAACAAATGAAAGAAAAGAATAACAGATTTACAGCAGTATAGACTCATAATAGCACAAAACGAAAGAGGGAAATAAACTAATGATTCAATAAAATAATAAGACAAGGAATGTTTCATCAAGAATGTAGTTAGTGTTTCATGATTACCTCTATCATTTTGACTTCCGGTTCTACTACAGGCGGAAACAGCTCTAGATTCGTTGGAATCTGTGCTCAAATATCCTGAGTCTTCTGTTTTTCCTCTCCCATTGGAATCCACGTACTTCTGCCAAGCTCTCTTCACATTCGTCGACTTATGGGAATTAACCATACACTCCTCAGTGTTGGCAACCCTGTCCATATTTGTATTCTTCTTATTGAGTTCATTCTCCACCCAGTTCTTCTTCAATTCCGTATTTATTATAGTTTGAAGATTTTTTATCGGTTCAATGTTGTCTTGCTTAGGATTCAAAATGAAGGGTTCTCGTTGTGACTCCAAAACCAAAGATCTTCTGTTATTGTTAATTTCGTTTTGATTATGTTTTGTTTGGATCAGATCTACAGGTTTGTCAGGAATACCAACCGAGCTTAGCCTTTTATCGGATGTTTTTGAATTGGCACTCCTGTTTTTCCCGTTTTTTGGAGGCAGTGGTGGCTTGTTGGTTAAGCTATCTGAAATTAATTGGAGTATGAAAAATATTCTTCTAGATGACATATTTGAACTTACCAGCTATTAGCAACTTCCGAGGAGGTTTAGGATAATCATAAACAGGTGTGGTGTCATGTGGTGGTGGAGGAATGACATCAGGTTGAACAGTCTGCCTCTGTCTTCTGCTATGTCTTTCTTCCAAGGTCAAAAGCTTCTCTTCTTCTGACATCAGTCTATAAACACCATCTGTTGCCTTCCCCCTTGTCTTCGCTTCGTAAATCTCCCTCAAACTACCAAAATTACGATTGAAAGTGTTCAGGGTTTGGTTTATGGTGTTGTCTTTCCTAAAACTCCCTGTAGATCTCAGCAGAATATGTTGTGGTCTTTCCAGGGAATCAACATATGTTTCAGTTGGTCTGTCATATTTTTTCGAAGGTTTTCTATCTAAAGTATCAGGTTCGTAACTATCTGAGTCATTGACAGGGATATAGTTGTCCAGGCAATCTTCCACCTCAATCATGAGTTTGCCTGGTTGATTTTCCAAACCATAACAAACTTTGAGTTCTCGCTTGTCCATTGTAGAGCTGTTTGAATCACTTGGTGATGACGGGGAACTGTTATAATTATAACCGTTATTCACATAAACCTCACTCACCAAACTATAACCTTTATTCCTCTGCAGTATTTCTGGTAGTTTATACAAATTATTACCCTTCTTTAAAACTATGAGTTCGTATTCATTTTCAGTGTCCGAAGCACTATTACTGTTTACCGTAGTTAATTTAGAAATTGTTCTATTTCCTGTCTTTTTATTGAACACAGCGTTCCTCATCGTCATCTCTTCGTCCATAGGTAAAGCAGAACTTAAGCTAGGACTAGGTTGAGAGGAAGAAACATCAGTGTATTCTGGCGGAGTGGAACCTCTTTTTTGAGGTCGTTCCAAGCTGTCAGCCTCATAATCCATAGAAATATTACTCAGTCTTTTATTAATGCCATTACAAACAGCGAATTCATCTATAACTGCCTTCATGTTCTTTTTAGTGATTGTTGGAATTTTCGGTTCTTCCATATCACCAAGTTTACCCCCTGAAGAGGTATTGATGTGTTCATTGGCAACAGTGTCGTAAATATTCTCTACGCTACCATTTGCTGGTTTACAACCACTTGGTGGTAAAGGTGGTGGCATTTTTGGTTTCTTGATTTTACTGCCCTGACGTCTTCTTGTTCGTATATTTTTATTGTAAGTTTCTGATCCTGAACAGTCACTTTCTGATGCTTTGTCTGAAGATAAGTGAGGAGACATAGGTCTTTTGGAGCTGCCAAAGTCTGGTGACAGAGACCTGGTGGGAGATTGCTTGTCTCTCAAACTGATTTTCCTCATTTCACGTTTGCTAACTGATCTAGTTATCGGCCTTGACGAAGGTAAAGATCCATGGCTACTTGAGGGTGAGCGAATTCTTCTAGGGCTTTTAACAGAGGCAATTGAAACTTGGTCAATAGTTACATCCGTGTTTTTGATGACTGGTATATCTTCCAGCCATTTTCTTATATTCCTTTGCTTTGCATCTTGGGTTACTACCAAGCAATTATTGCAAGGTATTGTTACTGGGAGCTCTGGGAATTTTGGTCGTGAATTGTTGGATTGACAACCAGGACATCCACTACAAGACTTCCTCCTACTATTCTCCCGCTTCAAACTTATAATGCTTCCTTTTCTGCTTGGAGGATTGAAGTCATACGAATGGACACTCATTCCGTAATCTTCTTCTGGGATTCCTAATAAAGAAGGTACGAATCTTTTAGCTTCCATCTTCTGTTTAGCTATAGAAATAACCTCTCTGATTTTCTGTAGAAACTCTAGTGCCGCTGGTGGAGGAGCCTAAAAGATCGAGGGAAATTATTTTGATCACTGAGCCCATATAAATGATATGATGATCTTACCACAAGAAGATGAGGTTCGAAGTACGCTGGGTTGAAATAAAGTTTCTTTCTGATTGTACCATTGGGTGTCCTTAGGTCGTCAGATTTATCCTCTCTTCCTTCTAATGTTTCAACAATAGAAACGTTTTCTTCAGGCAAACGTTCGATTGTGGAAGTTTCTTGTAGGGAATATTCGTTATGATTCCCTCTTAATTTAGAGAAGGATTGTTGGGGATGGATGATTACTGATGTGAGCTGCTGCTGGAGAAAATTCATATTTAGTTCAAGAAAAAATTCGGGATTTTTTTACACTTACATGATTCATCCTATCTTCTATACGTATGCTGTCAGAATGACTTTCATCATCGCTTCTTGTGCCTTCGCTATCAGGTGGTCTAAAATGAGCAGAAAGTCCTAAGAGTGGATTATTCTTTATAATTCCTTCTTCTGCCAAAGAATGAGGATCTTGGTTAAGGTTCTCCTTGGATTTGCTGTCGGATTTTAACCGGTTCCTTTTCCGAATATGAAGGTAGAGAAATACAGATGCTACGTAGATAAGTCCTAGGAGAACTGAGCAAACACCAATTGCTACGTATTCTGAGATGGTCAAACTGCCTGAATCTTCTGAAGACGTCTGAGCATTGGACATGAAGGTAACCTCGCTGATATCTGCAGAAAATAAGTGTAAAATTTACACCCTGATCATGGCACCAAATACATTACAAATTTTGAAAGAATTCTGAAGGGTTTAGAATGAATATCATGAAGTTGTTTGTACTCACTGTAAGGATTGAGGTTATTCTCTGGTGTGCCAACTACCCTGAACGCTACAGATGGTGTTACAATTTTTGTAGCTGAAGTTTGAGCTTCAGTAGCTTCTCTACATTTAAAGTATACTAATATCATACGGCCTGACAGCCTCAGTCTTAAATCAGCTTCTCCATCCCACTGGAAAACATTGAAAGATTTATCTCAGTAACTGAGGGGGAAAAATATATAGGTATCTTACCTGGAGGTAGCTTCTTCCTTCGTCTCTGTACAAACGAAATGGGACATCTCCATTGAGGGGATTTCTTAAGTCCATCCAACCCCTGGTTGTTAGGAATTTGGCCCTGGATACTGCACATACTGGAGTTTGGAGACCTGAAATAATTGAAAATTACAGCTTTTATGCCTATATGTACCATTGAGTTCTTCTTCGAAAAATTACATTAGGATTCAATGAATATCTGATCCTCGGCATTTGAATAAATTACGATTTCAAATGGTAGACGAAACTGCAATATACAGTGGAACTTCCCTGTAACGAACGTCTGTATAACGATTTTCTCTGTATAACGAATTTCGTACAAGACATTGCACCTTGAATCCAAATTCCATGTTAAAAACACCCTCTAAGAGCGAAGTAGATTATCTATAAAGAACATCACTCTTTGAATGGGTAATGGTAATAAGGTATAAGGGTGATTTTTTCCGGACGTACGTAATAAATCCCGGCCCTAAACTAAATCATTACGGTGGGTAGAGAGATCCTTCTGAAACAGTTTTAAATACACCCCTGGCTGTTTGGTTTCAATCTAACCATTACGTTAGTGTGAAATTTATGCAAAAATGTCTAAAAGGAAGTGCTTAAGTTTGAATGATAAACTTAAATTTATCAGTGAATTCGACCGCGATATTGCCGACTATAGAAACAAATTTTCTGTATAACAAATTTTCTTTATACCGAATTTTTTTGCGGATTTAGCGCTTTCGTTATAGAGACGTTCCACTGTATTTGAAATACTGGCTGGTTTTTTTGGTACACACTGGGCTTTTCAAATATACGTCATATACGTTTGTGAGCTATCATCTGCACAAGATCAGTAAGGAAAACTCTGGTAAGGTAAATACATTCCTGGACGAAATGTAGCTCTAGTTTCTGTGAGTTATTTGGAATACAGTTTTCCAACCTATATTCTCTTTTGACAATGAACTATGGTTAGTCCTACAAAAATGAAAAAGCAGCAGAAAGGCAGCTGAGAACTTTGAAGTATTTAGTCACACTTTCAAATATATTTTCTGGAAAAATCCGAAGGTCACTGAAATTTTCTGTTACATTCTCAAGTCTATAAATATTGAAGCGAATTGATATGTAATATAAAGGGTATTCCAATAAGAGGTGTTATTTTGAATAGCCCGCTATTTCGGTAGATGTCACGTTTGAAGCTGTCATGTTTTGACATTTGACAAGAATAAACTACGCAATTGATAAAAATGGAACAATACACGAATTGAAATTATTAAATTCACTATAAAAATAGTGAAAATTTGGCAGAGACGGTTCGGAAAACTCGAACATTTTGGTTCGTCGTGAAGCACCTTGAAAAATTTGTGGAAAAATTCGAGCTGTTGGGACAAATTAGTGATGTGAAGAATGAAACCCGTGTACGTCACACAAGAAAACCCGCGAATATTGCTGTTGTAGCCGAAAGTGTTGAAGATAACCAGGTTTGTCCATTCCTCGTCGTTCTTTGGAATTAGGCAATCCACAAACGTCATTACACCGTATTTTGCATAAAGATTTGGGTTTTAGGCTTATAAAGTTCAGTTAACACAAGAACTCAAGCCAGCTGATCATCAACAACGTCGTGTCTTTGCTGATTGGGTCGTTAAAATGCATGAAAATGATCCGGAAATCCATCGAAAAATCATCTTGAGTGATGAGGTCTATTTCCACCTATGTAGTTTCGTTAACAAGCAAAATTGTCGCATTTGGGGCTCGGCAAACCCAAAGGTTATTGTTGAAAAGCTTCTCTATCCTCAACGTGTGACAGTTTGGTGCGGTTTATTGTCCGTCGGAGTCATTGGACCTTACTTTTTCGAAAATTAGGCTGGAGCAACAGTTACGGTGAATGGATTGCGCTATCGAGAGAGGATTAATGATTTTTTATGGTCGAAATTGGATAGTATTGATCTGGACAACGTTTACTTTCAACAAGACGGCGCTACGTGCCACACAAACAACGAAACCCTTGATCTTTTGCGGGAAAAGTTTCCGGACCGTGTTATCTCTTGAAGAGTTGATCACAATTGGCCACCGAGATCTTGTGACTTGACACCTTGCGACTTCTTCCTTTGGGCCATGTGAAAAAGGTCTACGCCAATAACCCAGCGTTGATTCAAGACCTCAAAGATGGAATTCGTGAGGCTATCGAAAAGATAGGGCAGTCACTTTGCGATTTGGTTATGGAAAATTTCATTAAAAGGATATGGTCCTGTGAGCCTGGTCGTGGTGGTCATTTGCCTGATGATATTTTCCACCATTAACGGCATATATTCTTCTTTATAATGAAATTAACATCCGATCATTTATATTGAAAAATGTAATTTTTTTAATATCAAAATAACACCTCTTATTGGAAAACCCTTTATTTAGTCACACTCTTGAATCTCATTCATGTTTTCTTAACAGTAGTCTTCTTTGTTCTTTGTTCATTTTAATATATATTTTCTGGAAAAATCCAGGTCATTATAAATATTAAAGCGAATTGATCTGTAATGTACAAAAGATTTGACGCGCTTATCAATTTTAATTACTGAGATGGATTTCTCGAAAATACAAAAACCTAAACCACATTTGGCGTATAGCGCAGCGACTGCAAAAAAGGGAAGGATTTAATACAGCAAATATCAAAGATTTAACTATCAAAAGAAGAAGACATCTCAACCGGCAATATAATACCCGGATAAATAAGATGCGTAGTAAATCAACTTTAATTTGTCTTCTGTAACGAAACCATCCAATAAAATTTTTATTGGAATGTGGCATTGCCATTTCGCTATTGACATTGTTGAAGTTATTGCTCTTAGTATTCATTCAACATCTACTCATCGACTGTCCAAGAATGAAGTAGAAACACGTCGAATGTGTACTGAGATATTTCGTGAGTAGATCCTGCTACATTCTTTCATTTATATGTATTGGACGTTGTTGCTTTACATGAGCACATATTATCTTATTAGTGAGTCATAATATACGAACAAGTTTTTAACAATTTATCGACATTATAGAAACGCCATCAACATGTCACTTTTTCCAATACAGATCGGTCGAGTAGATGTCACTTTTTGCAATGCAGATTATTCTAGACATATACAAGATGATCTTGAGTGAAAAGGAAATTTCATTCACCTAACTTCCTTCTAGGTTCAAGATCTAGAAATTTTCAGACGGAAATAATGAGAGTCAACGTTTCCTGTTTCTAGAGAATAAAATTCTCATGCTCCAGATAGAGAGGAGTGTTTCACTTGTTTGTTTATATGAATAGTTATTTAATCAACTAGGTGATTAAAGATGGCGACTAATGGTCAAGATATTTTAATGAATAGTTCGAGACCATCAGTCGCTGGATTAATAACCGAGTTGATTACAAGATTTTTCCGACCATCTCAATATGAATAGTGTATGAATTATATTCTCATTTTGCTCAAGACTTACATTCGACAAAATAAAATTTCTATGTATCTATGTTCCAGTAGAGTTTTTTGGCTCGTAATGCTTCTGAATACTTTGTAAACGGTTGCCATGAGGATTGCACATTAAAATAGCAGAAATTGAGCATTGAATTGGGTCATTACTGATCAATTCCATACACATTAAAATCACCTTTTTTTCGAGATTGACGGAGAAGGATATTATCATACCAATTTTGAATACTTTATTGCAGCTACTGTCTATTTCGATTCAGAAATCTAAAACTGGAGAAATATACCCTATTTTCCAGTTA
The DNA here is from genome assembly GCA_013421045.1 of Propylea japonica. Lineage (NCBI taxonomy): Eukaryota > Metazoa > Arthropoda > Insecta > Coleoptera > Coccinellidae > Propylea > Propylea japonica. The sequence continues at coordinate 1,740,383 of CM024241.1, forward strand.
TTTCAATATGTCATATGTGTTAATAATCACTCAAAATTCTAAGTGATTTTCTAAATCGAATAACTTGAGAAATTTTTTATGCTATAGTTTCTTCGCATTTTAAAATATTGAAAAATAAATTTTCATAAGACAAATTATATAGCAGAAACAACTGTTGATAGGCTTTCATCATACAATAAAATGGAAAAGTTTATTATCGCCATAAATAAACTTCACTAATGTTCACAATTATTACACGAGCATAATCTTTTTCGTTCCAAAGATGCCAATAAACGAAATGTTTTTTTTTCTAGAATTCCGATGATTTGAAGATTATATTACTAATACTTGTTTTGTATTTAGCAAAATTTATAGTTTACCTCATTCCCGGCATCTTGAAACGGTATATTATATGCCATATGTCGTAGAATTTTTGAATTACTAATGAGGCGTTCTGTTAATTCTTCTCACTATGAAATTGGAAATTTACATAAATCGGTGTGAAACATATGTCGTTCAAGCTTATTCTTACGGTTTTGAAATGGGAATGACACAAGAATCTATGATCATTTTGAGTTATTTTAATGGACTACTGTATTATCTCGAAATTTGGTGAATAATGCTGAAATTCATAGCTGTATCTTGGTTTTTACGACTATAACCTGAACTGTAAAATATACATCGATTTGAAGCAAAACGTTGAAATTTTTATAGGGTAAAAATAAATTTATTGAGACGAAAGCATTACCTACTTGAAAAATCTTCTGGCAATAGTATTTCTTTTTTTTATAATTATCAGGTTCCGTCATTAGGATCTTTGTGTTGTTCCAGTTCATCAAATCATCTCTGCTATTTGAACATATATGATCAGCGATTTGTGATCTTGTAATGTCTCTAATTTTGATGTTGTTCTTATGTTTCTTATCTCTAAAGGTCTTGATGTTTCTCCTGTATAAGATTTTTCAAATATACAGGGAATTTTGTAAACACAATTTTTTTATTTTTGTGTTTCATTCTGGTTAGAATGGATCTCAAATCATTTTGTGTTTCGAAAACAGTTCTTATGTTGAATTTGGGAGTGAAAACCTATAAAGTTTTTATAAATGCAGAATCCTCCCACAATATACAGGGTGTAACTAAATAAGTGTAAAATATTTAAGGAGGTGATTCCTCATCGAAAAAAGATAGGATCTTTCATATAAAGAAACTTCATTGGAGCATCCCCTGTGAAGATACAGCCCCTCAAAGGGAGTACATAAAATTTGTATAACAATTTTTTTCACAAGCACCAAAAAAGTTACAATATTGAAATTAACCTGACGTTTCCTACTAGCAAAAAGACACTTATCCAGTTATTTATTTGGTTTACCCCATGGTTGTGAGGGTGGGAAACGCAACCCCTAAAGTTTATTTCCAATGTAACTTTTTGTCTTATTATTTGTTTACCATTTAAAAATTTATTTCCGATAGCCTGTTTCATTCTTAACAAAAAATGTCTCTTGAGTTTTTTGCCCAAAATAAACCAGTTCGCAGTAAAAAATTATTTTACGAACAACTACAGAGATAGATCGTCATAAATGTGATATATCTAGTAGGACACTTTTAGCAATAGTTACAATTAAATTGGTATAACGCTGTCAGTAGTTGTTCGTAAAATAATTTTTTACTGCGAACTGATTTATTTTGGGCAAAAAAACTCAAGAGAAATTTTTTGTTTAAAATGAAACAGGCTAACGGAAATAAATTTTTAAATGGTGAACAAATAATAAGACAAAAGTTACATTGGAAATAAACTTTAGGGTTTGCGTTTCCCACCCTTACAACCATGGGGTAAACCAAATAAATAACTGGATAAGTGTCTTTTTGCTAGTAGGAAACATCAGGTTAATTTCAATATTGTAACTTTTCTGGTGCTTGTGAAAAAAATTGTTTTACAAATTTTATGTACTCCCTTTGAGGGGCTGTATCTTAACAAGAGATTTCTTTATATGAAAGATCCTATCTTTTTTTCGATGAGGAATCACCTCCTTAAATATTTTACACTTATTTAGTTACACCCTGTATTTCAATCCACATTTTCTTTGTATATCCATTGATATAGCTTTTGGGGCCTATCTATGTTCTTTATTGATCGGAGATAGAGTAAGATATTATCATGGGTACTCAGCTTTAACGAACATTACCTGTAACTGTAGCGTACACGAAGAGGCGTCATCTGCAAGATATTATGAAATTCTACGTGCCATTAGTGCGCTTAATCAGAAGCAGTATCATATCTTGCTAGATCCTGATTCGATCGATTCGTTCAACACTATCGAAAGAAGTGCAAAGAATTGAATAACTTCATCAATGCTAATGAGGAGCTGGTGGTTTATGTTCATGAAGAACGATGATGTGAAGTGGATTACTGGATTATGAAACCGTCCATTGTTCTGCTTTATGCGATTGATATATTATGGTTTTCACTGGTTATTGATTATGCTCAATGTATCAATGAGTAATTGATATGATAGCGAGTAAAATAGAGCACTGGTAATTGTGTCAGCTTTATGTGATATATTGCTATAATAAGTGTTATTCCTTAACAGTTACAAGAAACTAATTGATTTTTCACAGGTTTCTAGGTCAGAGAGTCATTCCTTTACCAGTTTTTCGGAAAAAGGACCTACGTAAATCTGCTTTCATGAATATCTGAATGACCTAGAAACTTCTGAAAATCATTGAAATCATATAACTGATAGATTATCCAAAAGATTAAATTTGAAAATTCATTTTTTGTTTTGTTATGGTGTGTGTTATTGTAGAATTATTCCAGAATGAAATATTATTGATATTGATATATTGATTCGAAAATTACAGACATCTGGGCTGATAAAGCATTCGAAGAACTGCGCTTAAAAATAGCACTTAAAATATGTTCATCCACGACTATTGTGAAATCCGTCCATTGTACGTCTCTGTGTCTTAATAATACCCATTAATGACAAGGGAATAATGAGATTATAGTTCACTGCGGGCAGATGTTTCGTAGATTTAGCTTTTATAAAACATACTTTAAATTCGTATTTTTTCAGTAATTCTAAAGCAGTCAAACTCACAAATATGGGCACACCTTGTCAATAGAGGGCCAAATCTACTTTCATTATATCAATTGATCCTTTTTTCATTACAAAATATACAATGACCAGTTCTCCAAAAATTTCTCATGTGTCAACTTGAATTTTTTCACGCTTGCCTAGAAGGGTCTTGTCGCTGTCGCCAAAATCTTCAAGAAATATATTCAGTAGTCGAAGATAAGTATAGTATGCTACTCGCGTATAATGGCTGTTATTCACTCGGTGATTTCGGCCACTCGACTACGGCTCACGAATAATAGCTATCATTATACGCTCGTTGCATAATATACCATTTTTCACCATTAAAAAGAGTAAGTTTCTTTAGTGAAGACACAGAAAGATCACTGGATCTGGATGCATAGAAATATTGTATTTGAAGCGTTATCTTTAATAATTGTAATTCAGACGAAGTAAATTCCGTTCACAGTTGTTAGTCCGGTCTATTTAGACATTCGAAGTCACATAAAGTCCCAACAAGCTGAATTTCTGTGAAGTTGTTCAAAACATAATTATAAACAATGTCTAAGAGTTCATTCCCCTGTAAGGAAAAATTTAATTCAAGATCAAAGGTCAAAAAAATGAGTTTTTCGCGATTTTCAGCAAAACGGTAAGTTTTATCATAAAAGTACCTCAGACAAAAATTGTAGATCATAAAATTATCTATAAAAATGTATCAATACTTTTTTTCTTACGAGCCACCGTTTCTGAGATATAACGATTCAAAAAGTTATAAAAGTCGTTATCGTCATAATATGCACACGTTTCCACGCCACCTATGAGGTAGTGTACTTAGCGCGTAGTTATAACTTTTTGAATCGTTATATCTCAGAAACGGTGGCTCGTAAGAAAAAAAGTATTGCTATATTTTTTATAGATAATTTTATGATCTACAATTTTTGTCTGAGGTACTCTCATGATAAAACTCACCGTTTTGCTGAAAATCGCGAAAAACTAATTTTTTTACCTTTGACCTTGAATCAAATTTTTCCTTACAGGGGAATGATGGGGAACTTTTAGACATTGTTTATAATTATGTTTTGAACAACGTCACAGAAATTAAGCTTGTTGGGACTTTATGTAACTTCACTCTCATTTTTTGGTCTAAATAGACCGGACTATGTACAGGGTATCCCATTTTGGGCACTTTTACGGGATATCTCCGTTATTTTTAACGTTAGCGGGATGCGGTTTTCGCGACAGTGTGCTACTTTTTTATGAAACTAAAGATGGCGCAATCAGTTTTTGTATAGCCGTCTTAGTTTTTGCTATACAGGGCTGAAATGAAAAGTATCACTTTTGAATCACCCCCCGTATCTCAGTTGTGCTTAAACTTGGAGAAATGGTTGAAACGCATTCCTATAGATTTTTTTCCGTAGAATCCAGTGGCGTAGTCAGTTCTTCAATTAAACTTTCCGTTTTTGAGCTATTGAGCCAACATATGTTTTTTTAAATTGGATACCCTGTATATTATTTTTTATTCTTATTAAGCACAATCTCAGCTTTCCAAAAACATATTATTTTATGCATTTATTTTCAAAACCAAGCTCCGAATTCAAAATTTTGTAATTCAATTGTCAATAACTAAGTAGTAGGCTATGACTGTTTATTAAAAACAAAAAATAAATGTCAAAATTTCGTTAGAAATCGAAAATAATGTTAACATAATATCTAGATCACAAACAAGCATGTCATATTTCTCGTAATTTTCGTAAGCAGCCGTAATGAGAAAAACTTAAAACTGAATCATCAATATAATATAATAAATAATAAAACTGAGTGAACTGTAAACTTTTAAACCAACCGACAAAGCTTTGACATTTTTTTGTTTTTAATAAAGTCATAGGGCCTACTACTTAGTTATTAACAATTGAAATACAAAATCTTGAATTCTGAGCTTGGTTGCGAAGATAAATGCATAAAATAATATGTTTTTGAAAAGCTGAGATTGTGCTTAATGAGAATAAAAAATAATATACAGGGTGTCCAATTTAAAAAACATATGTTTGCTCAATAACTCAAAAACGGAAAGCTTAATTGAAAAACAGACTACGCCACTGGATTTTACGGAAAAAAATCTATAGGAATGCGTTTCAACCATTTCTCCAAGTTCAAGCACAACTAAGATACGGGGGGTGATTAAAAAGTGATACTTTTCATTTCAGCCCTGTATAGCAAAAACTAAGAGGGCTATGCAAAAACTGATTGCGCCATCTTTAGTTTCACAAAAAAGTAGCACACTGTTGCGAAAACCGCATCCCGCTAACGTTAAAAATAACGGAGATATCCCGTAAAAGTTCCCAAAATGGGATACCCTGTACAAAAAGTGTTGTTTGTATTTCGTGCTTATAAACTTCGTGTTTTATGGCACATTTGAGTGAAATTGACACTCTCATGTGCCATGAAAAAAACACTCATTTTACGCACAAAAATTACTATTTATGAACTGGAAATGTAATTGACGCCGACACTTAATAGCACTCAATTTAAATAAGTTAATTCCTGATCATTTCCTGTCTTTACGATTGAATTCAATTTCAATTAAATCCATTATTAATATACCCAAGCAAAAACTCAATTCGCAAAGTATCTGGACACCCGGTATTTCCTTCTGAAGAAACTGGAAGATTAAAACGCTATACCAGATGCGGAAGGCAATACGTGAGGTATTGCCAAAATGCCTATGTCTTAATTCATGGAACACCCTGTACGGTTTTGTAACGAACTTAACCGTTATATTTAGAAACCGAACCTACCCTGAAAATTTCAGAAAATTACAGACTTTTAGGCAAAAAAATATAGCACTCGTTCAAGAAGGACGAGACTTTAAAAATAGCGCTAAAAATATGCTTTTCTTATGCTCCACCCCAGTCGAATTGATAGGGGTATTATTTTTAAAATATGTTTGCAACAGCTTATAAAGGATTATTTTTTTCGAAAAAACTACAAGGAATAGTTTACTGCTCATTCAACACAAGGCAAAATAAGTTATTCTTATGAACTGGAAATGTAATGGAAGGCGACACTCAATAGAATTCAATTTAAATTCAAATAAGTTAATACCTGATAATTTCCTGTCTTTACGATTGAATTCAATTTCAATTAAATCCATTATTAATATACCCAAGCAAAAAACTCAATTCGCAAAGTATCTCCTGGACACCCGGTATTTCCTTCTGAAGAAACTGGAAGATTAAAACGCTATACCAGATGCGGAAGGCAATACGTGAGGTATAGCCAAAATGCCTATGACTTATTTCATGGAACACCCTGTACGGGTTTGTGACGAACTTAACCGTTATATTCAGAAACCGAACGTACCCTGAAAATTTCATAAAATTACAGACATTTGGGCGAAAAAATATAAGGAAGGGACCTTGAAAATAGCGCTAAAAATATGCTTTTCTTATGCCCCACCCCAATCGAATTTGATCAGGGTATTCTTTTTAAAACATGTTTTCAACAGCTAATAAAGGGTAATTTTTTCCGAAAATACTATAAGAAATAGTTTTTTGCTCATTTAGCACAAGGCAAAATAAGTTATTCTTATGAACTGAAAATGTAATGGAAGGCGACACTCAATAGAATTCAAATAAGTTAATACCTGATAATTTCCTGTCTTTACGATTGAATTCAATTTCAATTAAATCCATTATTAATATACCCAAGCAAAAAACTCAATTCGCAAGGTATCTCCTGGACACCCGGTATTTCCTTCTGAAGAAACTGGAAGATTAAAACGCTATACCAGATGCGGAAGGCAATACGTGAGGTATAGCCAAAGTGCCTATGTCTTGGAATGTTAGAGGACCTAGCGCAAGTTGCTAATGTCTCCTGATACTTGAAGAAGAACCATTTCAGATAAGTATTCCCCATAGTTCCATATAAGAGGGAATGCCACGCGTTGGATCTGCTTTAAAATGCCCGCAATGTTACCATAAATTGTCCAGTACTTTACTGTACGTTCGTTTATTTATCAGCGAGCTTCTGCTACTTTATAGCTGGATAGAAAACTCGTTTCTATCGAGTGAGAGAATAAAATTATGAGTGACAAGATTTGGTTACTTGGAAAAGTGTTACCGTCTTCATACAAGGCGAATTTCCGATTCCATAAATGGGTTGGGATATGTATTTGAGTATTTCTCGAATTTATTCAGGAATGTGTAGGTAGTAGAGATATGTGTGGGGTATTGTGTAGGTATTTATTTGAAAATACCACCTTGGAAAGGTACTGAAGATGTTATTCTGGGAGATACAACATGAGAGTAATAAGTTCCCTAACAACTATGGTGCTGTATTTTGGTTTCACCCATAGATTCAGAATTTTGAATGGAAAATAAAAATTAAAAAACAAACGTGGTTTTTTCCACCCAAACTCAAACGCTCGTTTATTTATCAGCGAGCTTCTGCTACTTTATAGCTTATAGAAAACTCGTTTCTATCGAGTTTGAGAATAAAATTATGAGTGACAAGATTTGGTTACTTGGAAAAGTGTTACCGTCTTCATACATGGTGAATTTCCGATTCCATAAATGGATTGGGATATGTATTTGAGTATTTCTCGAATTTATTCAGGAATGTGTAAGGTATAGCAGAGATATGTGTGGGGTATTGTGTAGGTATTTATTTGGAAATACCACCTTGGAAAGGTACTGAAGATGTTATTCTGGGAGATACAATATGAGAGTAATAAGTTCCCTAACAACTATGGTGCTGTATTTTGGTTTCACCCATAGATTCAGAATTTTGAATGGGAAATAAAAATTAAAAAACAAACGCGATTTTTCCACCCAAACTCAAACGCTCGTTTATTTATCAGCGATCTTCTGCTAGTTTATAGCTGGATAGAAAACTCGTTTCTATCGAGTGAGAGAATAAAATTATGAGTGACAAGATTTGGTTACTTGGAAAAGTGTTACCGTCTTCATACATGGCGAATTTCCGATTCCATAAATGGGTTGGGATATGTATTTGAGTATTTCTCGAATTTATTCAGGAATGTGTAAGGTAGTAGAGATATGTGTGGGGTATTGTGTAGGTATTTATTCGAAAATACCACCTAGGAAAGGCACTGAAGATGTTATTCTGGGAGATGCAACATGAGAGTATTAAGTTCCCTAACAACTATTGTGTTGTAGTTTGGTTTCGTCTATAGATTCAGAATTCTGAATGGGAAATAACAATTAAAAAACAAACGTGGTTTTTTCCACCCAAACTCAAACGCTCGTTTATTTATCAGCGAGCTTCTGCTACTTTATAGCTGGATAGAAAACTCGTTTCTATCGAGTGAGAGAATAAAATTATGAGTGACAAGATTTGGTTACTTGGAAAAGTGTTACCGTCTTCATACATGGTGAATTTCCGATTCCATAAATGGGTTGGGATATGTATTTGAGTATTTCTCGAATTTATTCAGGAATGTGTAAGGTAGCAGAGATATGTGTGGGGTATTGTGTAGGTATTTATTTGAAAATACCACCTTGGAAAGGTACTGAAGATGTTATTCTGGGAGATGCAACATGAGAGTAATAATTTCCCTAACAACTATGGTGCTGTATTTTGGTTTCACCTATAGATTCAGAATTTTGAATGGGAAATAAAAATTAAAAAACAAACGTGGTGTTTTCCACCCAAACTCAAAGTTGTTTATTTATCAGCGAGCTTCTGCTGCTTTATAGCTGGATAGAAAACTCGTTTCTATCGAGTGAGAGAATAAAATTATGAGTGACAAGATTTGGTTACTTGGAAAAGTGTTACCGTCTTCATACATGGTGAATTGCCGATCCCATAAATGGGTTGGGATATGTATTTGAGTATTTCTCGAATTTATTCAGGAATGTGTAAGGTAGTAGAGATATGTGTGGGGTATTGTGTAGGTATTTATTTGAAAATATCACCTTGGAAAGGTACTGAAGATGTTATTCTGGAAGATGCAACATGAGAGTTATAACTTCCCTAACAAGTAACATCTATTGTGTTGTAGTTTGGTTTCGTCTATCGATTCAGAATTTTGAATGGGAAAGAAAAAACCCCCATGGGACTATGTTTCTCATTTCCAACATTAGTTAACATGAGGTTGGCAGTCATGAGAGGAGATCATTGATGCTGATGAATTCATTAGATCAATCCAGAGCAACTTGACCATCTGATGAATTCTTCAGCATCAAAGTGATCGGTTAGTATAAATGATCCGAAAAATTCTCCTCTTATGACCGCCAACCTCATGTTACTCAGAAAAAAACCCTGATGGGATTATTGTTTCTCATTTCCAAGAGACGATAGTCCCATGAGGGACTATCTGTACATGCCGTACATGGTTGTTTCATAAATTAATCACATCTGATTTCCTGAAAGTGACCTCATCATTTCTATTCAATTTCTTCCTATTTGATTAAAATTACAATTAAAATAATTGGTTTGGCGACGATAATTTAAGCTGTCAAAACACTTTGACACAAATGCATGCGACCATCATATACTGAAAAGAAATTAACTATAATTTCTCAAGGAAATCAAAGTTTTTCCACGATTTAGCAATTTGAATAGTTGAATAGAAAGAACATGAGTTCACATGTAGCCTAATAAATAATTATGTAATAACTATCATTCTTATCTCTTATATATTTTCGAAGCTAATTCAAAATAATTATAATGTCCAAACATATTTTGAATATATTTTCACTGAAATTTATATCAGACATCCGAATTCAAATTTTGTCCGTTTTTTCTCGTTGCTTTTCTGTAACCGACCAACTAATGAATAAAAAGTCATTTTCTATGATATATTTCTGGATTCGAATAGTTTAATCGATTTCTGCTATCATAAATTTCCACTAATGAGTAAGATGTCGCAATGAAACTGTTATACCAATTGAAGTATCAAACCTAATAGATATCATGCCATTAATAGAATTCTTTCAGTTCTAAATTAAGGTCCCCAGCTGAGAACAACATTTTTATTCGGCGTATAAGGCATCTTTCCCTGAAATGAATTTCTAAACAAGATGCGATAGAAAGAACCTGTTCAGTCGTTTCATATATTCCACAGATGTGGAAATTCCATTAAAAGTGGAAAAACCTGAAAAATTAAGATTCAGTCAATCAATATGCAGGAATTTAATTTCATCTGATCAGTTGGACGTTCGTTCAGAGAACTATATAGGATTAATGCATAGAATGTGTGCATGAGCAGAAAATTCTTGAAATATGATAAAATCCACTGAAATAGAAATTCAACCTGATAGGTATAGATACTTCAAATAATAGTAATAATAACAGTATCCCGATTTATTCAAGTACAGTGGAACTTCCCTATAACGAAAGCGCTAAATCCGCAAAAAATTCGTTATAAAGAAATTTCGTTATACAGAAAATTTGTTTCTATAATTGGCAATGTCGCGGTCGACAATGATAAATTTAAGTTTATCATTCAAACTTAAGCACTTGCTTTTAGACATTTTCGCACAACTTTTTACACTAGCGTAATGGTTAGATTGAAACCAAACAGCCAGGGGTGTATTTAAAACTGTTTCAGAAGGATCTCTGCGGGCCGTAATGATTGAGTTTAAGGTTGGGATTTATTAAGTACGTCCAGAAAAAATTCGGAGAAATTCATCCTTATACCTTCTTACCAATACCCATTCAAAGAGTGATGTTCTTTGAATATTTCGTTATAGGGAGAATTTATTTCATTTAGAGGGTGTTTTCAACATGGAGTTTGGATTCAAGGTGCAACGTCTTATATGACAGTCGTTATACAGAGAAATTCATTATACAGACATTCATTATAGAGAAATTCTACTGTATTTTAGTTTACTACCCAAATTTTCCCTTTGTCAATTGTTCCCAAAAAATAATTTCGTCGAGAATATGTACAGATTACTGTTGTATTTGGACACGTCTAGACACTCGTCTTGATAAAATAATTTTGAAAGATAGTTGGGATGACATACTTTTCTATTCGGGGTCCATCTCATATCATGCAAAAAAAATATATGAATAAATAACATTTTTCAAACCTTCATTGTCTATTCTTCGTCAAATGAGAACGTAGTTTACATTCAGTATCTGCTATTAGTCTCTATCAAATATACATTATTCCTCTATTCGAAAATGATATGTTAATTTTATGGCAATCAATAATCTTTTTTATATACGTAACAGAGTTGACTTTATCTTGAGTCAGCATATTCTTACGATATTTCAACTGGAATTAATAACCTAAATATTTCAAGAATGAAATAAGAATCTCACGAAATCAAGACAGAAAAATAAAATGGCCATTTCGAAGCTTCAAGAAATTTGGAATGATCATCAATCTGAGACAAGTTTCCTCCACATGATTATATTATACCTGGTCTATTTCAACGAATAAAGAAGATAGCAAAATTCTAACATCTTATTCTTATTCAGTTGAAAAAACTAAGTACCTACTTCAATAATATTCAATGATTGTTACTAGGTACCTATATTTAACAACATCAATAGCACAATTATGCAAATTAAAAGACAAGAATTTATAGATTTAGTTATGGCATTAAATAATTTGTAGGATTGAGAAATAACTAGAATATATTGTGTGGTGTAAGTGGATAGTTTTGACGCACAAATATATGCATGTATTCAAATTTGTATAAACCTGCAGTTTGTGTTTTATGAAGTGAATATTAACAAAGTTACAGGGTGATTTTTATGGAATTATGGTACCGATAAAAACTTGAAAGAACATTCATTTTATAAAACACGAACTGCAGGCTCATATAAATTTGAATTCATGCATGTATTTAAGCTACAAAACCACCCAGTTTCCCTATTCATATTTCTGTTGGGTTGCAACCCTGCAGGAGATTTTTAGTAGAAAAAAGCTCCTTGCTCCTTATCTCAGAGCATCTCCCACTGTATCAAAAATCGACCTGTCAGAGTGTTTTCACAAATTCTGATTCGTTGTTGAATTACAGAGGATCGACACTTTTGAAAGAAGAGAGACAGTAGGCACCCTTCATAAGGGTTTCCAATAAGAGGTGTTACATTGATATTTATAGAAAAATGCCATTTTTCAATATGAATTATCGGATGATTATTTCATTATAAAGAAAAAGCTATGCCGTTAATAGTGGAAAATAACAATCAGGCAAATGGACCACGACGACCACGCTTACAGGACCATATCCTCACGAATTCCATCTTTGAGGTCTTGAATCGACGCTGGGCTATTGGCGTAGACCTTTTCTTTCACATGGCCGTGGCCCCAAAGGAAGAAGTCGCAAGGTGTTAAATCACAAGATCTCGGTGGCCAATTGTGATCACCTCATCGAGAGATAACACGGTCTGGAAACTTTTCCCGCAAAAGATCAATGGTTTTGTTGCTTTTGTCGCACGTAGGGCCGTATAAGCCTTAAGACCCAAATCTTTATGCAAAATACGCTGTAATGACGTTTGTGGAATGCCTAATTCCAAAGAACAACGAAGAATGGACAAACCTGGGTTTTCTTCAACACTTTCGGCTACAGCAGCAGTATTCTCGACTGTTCTTGAGCGACGTGCACGGGTTTTATTCTTCACATCACTAACTTGTCCCAACAGCTCGAATATTTCCACCAATTTCGTTATTGGGATCCGACAAGGTGCTTCACGACGACCCAAAAATGTTTGAGTTTTACGAACCGTCTCTGCCAAATTTCACTATTTTTATAGTGAATTTTAATAATTCCAATGCGTTCTTGAAGCGTGTATCGTTCCATTTTTATTAATGGCGTAGTTTCTACTTGTCAAATGACAATAAAACGTGACATCATTATTTATTAGATATTTGTTCAAACCAAGATTTACAATGCAAAAATTACCTAATTATCGTATTCGATAATTCCGATTAAAATTCAATGAATATAAGATAAATAGTCCGCTTTTTCACCCGTTCATTCAAAAACGATTCATGAAGTGAACTTCGAATATCTCGCCTTCTATACTTGACTTTTCCCAATTCTAAATTAGTTTCACAATTCCTCAAAAAAAATTTCGGCAACTACCTACTGTATTATTTCTGGTAATGCACCAAAGCAAATGATGGAACAAAAACATACGTATTTATCAAATGTGATTTATTTCACTGTAGTTTTAACTTATGAGACCGGTTTGATGATGAGTAGCTAAAATAAAAAAACACATTTAGATGATCACCCGATAAGATTGTCCGAGGGTAATAATTATAGAATAAAAAAGTTCAACAATGGTGACCGCTGCAATTTTCTGTAGAGTATATTCTGATGGTCATTGACCATGGCCGCTCAAGAATATGTAATTGTTGTAAAGATGTCTGTTTCTTGGCAATTGATCATCAGCTTTCTAACCTTGCTAGTTGGAATTCAAATAAGTGGTTCTCTTTTGTGATATTCGGGTTCATTGAGGGCAATAGATTCAATTTCCGGCCGAAGTCGATTTATCATCATAATTTCTTGGTATTTAGATTAACAACATTACCGGTAATCAAGCGTGATTTTCAATGAATATTGTATAACATTAGTTTATAGGAGAATTGGGAAAAACGCTGGCATGAAGTTTGAAGAGTGTTTCAAATTACGCGTTTTTATAAGAAAAGATAAAACACATAATTTACATTCATTTTCGAAGACTTTTTATTGGTAATTGAAGTATCAGTTATGACATATTTACGAAAAATAATAACTGCCAAATGACCTCTAATTGCAGATCTACAGACGTCCACTCTCTTTTTAAAATTTTTAATGACATTTTAACATAATTGAGGGTCTATCTCACTTATGCCACGAATAATTTGAACCGCAAGTTTAGGAATCAATTGTGGATTATTCCCCCCAAAGAAAATAGTCTAATGGTGTCAAATCACATGATCTGGGCGGCCAATTGACAGCACCGTTTCTAGATATTATTCGTCCACAAATGATCGACGTTTTAAATGATCTAATGGTTTCAGTTCTTGTATTATTTGAATTTTATTTGCCTTCAGAGCTGAATCCTAGTTTAAAATATGTTGTAGACCCACTTAGTCCAATATATAGTGAACATCGTCTAATGGATATTTCAGGGTCTTCAGCCACCTTTTCAAGAACCAAATCAATATTTTCTTATGAACGACCGCTATGACTGTATTTTCCCTTTTTTAGTATTCCATCGAACTGATACCTTGAAGTTTTTAATAACTCGACCAAAATTTCTTTCAGATGGACGATTACGTAAACCACAAAATTCATGTAATTTTCTAGAAACATTTTCCACATAATGCTGAATTTCATAAAATAATTGATCATTTGAACGCGTTGTTGCCATTTTATTATAAATGTCCTACATCACACTTCTCGAATGTCAAAATACCCAGACGAATTCTGTACACCATCTTCATTTTATTTATTCTTCAGAAAAAAATTAATTGATTCGAGAATATAACAAAATTGATTGAAATAGTTATTCAAATAACTAATTCATTAATCGCTAAACGAGTTGAATGCAATTTTTTCAGTCGACCGCATTATAATTATGAATTGATCGAAATTCATTCTTATTTTGCACAAGAAATACATTTGACATAATATCTATACATTGCTATGTTTCAGTGGAGTTATAATACGCGTATTGATTCTGAATACTTAACGTTTGGTTGCCCATGACAATCATACATTAAAATAGCAGAAATCATGCAATAAAATGAGTCATTATTGATAAATTGCGTATACCTACCAACTGAGCTCATATTTTGAGGTCTAAGAAAAACATATTTATCTTGTAGGTTCGCAGAGCATATGAACAGGAGCCCATTTATAACCTTGTTTGAGCGATGAAGATCATTTTGCTTCCTATAGTTTTATTTCAGCCATAAAAGACCCATTTTGCAAATAACTGCAGTATGGCAACATCCCCCAGGTAGGTGTAATATCTCCGATTGCTTTCAACTAAAATGTCGCCAATTTTAAACGATTCTGCCAATGCAATAAACAAATAGCAGTGACCGTAACAGCAATTATGGACGTTTCTTTCACGGTTTTGGATAAAAAGAATTGTAATGGAGATGCTTAAAGCGTAGAATACCTTTTTCGATTTTCGGCACCGCATATATTATGTTGAATTTAAATTTAGTGGGAATATAAAGTGGAATCCAAGTGGTACCGTGACATGGTGATAATAAAATTTGTCTCCCAGAGAACATTCTCATTTATTTTGCTTTTGGTAAGCATTCAACTTGTGAGCTCTAGCTTAAAGGCTACTCATAATGGGCATTTTCAGTGATTTCCTAGAAAAATCATTCAAGAAATAATAAACCCTCCGAAAATCATAGCTATTATCCGTTTTTGTTTCGTAGTAAGGTTTTCGGGGAAAAAGTTATTGAAATCCCCGAGATAAGATAGAGAATTTGAACGATCGGAATGGGCAGTTGAGTGTGACGTACGCGTTAGCATTCATTTAATTAGTTAATTGTTGAATCACTGAATCACATCTACAACGATCCCAACTGGCCACTATATTGTAAATCGTCATTCCCAGTGATTATGCTTGCTCGTACGTCATCATGGCACGACGTTTGAATTTACGAGAATAGAAATCGCATTTAAAATAATTGAGTAAAAATTTATTTCTTGAACTAATATTATAAATGCGAAAGTAACTCTGTATGTCTGTCTGTTTGTTACTCTTTCACGCCTAAACGGCTGAACGGATTTTGATGAAATTTGGTATGGTGATAGATGATAACCTAGAAATGGTCATAGGCTGTAAATAATCACGCCATCGTTCTTAGGGGGTAGGCAGTAGGCAGATAACTAAATTGAGTTAGTGATTTTTAGTCGTTTTTGTTGGGACTTTTGCTCTTTGACGTCTAAACGGCTGAACAGATTTTGATGAAATTTAGTAAGGTAATAAATGGTTACCTAAAAACGGATATAAGATCAAAATGATCACGTCATCGTACTTAGGGGGTAGGAAGTAGGCAGAAAACTGAATTGAGTTAGTGATTTTTTATGGTTTTTGCTGGGAGTTTTGCTCTATCATGCCTAAACGGCTGAACGGATTTTGATGAAATTTAGTTAGGTGATAGATAGTAACCTAGAAAAGGATATGGGCTATTAATATTCATGCTATCGTACTTAAGGCGTAGGCAGTAGGCAGAAAACTATTTAAGTTAGTGATTTTTAATCGTTTGTTTTAAAAGTTTACCTCATTCACGCCTTAACGTCTGAACGGATTTTTATGAGACTTGGTTAATATAAAGATAGGATCCTAGGCACGGACACAGGCTACTTTTTAAGGCGGGAAAATACCTCATTCCCGCGGAAATCTAGCGTGATCGTGTCAAGAAGCGCATGACGCCAAAGCTACTGAAATGATTTTGATGTTTTTTCTTTTAACTGAGTGTTACTAAGACTTCAAGTTAGTATTTGATTACTTTTCTAACTTAAGAGGGTCGGTAGGCGCCATAATTTAGGAAATTTATGATAAGATTTTGATGCAACTGTCTTTATTTAACAGTTTTACTTGGATCGAATTACCGTGCGAAGCCGGGGCGGATCGCTAGTATTTCATATAACCCTTCTGTGGCAAAGGGAAAACACTTACAAAAAAAGTTCACGAGATGCGAGGAGGAGTACAGAAGAGCACCCTTCAGAGCCTTTCTAGCCTAGAACTGCAGGAAATTTCTTGGAATGTTCAATATGAGAAGATCCCGAACTATCTTGGAATTTTACAAGAAAAGGCTGTACCTTCTCACAGGGCTTCTCTCGGGTTACTGTTGTCTCAGCAGAAACCTACCTCCCAACGGAGGAATTATCAAAGAAGTGGATATCCCATCCTGATACCACTCTAGTATCTGAGGTTAATCAATACTCTGGCAGTGGATGGCAAGTTTTAGAACTGTTTAAGGTATGGAGGGGACAAATCACAAGTCGCCACTATAGTGGTCTTCATTCGAAAAATGTCCTCCTCGAAGATAAAACTAGCAAGTGCAAAATCTCGAAAAACCCTGTTTCCTTGACCGTGACTGCCTGTATAGTTCGCACACGTGGTATAGCTGCACTTCGCGCGCAAAGTGTTAGCGAACATAGCTTACCGCCAGCTCTGAAACTAATAAATCCATTCTTTTGAATCAATCGCTATTCACTGCTATCGCATTGCATCTGTTGCGACAGATACGCGCTGAAGAAACGCCATAAGATACTGACAGCGGTGTAAATAAATTAATTGCTCTAGTACCAAGAAACCGCCGTTTTTATTTATTACATGTTATTCACCTAATTGGTAATTGGATCAAGCTAATCTGCCGTAGAAGACGGGGTTCGCAAATGGGCAGTTTCCGCAGCACTTGGAAAACTTTAAAAGGCGCTTCAGTGTCCCATTTTGTAGGACTTAATCTTTTCTTCTAGTCTTATGAAGAGATACAGAAACGTGCGATGTGATTCGCTGAATTGAAAAAAGGCAAATCGCATTGAAAAAATTGTGTACAAGTTCACGAGTCATGGACGTAAATTGAAGCATCAACATTATTCGCGTACTTATATGTAGAATCCAAGTTTCCGCAAGTATAAACTAGTTTCCAGGTCATTTAAATATCGTCTGCAGAAATAGATACTTAAATTGAAAATAAACTCACATGTGCTACTTGCAAATAACGCCATAACCACGACATTTCGTATAAAGCGATCTGTCAAAATTAAAACCAATATGGCGGCTGATGGCAAATTGGCCTTCGAATGCGGTCGTTTGCAAATGCGCCGTTTCCGCAGCACTTGGAAAACTTTGAAAGGTGCTTTGAAGAGGAATTTTTATAGCTGCAGCAAAGTTTTTCGCACTTTCAGAGAATATCAACCATAGTTATGTATACTTTCTAAGAATAGATTTCAACGACGAAAAACTCACTGACTTCTTTGAAAACGGTGGTATTTTGGCGTGAGAATTTTCTGAATTTTGCAGTAACATGTTCAATACAAATTCAAAGCAGTACGAAAAAAATTGTTTGAGTTGCGTTAATACAACATAGTAAAGTCTATCGTGATATCGAAAAAAATCAAATACAGTGGAACTTCTCTATAACGAACATCTTCATAATGGAATCCAAATTCCATGTTGAAAACACCCTCTAAACGAAGTAAATTCTCTATATAACGAAATATTCAAAGAACATCACTCTTTGAATGGGTTTTGGTAGGAAGATATAAGGTATAAGGGTTAAACTAAATCATTACGGCGGGCAGAGAGATCCTTCTGAAACAGTTTTAAATACACCCCTGACTGTTTGGTTTCAATCTAACCATTACGCTAGTGTGAAAGTTGTGCCAAAATGTCTGAAAGGAAGTGCTTAAGTTTGAATGAAAAACTTAAATTTATTAATGAAATAGACCGCGACATTGCCGATTATAGAAACAAATTTTCTGTGAAACGAAATTTCTTTATAACGAATTTTTAGCGCTTTTGTTATAGGGAAGTTCCACTGTATTGCCATGAAAAGTTTTCGATTGAAATGAAACTGATTTTGAGGATGTAAATTGGCGAAGCGAATGATCATACAAAATTTTGAGGTAATAGCCTTATCGCTCCACCAACGACTGAGCGTTTTTTCCTTTAATTTTCGTTGCCTTTTTGAAGGGGTTTCATTCTAGGATAATAATTTCCACTCTTTCCATTTTTGAAGACTTCAGCACAGGTCTAAACAGGGTGTACCGGAAGAGAAATCTCTCGGATTCAGATAGAACATGAGAAATGAGAATGTTATGATATTATGAGTTCCCATAATTTTTTATCCTAGTGGCCCTCCCTACGAAGATACGACCTCCTAAATGAAGCCACTGGAAATCCATTTTAGTGGAATAAGTTTCAAACTACTCGATATAATTTGATGAAAATTTGATATGATTGATAGTATAAAGGACCTCTTAAATCACCGCACTCAAATTTGGGTTGTTTATTTTAATGCTTACATTTTTAACACCTTGTATGATATAGTGCTAAAAAACAAATTTGGATACCTTGAACATTAAGCTAAAGAAAAGGTACTCTTGTTCAGTGTCGATGAAATGAACCGTTTTCGAAAAAAAAATAAAGAGAGGACTAAGTAATTAAAATTTATTCCACTAAAATGAATTTCCAGTGGCGTCATTTAGGAGGTCGTATCTTCGTAGGGAGGGCTGCTAGAAACAAAAATTATGGAAACTTGTCATCTTATTTTTTTATGTTCTATCTGAATCCGAGAAATTTTCCACATTTTCCGGGACACTCTGTAGAGATCACAGGCTGTGCTTCGTATACGCATAAAAAGACACGACGAAAGATAGCTCACGATCAGTATGCACGTTTGCACGTATGGCAGAACCGAGATAAATCAGAAGCGGAAGTAACGGTCGGTGAGAATTATGAATTGTAAAATTTATTCACGGCGTTATGATGCTTTATTAGCAATCTTGGCCGTTGTAATGGACGTGCCACGAACAGGTCCACGGGTAACTCGCGCTTCTTTTCAACTATATATCTTGCTGTATCTAAATCAAAATGAATAATTGCCTCAACTCTAGGTGTATCTTTTCCACTATTACAATTGCAACCCAACCAAATCTATTATTTATAACTGAATTCTTAATTCAGCAATTCCCCCGGCTAGCTGGCATTGTATTATTACGATTAAACAGATCGTGATGATATGCTGGACAACTGAACTTCCTTGTGTTCGCTGTCACAGTCGTGGTTTCGACGAAAATTTCAAATCTTTAATAATGACATAGATATCATGCTAATATTGGATAATTCAATAATAACTAAAGGGTTTTCCAATAGGAGGAGTTATTTTGGTATTCACAGAAAAATGCCATTTTTCAATATAAATTAATATGTTTATTTCATTATGAAGAAGCTATGCTGGTAATAGTGGAAAATAACATCAGACAAATGAGCACCATGACCACTCTTACAGGACCACATCCTTTCAATGAAATTTTCCATGACCAAATCGCAAGGTGGCTGTCCTATGTCTTCGATAACCTCACGAGTTCCATCTTTGAGGTCTCAAATCGAAACTGGGCTATTGGCGTAGACCTTCTCTTTCAGGTGGCCCCAAAGGAAGAAGTCGCAAGGTGTTAAATCATAAGATCTCGGTGTGCAATTGTGATCACCTCTTCGAGATATACATCCAGTTTTGGCCATAAAAATTCATAATCATCTCCCGATAGCGCAATCCATTCACCGTAACTGTTGCTCCAGCCTCAGCAGCAATATTTTCAGCTGTTCTTGAGAGACGTGCACGGGTTTTATTCTTCGCATCACTGGCGTACCCAGGGGGCGGGTTATTGGGGATACAACCCCGCCCCCCATTGGTCAAAAAGAACTCTCTCTCTCTCTCTTTTTTTTTACCAGTAAACTAGCAAGGTAACCCCCCCATGAGTCGGCTCTAGTTACGCTACTGCTTCGCATCACTGACTTGTCCCAACAGCTCGAATTTTTCCACCAATTTCTTTATTGCGCTCCGACAAGGTACTTCACGACAACCCAAAATGTTCGAGTTTTACGAACCGTCCCTGTCAAATTTTCACCATTTTTATAGTGAATTTTAATGATTTCAATGCATTCTAGAAGCGTGTATCATTCCATTTTTATTAAAGACGTAGTTTCTACTTGTCAAAAAATGACAGCTTCAAACGTGACATCTACTGAAATAGTTTTCATAATAACAAAAAAAAACCTTTATTTTCCGCAATGTTTTTGTCTCCTAAAGTTTATATAACTTCTCAGTGGAAAGTAACTTTCCAGCTCACTGTGCTGAGAAGTTATATAAACTTTAGGAGACAAAAACATTGCGGAAAATAAAGGGTTTGCTTTGGAAATACAACTTTCCGCACTAAATATGAAAATAAATATGTACGCACTTGTTTTGAGGGAATCAACGTGCTTAAGTTTTGTCCAATGTCCCAAAAGACTCTGTCTGATGGAAAAACATTCTTCAAAAACAATGGATAGATCCAGTATGATGAAATATGAGAATTATTTCATGTGACTGCAATAATAGTAGTTTTTTAGGTTCAAATATATAGTTACCTAACAAAGATTCTCTTAAACATTCAAGTATAATACTTTCGATGGGAAACCTAAAATCTTTCAGGGTAAGCTTGGTTGAGTTCATTTATGAGCCAAATAATTCTAGCAATTTTCAAGTTATTGTTATTTGTTGAATTTTTCCCCGATTGAAAAGGACCATGTACGATTATTTAGGTGCTCAATGTTGATATAAAGAGGTATGCAATATTTCGTAGATATCATCATTTAAATCATTCAGATTTAATTGACTGATTATCACAGAAGCTGGAGATGATTCTTCAGTATTAGGGGCTCGTAGTGTTCCCCGTGTATCAACATATCAGAAGTTCTGAAACATTATTGCTTGGAAGACCGATCCTGGTATAATATATCCTTTTGACTAACAAAAAGCAGGTTAATTTGCATATTGAAAGGATTTCTATGGACATCATTGATTATTCATCAATTTTAATTGCAGATCTTAGCTCAGGGGTGGTATCTTTATTACCTTTTGCTATTTTCAGTGGCGTCAAGCCCCAGGATTCAACAAACCTGACTAGAAAAAGGTAATGAACTTATGTAATAAAACGGTTACCTACCTGTAAAGCCTATTTCTTTACTGGGATAGATCAACTGTCCTTTCAATGGCAGAAAAACGAATGGAATCAGTTGAGATGTCGAACCACCAACAAACGGAGCCAATGAGGTTTCTGCAAAAATAAAATAATAACATCAGTAATAACCTAAACGAGTATCCAAATAGTTCTTCTATACAAAGTTCCTATAATTTTTTCTAGATTTCATGAGAGTTCGGTTCTATTTGATGGTTCTTCACTTTGTTAACGCAGTGCTTTCGCTTGAAAATATTTCGAAATGTACTACGCAAGTTGGCATGTTTTGTCAAAAGTTGGCGCATTTAGTAAGGATTCCAAAATGGTATAATACTTGTTGAACTGTAGCTGCCGTAGTTCAAATTTATTTTCGATTGCCTTCGAATACACTTTTTCTTAAACTGCTTCCCAGTAAAAAAGTCCTATGGATTCAAGTCCGGTGAACGGGCCGGCCACCAGATTGGACCAGAACGTCCGATCCATCTTCCGGGAAAAAATGTTAAATTTCCAGAGAAAATAATTTTTCCAGAAAAAATTTTTCCGGAGATATGTCTCTGGAAATTTTTTTCTGGTGACATTTTTTCCGGAAGATGAATCGGACGTTCTGGTCCAATCTGGTGGCCGTCCCGTTCACCGGACTTGAATCCATTGGACTTTTTTACTGGGAAGCAGTTTAAGAAAAAGTGTATTCGAAGGCAATCGAAAATAAATTTGAACTACGGCAGCTACAATTCAACAAGTATTATACCATTTTGGAATCCTTACTAAATGCGCCAACTTTTGACAAAACATGCCAAACTTGCGTAGTACATTTTTTTTCAATACAGTCAGTTGAAACTAGGCAATTGTTTATTTTGATTTTTTTTCTGAGAAGCAAGCCCTATTTTTATGAAACCTAGAGCAGCTGGTATCCAAATTTTGATTACAGTTTAGACAAGCATTATTCAAGGTTACACAGCAAAAAAAAAGTTGGAAAAAGTTGATATTTGTGGCAACAGGAGCGAAAAGACTGTCACAGGGTGTGGAATTTTGCGTGTTTTTTTAATTGCCCATTATTTTAAAATCATGCAACTTAGATTTTTTTTTATATTTTTCTGACAACCAGCATTACTTGCCTTTTCACCCGGTTCCGGGTTGACGTCGAGTTTTGGGACACTCTGTATATTTTAGAATAATCGCATACTATTTCTCCCAGAAAATGGTGAAAATTACACGAATAATATCAAAAGGAGGAAGTAGAATGCAAAGAACTCACTGATGGTGATTTCGCGGTATATAAAATGTATAAGAAGATTCTCTCTTTCTTATCATTATTCAGTTTTCTATTTCTGTGCCAACGATCCAGAGTGATTTCAGTTTCATATTCGCAATTATGTTAATGGAGAAATTGCATGTTTCATTAAGACGTTGCTTCGTTAAAGAAAACCATAACATCGTTAACATTAATTTATAACATGTGATGCAACCTAGGTAAATACTAGAAGAAAGAGTAAATCGGTTTGTTTACCTAATAAAAACGTAATAAATTGTCGCGGGGATACTAATTTGTTTGAGATGTTTCTCGAATTAGTTTGGATCGTTTCACAGTTAGGTACTATTCAAATATTTGTTTAGTGTTTGGGAGCTTTTATTTATTCATAGCCGAGGTGGTTGTATAGAAAACCTGTTTTGTAATCATCAGGCATAATGGACATTATTTGTAATGTGTTTATTTTCTTCGATATTGTGGTCTTATGTATTGATTATACGAGTATTTATAATGTAAAGGTCCGGCTTCACCACTTGATGTTGAAGTAGGTGATGACCATCTATACAGGGTGTCTCAAAACTCGACGTCAACCCGGAACCGGGTGAAAAGGCAAGTAATGCTGGTTGTCAGAAAAATATTAAAACAATTTAAGTTGCATGATTTTAAAATAATGAGCATTTAAAAAAACACGCAAAATTCCACACCCTGTGACAGTCTTTTCGCTTTTGTTGCCACAAATATCAATTTTTTCAAACTTTTTTTTCTGCTGTGTAACCTTGAATATTGCTTGTCTAAACTGTAATCAAAATTTGGATACCAGCTGCTCTAGGTTTCATAAAAATAGGGCTAGATTCTCAGAAAAAAAATTCAAAATAAACAATTGCCTAGTTTCAACTGACTGTATTGAAAAAAAATGTACTTCGCAAATTTGACATGTTTTGTCAAAAGTTGGCGCATTTAGTAAGGATTCCGAATGGTATAATACTTGTTAAACTGTAGCTGCCGTAGTTCAAATTTATTTTCAATTGCCTTCGAATACACTTTTTCTTAAACTGCTTCCCAGTAAAAAAGTCCAATGGATTCAAGTCCGGTGAACGGGCCGGCCACCAGATTGGACCAGAACGTCCGATCCATCTTCCGGGAAAAAATGTTACCAGAAAAAAAAATTCCAGAGAAAATAATTTTTCCAGAAAAATTCTTTCAGGAGAAATTTCTCTGGAAATTTTTTTTTCCGGTAACATTTTTTTCCGGAAGATGGATCGGACGTTCTGGTCCAATCTGGTGGCCGGCCCGTTCACCAGACTGGAATCCATTCGACTTTTTTTACTGAGTCAGTTTAGACAAGCATTATTCAAGGTTACACAGCAAAAAAAAAGTTGGAAAACTTAAATATTTGTGGCAACAGGAGCGAAAAGACTGACACGAGGTGTGGAATGTTGCGTGTTTTTTTAAATGCCTATTATTTTAAAATCATGCAACTTAGATTTTTTTATATTTCTCTGACAACAAGCATCACTTGCCTTTTCACTGACGTCGAGTTTTGGGACACCCTGTATAGCAGATATTGAAATAGATATATCACTATTCACTAAAAATTGTACCCCGAACGATTGCCGAAAATTGTTATCTACGTAATAAGTCCGGAAATGAGGGGTTTCTTGGACTAGTAGACAAAATTTTAGAATTTTAAAAAACTTTTTATGTTTTCATTCCCATTCTCTGAAACAGAAATAATTAAGAAATTCCTAATAAAATGAAATGTTCCTGCGAAAATCTTTACACTATGTATTTTTTTAACTTATTCACAAACAATCAAAAACGACTTCAGTGCGTATGACCTTCTTTGTGTACAAAATATTGGCAGTTCAAATGGGCGTCTTAAAAACCAATTCAAAGTTGCTAGATTTTTTCACTCGCTCTTGTGCCAAACGCTTCATCAAACACTTCAGGGGAATCAGAAAACTTCATCCTTCAGCGAATCGATCAGTTATATTCCATCCAATTAGAAGTCAGAAAACAATAAACAAGGATATATAGGAATCGTTAAAAATCGTATTGGTAAAAAAAGGACGGTGTGAAGACAAACACACGTCGATGCTGAAAAGATATCATCAATAGACTAGTTTGTTAATAGCATTACATTCGAGCAATGAACCTCGATTTCCAGCTAAGAACAATAATGGTGTTCGGAATGAGCTGACTGGTGCCCATAAGAGATAACCAAATTGCCTTATAAGGTAGAAAACTGGTGCAAGTGTAATATACAAGGCTATTGGTACATCTTTCCCAGAAACTTTGAAACAGACGTTGACTCTAGGTGGCGATTTTTTCGCGAAATAATGATATTTTATCGTTCCACAAAAAACATACACACCTATGGGTAGGAATCAAATCACCTAGCGGCGAGTTTCAGAACGAACTTGACAGATGATAGATAAACATGTTTTGTATTACCTTCATCACACCAAGAAATCAAATGAAAGGAAAAAAAGTTGGTTCAATGAAAATAAGTCTTCGTGTGAATATTTCAGCTTTTTCTTTCAACAAATTCAATCGTAAAGGGTTTTCCAATAAGAGGTGTTATTTCGACTAGCTCGCTATTTCGGTAGATGTCGCATTTGAAGCATTGAAATTATTAAAATTCACTATAAAAATGGTGACAATTTGGCAGTGATGGTTCGTAAAACTCCAAAATTTTTGATTCGTCGTGAAGCACCTTTTCGAACCCCAATAAAGAAATTGGTGGAAGAATCCGAGCTGTTAGGACAAGTTAATGATGTGAAGAATAAAACCCGTGCACGTCGCTCAAGAACAGCCGAGAATATAGCTGCTGTAGTCGAAAATGTTGAAGAAAACCCAGGTTTGTCCATTCCCCGTCGTTCTTTGGAATAAGGCATTCCACAAACGTCATTACACCGTATTTTACATAAAAATTTGGGTGTTAGACTTATAAAGTTCAGTTAACATAAGAACTCAAGCCGGCCGATCATCAAAAACGTCGTGTCTTTGCTGATTGGGTCGTTGAAATGCATGAAAATGATCCGGAATTCCATCGAAAAATCATCATAGGGGTTTTCTCTGTGCTCTTGTATGATTTGCAGAAATGCTCCCATTGAATTTTTTTCTACGAATACTGTACAATATACAATGATATATTGTGTGATATACCTACGAGAAGTTTTGTTGGGCCTCATCTCAAAATAAAGATTGACACACATACAATAGTATTCTTTCAAAAATGTTCGAACAAAACATAAACTTGAGCTTCGGATAAACGTCTGTTTCTTCAATGTTTGCAGCTTTTATAACACTGCTAGAAATACGATTTCGATTTGACCGAAGATTATTGAAGTATTATTATTTAAAACACTGTTAATAATTCTAACAAGTGAAAATGAGCATCGAAGAAGGAATAATACATTTTCGCATAATAGGATACTGATTTGTCTCTAGAATATATTGTTTCCTGAATATCTCGAGGTTATATTGGATTCTTCTTTGAATTTCAAGGATCGTTTGGGTAATTTGAGCTTAAAGTTGAAGTCTAAGAACAATATTATTCAGGGAATTTTAATGTTATCACTCTCAGTACGCCAGCTCTGGTTCTGGTATTTTATGCTACTGAATATCGTTGTTGTTTCATCTGATTCAACAATATTTATGTTGATGAAATCAATACACAGTTTTTTTTCATTAGTGTTTGAGTTTTATCCCCATACAGTTATTTATTTTCAGAATTCATAGTCAACAATTCAATGAATCTCTGAATCAATAGAAATCGTGAATTGGCATCATGTTGTTCAAATGGAAACGTCAATAAATTCTATTCCACTGCTAAAAGTATTATCTTGTACTTCTAGTATTTATAGGTACCCGATTAATTTCAGAATTCAAGTAACGCATGGAGACATCTGCAATTCAATACGTTTTCTTCGGTACTTCAAGCAATATCAGGCCGTTAGAAATAATAGACAGTTTTTTATTCTTGCATTTTAGCTGATATATTCCTACAAATTTTTTTGGAAAAAGAAATATTTCATTAAGTCCATTTACCTACTTTTTTAGAATCAGTCAGAAGTTGTTTCACTTAGCTTTCCTGTCATATGACTCAGGAACGTTGTCAACATTACATAGATGTTTTCAGGCATTGTAAAATCACCTTATTGAGAATACTTATGACCAAGTTGAGATTATTCTATGTGCTTTGAGTAACTGCTGGCTTTGAATACCTGCAACAGGTAAATGTTACTCATAATATCTGCAAAACTATTTCCAAATACCTGACTAATGTAACACCCACTTGTCAGGGCATAACTCTCAAAGAAATAATAATATTTTCTAAATGTGACTCATAGCATATTCTTCCTCTTGAACGTAAAAATGAATCGCATTTCCAGGTTCAGTTTTACCTGTAGTCCAGGTATTGCTATCCCGTATGTTGAAACTTCAACTAGAGCAACATAATCTACAAATACAAATTCATACTAAATACTTAAGAAAATGCAATAACGTAATAAGGTAAAGCGTTTCATTTTTTGTGCTAAGATCAAGCAAAATGATTCTCAATTTATAACTAAATTATTTTTATGAATGAAAACAACCTACCAACTGAGTGAAAATTGTTAAAAATTCTTCAGAAAAACCTCGAGCAAGAATTCCTTGTACCATTTCAAATAAATATGAATTTGAAATGCGGGGATATCTACAATTAACTGTCGATTTATTACAATCATGTGACAAATCACCTTCGTAGTGCAAAATAAATTATGGAAGTAATACATGTAACCAGACAAGAGAGAGACTTAAATCTGATGAAAGTAAACCGTGCCAATGTCAAAAGCTTCCTGTGTTTATAGACTTCATTAACTACAAAGAGAATTCGACCTGATGAAAAATGTCTTCCTGACATGTATACCATTATTACCACTAATGTCATTTAACATTCCTTATTGTTAAATAAAATCTCTGACATTGCTCTAATCGCACATGATATGGAGGAAATCCTATTTCAATTTCTCTTCTATTTACCTCTTTATATTCGAATAATATATATAATAATAAGTTATAGGTGAAAGAGTCATAAAACATTTCAATTCTCATTGGTGAAATTCAGACATGATCTGATTTTTATCATCGAAAATTTCAAGAAATGAAATTTCAAATTAATCAGTGAGAATGAATATGTTCTCCGAATAATTAACATTATAGCCCATAAACATGGAAATGTATTTTTCATAATTTGTGTTGATGACCAGCGAAATGGTCACATAAAGATATACCTACTCTTTCCTGAATTGGCAATCAATAACTGCCCTGAAAATTAAGGCATGAACATAAAATTATATCCTCTCCTTTTAAAGTTATTGCAGTATCTAATCAATTGGATAACTTGATTTGATGAAGCCATAACGACGATGAAATGCAGAAACGAACACATAAATGTAATTATTGCAGGAAAATCCATGGGGGGACAAATCAATACTTCAGTAGTTCAACAACAGTTATCATAATATGAAATTTATTTGATTGACAGGATATTTTTCTTCAAAATAATTGTGTTTGTCAGCATTGTTTATTTAACCTATCTCAATTATTGGAAGATATTCACATATTTGTAACAAATTAGGAAACAACAAAAATCTAATGGTTGCTGTATAATTATTCAATTTTCTCAAAAAATCAACCAATAAAATTTGAAATTATTAACGCAAAATCCCCAGATACAACAAGAACTTTTGAATATTAGACTAAACGATAAATATCACGTAAGTTTCCAAAAATAGTTTTCACAGAAGCCTGATTTTCATGAAATAATTTACGTGTATGAAACCATCATTATTAATGTCATAGATCACACGACTTAAATGTCAAAATACTCGGACGAATTCAGTGCTCCATCTACAGTGTGTTTGGTCATGACTTAGCGATAATTTAAGGTCATCAAATATACCTAATATTATCGAAAAAAACACCGAAACTTGGAAGTTCACCCCCTTAGTTTTGGAGTAGCCCCCATTTTAAATTTACCTTTTTATTTTCCCTTCCAAATAATATCGATTTCTTTGGACATAAAAGTCCTACAGATGTTAAAAAATGTTTTTGAAAGATGATACTACCACCTTTCATTGAAGTATAACAATATAAAAACATTCAACTTGAAAACGGCATAAAAAATTCTTTGAAAAAGTTGATAGTGAAAATATGTACTGATTTTCTCATTAAATCCGCAATAGTACAAGAACTAGCACATTGAAGTATAATTTTTTTTCAATGATTTAACACGCAAGGACACAAGCTACAAAACAAGTCAGTCACATCATTTCTGTACGTTACATAATTTGAGATTTATTGCTGTTCGAACATGACCCTTATGAAAATTGATAAAATAAAAAAACCTCAGTACTGTACTTTCGATAATTTTCAATGATCAAACAAACAAGTTAATCAAAATTGCTCAAAATGGCCGCCTATGCTCTGTAGACAGGCAGTGGCCTTCATGACGACCTGTCTTGTGTCTTTGCTCGCATAGTGATTATGTTCGAACAACAATAACTCTCAAATTATGTAACTGACAGATATTATGTGAGTGTTGTTTTGTAGCTAATATCCTTGCGTGTTAAATCATTGAAAAAAAATTCAACTTAAATGTGCTAGTTCTTGTACTATTGCGGATTTACTAAGAAAATCAGTACATATTCTTACTATGAACTTTTTTAAAGAATTTTTTATGGCGTTTTCAAGTTGAATGTTTTTATATTGTTATACTTCAATAAAAGGTGGTAGTGTCATCTTTCAAAAAACATTTTTTTCACATTTGTAGGACCTTTATGTCCAAAGAAATCGATATTATTTGGAATGGTCAACGAAAATAAAAAAGTAAATTTAAAATGGGGGTTACTCCAAAACTAAGGGGGTAAACTTTCAAGTTTGGGTGTTTTTGTCGATAATATTAGGTATATTTGATGACCTTAAATTATCGCTAAGTCATGACCAAACACACTATATATTTCATTTATTCTTAAAAGAAAAGTGCAATGTGCACTTTATAGTCTTTTACTTGGCCAGCATGAAAATCCGTTCGGGTTCAATCTTTTGGCAGTTGTAGTTACTTTAAAAGACGAAAATGACATTCAATTACAGAAATCTAACAATTACAATCAATTTCGGTGAAAGAAATGTTTTCCTACATCAACATGCCAATTCAAAAGCTGCACATGGCAATAAAAATAACAACACCTTCATAAAATTAACATTGAATCGAAGTATCACAAGCTTGCAAGAACATAAACAGATAAAAATCTTCGCTTAAGTACCTTATGGTCGAAGGAAGACTTATGATGGCTATGATCATTGTTTAAGGAGAAGATAGTTAGTTACTCGCCCTGCTAAAGGCATTGGATGTGCGTATGTGGCGGTACCTATTAGAATTATGTGGCAAACTCTGAATTTTTAGGGTCCATCCTAATACGCCCTCTTGGCGGATACTTGAATAATTACTTATCGGTAAAGAGGTTTCTACTTCTGCTATGAAACTATTTTTATGACGTGAAGTTTGAAGAATCGAAACATTCGAAACTGAGTAAATTCCAACACATGTTCGTCGATGAATAGAGTAAGCCAGGGTTCCAGTTGGGAATTTTATTACTTTGATAATTACAGGGTCTGTTTATGTTATGCGATTCTAGTTTTTCTATTCTAAGGTAGTGAAGGGAATAAGTTTGAAATTTGAATCGTAGTTGAAGGCAAAATATGAAATAGAAAAAATTGAATATAAGAATAATTTTTGGTTTTTGCTAAATTAAACGTGTTTTAAATTGAATCGCAAAACGTGAATTTATTTGGTTAGACTTTATTTTGAACAAGTTTTTTTTGATAGCCATGAATTCTTCTTCAAACAAATGCGACGAATAATTAGTACCAACGTGAGGTCTTTGCACTCACGAAAACTAAGATAAAAACATTACCTATTTAAAAAGTTATCGCAGCGAAATTGAGGCGTTTTCCTTATTATTAAATTATCTCGGTTCAGAATACGACTGAAGTTTCGAAATACTGACAATACTGAAATGTATTATTATTGGCAATATATTTCTAATCAATGTCATTGGAAAAAAGAAAAAATATGCTTTGTTTCTCTTGTGTTGAATTCTTGAGTCAATATCGACTTTGGCGGCAATAAATCGTATCCCTGATAACGATATACGTGGTTAAATCCAATATATCCGATTGAAGTGAATTTCATTCCGTGAAGGAAGATTGGTATATTATACTTAATATTCATGCAAAATTTCAAAAAATCGCATTGTGTAAACCATAGAAAATTCAATTGAAATTCGAAAAAAAAATAACTATATTTCCAAAACAAGATATCGGTTTCAAGTGAAATTTATTTTGTGTATGAACATTGATATACTGAATGTTCATTCAAAATTTCAAGAGGTTCGCATCATCCGAACCATAGATTTGGTTTTTTTAATTGTCAATTTTTTACATATTCCAGTTTTTTAATAATTTCCAGAATATTATTCCGATCGTGGTGAGATTCACATTTATATATTAAGTATCAAGTCCTATACAAATTTTTGCGGTTAAAGCCTCATTGTTCCGCCAAAGAACGAGCGTTCGAAAGGGCTTTCTTAATTTTTTTATACTTATTGCAATGGAAATTTCAATTAAACGAGTAGTGATCAGGGTACGAATGTGTCTTTTGAAAATTTTGCTTACAATTATGAATTTTCTAGGAATATCTTGCTTGGTTTGAACTGATACCTCCTGTAATAACGTGAGTTTCCCCTGAAAATGGCGTTAAAAAAATGCAAGAAAAGCCCCGAACAGGTACTTTTGAGCGCTCGTCTATTAGTAGAGCAATAACTCTATCACATCAAAATTGTATGGGACTTGAGATTCGTGCTTAGTATATGAATGCAAAATCTAGGCACGACCGGAATTATGTTCTGGAAATGATTAAAAAAATGAAATATGTAAAAATCCAGTAATAACATTAAATTAAATTATATGGTTAACATTATGGCCACAAAATTTTGCAAAAGGCTTATTATGGGCACCTTGCATGTGGCCGCAAAATTTCATATCGATTGGTTTTGTTTTGTCTGAGATATGGCGGGACGGAAATTTTGAATGGCCATATTTTATGGAACACCCTGTACGATTTGGCTGGTTAACGAACTTCTCAAGTCTCTAGAACAAACAGAACAGAATTGTATTTGACCTCGGATTCGTCATCACGGAGTAGAACCCTATAGTTTGAGGCCGTTTCGGCTCAAAATTCGTTAATTAGAGACACAAACCGAATATTATTATTATTATAAAGCCTGTCTATCCTCAACGTGTAAGTGTTTAGTGCAGTTTATGGTCCGGCGGAGTCTTTGGGACCTCAACTAATTACTTAACTTGGCGCTATCGAGAGATGATTAACGATTTTTTTATGACCGGAATCTGATTGTATGGATCTGGACAACGTTTACTTCAACAAGACAGCACTACGTGCCACACAACCAACTAAACCGTTGATCGAGCTTTTACGGAAAAAGCTTGGTGAAAGAGAAGGACTCCGCCAATAGCCCATTGTCGATTCAATACCTCAAAGACGTACTTCGTGAGGCTATCGAGTACATAGAGTAGCCACACTTTTCGATTTTGTTATGGAAAATTTCATTAAAAAGATATTGTGCTGTGAGCGTGGTCGTGGTGGTCATTTGCATGAAGTTATTTTCCACTATAAATTAACGGCATGAAATAAACATCCGATCATTTATTTCAAAAACTATAATTCTTCTTTGAATATCAGAATGACACCTCTAACCGGAAAACCCTGTATATGCACAGCGAAGTGATTTGAAGCTTATAAGCGCTTGTTCATACTGGGAAAATTCATTCATGAATATCATTGGAGCTGTTGGTTTCATTCTATTTCTTTATGCATTCAACTTTCACCTTCAAATCCTGAACGTTTTGTGAAAAATACAAGTTTTGAAATGTTCCTTTTGAAAACACTTTCATTGCGTGGCTTTGATTATTGATACAATAATTATATCATTCATTTATTTAAATTCGAGAGACTGCATAGGTACCTACAAACAGGATGCCCAAATTTCTTTAGCATAAACATATCAGAGAATATAAATATTTCTTTGCTACTGAGTTAAAAAAATTCCTTCTAGCGATCTCACGACGAAATCGAAGATATTTCTCAAATCCCAACCCTAAGGGCCTCAGAGTAATAAAAGTTTTTATTACTCTGGACCCTCGGATATTTCAATTCATACAGGCATACAAGAGAGAAGTTGTGGAGCAAGATGCAAGACACGTTGACGTGAAGAAAAATAGCTCGTCACTAGAGACATCTGTTGTTCACCACACCCAAAAATTAATACTCGTCTGAATTTTCAACATTGCACATAGGCAACCCATCATGTTGGTCCTCTTCCGGAGTGGCGCCCTCTAACGATATTGTCCAATATCCTCCAATGATATTTGAACCGAAGTAACTAACTATCTTCTCCTTAAACAATGCTATGATTGTACCAATGGGTCGACTTCTTCGTGACTCGTGAGAGACCTGACCTACCTCTTCTCAAGTGCACGACCTTCAGCATCTTGGAACATCAGATCCTTTACGATCTTGGTCAGTGCAACATTCTAAGGGGGCCTACTTGCTTAATGTTAATGAAGGCTTTAAAAGTACCAGGAAATATAATTAACTGAAAGGAAGATGTTAGAAGGCATTATTCAATCGATATTTAGGAGTAACAGGCGAGAATTTGTTAATTTGTTTGAATGTGAATAAGTTGAGCCCACGAAAAGTCCATACATATCTTTTATTGTTAAAAAAATTGCGAATCGTAAAGCCAAAGGATTACATTTTTCACAATTTGAATCTACAGACCTGATTCAAAGTAACGCACAAAGTTTTTTCATTTTTTCACCCTTTGATTTGTTTTCTAGGTGGAAATATTTCTGTTCAAATCTATGGGAGATGATTACGAATCATCACTTGAAGTACCCTCCTGATTGTACTTAGAGAAGTGATTATTTATCAGAATGAACTTCTTTCTTTCTGTTTCCTTCTGGTTTTTCGTCTTTATTCTGTTTTTTCAGATGTAATTTCATATTATTCATCCAAACGATATCCTTCGATATATGTACATATTTCAGCTGATTCATTCAACAAATACGATATCACCCCCCTTACACGGAGAGACAACATAAACAGCAAGACATCATTCGTATGCCTGTTGAACATACCCATCAGACTACCTGTGAATGTACCCCATCGAGGGATTCTGGAATACCTAATAATATTTAAATTTTTCGGAAATGTTATGGCAATCATTGTTCAAATTCTTGAGAATAGTAGGTACTTTTCAATAGAAAAAGTCATAAAAGAGAGGTAGAAACTTGAACTATTCAAGCTGATTGAAGATAAGACTAGACTTGAGATAAGATTTTATGGTTAACAATTGTGAAGAGGATTCATAAGTCAGTAAGTCTACGACAAGAGAACCTTTGGAAATTGCAACTGAAGCTACCAATAGTCCCTTCTGTAATATCAACAGCTTTCATCTTTCTACGAGATGATAAAATGAGCTAATGTTCATCTAAAGAGACGAATTCATAGTCAAAATAAATGTAAATGTTTAAGATGCTCCCTGTATATAACTTTCATAGGATGTCATGGTGTACACAATAATCTTTGAGCTCCCTTCATAATAACTTTGTTACAAATAGATCAGAAAAATATTAATCAAAGAAGTTGTACAAAATCTACTATTTCTTTGCTGGATCATTTCATATGATGTGTATTTTTGTTTGAAAATTCTGGAACTTATGGATTTCAATAGGTTTTTCTGTATCAAAGTATTAAAATATTTATTGATTTAGATAATATAGATTTGGGAATTATGTACGCAACAAAATAAATTTGGCTTTGCTGGCATTTTCAATTTTCAATAACGTTATTGAACACATCGTCTTATTTCGGCTGTCAATGCTTCGATGGTTGCAGACTTATTGTCATAAATTTATGACTTCAGATAACCCCACAGCCAGAATTCTAAACGAATTAAATCCCAAGAGCGTGAAAGACAATTCTGGTTACCAAATAGGAAAATGACGAGACCAGAAGTAAACTCGTGCATGATCCTTAATGTATGACTGGTGGTATTGCATGTGGCACCGTCTTGCTGAAACCATATATCGTCAAGATCGATAGCTTCCCAAATAGGCCTCATCTGTCAACTTTCGTTCTGCCACGTCATAATCATGTGACCTTATGACTGTCAAACATGGCGCAATTTAAATCTTGCGCTTTTATTGAAACACTTTTACTAATATACCTTCCAAAAAAGTGCAGTTTCATTCAATCTGTTGTATACGCCGATGTAACTTTCGAATTGAATAAAAAATTAAGTTGATTCTGAACAACTTTTGGAAATCGCAGTTTTTGTAACAAACTTGGATTGAAATAGCTCGAATTGAAGTGAATAACCCGATATATCCAATGGGAATCACAGAATCGCATCAGAATTCCTAATGTGATCGCTATACCCGCAAATCGTTTTTCCGCAGAGCTGCATGTTACAGATTCGATCTTCATTGCCTTGCATTGTGCTATCGATTCAACTCTATGGCATATCTATGTATTTCTCACCTCGGAAACCGTCATTACATCTCATACATCCACCTTCAGATTGAACTTGGCGAGATGGAATGGAGCAAATAAAGATTTGTGCTCGTTTTTTGCGATTTCTGTCGCGTGCAGAAGATCGTAATCAAGGTTCGCACAACGGTTGCATGAATGAAAGATGTTATTAGTACTTCCGACACTGGCTCGATGACAGAAAAGTGCATACATGCAGATTTATGGGTTTTTGATGAAATGTGAAATCTGCGAATGCTGGGGAATTAACTGCTTCGTTCCTGATTACATTTTACCGGTGCTTTTCGCGTATTTCTGGCTCAAAATGGAACTGCTTGAGATTGACTGGTTTAAGGGCAGATTTCAAGCATTTATTTTTTCTGAATTCATTTCTTTATCAGAATGGTCAATGTTGAAAGATTTCACAAATATCTCTGAACTACGCTGAAACATTCAATCGAGCCAATATTATATAATATATATTATATTTAGCTAATCAATAATGATACCTTCTACAATTTGGGCGAAATTGCGATTTTTATTATTTTCACCAAAAATATAATCAGAAAATCAATCAACTGAAATTTTATGTGAATTATTGGAAAGGTATATGGCAAAAAGTTGATTTTAACCTACCGGAACTGCTCTTCAAAACCAACTACAGTGAAACTTCTCTATAAAGAAAGCGCTAAATCCGCAAAAAAAATCGTTATAAAGAAATTTCGTTATACAGAAAATGTTGTTTCTATAGTCGGCAATGTCGCGGTGGACTTCACTGATTAATTTAAGTTTATCATTCAAACATAAACACTTGCTTTTAGACATTTTTGCACAACTTTTCACACTAGCGTGATGGTTAGATTGAAACCAAACAGCCAGGGTGTATTTAAAACTGTTTCAGAAGGATCTCTCTGCCCGCCCTGATGATTCGGTCGGGATTTATTACGTGCGTCCGGAAAATTTTCGGAAAAAACCCACCCTTATACCTTCTTACCAATACCCATTCAAAGAGTGATGTTCTTTGAATATTTCGTTATAGAGAGAATTTACTTCGTTTAAGTGGGTGTTTTTAAATGGAATTTGGGTTCAAGGTGCAATGTCTTGTATGAAATTCATTATACAGAGAAATTCGTTATACAGACGTTCGTTATTGGAAAGTTACACTGTATTTCACTAAACGTTTATTTCCTTAATTCTCTATCTATAGCTATCATACCTTGTAGATCAGAATAGTTGGAAATACCTCAGTGTTTCACAGATTTCTTGGTCATATTTCACTATAATATATTGGTAATCCTGGAATTCTCCTATCATGATGATTCGTTCAAAATTGTATCTTATTTTTGAAACGAAAAATATAGGACAAAAATAATGTGGTGTAAAGTGAATCAATAAATTCGCAATTTTCATTTCGAATTTATCAATTGAGGTCATGTCTGGACAATAAATATCCAAACATTATCATCCAGAACTTCAACGCTATATTACAGAGCTCACATTGTTACTTTATAGAAATTTTCAACATCAATTAGGTATATGTTTAAATATCCCAGGTTTCATTTTAACATTTTTTTATTCGAATCTAAGTTATTAAATCCTCAGTGGACATCTTCAAGATAATGCAGGTTTTTATTCTACGAAATAAATATCAGCGTGCCGTTATATCCGCCCACACAAGAAAAGATTTGCATTGGAAAACAGGACAAAAACATTTCGATGGACCAGGATGTTTCAAATTCAATCGAATTGACAAAAACAATTCAACTCAGTAACTGTAGTCTTACTAAATTAGGGGAATATTCTGAACTATTTCTGATGATGTCTAAATGCGTATTATTGTCCATTTCAAGAATCAACTCTTCAATTATAATATTCATGATTATGAAATTTTCAGAGTAGGTTCGTTTACCAAATGTCGCGGTGTAGTTCGTTTCCTAGCAAAATCGTACAGAGTATTCCATAAAATATGGCCAATCGAAATTTCGTGGCCGATGTTATCAGAAGCATAGAAAATTCAATCAGAATATTGAATAGAAAAATCCTTATATTTCCACATCAAAACATCCTATTCGAATGAAAATTATTTTGAAGGTTGAGATTCTTATAGTGTAAATTCATGCAAAACTTGAAGAAGATCTCATAATCAGAACCATATATTATAATTCAATATCTTTCTAAATCATCCATTTTTTTGAGTAATTCAGAATTTGTCACTTTGATCGAGATGAAATTTTGCAGTGAAATGTTTAATGCCAATTCAGAAAGATACGCAAGTATTTGTGGGACTTCTAATAATTCCATGAAAGAACATGCAAATTTTGAGAAAGATTGTAATATCAGGACCATAAAATGTTGATATTTCAAGTTATCGATTTTTAACATATTTAATTTTTCGGATAATTTTCGGAATAAAATTCTGATCGTGCTAAGATTTTGCTTTCATACATTTAGTATCAATCTCAAGTTCTACACAGAATGTTTAGGTAATAGCCTTATTGCTCCACCAAAGAACGATCGCTCAGAAGCACCTGCTCAGGGCTTTTCCTATTTTTTTTTAGAACAAATGGAATGACAAATCTCTAACATCTTCGAATGTTACGCTAATGCGGCTATCATCGCATATTTGCATCATTCACGCATAAAAATAATAAATCGAATTAGTGGACGTGTCTATTTATTGCCCGTATTCTCAATGGACACATTTTAACGGTACAGTCGATGAACGGAGAAGAATGAGATAAACTCTTGATTCCACAATTTTTTTGAGAGACGAATCAATGGTTGCGATCTGTGAAATATGGACGGCAGACATTCAGCAACGGTAAAATAATTCGCCATGAAGAAAAATATTTAATCCGATGTGTTATTGATAAATGGCCAGATTAGATTTGCCAAATCATGAAAAATATTGTTTTATTCATGATGAAAATATTAATATCATAAGCTCATTTCGCTCAGGTTTTACATAAGCCTCAGAGAAATTGAGGTAAATATGAAAAAATTCAATGGAAAAAAAATTGATTTCTCTGTTTCAAATAATTCTCCAAACGAAAAATTTCGACTCACTGATGACAAATCAGTGGTCAAATTCAATTCAGTCCGTGTGACGTACCGTCCGTAAACACGATAACTTTCGAAAGGATTCTCCTAGAGACTTGAAATGTGTGGCCCTAGTGTTAAAAATACCATGAAAAATTCAATCGGAATATTGAAAAGAAAAATATTTTCACAAAAATATTATATTCGGATACATTTTTTTGGAGGGAAAGAAGAAATGTTTATCCGAGATTTCAAGAGGATCCCATAATTAGAACCATATACATAATTTTTTTTCTTTCTGAATTATTCATTTTTTCGAAAAATTTCAGAATTGGTCAATTCGATCGAAAATAACTTTTGTAGTTAAATGTTCAATACCAATTTAAAGCAATACGCTTGAATAGTTAAAGTTCAATATAAATAAAATATAAAATTGAAATTTTTGTAATGCAAGATAACTACATTTTTCGTTTTTGATTCAGGTGATACAGTTCAAAACCGTTGAAAATAGTATATTATATTATAAGGATTAAAAGTGCATATTTTTTTACGAGCAATATTTGCAGTTGCGAGGCGGAGCCGAGCGAATGCAAAATTGCATGTAAAAATAGGCACTTTTAGTCCGTATAATATATACTATTTTTTCTCCAACCAAGCCAAAATTAAAATAAATTTGGCGATAGCAAGTCGGTAGTCAGGCATATCTGGTATTGTTGGTGAATATTGTAGTATGTAGTAAGTAGATGTCAAATGCAATTACTTTTAATCCAAGGATTAAAAGTAGCGTTTTTAATCCTAGGATTAAAAGTGTTGCTAAGCAACGAGCAAATTTTCGTATGGTAAGGGAATTTATGACTTTTGCACCTGAAAATAGTACAAAAATGTCAACATTTTTGATGGTTGAAGAAAAAAGTATTTTTTTGAAGGTGAAAAAAAGTAAAGACTGTATGCATAGAAATATTACATTGGAAGCATTGTCTCAATCATGTTATATTCCAGACGATGTGAATTCACATTCACAGTTGTACAAAAAATGTTGTTTGGATTTCGTGCGTATAAAATTCGTGTTTTCATGGCACATTCGAGTGAATTTTGGCCTCAACCCGCGGTCTCGGCTAAA
The DNA here is from genome assembly GCA_013421045.1 of Propylea japonica. Lineage (NCBI taxonomy): Eukaryota > Metazoa > Arthropoda > Insecta > Coleoptera > Coccinellidae > Propylea > Propylea japonica. Next base: position 1,780,167 of record CM024241.1, read on the forward strand.
AATTAAAACTCTTATATGCCATGAAAAAAACACTCATTTCACGCACTTAATACAAAAATAATTATTTTCATTGTGAACTTTTCCATCAGTGTGTTAGTGTCAATATCGTTTGAATAAAATGACACGTATTTTAATAACAAATATAATAATATATAATTCAGCATTATTAAATCATCTGATAGAGCTAAATCATAAGACAACAATAGAAAATTGAGAACATTACACAGAGAAGATAACTACCACAAACTATTAGTTCTTGAACAATATGACATTCTGAAGAAAAATCAGAACCAACACCAATTCGTTTAAATTATTAGAACCGCTAACATAATAACTGAAATATTTATTATTGTTCATATTTCGCGCCTTTAAAATTTATACTTCACATTTAAGGAGGGGACAATGCTAACGTCAATATGCACATTATGTTATCTATTCCTCTGTTTCCAATAACTCAATTATTTGTTAACGTTCTTACACATATTACTCCTCTATATTTATATATACCTGTATATTATAGTGTGTAATTTAGTTTTATTTTATGACCAAAGATTGTATATTTTTACTGACGGTGAGTTCAAATCGTTTTTCTGTAATAAAAAATTTTTACAATTACAATTTTTACATTTGTATTTTTTTCAGCTAGCCTTATGATGGCTTCAAAGCCGAAATCGATAGCCAATAGATTTGGTTTTAAAAAACGAAGTGTGCTATTTCATTCAAACCATATCCAAACAATATTTTTCGAAATTCAACATGGGTACACTTCTGTGAATTTTCGTTCTGAAGGGATTTCAAAGGTACAGGTAGCATCATTAAGAAATAATTTACAACTACAGAGGAAAAATCGGAGGGGCTCAATGGCTCAATCAGAAACAAATTAGGTAGGTACCAATACGTATATACAACTAGATGGGGTGAAAAGAAGGTAAGAAATATATTTTGCATTGTATTCTTTGGTATTTAAACTAGCAGTACTTCGCAAAAATCATTTCATTTTAGTATAGAACCTCGTGAGTGGCTTCTAGGCTTTACTGATCTTAACAAAATTTTTGAAATTTTGGTGAATTTGTTGTTAGTGCTTGTGATTCTCAATCCTCTAAGGTATGTATATTTTTTTCAATAATAGAAAGATTTCTAGATATTTATGTTACCAAAATAATTTGTGGGATTTCACAGTTATTTCAACTTTTATTTTGCTCGTTCACATTTTAATTTATCATGAGTTAAAAAATTGTTTGTGATATAAATCCGGTATATTTTTTCTTCTATAAACTGATTATTGACTTTTGATTTTAAATATTGTTAGAATTTTGTCGTTCGTTGAATTTTTATGTTAATGCTTTCTTTCAATCACTGCTAGTGTTTTATTTTTTCATTTAATAATGGTATTGACTACTAGTTCATCAGACGTTTCTTTTATCATTCGTCAAACTTTGACTAGAAATTGATTTAAAAGTCAAGAACAAGTTTCAATGATTTCATTTTACTCAAAATATCATCAACAATAAATTGAAAGAGATTAATAAATGTGCTGTCACCATATTGAACACACAAAGCATAAGTCCTATTTTCCCACAATCTTTATTGAAATTGTTAAAAATTGACGACTAATTTTGGGACTTTATGTATTCTCATTATCAAGTCAAAGCTACAAAATAGTATCATGAATAATTAAAACAACACAAAACATACACGAACTACTTGCATACACGCTAAAGATTACTGAATGTCAAAAAATTTCTTTAAACTGAAAGATGTTTATGCGACATCTAACCAAACAATATTAAATTCAATAATTTTCCAGAATCTGTATAACTTAATTTACTCTTCTCTATTCTAAGACTTTTTAAGTTTTGTTTATATATTTTTAAAAAAATAATTTATTTTTTGACTATACCATTTCACAGATGCCATTGATGTGCTTCTTCGTCCAAACTTTTATTTTGTTTACATTAAAGTGTTCTTTATTTTTGTTGAATTATCCATGTAAGATAACAGAACACGTTCTGGAAATTATTACATTTAATGTTGTATGGTTAGATGCCGCCTAAACATCAGTTTGAAGTTGATTGTGCTGTTCCTTGACGGTTAAAATATGAAAACATATTGTGTGGTATTTTTTTAAGAATAATAATTCTCCTATGATTATGTTTGTTTATTTTTGAATTTTATAGAAATTTTTCAACATTCAGTTATGTTTAGCGTGTATTTAAGTAGTTTGTGTATGTTTTGATGTTGTTTTAATTAATTATGATACTATTTTGTAGCTTTGACTTGATACTACAAATAGTCCCGAAACTAGTCGTCAATTTTTAACCATTTCAATAAGAAACCTAACCTAACCATTTCAATAGAGATTGTGGGAAAATAGGACTTACTCTTTGTTTATTCTATATTATCAAAAATTTTTCGTATCATTATGAATTTTTGAGAAATGATACTTCAACTCAAATACAAAATTTTTCAAAGTTCAATATGATATAATTATTCGAGTTCAATATTATCTTTTAATTATAAAATTTTTATATTATTTTGGCCTTCGTCGATGTCCATCAGAAGTTTCTTGTATTGTTTGTCAAACTTTGACTAGAAATCGATTTACAGGTCAATTACAAGTTCCAATTTTTCCATTCTATTCATAATACTATCAAAAATTCTCTTCGTATCATTATGAATTTTTGAGAATTGATAATTTAATAGTAACTATTAAAGTATATTTCTTACCGAGATGAAGGTATTATGTTCCTCCCAACAATTCAAACTTTTGTTATGATATATTGCAGAAAATGTCAAATTTACGAGTCAACTAACACTTGGTACCAATAGTGTTAGCAAATCTGAACAAATTAAAATCAATTTATAAAAATCTTTTTAGGTTTTCACTCCCAGTGTCTGAAACAGGAATATTTAAAAAATGTTTAATTAAGATGAAATGCTCCTGCGAAAATCTTTGCACTAATTTGTCAGAAGCAAATTGATTCTGAAAAAATTTTTGTCTAACAGTAAAACTAAAAAAGGAAATAAATGACAAGGATAATGTAACGTTTCGGTGTCTATATCAGACACCTTCTTCAGACAAACTTCGGAATTATGTGTTTTTTCATTTGCAGCCTAATTGACATTCAAAATTTTTTAGAAATGCAGAATCCTCTCAGATTATAGTTCAATCGATAAATTAAAATCAATTCTAAATTTATTTCAAACGAATGCGTCTAATATGAGCTCTCTTTCCAGCAAAATGTCTTCAAGTCTATATGAAAAAGAAGCAGAAGAACGGCTTTCGCCAAGCCAAATCGGCCATATAAGGTACGCTTTCGACAGGCAGATTATATTTCAATCGATAAATTAAAATCAATTCTAAATTTAATTCAAACGAATTTGTTTAACATGAGCTCTCTTTTCCAGCAAAATGTCTTCCAGCCGATATGAAGAAGAGGCAGAAGAAAGGCTTTTGCCAAACCAAATCGGCCATGTACGATACGCCTTCGACAGGGAGATGGAGAGCACATTACCCGAAAATTTTCTAGAGAAAACCACAGTAGCCCCATACGAAAGAACTGATGTTGTAAATTTCCTTGTATATTTCTGCGTATTGGCGCAACTAGAGGACGCAGTGCAACACCTATGTTTGGCCATTTTTGACAAGTATGTATTCGCCAAACAAAATGTCGAAAAGAAATGGTTGGTGGTACTTGCGTCCATCAAGATTGCGTCGAAACTTGAGGGAGATGAAACAAAATTTCAATTCCCTATGAAGTTCGTTCCAGAAGAGTTGTTGAATTTATACACGGCTAAAGATGTAAACGATATGGAGGCTGAGATTCTCAATCATTTGAGTTTCGACGTGATGATTCCAACAGCTTTTCAATTTTTGATCAGATGCACCAAAATATGTGACGCGGATACCAGAAGAGATCATCTGGGGATGTATTTGATAGAATTGGCAGCTGTCATATACCCCATGTCGCGTCATAATGCGTCCAAGTTGGCTGCGGCTGCTTTTTGTGTGTCTCTTGCGTTCGCTCAGAATGAAACAAATTTGAAGAAAGTTTGGACCCAGGTATTTTCCGAACATACTTCGTACACCCTGGAAGAGCTGTTTGACATTGTTATGGAATTGGTGGAAAATTTAGTTTCCGTGAATTTCACTATTCTGCACCGGACCTACGTGTATAAAAAATTTGCTACTTTGGAGTATTCCAGGGTAGCAATAGATCCAGCGGTAAACTCGTTCGCTCGAAGTATTATGTTCAGCTAAAATATTGAATATTATTATGAAGGTTTTTCCAATTAGAGGTGTTATTTTGCCATTTTTCAATATAAATTATCGGATGTTTATTTCATTCATAAAGAAGAAGCTATGCCGTTAATAGTGGAAAATGGCATCAGGCAAATGACCACTACGACCACGCTTACAGGACCATATCCTTTTAACGAAATTTTCCATAACCAAATCGCAAAGTGGTTGCCCTATGTCCCCACTCCCCGATAGCCTCACGAATTCCATCTTTGAGGTCTTGAATCGACGCAGGTGCCGTATTCTCGAGAAGTGATATTCGAAACGTATACGAACTTCATTGCGCGAGTCCCTGTTTTACCTGCAAAAATGCACACCGCGCAATGAAGTTCGTATACGTTTTGGACTATCACTTGTCGAGAATACGGCACCTGGGCTATTGGCGTAGACCTTTTTTTTCAAGTGGCCTCAAAGGAAGAAATGGCAGGGTGTTAAATCACAAGACCTGGGTGACCAATTGTGATCACCTTTTCGAGATATAACACGGTCTGGAAACTTTTCCCGCAAAAGATCAATGGTTTCGTTGTTACTATCCAATTTATACGGTGTAATGACGTTTGTGGAATGCCTAATTCCAAAGAACGACGAGGAATGGACAAACCTGGGTTTCTTTCAACACTTCCGGCTGCAGCAGCAATATTCTCGGCTGTTCTCGAGCGACGTGCACGGGTTTCATTCTTTACATCACTACCTTGTTCGACCAGCTCGAATTTTGCCACCAATTTCTTTATTGCGGTCCGACAAGGTACTTCACGACGGCCCAAAAATGTTCTAGTATTACGAACCGTCTCTGCCAAATTTTCACACTTTTTACAGTGAATTTTAATAATTTCAATGCGTGCTTGAAGCGTGTATCGTTCCATTTTATTAATGGCGTAGTTTTACTTGTTAAATATCAAAAAATTACAGCTTCAAACGTGACATCTACCGAAATAGCGGGCTATTCAAAATAACATCTATTGGAAAACCCTTTAGTACAGAAACTCACTTTAGCTAAAAACATTTCGAGTGAACGATTATGGTTTTTGTTCGGCTAAGAATAGTTAAATTAACGGAAACTAATACTCTTCCACGGTGTACAAAATCGTTGGAAAATTCCAAATTCCATACTTTCTTTCATTCTTGGCGTTTGTTGGGACATATACAGAGAGCAGTGGCGGCCAACCTGGATGGGTTATGACTAGACATCTCCCCTCGGATCTGCGTCACATATTTTACAGCATCTGATTTAAAAATGAAGGGCAAATGAATGATTGGTAATCTCAGCTTCCATTTCATTTATATCTTTCAAGGTGAAACAAATACAACAACACTTCTGGTAGAGCTTTTTTGGGAATGTGAATTTTGTTTGAGTCCCCTCGAGTTTATAAAGTATTTGTTCAGATAAAGTCAGTTTTTAAAGTTCATATAATATATTTGTATATATGTACAAACAACAATTGTATAGGTATCTTTTCATTTTTTAATTTGGTTATTATTGTATATATTGTCATATAGTTCATTTATCATATTCATACATATGTTCATATTTTTTAATAGAAAAAAATTACTCAACTCAAAGTTTTTTCCCTCAAACCATTTATCATTGTTAGAAATGAGAATATACTGACAACATCGAAAAATTGAAAGTTTTTATCCATTAAGCTAATCCTTTCAAAAAACTTTTTTCGCAGCAAATAATGAATTCAATGAATTGCATCTTGATTAGCTAATGCTGCATTGTATAATAAATACAGTGGAACTTCCATATAACGAATATCTGTATAACGAATTTCGTAAAAGACATTGCACCTTGAATCCAAATTTCATGTTGAAAACACCCTCTAAAACGAAGTAAATTCTCTCTATAACGAAATATTCAAAGAAGATTATTCAATCTAACCATTACGCTAGTGTGAAAAATTGTGCGAAAATGTTTAAAAGCAAGTACTTTGAATGACAAATTCAAATTTATCAGTGAAGTCGACCGCGACATTGCCGACTATAGAAACAAATTATGTATAACGAAATTTCTTTATAACGAATTTTTTTTGCGGATTAGCGCTTTCGTTATAGGGAAGTTCCACTGTATATTACATCGAAAAATTAGCTTCTTGGGGAGTTCTGAGTTAGGCAGTACAAGAAGTCATACCATGAATTAACCTGTTCGGATTTTCTAAAATAGGGTATTTGCTCACAATATACAGTTAGATGATAGTGAAGAAAAGAACTTTATTCTATAGTTGAATTTCAATAATTCCTCGAAAAAATTAAAGAACTTCACTAATTATAATAAATTTCAACCAAGAAATTTGGATTTCCCTTTAAGTGAATAATAACAAAGATGGACTAAATTCAGAAACAAGAACATAGTGAATTTTTTTCGATCAAATTAAAAAGAAATCCAATCGTGAACACTTTTTAGTCCGGTCTATTTAGACCAAAAAATGAGAGTGAAGTTACATAAAGTCCCAACAAGCTGAATTTCTGTGAAGTTGTTCAAAACATAATTATAAACAATGTCTAAAAGTTCCTCATCATTCCCCTGTGAGGAAAAAATTTTATTCGAGGTCAAATGTCAAAAAAATGAGTTTTTCGCGATTTTCAGCAAAACGGTAAGTTTTATCATAAAAGTACCTCAGACAAAAATTGTAGATCATAAAATTATCTATAAAAAATGTATCAATATTTTTTTTCTTACGAGCCACCGTTTCTGAGATGTAACGATTCAAAAAGTTATAACTACGCGCTAAGTACACTACCTCATAGGTGGCGTGGAAACAAACGTGTGCATATTATGACGATAACGACTTTTAAACTTTTTGAATCGTTATATCTCAGAAACGGTGGCTCGTAAGGAAAAATGTATTGATACATTTTTTATAGATAATTATATGATCTACAATTTTTGTCTGAAGTACTTTTATGATAAAACTCACCGTTTTGCTGAAAATCGCGAAAAACTCATTTTTTTGACATTTGACCTCGAATAAAATTTTTTCCTCACAGGGGAAGGATGAGGAACTTTTAGACATTGTTTATAATTATGTTTTGAACAACTTCACAGAAATTCAGCTTGTTGGGACTTTATGTAACTTCGAATGTCTAAATAGACCGGACTATTTTTCAGGTCAAGTAAAATGCAAACATTTAAAACGGCATTATCTAATGAAAAGAAATATGCACAATCAATGCCTACAAAGTCTTTCATCCGCATAGCTGACATTGCATGAAAATTATGGCAAAGACATCGCACTCCATTAACCTGTCATCAAGAAGAAGCGGTAATCAGTTCTTACATATATTTATAAATGTCATTACATCAGATACAGAAGCGATAAATATGCGATGCTAAGCTCAAAGAATAACGTTCCTAGAAAAGTACATAATTGCAAATGAATGCTTAAAATGGGAACGAGAAATACTCGGAAATTCAAAGTAAAAGACCTAATCAGTCTGGAAAAAAGTCGATCGTATAATAAAATGGAAAAAGAGGCATAAAGCAAACGGTTACACGTCACATGGCAGGTATATGGGATAATACGATATCCCAAGAAACGTTTTAAATGTTGATTCCTGAAATCGATCATTGTAATTAACACATCAAACGAAGATGGATTATTGTTCAATTGATGGATATTTTGAGGCAAGGAGCAGTGGCGTACCGTGAAAGAGTAAAGGAAAGATACCAGGCATGGGCAACCTTTTTTGGAAGGGGCCAAATAGAAAAAAATTTCGGAGACCACGGGCCAAAATAAAATTTCTAACAGTAATAAAATGAATTCTACAAAACTCAAATAAACCTTATATTATGCTCCTCACAATGGAAAAGATGAAAAAACTGATATGATTCAACAAAAAAAAACTCTGTGACTCATCAGTCAGGAGTTCTAACTAATGAGACACCCAAGATTGCGTTTTTTTTCGCAAGAGCATCAATAGTAGATTGGCTTTTGTAATTCTGTAGTTTTGAACGACTGCGCGAATGAAAATACTGTGCTGTATCAATAATGTCAGTGTTTTCATCCAATGCTGAAGAAAAATCAACAGATGTTTCCACCACTTTTCTAAAAGCGACTTTTATAAATACAGCTATTGCATCTATTTGTCTTTCGACTGTTCATCTTGATAGACCTTCTGCGAACGTTTTCCTTCATCTGGATACAAAGTATCCACGAGTTCTATCAAGCACTCTTTCATAAATTCACCTTCTGAAAATGCCTTCGAGTATCCTGCTTTTTTCTTACTGACGATTTAACTCGCATGAACGATATCTTCAGCTTCTTCATTACATCCAACCAAATTCTTTTGCAACTTCTCCATTCTTTCATTTTTAAGTTGTTCAGTCCAACTTCCGAATTTTTGCAAATGTTTGGTAGTATAATGCCTTCTTAAATTATATTCTTTCGCAATTGCTACGGTCTCATTACATATTCAAAGAGCTAATTTGGAGCTTTGGTGTATGTGAAAAAATGTATTGGCGGGCCAAGAAAATTCTGTTCGCGGGCCGTAGGTTACCCATGCCTGGGATATACCTTCTTCAAGAGGTTTATATTGCTCTTATTATAAACATTCCACAGGCTCAAAAGTTGAAAACAAGTAAAGAAATTATGAGTTTTGAAAGAGAGAATGTTAAAATAAGTCTTCTGTACGAGCATTACACATCATTTTTCTGACTCGATCATTTTTTATTGGATTAATTGAATAATTCCGCCAATATCGATTTCTGCATTGAAAATACTGCTAAGCAGTTTAATTTTCTGTATCAGTGGATGGACGCATCATACAATGGATGTTGTTGAAGTGAAATTCTTGATGATGGAACATATGCTGAAATATAATTTGGACTATTTTCATAATTTTTGCTTCTTGTATTCAACGTTTCGCGAAGAAAACACTTCAGACTTGGAACTTTCAGAAAAGCAAAATTTGTCACTCTTTAGAAAATGTTTGCCCATTTTGTCAGGATTCAGAAAACAGCTATAGATGACATTAATATATTTTTGATTCAATCGATTATCAAACAATTCAATAGATCATTTCTAAGCTGAATCTCAATAATTTGAGCCCAGATTGTTCTGAGATCGACAGACGATTGACTAATGGGAAATTCGATTGTCTTACGATATAACGAAAACTTCATCCCCTAAAATCCCATGGTCCTCATTCAGGGTATGTTGAACAAGTTTTGACTTATTAATATCACCCTTTTGAGCTGAAATTTAATGTCCTTTAATTAAAACATTTAAAAGACGTTTATTTCTCCAATATAGGTTTTACCACACTCAGAAGGTAGGTACTTCATATAAGCAATTGTTGGTTAGGTGAGGTCAAGTTAGATTAGTTGATTTTCATTTTCAAGTTTCATTTTAGTTCGATAAGCCCTGTTAGTTTCTTGACTATTGAATGCTTCTCACACATTGTCTTATTTCTAATTCTTCTAATTCCTTCACATAACTCATTAACAAAAATCTGCTCAAACGATAACCAATATAATACCATACGTCGAAGGGTTACCTATCTGAAGAGATTCGAAGAATTGGAAATAAGTACAATATGATAACAACATTTCAGACTCGAAATACTCTCAGGGCTAATCTAACTAAAGTGCAATCTGATTATGAAAATCATTCCACCAAAATTTCCATATACATTGGAACTTCCCTATAACGAACGTCTGTATAACGAATTCCTCTGTATACCGAATTTCGTACAAGACATTACACCTTTAATCCAAATTCCAAGTTAAAAACATACTCTAAAACGAAGTAAATTCTCTCTATAACGAAATATTCAAAGAACATCACTCTTTGAACGGGTATTGGTAAGAAGGTATAAGGGTGGGTTTTTCCCGAAATTTTTCCGGACGTACGTAATAAATCCCGACCTTAAACTAAATCATTACGGCGGGCAGAGAGATCTTCTGAAGGAGTTTTAAATACACCCCCGGCTGTTTGATTTTAATCTAACCATTACGCTAGTGTAAAAAGTTGTGCGAAAATGTCTAAAAGCAAGTGCTTAAGTCTGACTGAAAATCTTAAATTTATCAGTGAAGCCGACCGCGACATTGCCGACTATAGAAACAAATTTTCTGAATAACGAAATTTCTTTATAACGAATTTTTTGCTGCTTTAGCTCTTTCGTTATAAGGAAGTTCCACTGTATCATGAAGTACCTTGTGAGTGTGTGTAGAGTGTAGTAGAACCTACATATATTGGAGAAACTGAGCGTTCGAATTCAAAATATAAAGAATAAGCTCAACTGGTAGTTACCGTGTTTACACCTAACGAGATCTGACGAACGATTACTTAAAAATATACGTCAAACACATAGAGATCCGCCAAAATCGAAAAAAACTAGCGCTCAAAAAGCACCAAGAGAAAAAACAAATTCTCCCAACTTCATTAGATCCCATAGTTCCAAAAACCACTAATCTCAAATCAGCATCTTCTCAGTCATCTTTCCGAGATGGATCATCCAAATGGCCTTCATGCTAAAACCATTACTATTGAATTATTTGAATTACACCCTAATGAGTGTTAACTACCGAATAGGTGAGATAAATGTGTTCGAATATGTAGAGTCATTAGTGAACTTTCACTAAAGCGCTTTTTAATTCGACGCAACATTCACATCAGCGATTATAAGAATCTTTCACAAAGTTGCTTCGAGTGCATTTGATAGATTTTTTGTTCACTTTTACCTGTCTCATTGTGAATGGGAAAGTGCATCTTTATAAGATGCACTTAGTAATTTGTTTTCAGTTTTTTAAATAAGGGACGATTCATCGAGATGTTAATTGTTGCAGTTTTCTCTCAGGCTCATATTTTTGCGCTTTTGCTCTCTAGAGAACAGCGTGTTATTGTTATGACCACATGCCTGTAATTTGCGAATTTTGATCCTAGAGTTGTATCGGATGACGATTCACTGGTGCATAATTTAAGGTCAAAAGTGTCAAAAGTGACCTTGTCGGACCGCAATAAAGAAATTGTTGGAAAAATTACAAGCTGTTGGGACAAGTTAGTGATGTGAAGAATAAAACACGTGCACGTCGCTCAAGAACAGCCAAGAATATTGCTACTGTAGCCGAAAGTGTTGTAGCAACAGTTACGAGGAATGGATTACGCTATCGAGAGATGATTAATGATATTTTTGGCCGAAATTGGATAGTATTGATCTGGACAACGTTTAATTTCAACAAGACTGCGCTACGTGCAACACAACAACGAAACCATTGATCTTTTGCGGGAAAAGTTTCCGGACCGAGATCTTGTGATTTAACACCTTGCGACTTCTTACTTTGGAGCCACGTGAAAGAGAAGGTCTATGCCAATAGCCCAGCTTCGATTCAAGACCTCAAAGATGGAGTTCGTGAGGCTATCGAGGACATAGGGCAGCCACTTTGCGTTTGTTTATGGAGAATTTAATTAAAAGGATATAGTCCTGTAAGCGTAGTCGTGGTGGTCATTTGCCTGATTTTATTTTCCACTATTAATGGAATAGCTTCTTCTTCATAATAGAATAAACATCCGATCATTTATATTGACAAATGGCTTTTTTTTTAATATCAAAATTACACCTCATATTGGAAAACCCTTCAGTAGTTTTTGAAATGTTTTACTATTCCTGATTATTTTATGATCCATAAATGTAGATCCCGAAATGTTTCCAAAATACAAGGTGATAATGTTTTACTAACTAAGTAGAATAACAATTATTCTTGTATTCTTCGTTCAATTTGTGAAAAAAAAATTCTTTTTTTCGTGTAGGGCGCCGTATTTTGTGTCAAAAATGGAACATATTGGCGTAGCCCCTCTACTACATAATGTGTTTAAATAACGAGAAATACGCGATAAGATATTTTATTTTCTGACATGCAAATGGCACCCCACACGAAAAAACGAAGAATTCAAAAAATAAGGTAGTTCAAAATATTGGAGTACCACTTTTTTAGTCAGTTTTTAGTAAAAGTTTAACACCTTGTATCTTGGACACACAGAATTTCCGGACCAACATTTATGAGAATTTTTTCCATAAAATGATCTGAGAACTCACCCCCTTAAATTTTTCGCGTCAATTCAGAAGCACCCTATATATGATATACAAAACGCGTTCGATGCATTCATAGAGAACTGAAAGGAGGTGGTCGTAGAACAAAATTCAAGTAATTGAAAACTCCCAATTTCAAACACTACAAAACATCTGGTCAAAATACAGTGGAACTTCCCTATAACGAAAGTCTGTATAACGAATTTCTCTGTATAACGAATTTCGTACAAGACATTGCACCTTGAATCTAAATTCCATGTTAAAAACACCCTCTAAAACGAAGTAAATTCTCTCTATAACGAAATATTCAAAGAACATCACTCTTTGAATGGGTATTGGTAAGAAGGTATAAGGGTGGGTTTTTTCCGAAATTTTTCCAGACATACGTAATAAATCCCGACCTTAAACTTAATCATTATGGCGTTCAGAGAGATCCCCTGAAACAGTTTCAAATACACCCCTGGCTGTTTGGTTTTAATGTAACCATTACACTAGTGTAACGGTTGTGCGAAAATCTCTGAAAGGAAGTGCTTAAGTTTGAATGATAAACTTAAATTTATCAGTGAAGTCGACCGCGACATTGCCGACTATAGAAACAAATTTTCTGTATAACGAAACTTCATTATAACGAATTTTTTGTGGATTTAGCGCTTTCTTTATAGGAAAGTTCCACTGTATGTCACCCTGTATCCTATGAAACGTGCAATAACTTGTCACATCATAACATAACAATCATTCTGAAGTAACAAGTGCAAAATATTCGACGTAACCAATGCAGAGTATCATTCCTTATAGATATTTTGTAGCCTACCTATTAACACGTCAGTCAATACTTTACCAAGAGTTTAACTGACTGATTTATTACAGTCTTTAAATGACCCGCTCGAAGTTTATGGTCCATTTCATCCTCAATTGATTTATCTAAACCTTGATTAGCTTCAGGACAATACTTGTAAGTATCCGAGTTGGTGGTCATTAAAACAGTGTCAGAAGCAATAAAAATATTTTTTTTGGAGGAATTTGATGCCTCTATCAAATGAAAAATCGAAGTTAATGTTGGGCTGTAAAATTCTAGGGCAATAATTTGAACATGATCGTATGATATAGATCCACACCTGTATACTCCAGTTTTTTTTATTGGTTGTGGTTGGATTCAATCATAACGGTTTGATTGAAGTTACCACCATAAATCGAAGGAAGAGAAAAATGATATTGAAATTTCAAGTCCAGGGAGTATAAGGGGGTTTATAATAGATGAAAAAAAATGGGCATTTCCAATGATTTCCAGAAAAATTCATTTCAGAAGTAATGGGCTCTCATAAAATCATAGCGATCATCCGTTTTTCTTATCGTTGAGGGGTTTTCGAGAAGAAAGCGATTGAAATCGAAATAAACTATTAAATTCAAATGATCAGAATTGGCGGTCGAGTGTTACGTACAGGGGTTTTCACTATAATTTGACCCCCCTTTAACTTTGTTACAAAAAGAGATACAGAAAAATGTTTTCCACAAAAATTTCACGAAATCGACTTAGGTTTTACAATATGAATTTATATAATGGAATATATACAGGCTGGCCAACGTATTGATTGATGGCAACTTAATTTTTGTCAAATGGAACACCCTGTATATTTTTCCATATTTGGCTAGCTCTTTTTCCCCGGATTTCGAATATGTGACATATGTTGGTCTATCCCTTTTATTCAAATTTTAAGAACCACCTGGCAAGCTTTGTTAACATTTTTCAAGTGGCAGACTGCGTTTACTGAACTATCCATTTTTGAAGCCAATTGGAATATATAGAGGGTGAACATCATTGAATGCAACTACATTTTTTCAAATGAGACACCCTGTCCTGTATATTCTTTCATCTTTTAAAAGGCTATTTCCTCCTGATCTCGAATATAAATGCGTATGTGAGTTTGTCTTTCCAATTTTCAGAGTTTCAAAGTTTTGAAATGATGATACCGAATAAAAAAAATGTGAAATACCTACGAAATTCTTTATATTAAAAAATTTTCCTAAATGTATTATTTTAAAATGAATACAACAATTACTTAACTAGATGGTTCTTAAAATTTTAAGCTATATGGTGCTCAGAATAAGGGAGATAGGCCAACATATGTTACATATTCGAAATCAGGGAAAAAAGAGCTAGCCAAATATGGAAAAATATACAAGGTGTTCCATTTGAAATGAAGTTTCCATCAATATATTGGCCACCCCATATATTTCAGTTTGTGAAGTCATATTAAAAAACCTCAGTTGATTTCGTGAAACTTTTGTATGAAACATTTTTTTGTATCTCAATTTGTAACGAAAAAAAATGCTATACATTAAAATATTGGAAGTGCCCATTGAAAAAAGGTAGAGTCGCAAACGCCAATTGAAATGGTACGATAGAAATTCAAGAACTGATAAGGAAAGACTTAGAAGGGCGGGGTACCTTCTCACAGACCCATAGTATTGATGAAATGAACCCTCATTAATTTGAAAATAGATATTTCAGTCTGAAAATGAAAGTGAATAAAATTCGAAAACATTATAAAAGTGAATACCGCTGATCTCTTAGGGCGACAAATTGTACCAAATGAGGCGTCTTCATAGAGCCTGCATCTGCTATCAAGCATCTATCATTATCGATTGAATAGCCAATCGGAACCACAACCAGAAAGGTAACGGGTTCCACAACACACCGAAGAAATTCGAGGAATACGCATGAAATAGTTATGATTTGTAAACAGTTTTACCGTCCTCTGCCGTATTGACCATATGACGTTTCGGTGAGACAGACCTCGCCATAGGAATTCCGTATCATTAATTTGAATGGAAATTTAATTTTAACCGAGGCAACAAAAGACGAACTGATTTGTGCCCGTTAGAGTGTGACGACCTCTTCGAGGATCATTTGCTTTTTCGGGATTATTCGCTGGTAGAAACAAATTTTCTTGTAAGGAAACACCCACTATTGTTTACTGGGTTTCTCATTGGTCTTTGTTTTGTGAGATATCACCACTCAATCAGAAAACGCCACAAAGATATTTTAAACTAAAAGTTATTTTCAAACTCTTCGTTCAAGTTTTGACAAAAAAATCTGTTTTGCCTTTTCTTCGTAGCAGGCTCGTTTTAAAGTAAAAAAATGAAACATTTTAAGTAAACAATATAGTGAAAGCAGAGAATAATATTAATCCATTGAAATCAACCAATATAAACTGATACTTCGGGGCTAATCTCGTCCTCGTTCAAGACAAAATGCAAGGAAGTGGTATCAAACAGAGCACCTTTAAGCACAGGATAGCTCTGAATGATACCTTGTATCATTCGAAGTTATCCTGTGCTGATGAGTCCTAATAAGAACGAATTCATAGGTGCTCTGTTTGATACCACTTCCTGGCATTTTGTCTTGAACGAGGACGAGACTAGCTCCGCAGTATTAGTTTAATATTGGTTGATTTCAATGGATTAATATTATTCTTTGTTTTTACTTTATTGATATTTACTACGATGTTACGCGTTAAACCTTTTCTTATTTTGAGTTAACGTTGTACTAAAAATACGCGTTACAATGTTTTATTTTTATACACTACTGGAAAAAATTAAAGGATCAAAAAAAAATTCCACATTTTTCGGCAATTTTCGACATGCCGTAACTTTGAGAGGAATGGTCGTACAAGGTATTTAAAAAAGGAAATTGTAGCTCCAAGTGTCTTGTTTTTGGTTTAGAACTTCAAAAATTTGAAGTTTCAGTGGTTTTCGAGTAATGATAGAAAAATCAGCAACAGAAAAATTCCCAAAATTTTACCACTATTTTTTTCTTGTCTACAAGCGTGGAAATTCTATTTTTGCATAATCGTTATAATGATAGGATACTTTGTTAATTCAGCTTTAACTTATTTTTTTATTGACCTCAATACGTCTACTTCTCGCTGAGATATCGGTCTTCAAATGGAAAAGGATCCATGTTTTATCCGTTATTAAATTAATAAAAATTTTATTTGTTAGTTTATTTTATTTTTCTTTTTTTGAAATTTATGAACTATCTGCAATTAAAATGTGGAAAAAGCTCGAGAAAATTCTTTTTTGCCTTTTTTGAAGATTATGAGCTTCTCAGAGCAAAAAACGTGATCCTTTTTTTTTCAAAAATTCAATCGAGTCAAACAAAAAAAACGGCTCGCTGGATTGAGTTGACTCTTCGTAAGGATTTTATCAACATATTGAACTGTGAAAGTCACACTAAACATTATTGGTTTCCTCAACATTCTCGATCCAGCGGTAGATTTTCCAAGAAACCACCAAAAGCCCTTTTTTTGTTAAATTGTTATATTGATGCGACATGAAGAAAAAAATTTTCTATGAATAAGCAATGGTTGTTCATTAATCGGAGTTCATTCAAGGTCTTGAAACCTTCCTTCAATTTTCTGTGCGATCATTGTTTGCTGAGAAATCGATAATCAAAGACAAATGGATCCTTTTCCATTTGAAGACCGATATTTCGGCGAGAAGTGGACGTATTGAGGTCAATGAAAAAATAAATTGAAGCTGAATTAACAAAGTATCCCATCATTATAACGATTATGCAAAATAGTTATTTTCCTAACAAGTGCGGAAAGTGATGTTTTCCCGCACGAAACTGCCGTTAGTGCGGGAAAAACACTTTCCGCACGAGTTAGGAACAATATTTTTTCTACAAGCGCTTATACGAGATCGATTTCAACACACAGATCAAATGTGAATTGATCATTCTAAATACACATGAATGACAAAAGTTTCTGACAAGTCTTATTCACATGCCGTTTCCATAGTAACGTCGTCGGTGGCATAGAGATATATTATTATTCAGTTTATTCTTTAGAAAAAGCGTGCTAGAAAAACCCTTGCTAATCCATTACCACACGCATTTGCGTGCGGTAATGGAATAGCAGGGGTTTTTCCCACACTGTTTGGCAATGTGACTCTTTACGAATTGAAATACGTGCGGGAAAGAGAATGAAAGTGCACGCTTGTAGAAAAATAAAATTTCCACGCTCGTAGGCAAGAAAAAAAGTGGTAAAATTTCGAGAATTTTTTTGTTCCTGATTTTTCTATCATTACTCGAAAACCACTGAAACTAAAAATTTTGAAGTTGTAATCCAAAATCAAGACACTTGGAGCTACAATTTCCTTTTTTTAAATTCCTTGTACGACCATTCCTTTCAAAGTAACGGCATGTTGAAAATGGCCGAAAAAATTGGAATTTTTTTTTGATCCTTTAACTTTTTTCAGTGTTGTACATGAAAAACGCCTCACACGAGAAAAAGGCAAATGCGATTTTTTGGCACAAATAAAACTAAGAATTTAAAAATAATTTTCAGTTAAAAATATCTCAGTGACGTACCACGTTTTTGGTCCGCTTTTAAATAAAACTTCAACACCTTGTATCTTGGAAACAATTTCTGGATCTACATTTATGGGAATTCTGTTTCATAAAATGATTTGAGGAATCACCCTTGCCATTTATTTGGCGTTAATCATCCGAATAACATACAGAATATCCTGAGAACTTCCGGTCTTATTTTATTAACCCATGGACTCAAATTTCGTGTTCAAATTTGAAACCTTGAATCAGATGCATAATTTGAGAAAAGTGTAGGCAGATGTGGAGGATATTAATTCTCTCACAATATTATACAGAGGACATTTATTTCAGATCCTCGTTTCATCATGCATAATCCGTTCTTATACTCGGGACAGATAGCAATATATAAAGAACGGCAAGCACAAATTCACTCGTTTCGTTATTTTTAATGAATATCCCCCCAACTTTATTACCACTCGAATACTCTTCAAAACAACTAGGTACCGTAATTGGAATAATACCTTACTTTTGATATTAAAATTTATAATTTAATCGTCCAAAATACAGTTACGATAGACAGTCGTCTGGAACAAGTTTAACTTTTCTAATTGGTCGCTGAAAGCACCATCGAAGGTAATGAAAAACAATCCGACTGTTTTTCTGTGCGCAATTTCACTTTGCTTCACCTTCGTTGAGATTTTATTCATGAATCATTCAACGTATCGTCTCGACTATACGAGAAATCTAAAGATTACTATCATAAAACGTGATGGGAAATCCTTTTCTGCAAATATGCAAAAAAACTGTTGTGGTAAGTGCTCATTCATCGATTCCTTGGAATGCTGGACACCAGTGGCTGGTATTTGTGAATAGGTACATCACAGAGCGTTGAAAAAAGGTTCAACTGTTACGTCATAAATACCAGTTGAAAATGAAATCAAGTTGTATATCATTGAGCAAAGGCAAGCCGTGAGATAGTACCTATTCTAAGGTAAAGAGGCCCATTTCTTTCATGGAGTTTATGAACGTAAGCGCACTTTAATAGATTGTGTTGTACAGAAAGTTTTCAACTTTCCTTGACATCTTGTTTATTTATCATTTTCATGAAGTTTCAGAGATATAGGTATCATAAATGGTTCGATAATTCATGAAAATTGCAACGCTTAATAAGTAGTGTTGAACAGAAGAAATTTCACAAGTTTTCCTGCCTTCTAATTGAACGAATGCTATATCGTTTTGTCAAATGTCTGTAATTTTTTATTTTTGAGCCGCAAATGGTCACAAACGATAGGGTTCAATTCCCTAAAGACGATAAAGACGAATCCGTGGTCAAATTCAATTCTGTCATTGGGGCACGATAACTTTCGAAGGGATCGTCCTAATGATTCGAAATTTTTGGGGTGAGTTCGATTCCTACATGCCGCAGTTGAGTTCGTTAACCAGCCAAATCGACAGGGTGTTTCATAAAATATGGCCATTCAAAAATTATGCACCTCACTATCTCAGACAAAACGAAACCAATCAAGATGAAATCTAATGCAAAATTTTATGGCTATAATGTTAACATAACTATAGAAAATTCAATTGGAATATTGAAAAGAAGAATCTTTATATTTCCGTAACAAGATATCCGATTCGAGTGAAATTCATTTTTTGAAGATTGATTGGTACCTATACTGAATATTCATGCAAAATTTCAAGAAGATTGAATAATAGACTTAAACATATAGTGTTGAAAGCAAAATGAGTTTGATATTTTTCGTGATTTTTTTTAATTCTTCTGAAATACCATATAATTTTTCTTAGGTCTATTTCTGATCATAGCATAGCATGGGTGAATTGAAGCAGGAAGTATTTTAATTATTAGATGTTCAACTTTCACCCAGAAAAGTTTCGCCAATTCATCAATATTTATTATTGCGAAAATAATTCAGATTCACCATCAAATCGAAGCGAAGTGTCACGTATTGCAGAGAATATTAATTAATTAATTTATAGGTATTTACCTTGTAAAGAATTCTTGTCACATCTGAATGTATCGTCTTCCGATAATCCTGAATTACGTAAGATTGAATGAATTTGAACATGAGTAGAATGAAAGTGAAAGGATAGGTATAATGAATGTTTTATACAGTTTTATTTCGCTAATGTTTCATACCGTAGTGAGAAGTCAAAATATTTGAAAATACTTTTTTGATTGATTGATTTGATTAAGTATTCTATCGCCCCCAATGGATACTAATGTGGATCACTTCAAAACTCCCAAAACACTAAAATTTCATATTTTATTATAGGTACTTGCCAATTCTTCAATATCATTCGCTTTTACAGAGTATTTTTTCAATAAATAACATAATATAAAAATATAAGTATATACAGGGTGCGGCAGCATAACTTCCTTTTTTTGAAACTTAATAAAACGCATTGTATGAATCAGAAAATTTTCATTCTTTTTTTATAATATAGACACATACATAAAGTTTTGTTTTACCCAGTTTTGAAGATAAAATCAGGTACGTCCCCCATTCTCCATACACTGAGTAAACCGACTTCTGGCGTTTGTCATGACTCCAGCCAGTATAGCAGGCGTTATGTTGGCAATTTCTTCCTGGATGTTGTTCTTCAAATCTTGTAGGGTTCTTGGACGGTTCACATAAACACGAGATTTCAAAAAACCCCATAGAAAAAAGTCACAAGGGGTCAAATCGGGAGAGCGGGCCGGCCACTCCAAATCAAGATAAGGCGCTCTGGGAAGTGTTCTCTCAAAACAGCCATCGATGCTCTTGAAGTCTGTGCCGTTGCACCGTCTTGTTGGAACCAAATGTGCCCTAAGTCCAACTCATCTAGCCGTGGGAAAAAATTTCTGTAACAATTTTACATACCGGTCCGAATTCACTGTCACTGTGACTTTATTTTCCTCAAAGAACCAGGGACCAATAATTCCACTTGAGGAAATTGCACACCACACTGTGACTTATTTCTATGGGGTTTTTTGAAATCTCGTATTTATGTGAACCGTCCAAGGACCCTATAAGATTTGAAGAACAACATCCAGGAAGAAATTGCCAACATAACGCCTGCTATACTGGAGTCATGACAAACGCCAGAAATCGGTTTACTCAGTGTATGGAGAATGGGGGACGTCACCTACCTGATTTTATCTTCAAAACTGGGTAAAACAAAACTTTATGTATGTGCCTATATTATAAAAAAAGAAAAAAAATTTTTTGATTCATACAATTTATTAAGTTTTAAAAAAAGGAAGTTATGCTGCCGCATCCTGTACATACAAAGCTTTCATTGAATGCTCACATAGGCCTATAACCTGTTGAGATAACCTGAAATAAATAGCATAAATGTCAATTTATACATTTCTCCGCATTCCATCGCGCTCTTCACAATTTCAAAATACATAAAACAACAACTAATATTCCACAGTTTACAATACTTTTAAGCGAAGATAATTATCGGTTTCACTAGACATACCGATCTAAATGTGGAATTGGGATCAAACCATAATTGGCGCATCAAAGTATTACCGATCTCACTTTCAATTTTTCTGTGCAATAGAGCGTGAATCTATCTGCTAATTTTTCCCTGTTTTCATATATGTATGAATTTTCTATTTCTTTGGCGTATAAGTAAGAGATCATCTACGTGCACTCATCTGCATTATTGACTTTTTTTACCATATGTAAGTCCGCGAGAGTGGCATTCTTATGCAGAAAGTGTGTTAATTGCTTCTGTTTTTGTGGATTATTGATCAATCGGTCCTAATGTTTATATGAATTGATGCGTTAATGGAAATCATGGGGAGAATTGAACAAGAGTAGACAGTAATAGTTATTGTGTGAAAATTAAACTCTCAAAAAATTATTTTTGGATGCAGGGTGTCCCGGAAAATATGGAAAATCTCTCGGATTAAGATAGAACATAAAAAAATAAGATGACAAGTTTCCATAATTTTTTTTCTAGCGGCCCTCCCTACGAAGATACGACCTCCTAGATGACGTCACTGGAAATTCATTTTAGTGGAATACATTTCAATTACTTCTTTCAATATTTTTTTTCGACAACAGTTCATTTTATCGACACTAAACAAGAGTACCTTTTCTTTAGCTTGATGTTCAAGGTATCCAAATTTGTTTTTTGCAGCACCTTATCATACAGGGTGTTAAAAATGTAAGCGTTAAAATGTACGACCCAGTCCGCCCCTGGTGAACTGAACAAGCTAATTAAATTTTGAGTGCGGTGATTTAAGAGGTCCTTAATATTATTGATCATATCAAATTTTCATCAAATTATATCGAGTAGTTTGAAAATTATTCCACTAAAATGGATTTCCAGTGGCGTCATTTAGGAGGTCGTATCTTCGTAGGTAGGGCCGCTAGGAAAAAATATGGGTACTTGTCATTTTCCGAGACACCCTGTATATTTGCACAAAGCAATATCAAGCAGCAGCTCTATAAACAAGCGCGCAACTGAAAGAGAATAAGATGAAAATAATACACGAAAGAAATTTTTATGGGAAGGGTTGAATGAAGTTGAGAGAACATAAAAAACTAGCTCTAAAGAGAGATATTGATAAATCGAAGCTTGTCAAAGCATGCTTTGAATTAAAACCATAGGATTCCCTAAAAAATAGGTCAATCTCATCTATGATCGTTTTCTGGAAACTGCCAAAAATAACAAACATTCTCAAAGAGTGACGAAAGTTGCTTTTCTGAAACTTACAAGCCTTAATTGTTTTCCTGACGACGGCTGGCGAATGCTGACTGAAACGTTGGTACAAGAAGCAAAAAATATGAAAACAGCTCAAATTATATTTCAATAAATGTTCAATCATCGAGAATTTCGCGTCAACAATATCACACATTCTAGCGAAAAAACGTACAACAAGAAAAAGATTGAAATAAAAATTAGATAAAAACAATTTTTTATAGTATTCTTGATGTTTTCAAACTTATAGGTACTCCCCATTCAACTCGCAGCAGGAAGTACTTACTACTTACCTACTGTATGTTTTTTCTGTTGAGCAATTCTGATATAGTTCAGTGATTATTAGTAATTTATTGCACAGATGCATTATAATTCTCGTAATTTTCATCTTCTACCACGATTATTTGGCAAATGCCTGCTTTCAGGTGTAGCGTAAAATGATCAGATCAACCTACGGAAGTGAACTGATATACTGGTGCTATTATATATTTATCTCAAATAAAAGGTTGTTATGAAATGAATCGATAGACGATTTAACTTGCGTTTAGATAGATATTACATCGGTTTATGATTTAGATCTTGAGGAATACTCGAGTCATATCATCGATTTTATTTCCAATGATGAATTTCAAGAATTAAAGTACACAGAGTTTTTTCAATCATTTAAATTTATATCTCTCCTTCTGTTTTCAGACCACTAAATCACTGAGCGATATTTATGAACATATTCTATTTATTTCAATGAAAATTCAGTTAATTCGGTATAATAGTTATTTAATAAATTAAGTTATTAAAGACAGCGACTAATGGTCAAGATATTTTAATGCGTGAGCAGAGCGAACGCGTTAATAGTTCGAGACCATTAGTCGCTCGATTAATAACCGAGTTTATTACAAAATTTTTTCCGACGATCTCAACATGAATAGTGTATAAATTTTTGATTAAAATACATTCTCAATTCGCACAAGTCATACCTACATTTGACGTAATGGAACTTCTGTGTTTCTATGTTCCAGTAGAGTTTTGACATTTCTCGTAGTGCTTCTGAATACTGTGTGTACGGTTGCCATGAGGATTGCACATTAAAATGGCTAAAAACTTGAGCATAAAAATGGGTCATTAATGCTCAATTTCGTACACATTAAAAGCACCTTTTATTTCGAGGTCGGCGGAAAAAATGTACCTATTCTATCTTGTTTTCGGGTGTTCATGACCGGGAATCATCAAATTTCTTGTTTTTTCCACATTTTTGAGTTTGATGGTTTTTGATCTACCTAAAAAGAGGTTTCTGAATTGATGCGAAAAATTTAAGGGGGGTATTCCTTAGAACATTTCATGAAGAAAAGTTTCCATAAATGTAGGTCAGGAAATGCCTCCTTTTCAAGATACAGGGTGTTAGCGTTTACTTAAAAACTCACTAAAAAAGTGGTGCGTCACTGAAATATTTCGAACAAACAATTTTTTTGAATTGTTAGTTCAATTTTTGAAAAAAAATCTCTCTTGAGTCTTTTTCGTCAAGGACGCCGTTTTCACTAAAACTAGTTATTTATTATACAAGGGAAAAAAGTATTAGATTTAAGCTAGAGAGCTGAAATCTTATACATATTTCCCGTGTGTAATACAGTATTTTTTCTGTGACAGGAAAAACGATAATTTAATAGTGAAATAAATAATATAACTTTTCACGAAATAACTTAGACACTCGCACTTTTTGACAGGGAAAAAAGTAATTTCGTAAAAAGTTATATTATGTGACTTGTCAAGAGATATGAAAAGTCAAAGTTTTTTCCTGTCACAGAAAAAAGAATAAAATTAACGTAGCTTCCCTACTACATAATGTGCAATAATCAAAAATAACAAATACGCCTTGAAAGAGAATTTTTTTTTCACAAATCGAACGTAATTAAGAAAAAATGTTAGTTTAAAATATTTCAGTAGCTTACCACGGGTTTTAGTCAGTTCTGAAGTAAAACCTCAAGGACCTGTTTCTTGGAAACAATGCTTTTCCAGACTTCACTTTTTTCATAAAATGATCTGAGTAATCACCACCTTAAAGTCCTTTGCATCAATTCAGTAACAGCCTGTATAATATAGATTCAGAAGCTTAGGCGCTTCTGTTCGTATTGGGAACACGATGCATCAAATTTCAATATACTGAGAGGTCCCATAAGGAATGACTTCAAATCTTACAATTTCAAAGGAAGGTTTTAGGTTCGCAAAGGGAAGTTGAATTTATGAATGAATAAAATGAACAAAACGTACTGCATTCACGGCAGTGCTTTCTTGAATTTTCGAATTTCGAACTCGTGTTATGCCTCCTATACTTGTCTTATAATAAACAACCGTTGCTGATCAGATGAAACTCTCAATTTTGTCTCCCATAGAATTTGTAAGGAATAAATTGGCTCGTCCATCACCCCTAACTAACCAACGATAAGGACAATAAAAGACGAGGACATTGATGGTAATTACAGCGTCCAGACATCTGTTTCGAGAAAACGAGAAATTGTCACATAAACATCCTTGAAAAACTTGAAAAAAGTACTTCCTTACTGGAAGAGGCTGCCAGTACAGTACCTAATTTGAAAATACAGGTTTTTTGCAGGCACATGCACTCTGTAATTAATAGTAGAAACATGACTGTTTGTCTGTATACAAAGAGAGGATTCAAGAGTGTGTGAAAGTTTATGTTTGCATGCATGCAATAAATAATTCGTAGATGTGCGATGACACGGGTAATTATATATTTTAGCTTCGCGAAATTCATCCTTGCATTTAGTTGCTATCAAGATGAAAGTGGTCAAACAACCGGATTTTGTGGACAAACAGTATTGAATTAATAACTTGATGGCGTGAGTTGAACTTGAGGATATTTTTGGCACAAAAAAGTCACGTCTATTATGACCAGATGTCATTTGTATAATTTTGTATTTCGAATCACGAATAAAGGGTGTTCCAATAGGAGGTGTTATTTTGATATTCAAAGGAAAATGCCATTTTTCAATATAAATGATCGGATGTTTATTTCATTACAAAGAAGAAGCTATGCCGAAAATAGTGGAAAATAACATCAGGCAAATGATCACCACGACCATGCTTACATGACCATATCCTTTTAATGAAATTTTCCATAACCAAATCGCAAAGTGGCTACCCTATGTCCTTGATAGCATCACGAATTTCATCTTTGAGGTCTTGAATCAACGCTGGGCTATTAGCGTAGACCTCCTCTTTCAGGAGACCCCAAAGGAAGAAGTCGCAAGGTGTTAAATCACAAAATCTCGGTGGTCAATTGTGATCACCTCTTCTAGAGATACCACCGTCCGGAAACTTTTCCCGCGAAAGATCAATGGTTTCGTTGCTTGTGTGCCATCTTGTGTTAACTGAACCTTATAAGCCTTAAGACGCAAATCTTTATGCAAAATACGGTGTAATGACGTTTGTGGAATGCCTTATTCCAAAGAACGACGAGGAATGGACAAACCTGGGTTTTCTTCAACACTTTCGGCTACAGCAGCAATATTCTCGGCTGTTCTTGAGCGACGTGCACCATTACTTTTCCACCAATTTCTTTATTGCGGTCCGACAAGGTGCTTCACGACGACCCAAAAATGTTCGAGTTTTACGAACCGTCTCTGCCAAATTTTCACCATTTTTATAGTGAATTTTAATAATTTCAATGCGTTCTTGAAGCGTGTTTCGTTCCATTTTTATTAATGGCGTAGTTTCTACTTGTCAAATGTCAAAAAATGACAGCTTCAAACGTGACATCTACCGAAATAGCGGGCTATTCAAAATAACACCTCTTATTGGAAAACCCTTTACTTTCGAAGTAATAAAAAAACAAGTTGAGACAAATTGTGCAAAATAATAATTGTTCCAATGATTTTTGATCTGTTATTCGTATAAATCACATGATGGTAAATATGAGAAACGAAAGGATGAATAATTTGAAAAGCACGTTGCAAGTTTTAAGAGGATAATTCTTGAAATTTTTTTTCTAGATAGAAACCTGGAAAGAAAATCTATCAAGGGTGTGACATTGTGATCCAATCTGATAGTCAAGCTGCTATTAAAGCACTGAATTGTTATGTAATCGACTCAAAGCTAATATGAGAATGCCGAAGACAACTCAATAAAGATGGCAAGAACTAAAAGATCTCTCTAGTCTGGGTTCCTGGTCCCTCAGGAATCAAGGGGAACGAAGGGGCTAATCGTCAACAAATTTATCAATTGAAAAAATGTGCGGCATTGTTAAACTCTTCCTGATGTCGAAAATGAAGATTCAACTTTAAAAACTTCCTCTCTACTATCAACATGGTTAAGTATCCAAATATCTTACCTTGTATATCATCTACACAAATATTGAGATCTTCCCTGAACGCTGGCAGATAACTATGGCACTGACATGTACACCCTTTGATGTGTCCTTTGTCCAAACTTCCGGTTCCGCTGGTTAGACCGATGCAGAAATCATCGTTGCAAACATGAGTCGGATCTGTAAAAGATACGGCCATATTTCATTTGTGTCAGTTTGTTTGCTTCCGTTCGAAAAATTGTAATTGATTCTGCGATTTAGTATTTGGGATATTTTTGTTCGAACTGGATAATGAATAAAACGAGGTAAGAATCGTAAGTAATATCATAAGGGCATCTATTTGACAAGACTATTTCCTGAGTGACAACAACTGTCAAGTTTTGCCGCGGGTAAACGCGAATAAACTGCTGACAGGTCCTACCAAACAGTTTTTCCACCTAGAAACCATTTGTAATTCAAAATTGCGCGTTTCTGATTGGTGCAAATTACGACGAGGGAAATAGTCAATTCAATCAAACGGTGAAAAGCAGAGAATTTTCCGTTTAATATGGAAAAAATTCCAATTTTTCTCAGTCCAAAAATCAGTTTCGTTGAAAAATAAGAGTATTAGTGGCTCGTCATTGGAAGTTTTCATCTGATTTCTGTTGAAAAATTAATACAACGAGGTATGAACTGTTTCAATCGAAAAGTAAGAGGCCGAGAATATTCCGTTTTAAGTTGAAAAAAATTCGAATTTTTCTGATATGAGTCCAAAAATCAGTTTTATCGAAAAATTTTGAACAGTGACTATTCGTGAGAAGTTTTTTTGGCATTTCTGATTAAACTAAATGATAAATTAAATAAACTATAAGCCGTTTAATTGAACAGTAAGAAGTTGAAAATATTCCGTTTGGAGTTGAAAAAATTCTTTATCTGACATGAGTCCAAAAAACAGTGACTCGTTGTGTGAATTTTTCATTACATTTCTGTTCAAACTGAATAATGAATGAAACGAGGTGTGATTCGTTTGAATCGAACAGTAAGAACCCGAGAATATGCCGTTTGAAGTATAAAAAATTGGAATTTTTGTTAGTCCGAAATCAGTTTTCTAAGAAATCGGGATAACGGTGCATCATCGTGAGCAGTTTTCATGTTATTTCTGTTGAAAGAGGAATAATGAATACAATGAGGTATTAATCGTTTCAATTGAACAGTGAGAATCCGAGAATATTCCGTTTGAAGTTGGAAAAATTCGATTTTTTCTGATATGACTCCAAAAACCAGTTTCATCGAAAAATTAGGAGAACAGTGGCTCATTATATAGGAAATTTTCATGTTATTTCTGTAAGCGATACAGCCATATTTCATCTGTGTCAGTTTGTTTGCTTCCGTTCAGAAAATTGAAATTGATTTTGCGATTTAGTTGAGAGCCTGGAGCAGCAAACGTCTGAATGGAATGACTGATAAGAGAAGCCCAGGGAGATGAATTTAAAATGAAGTTGCTTCGCCATATATACTGAGAGATCAATTATACAACGTAACAGGTGAATAATAGGTACATTCAGAGTTGGTCGAGAATAATTGAAGTTGAGATAGCTTCCAGAAGCTGTGAACAAATAGCAAACTTAGCTTGGAGATAAGAAATAAGTTGGGAAGACTGTTCAATACTCTGCGGTTTGTCAGCTTATAGACGGTTTGGCACTATGAATAACAATCTTGGAGAAGTGACGATTGTAATTTTCTTTAGATGTATTCAAAAAGTGATGAAGCCAGAGCCCAACACAAGCAAACAATCATTATTCAATGAAAACTGAAAGTTTTTCTATAGTATACAGGGTGTCCCATAATTAGACCGACAAACTTCTAGTGGATATTGAAGATCATATTTTAGACAGATTCGACCCAAATCATATAATGCAAAATTGCTTCGTTAAGGAGCTAGTGCCCTTTGAGGATGACGTCCTGTCCACACTTCGCAAAACGGAGTCACATAAAGTGCTGAAAGTTTACACATTGGCTAATATGAAAAATACGCATCGATTGGATTGAGTACATTTCTTTCATGTCAAGCACAATCGTATCATTTAGGGGGGGCGAAGGGTATTTTTAGTTGAAACTTTTTTAACTTTCATTATTTCGCAAGATTTACATCATATTCATTAACTCTGATATTTTTTCTGAAAAAAGATGCCTAACCATTATCAAGTGAAAATAAATTCAAAACAAAAGTGAACATTGAGTACTTAGTGAAAATAGAGAAAATTTCAAATCGAAATGGTGCATCTGGGCGTTATTATATAAGAGCAGCTTTTTTCAAGAAAAAACATCAGAGTTATGAATATGATGTAAATCTCCCGAAATAATGAAAGTTAAAAAAGTTTCAACTAAAATACCCTTCGCAAACCCCACAACCCCCCCCCCCCCGAATGATACGATTGTGCCTTGACATGAAAGAAATGCACTCAATCTAATCGATGCGTATTTTTGATATTAGCCAATGTGTAAACTTTCAGCACTTTATGTAACTCCGTTTTGCGAATATGTGGCAAAAAGTGTGGACAGGACGTCATCTTCAAAGGGCACTAGCTCCTTGACTTAACGGAGCAATTTTGCATTATATGATTTGGGTAGAATCTGTCTAAAATATGATCTTTAATGTCCACTAGAAGTTTGTCGGTCTAAATACGGGACACCCTGTATTAGATTAGATTATAATGTGGTCGATTGGCACCGTGTCTATCCCTTCGCACTGCAGCTGTGTTGCAAACAGCAGCCAATGGGTTTTTTCGTGAGCTATCATACTAGAGCTACATTTTACCAAGGAATGTAACCTCCTCTAAAAAGTTGGAATCTTCGCTCTTATGTCCGCTGGTAATCCAGTCAAATTATGCTTTTAGCAGGAAAGTTTTGGGGTAGTTTTCATTTCTTTCATTTTTTATGTTTTTTTAGGTGCTCAATCCGAATCTGAGGTTTGTTAACAAAATTTCGTGACGTAACATAGAAAAAAATAAAAAAAAAGAATAAAAATCTCATTCTTGGTCAGTTGTTGCTTATTACTCGGAAACTATCAACTTTTCGTGAAAAACCTTTCCATACAAAATGAAAATACATTAAATTTCCTACAAATTGAACTACTACAGCTTGTTTTGCGACAAGCCGTTCTGGCTCAAATTCTAGTCGAAAATGAGGTTTTTTCCATGACTCAATAAAAGAAAAAAATTAAAATCTGTGGTTCTGATGATTTGATTCTCTTGAAATTTTGCATGAACAGTATATCAGTTCCGATTCACAAAATAAATTTCACTCGAATCGGATATCTTGTTTTGGAAATATAAAGGTTCTTCTTTTCAATATTCCAATTGAATTTTCTATGGTTCTGTTCACACCATGGGCACCAAATTTTGCATGAAGCTTCTTATGAGCATCTTGCATATGGCCGCAACATTGCATTTTGATGGGTTTCGTTTTGTCTGGACCAATCGAAACGAAATGTTGCGGTCATATGCAAGATACTCATAATAAGCTTTATGCAAAATTGTGTAACCCTAGTGTAAACAGAACCATAGAAAATTCAATTGGAATATTGAAAAGAAAAATCTTTATATTTTTCATAAAAAGATATCCGATTCGAGTGAAATTTATTTTGTGAATCGAAACTGATACACTGAATGTTCATGCAAAATTTTAAGAGGATCGCATCATCGGAACCATTTAATTTTTTTTCATTTATTGAGTCATGGAAAATACCTCATTTTCAACTATATTTAGAGTCAGAACGGGTTGTTGCAGAACAAGCCGTGGTAGTACAATTTGTAGGAAATTTTATGTACTTTCATTTTGTATGGAAAGGTTTTTCACGAAAAGTTGATAGTTTCCGAGTAATAAGCAAAAAACTGACCAAGAATGAGATTCATATTTTTTTGTATTTTTTTCTATGTTCCGTCACGAAATTTTGTTAGCAAACCTCAAATTCGGATTCAGCACCCCAAAAAAACATAAAAAATTAAAGAAATCAAAACTACCCCAAAACTTTCCTGCTAAAAGCACAATTCGACTGGATTAAAAAGTCATTATTCGATATTGCCTATTCTGCGAATTTTCGTGCATATTTCAAGCATTTTTCACGCATATTTACATGCATATAACAACGTTTTTATGTTGCATATAATCCGGTCTCTAGCTTTAACATAGCCAATCTAGAACAAGCTTATTGTACTTCGCCAGTTTACAGTTCCGAATGGTCTTCGATTCATAATCAACGGCCATCATTTGCATCAATTGTTGCACGAAAAAGTCATACAAAATCTCATCATCAAAACACGCAACTTCAATTTTCGAATAACCTTGATGCATTTACTTCTGTGTTTATCATTTATTACACAAAATAGTAGGTATGTAGTTAAAAAGTCCACTCACCAGGCAATGTGATGAGATCTCCAGTGTTATGCCTAGTGATCGTGAGAGGTGGAAATGGTGTTTGCGAAAACCCTGCCACGATTCCTATCCATGTCAAAGTCAGAACCTTCAGAAACATCGCTTGGGTACTTCTAAAAAGTCACATTTTCTGAAAAAAAAAAAAGAATTTTATGAATATGGAAAATATTATGAGAATTAAACAAATACAGTGGAACTTTCCTATAACGAAAGCGCTAAATCCGCAAAAAAATTCGGTATAAAGAAATTTCGTTATACAGATAATTTGTTTCTATAGTCGGCAATGTCGCGGTCGACACCACTGATAAATGTAAGTTTATCATTAAAACTTAAGCACTTCCTTTTAGACATTTTCACACAACTTTTCACACTAGCGTAAAGGTTAGATTGAACCCAAACAGCCAGGGGTGTATTTAAAACTGTTTCAGAAGGATCTCTGCCGCCTTAATGGTTTAGTTTAAGGTCGGGATTTACTACGTACGTCCGGAAAAATTTCGGAAAAAACCCACCCTTATACCTTCTTATAAATACCCATTCAAAGAGTGATGTTCTTTGAATATTTCGTTATAGAGAGAATTTACTTTGATATAGAGGGTGTTTTTAACATGGAATTTGGATTCAAGGTGCAATGTCTTGTACAAAATTCGTTATACAGAGACATTCGTTGTACAGACGTTCGTTATAGGGAAGTTCCACTAGGTAGATATTGATATTCGACATTCACCTATACCGGAACGAAATTATGGTGAATTTTGATTCCAATAAACGGTTATGCTGAGTGTTATGATGGGTATACTCACTGAAAGAAATGACAGAATGCTTTTAGCTTACTGTACCTAAATGCATTCCTTATTTACCGTTGGATATATTTTTGAAAGGATAAATATTTATTTATTTGAGAACATAAAATTAAATAATATAGGTGATGGGCAGTAGTTTCTCGTCTTGTTCGGATCATGGTAAAAATTTTTAGAATTTTTTCGTGATCAGAATCATTGTGAAGGAAAAAGTCTTGAATATTCTACTAGTAATGAATATCGAGAAGGACGCCCTCAGAATGCTAAATTTGAAAAAAAATGTCTTTTACATTGGATCACATTCAACTCATTGCAGTTCTTAAGCTCACGTTGCAATTTTTTTGTTCCTCATTTTATTATTTTTAATTCTGCGACAATTCTCTTAATCATTCCGTTCTGAAGTTAGAGTGTCGAATGGTCGATTGAAGAAAAAAATTGCACTCAAATTTTTTCTTTGAGTCTATCGCTAATCGCTGTTGTTAATACACTATTGGATTAAATATATATTCTTTTGAAATGAGAGCTAACAAAATACAATACATAAAACAAAAAAATCCCTAGCTGAGATTGGTGCAAAACGGTGCACCATAGTATTCTTGCCTATGATACCAGAGCTCAGGGAAAAACCTCAGTAGAAAAAACCCTGCCCCGCCGTTTTTACAAAATTGAAACTTGAAACTATTCGAATAAAGACCTTCAATATTCAGATACAAAATACTTAATTCATGGTCTAGAGCCAGGAGGGCGCTTGTGGTTCCACCACTGGTGGAACCAAAATTAGTCAATGATAAGAATAAATTAATTTGTTATGGAGAACGATAAAAAGTACGGTGAGACAGACCACAAAACAAAAACTCTTATAGACTACTGGCCCGTGTTGAAAAAATTATGGGTCATTTGAACCACCAGGTGACCTATCTAGAACGATAGGAGAGCATAAAATAATAAGATTCAGCACTATGCCGTCACTTGTAAGCTGTCCAACTGAGTGCAGGTGAGAATTCGAAAGTACAGGTAGAGTGGGTACATTTGGTCACAAATTTTTGTACGGCATTCTTACCATCGATAGATCCGTGAAAAATAATACAAAAACGCGTAGCGCCGTAAAAAAATGTGGAGCCACAAAGTCGAATTTTTTTTTAAATTCTGGCATTCCAAGTGATGATTTTTCGAATCTCCTACTCTTCTAAGACCGCTACAGGACACCATTAAGTGGTAATTATCTTCCATAGATTCAAACAGAGGTTATTCAATTTCGGAATAATGATAAATAACTATTGCATACATGTGCTGTTCGATATTTCAGTATTAGGTATATGTTTGAATTTTTTTCCAAGTTTTTCCAATATTTCCGAAATTATAAATCCGCCCATCCATTGAGAAGATCATTAACGAACGACCGGATAATTCATTAACAAGAACAATTATTTTCACTGCAAAATTCTCCAAATAGAAAAATTCGGGCAACTAACAGCAACAGCGTTTACAAGAGCTCAAGAAATTGAATTGAAAAATTCTTCCTTCATAAGCTTCTCTAATTAAAACATATTTCCTTATGTGTGTTTTACATGTATAAGATAACAATCTATAACCACACCTACTGTATAACAACCTTAGTAAGTAGATATTTACAGATTTCTATCAACGTGATCACTCCCATCGACTCTATGTAACTAATTGAAAATGGACTAACTGAAAAGTATGAAATTCCTGCAGCTAAATAATGCGATTATTAATACTCGATAAGTTTGACATGATACGTGCTGCAAGAAGGAAGGAATTTTCCTAATTAACCATGGTTCTTTGGCTAGCGTGGGTTTGAAGTGGAAATAAATTGGTCGACTTGAGACGAGAAAATTTTGTAATGTTGGGTAATGGGTGTTGAAACTGGAATGAAGAAGTCTGGAGAATAATCATTTGGAGCTTGAAAACTTGTAATATTAATCTATGTAATGGAGAGTATGTTGCGTGATTTTCTCTGGGAAAGTATTGTTTTCATTTTCAATCAGTGGTAAATTCATTTTGTGCCTCAATAACTCAACAATGAGTCAGAATCTGTGAAAACACTCGAATATTTCGCACTCATTTGTACTGCAAAACTACCCACATTCCGTATTTAAATGCCCGATTTGGTTTCAACTCTCTCCAGGTCAACCCCCCTAGAAGAAGCAATCTTTTATTCCAAATCATGTCCCCCTGTCATAAAAGTCTACCTCTCATGTGTTTTCGCAAATTCTGATTCTTTGTTGAGTTATTGGGGGTGGACACTTTTATATGAGACACCCTGTGTTATTTCTTTTCTCATTGCATGCTTGTACCTATATGAATAGCCTGCTGGAGTATTTTCGAAAGAAATTCAGATATTTGGATATTTTGCTTTTGTCGTCAGGTAATTCGACACATTATGAAGTAGCGACGATGTTGAATTATTTTACATGAAAACGGCACCCCAGACGAAAAAACCAGGAGAGATTTTGGACACAAATTGAACGAGAAATTCGAATATGATTTTTGGTTTGAAATAATTCAGTTTTAGGTAAAACTTAAACACCCTGTATCTCGGAAAACGAAGCATAACGTCTTCATTTTTTCATGCAGAATACCCACCTGAAGTTTCTCGCGTTCTTATTTATACTTACACCATAGCCGTCTATAGAGAGTGCTTCAGAAGACTGCTCTAACACCCTGTATAAGTTCTTGCTTGTTATGGTTTTGAAATCGAGAGAAACAAAAAGTTTTGATTACATCGATATTGAATTGACGCTCCTCAATTCAATAGAGTTTTAATAGTAGGTATGAAGAAGCAAGACATCATCTAGAATAATTAACAGATTCACTCAATTTTCTTATACAAGACTATAAACTTTCTTAAAGAGTTTCTCAGTTGTTCTGAGGAACAAAAGCACAAGAATTTCAGTTATTGCTGCATTACATTTTCCTGACACATAAACTAAAAAACAGTGAAATAACTTGCATTTATTGGCATTCCTGAACCTATTATGTTCACAACGTGTTAGACACAAATTTCATAATTCCATACAGATCATACAAGGAATTATCTACAACAATCCTTAATGACTGACCATCCGAACGCTCAATGTGCCTGAACAAATTTAACGATGTGTCTATTGAATCCCCTGCAATAGACGTCAGTTCTAACAGTAAATCAAAAATTACGCAACAACAAAAATCCACTCTCGCTGATGAATTGAATCATCAGATCCCTGAATGCTTGGCAGGATGAAAAGAATCCCGCAGAACCAAAGAAAAATAAATTTTTGTCACAAACAGAACAAAGAATTCAAAAATGATTGTAAGTTGGACATATCTCAAAGGAGGAGCATTTTTTGCCGACACAAGTCAAATAGTGTAATGTCATTATTTTTTCATGCAGAATCACCTGCAGTCCATCGAACTTATTCACTAACATCCTGTATATGTTCTTGATTCTTATGGATTTGAAAACCAAAAAATTTTGCATAAATTCTAGCTTTAATAGGTGCTCACAAATTTTATTGAGTTTTTATTCATTTATTTATTTACGAAAAACAGGAATACAAAGAGGTAATACCCACAATAGTATTCACAGATCGAAAATTAGAAATGTATCTTACTAAGAAAAAATATATATCCTCAAAATACAATAAAAATGAAGAAGCAAAATTCTTACAAAAAATTGCACAGACAAACAACTATAAAAGCCGCATAATAATATCATGTTTGAGTTTACTCTTCAAAGTAGGTAAGGAGGTGTTAAACAAATCAATCTCACTGGAGAGGAATTCATCAGTATTATTGATAGAAAGAGACAAGGTTTTATGCAGAAAACAAAAAGCTTCCTTCAATTTTCTTATTTAAGACTGAAACCTTTCTTAAAAAGTTTCTTAGTTGCTTCAACGAACTAAAGCACAAGAATGTTCATTTATTGCTACATTAAATCTTCCAGGCGCATACACTAAAAAAACAGTTAAATAACTTGCATTTATGCCATTCCTGAACCTGATTATTCCCCTAATGCCCACAACTACCATGCCATATAGATCATACAAGGCATTATCTACAACAATCCTTAATGGTAGAGACTGACCATCTCATCTGCCTGAACAAATTTAACGATGGATCTATTGAATCCACTGCAATAGACGTCAGTTCTAACAGTAAATCAAAAATTACGCAACATCAAAATCGACTCTCACTTATGAATTGAATCATCGGATCCATGAATGCTTAAAGGAAGAAAAGAAGTCCGCAGAAGCCAAAGAAACCTTTATACTCATATACCGTTGGTGCAAACATTCTGGCGATGATTACCTAGCTCTTCTCGCGTCGAAACAGCTGGCCAATGGATGATGCTACGGTCTTAAGCACTTCTTCATCCCATGATGGTCCTACTCAGCAACTCGCCGAAGAAATTACAAATGTAACAGAACAATCTATAAACAAGGAGGAGGATCTTCAATCGGCCTCATAATTTTGTCTTTGGCGTTCTCATGGATGGACAACAGGTGTCTTTTGTACCGCTACGAGATATGTTTTAGCGTGAAGCTCTGTCTTTCCAATCGTGAGATTGAAAATGATAATGTTTTTTCGGACGAGCTTAAAGGGAATACCGCGAAGAATGTCGATGATAGATGGAAATGGGATTATATAAGAATGTTTACTTAAGCAGGTGCGCTGATCGTCTGCTATTCCGAAAAATATGTTAATGGTATGGTTATGATGGGTTGTTTGATTCTTCTTGCAGTCAGCATTGGTAGTATCTTCAAGAAATATCGATTGAAATATAATCTGGGAGGATTCTGCATTTCTGCACTTCATCTTAATTGAATTTTTTTTATTTTTTTCTGCTTCAGAGACTGAGAGTGAAAACCTTTATGCCCGATTGCACCGTTCGTCTAAGCAACGTTTAAGCCCTGAAATGACGTTTCATCAATGGAATAAACGTCACTTAAGGGCTTAAACGTTGCTTAGACGTACGGTGCAATCGGGCATTAAAGTTTTTTAGTATCTTCAGAGTTCAGTTCGTTGTTGTCATTCATCAATAATTTTATTAATCAACAGCATAAAGTTTTGGAAGTGCTTTAACTCAAAATATGGAAAATGACATTGCACATAAATAACACTTTTCATTTCGTTACAGTTCAATGAAACAAATTAAAAACATAAGTTTGAAGAAGATTGATAAATTTTAGTATCTTCAATATGAAATTGAAGGTATCGGTCGAGAAACAAAGTAAAAAGAACCTATACCATCAATTTCAATTTGAAGATAAATTACAAATTTTGAGAGCAAGAATTTCAGGGTTAAAATG
The DNA here is from genome assembly GCA_013421045.1 of Propylea japonica. Lineage (NCBI taxonomy): Eukaryota > Metazoa > Arthropoda > Insecta > Coleoptera > Coccinellidae > Propylea > Propylea japonica. Next base: position 1,817,389 of record CM024241.1, read on the forward strand.
ACGCATAGGAGAAATATAATGTTGGTGGTAAAAAGCGCTTATAAGTAACACTTTTTTATGTTTGCTTCGTTATATGTAATTCAGTGAAACATACGGTTAGAAACTTTGTCAAAATTCTAGTGATCAACTTTCAATTGACGTTGAAAATGCTATTTTTATGATAGTAAGTTCAATTGTCGAGCCATAATGACATACAAGCAAGCTCAATAATTTGGGATGACGAGTCACAACAGAGTTGCCTGTTCGCATCGTTGTGAACTGTAATTCAAAATTCAACCAATGAAATGAATGCTAACGCGCACGTCACAGTCAACCGCCAATTCTGATCGTTTGAATTCACTAGCACTACAAGACAGAAAACGTAAAATCGACATGTTGTTCTAGAAATCACTGGAAATGCCCATTATCTATCAGATAAATCAATCTAACCACGAAAATTTCATGATGACAGTCAAGAGGAGTCAAATTTTCTTAGCCAAAGATTGATTTTGCAAGTACAAAAAGGGGTATGTGGTATGTAAACTTTTTGTACAGACCAGGTATCACCCCATATGCAGAAATAAACATGCCGTTTAACTTGTCTTCATAAATATCATCTTCTTTGTCCATTTCTCGCGTCTTCTCGAATTTGCAACTCAAGATGCGATTTCCCATTGATATTATACCGTAGTGACTGCAGAAAAATTCTTATCAATGACTGCTGTCTCTTCGGTTACACGCAAACAGAATTTCCTCGAGTTAACGGTGCCTAAGTGATTTACACCAGTTGTTTACTACAATTATGCCTTACCGAGGTACAGGTTTTATTTTAATCGATTCAATATTCGCCATATGCCTCGCGGAGACCTTAGAGCGGACTTTTTTCATTCCTAGAAGAAAAAAACGAGACACGTAACGATCTGTCGCGACTCTGTTGAAAAGCCACTCAAAATCACTCGTTCTGGATGAAACTGTCATCAGATTATTTCTGTCACTTAACATTATCCTTGAGAGTCTGGTCCTCTCTGAATAACTACATATCATCTGCGAACCTCCCTGGTGATGTAATGATAAAGAAAGTAATCACTGAGAAAAACTTCATGATATTGTTAAGTAAAAGAGATGATTGGAAACGTGAATACACCGACTATAATTTCAAAAAAAAAATACCGTAAAATGGTATACATATGGTTCCAAAACCTCTACAGGAGCAGGCGCTGGGATATACGGACCAAGCACCAAGTGTGCACTGTATGTGCGTCTTTCAAGCGAAAATCTTAGCTATTGAAAGATGTCCACACTCAGATAGTCAAGCTGCTATTAAAGCACTGTGTTCCTACGTTATCGACTCTAAAATGATCTGAGAGTTCCGGAACAAACTCAACGAGGTAGGCAGGAAAAACAAGGTCTTTTTAATCAAAGGAAACGAAGAAGCCAATACACTTGCCAAAGAGGGCGCACGAATGTCACACATTGGCCCAGAACCCTTCTGTGGTATATGTAAATGTACCTGTAAGAAGGAGTTTCTGGAGAAGGAGAAAGCCGAGGGGAAAAACTCTGGCGGAATCTCCCAGGGATGGATCATTCCACTGAGTTCCTTCGAAACTTCGAGACAGCGGAATCCAAAAGATATCTGGATCTTGGTGAGAAGCAAATACACCTCCTCACTGGCTTTCTTACAGGACACTGTCGCCTCAGGAAGCACCTGTTGAGGATGGGATTATCGGACATAGACGAGTGTAGGTTTTGTGGGGAGGAGGAAGAAACCCCGATTCACCTAGTCACGGAATGCCTTGGCATTGCGAGCCTGAGGAAAGAATGCCTTGCCCTATTACTGCCTAGGCCAACATAGGCCATGGCCTAGGGGCGGCAAATTTTCGGTGAATAAAAAAAAATCTTTATACCTACTTATTTCTACAGAAATGTAGAAATAGCCATCTTCAAAAACTACAACTCGCTGGTCGGCGAGATATGAAGCTTGCAACAGCATAAACCAAAATTTTGAAAGACAGGTTTAAGACTGGAAGCGAAGCAAAAGGATTGAAAATCAAGCTAAAATCTTTTGAAACCGCAATAATGTTCGCTGTATGGAGTCCAATTTTGTAAAAATTTGATGAAGTGAGCAAAGCAATACAGAAAGTTGACATTGATATAGTATATGATATACGAGTCGTTGGTTGATTATATCGTAGGATTAAGAGATTTGCGGAGAGAGCGAAGATCAATTTTGGATTTGAGAAATATCGAAGTGAAGAAAGAAGAGCCACAGCAAGAAGTGTTCCTGCTGATGAAACTCGAGTGGGACATACTGCTCTGAGTAGAAGGGTAAACTTCAGAGTAGGGGTTTATCTTTTTATAATTGACTATCTTACGAGAAAATTGAATGAACGTAAAAATTGCTACAAGGGTTTCGCTGCGAAGTTGTCCTTTTTATTAAAATTGCAATCGATTTGTTCTGAAGAATTAGGAGTAGCGGTTACTAATCTCATCTCTAGTTTTCCTGACGATTTAGATGAAGAACTTCACTATGAATGTTTGCATTTCAAATCCTACTTAGCTCAGTTAGAACAACCTCCAAAAACTTTACAAGATATGAGTACCGTCATTAGAAGTGATAAAAACTTATGTTTCCCTATATCAATATTACAATAAGAACACTTTTGCAACGAACTGTTCAGCGGAGAGGTCGTTATCAGCATTGAAGCGAATTTTATCGTATTGGCGATTTAGTATTTCTCAAGAGAATTTGAATTCTCTGGCCGTTCTGTGCATAGAAGCTGAGTTGTTAAAAAATTAGACTTCGATGTAGTGTTGCAAGAATTTGCGCAAAAGAAGTTAAAAGGAACGCCATTATTAGTTTGATGATGAAAACTGTAATTTTTAATATGAAATATACACTCTGAAACATTAGATTGTTCTATCTCCAGATAGAAAATTGTCTTTATCATCTCAGCTAAAATCGTGTATTCAAAAATTTTTTATTTTTGAATTATCTTCACTCAGAGGGGCGGCAAATTGTTTTTGGCCTCGGGGAGGAAAAGAGTTTAATCCGGCCCTGCTCTTGACTTCAGAGGAGCTCTCTGCCAATATCGAAGGAATTTCATCTCATTTTTTACTTGAAGATTTACTTAAGATCTTTCCTCATTTTTCCATTTTGTCTCATCCTGCATGAAAAATTGCAGGAAAAATACACTTTCATCTCATTTCCAGAACATAGATTGTTTATTTCTTGAGGAACCTACGGGGTAAGACTATTGACGATGTGAGTGATACAATGCGAATAAAACCATTTTCGATTTGAAACCGAGAATTAACAAACAATTAAATGAAATAATAGCGTTTTCCTTCCGCGAACAAGCGAGTAAAACTATTTCTGGAGGACATTCTAAACAGGCTCAGCGTGAATCAAATAAGTCTTCAAGTACCACTTCTAACCATCCTAAATAATGAAGTATAGTGGATGATACAGCACTATGAAATTAGAAATGTTGATTGTAAATTATCATCGCTGAAAGGCAAATGCATAATTCGTATTGCCAATATGTCTCGGAGGAAAATTCTCTTAAATCATGAACAATTTATACCAACCAATTGAAGCCTTTGTCGAGAGCTGAATGAACCGATTCCTTTTCGAATAGAGTCTTTCCGTCTAACAGGATCTGGTTTATAAAAGAAAGAACGCGGCAAAGTTGCAATAAATTCACAAGTTTATGCTAATGAAAACTATGAGCGTATAATTCTTCGAGAGGATATTCCAGATATTTTGCTATTTCAACAGGATCTGCATGATCGATGATTGGTCTGATTTATATTGACGATCGTTTATTATTATGTAAATATAATAAGTGACATTAAAATGAGAACATTCGTCAATTGATCTGTTAGCACATATTGCTGCAATACTTCCTTTTGTATTTAATTATTCTGTCTTATTTTACTTGATGGTAACTTATTTGAATTGATTCTCATCGTCAGTTTCCAGTTTGTGAAGATACAGGAGTTCTGTAACTTTTTCATTCTTCAATGTGTTTTTTAGCGTTTGTTTCTAGAAAAACAGCCAGCTATTTTTTTTTGTCCACTTGTCTGTAATTTTCGAATTCTTAGCTAGGAGTGGACTCAAACGACTCGGTTGGATTCACTGATGAAAAATATGGGGTCAAAAGTGATTCTGCATAATTCGTATTGCAAATTTGTCTGGAAGGAAAATTCTCTTGAATCATGAACAATTTATTCCTTCCAATTGAAGCCTTTTTGGTGAGCTGAATGAACCGATTCCTTTTCGAATAGAATCTTTCCGTCTAACAGGATCTGGTTTATAAAAGAAAGAACGCGGCAAAGTTGCAATAAATTCACAAGTTTATGCTAATGAAAACTATGAGCGTATAATTCTTCGAGAGGATATTCCAGATATTTTGCTATTTCAACAGGATCTGCATGATCGATGATTGGTCTGATTTATATTGAAGATCGTTTATTATTATGTAAATATAATAAGTGACATTAAAATGAGAACACTCGTCGATTGATCTGTTGGCACATATTGCTGCAATACTTCCTTTTGAATTTGATTGATTCTGTCTGTATATACAGGGTGTTCCACGGTCGATTGTACTCTACACGTTTATGGGAAGTATGGGGTTGTTGAAAATTTGTTGTCTTGGGTAAGAACTACAGTTCTATTCATCTGAATTATTGTATTTACGATTATATCAAGTACCTACTACTTCGAAATGTATTATAAGACATTTTATAGCATTTTCAGATTAATCCAAGCTAAACCAACTTAAAATAAATATTCCTATTGGTATAAAAACTTGCCATTATTTCGAAATCGTGACAATTTTGGGATATGGGCATTACATTATTATTCTCTTCGAATATATCTTTATGCTTATGGAATTTGAAATCGATATTTACGGCAAAATACCGACAAGTCGAAGGAATTTCAAAGTAATTGTAATTTGTGCCATAGAGGTGATATTTATATTTCTTATTACTTGGTTTTTCTGTTTCTGTGGTTCATTTTTTTCAGATACAATTTCATTATGACAAATCAAATAAAAACAGGAAACAAAATATAGTAAAAGGTTTTCCAATAACAGGTGTTATTTTGAATAGCCCGCTATTTCCGTAGATTTCTCGTTTGAAGCTGTTTTTTACATTTGACAAGTAGAAACTACGCCATTAATAATAATGGAACAATACACGCTTCAAAAACTCATTGAAATTATTAAAATTCACTATAAAAATGGTGAAAATTTGGCAAAGACGGTTCGAAAAACTCGAACATTTTTGGGTCGTCGTGAAGCACCTTGTCGGACCGCAATAAGAAATTGGTGGACAAATTCGAGCTGTTGGGACAAGTTAGTGATGTGAAGAATAAAACCCGTGCACGTCGCTCAGAACTCAGAACAGCCGAAAATATTGCTGATGTAGCCCAAAGTGTTGAAGAAATCCCAGGTTTGTCCATTCCTTCGTATAGTATTCGATATAAAAATATCAGAATATTCGTTAGTCAAATCAAAACTTACGAGTTATATGGGGAGACAGAGGTTTTCACTGAGGTTTTTTTCGCTGTTCTTGTATCATAGGTACGCAGAAATATATGGTACCCCATATAAAATATTAAAAAAATTAAATAATAATTTTTTTTATGCAGAATTCACATGTTATAAAAATTGTTTGGTATACGAGAATCTTTGTGAAGTTATATCTCAAGAGAATTTAATATTTTTCTTCAATTCTCATATACCAAATCAATTCGTAATTTTCATAGCGCCACCCTGTAGATCCTCACAATTTCCCCTCACGTATACAGTATCCATCATTTACGACCTTAATCATCTAATTACTGTGACATATAACTAATTTAATAATTAATTACTTTTTCCATCGCCCACGTAAAACTTTGTTCACTTATGCGGTGTAATCAGATACCTGTTAGTAATTAGGTACCTACTGAATATAACAGTAAGTTACAAGAATTTTTTTAAATGTCTTTTATGAATCACTCAATTTGATTAATGGATTCGAGGATTTCATAATTTGCATTGGCAGTGAATTCAAGATGAATGATGATGAGCTGTGAAAGTGAGAGTTCATTAAAAATAATGTACTGGAGATCGGAAGGAAATTTTAGCCAGTTTCTCTAGAAATCACAAGTTCGCGCAGTTCGAACTTCCTTACCTGGAGGTCAAGACCATGTTGACCAATAAGAAAGTGATTAGAAAGAAGTTTATCTTAACATCACGAAATATCTTGTTTTGGCAAATAGCCACGTATTTATATTATCGACCAATTCTTATAAAAACTTTCCTTTTAATTGATTGTGAAACTTTTTTATACTTATTTATTTTTTTGTGAAAGGTTATACTGTCTTCTGTAACGGAGAATAATTAGGATTATTTTTAATTGATGATGTTCATCACGCAATAAAATGTATGCATATTTGCTCAAATGGCTACTAACAAATGAAAAGTTTCTTGATCAGATTTCAATATTGCCATTTTCACATAATTTGTCACACGTTTTTTTTTCATTATTCTGATGTTTAGCATAAAATACCACCATTTAAATCTATGGGAGATGATAAGGTCCTGTAGCGGTCTTAGGAGAACAGGAGATTCGAAAAATCATCACTTGGAATGCCAGACCTGGTTTAAAACACCCTCCTGGCCCAAGAGCATGAATTACGTATATTGTATCTAAATATTGAAGGTTTATTCGAATAGTTTTAAGTTTCAATTTTGTAAAAATGGCGAGACAGGGTTTTTTCTACTAAGGTTTTTCCCTGTGCTCTGGTTTTAGGTATACGCCAGAATAGTATGGTACCCCGTTTTGCACCAACCTCAGCTAGGGATATTTTTGTTTCATGTATTGTATTTTTTAGCTCTCAATTCAAAAGAATATATATATATTTGATCAGTATGTTGATTCAGACTTATAATAGTTATTTGAGATAAGGGAAAAAAGGATAGGAGGTATTGATATTCTCTCACCAGTTCGAAATTGATTCCGAATGAATAAGCTTATTGAACGGGTTTAAACTCCTTTTTCTTTAGAGAATTGTTATCGAAACTTTTAAAATATTTTCGTTAATATCGTCTCTCATGAACAATTTTTTTTTATAGAACAGTTGTCTTCATCACGGAATTGATGGATAATAAATAAAGTCCTAAAACCAGTACATACCGGGTGTTTCAAACGTCTCGAAATGGTGAATTTATTTGGCGCACAGGTGGAATATCGGATTTCTGATAAAGGGGTTTTTAGTACCCCTAATTCTGCTCGATGAAGGGCGCAAAGAGCTTTATACGAAATTATAAGCCAAACTTTGGATTCAGCGAATTGTTTGAAACCAAAATTCTTTCGTAAACTTTTATCCCTATAACTACAACGTTTTCTGTTAAAAAATCCGGGGGCTTTCATTTAGATCAGGATGCAAAAATGCATATACTGATACTGAGTTCCTTAATATCTTGTCTCGGTGAATAGATTGAGCTCATCATATCTTTTTCATAGCAGATTCTTCAAATGGACTTGAAATGCAAGTACAATGGAAATTCCCTATAACGAAAGCGCTAAATCAGCAAAAAAAATTCGTTAGACAAAAAATTTGTTTCCTTTAACTTTAACTTTAATTTAAGTTTATCATTCAAACTTAAGCACTTCCTTTTAGACATTTTTGCACAACTTTCACACTAGCGTAATGGTTAGATTGAAACCAAACAGCCAGGGGTGTATTCAAAACTGTTTCAGAAGGATCTCTCTACTTGCCGTAATGATTTAGTTTTTGGTCGTAATTTATTGCGTACATCCGGAAAATTTTCGGAAAAAACCAACCCGCCTTCTTATCAAGGTCGGTATTTATTACGTACGTTCGAAAAAATTCGGGCAAAACCCACTCTTATACCTTCTTACCAATGCCCATTCAAAGAGTGATGATCTTTGAATATTTCGTTATAGAGAGAATTTACTTCATTTTAGAGGGTGGTTTTAATATGGAATTTGGATTCAAGGTGCAATGTCCTGTACGAAATTCGTTTTATAGAGAAATTCGTTATACAGACGTTCGTTTTAGGGAAGTTCCACTATATATCACAATTTTTATTGTGAAATTTCACATATTATAAAAAAACGAACACTCTGTCTTTCTCAATTTTCTTCGATTCCAATTTTCATCAAAATTATCTCCTATATTTCCCAATATTCAGCCCAGTCGATTCTGTTTCGAACATAACAGTTTTAATTGATTTCGTCATATGTTGAATAATCGTTGTTACATTCCTTATCAGGACAAAAATGCAGATTTTTCATCTCACACAGATGCCTTCTGGAAGAATCCTTTACATAACGTCCATAACGATTAAAAATTAATGGACTACAATTATTTAATGGGCCTTGCGATCAGAGATCCATTTCATGTCGATTTAATTTTTACGAATTCGGAGTAGTTTTGAAATCGAATGATTTAAATATTATACGGTAGTCGATCATTCTAATTGAAAGAATTCTTCGAGTTCGATGTAAACAGTTACAGAATGTTGAGATAACGATGTTATATACGAAGATTTCTTTAAATCATCAGTTCCTGTATATTGAATCAAACTGGTTCAAAAATGAACATTAGACGCACCTGATGGAAACAAATATAGTTTATCTATAATGAAACAACTTTAACAACGCATTGAAATTGTTGGATATGCGAAGAATCAAAATTACATAATAATAGTTTTTTTAATGTGTACCGGGTTTTTCACTATAATTTGACCTCCCTTTAACTTTGTTACTAAAGGAGATACAAAAAAATGTTTCGTATAAAAGTTTCACGAAATCAACTGAGGTTTTTCGATATTACTCTACAAACTGAAATATATACAGAGTGTCCAACATATTGATGGCAACTTCATTTTTCAAATATAACACCCTGTATATTTTCCACATTTTGTTAGCTCTTTTTCCCCTGATTTCGAATATGTAACATATGTTGGTTTATCTTTCTTATTCTGAGCACCACAGAGTTTCAAATTTCAAGAACCATCAGGCATAGCGTTTTGGAAGTTCGTGAATATTTAAGTGGCCAATTTGATCTTTGGATTGGTAATGGTGCACCCATTTTATGACCACCGAATGGTCCCGATTTAACACTGTTGGACACGTTTTTATAGACGTTCCTGAAGGAAAAAAATACTTCAGCAATAATGACAATCAATGAAAGCGGAGAATTAATATTAATGATATAAAATCAACCAATATTAAACCCATAATTCGGAACTAAATCCGTCAACGCACAAAGAATATTGATAATATTGTATTGTTTAGAAACAAATTTTGAAGCTTCAATTTCTGACTCGAATCAGAGCCATAATAGTGCTATCAAAAATAGTCTATACAACTTGAGACAACTACATATATGAACTATGTGTATTGAAGGTGGTCATTTTGAACAATTTCTTTAGTTGATGTTATTCTTACCATACTACCATAGTTTATCATTTTTCATTGGTTAAGTAATTGTTAAGTATTTATTCCAAAATAATACTTTTAAGTAGATTGTTTGGATATAAAGAATTTTGTAGGTATTTCACATATTTTTTTATTCCGTGTCATCATTTGAAAACTTTGAAACTCTGAAAATTGAAGAGACACATCCTCATACGCATTTTTATTCGAGATCAGGAGGAAATAGCCTATCAAAAAAAGAAGAATATACAGGACAGGGTATACCATTTGAAAATTATGGTTGCATTCAATGTTGTTCACCCTGTATATCATCCCATTGACGTTATCATAACTCCAAAAATGAGCATTTTCAGTAAACTCACTCTGCCACTTGTAAAATGATTACTGATCTTGCCAGATGGTTCTTAAAATTTGAAACTCTGTGGTTCTCAGAATAAAAGAGATAGATTAACATAGGTTACATATTCGAAGTCAGGGGAAAAAGAGCTAGCCAAACATGAAAAAATATACAGGGTGTTCTATTTGAAAAAATGAAGTTGCCATCAATATGTTGGCCACCCTGTATATATTTCAGTTTCTGGACTCATATCAGAAAACCTCAGTCGATTTCGTGAAAATTTTGTATGAAACATTTTTCTGTATCTCTCTTAGAAACAAAGTTAAAGGGGGGGTCAAATTATAGTGAAAAACCCGGTACCTACTTCGAGTGATTTCCAGGAAAATCATTTTAGGACTAATGGACCCTCAAAAAATCATAGCGATTGTACGTTTTCTGTTTCATAGTCAGGTTTCCGAGCAAAAATTATTGAAATTACTGAAATGTGCTAGCGAATTCAAATGATCAGAATTGGCCTTTGAGTGTGACGTATGCGTTAGCATTCATTTCATTGGTTTAAAATGATGCCAACTGGCCACTATTTTGTGAATCATCATCCTCCATTGATTATGCTTTCTCGTACGTCATACAAGTATACAAATCTCATTTTCATTCATTCATTCATTCATTCATTATTTAATTAAAAATCAAAAGCTTGAAATTCAAATGAATAATTGGATATTCAATGTAGAATAAATTTGAGAACGTATTCTTAACTCCAGAATTATTTGTTTAATCAAGAATTCCATCAGGAATCGATCAACATATTCTTTTTCAAGGTAGGTTTGAGGTTTGAATTGGATAATGGTTCTTGATTTCAAATGTCATAATTTTGTCAACTTAAACTGCACATTTCTGTCTATCTCATACGCTTATTCCAAAGAGAAAACATCAGATAATAATTCAAAATGATTGCAATCAATAAAAATGTTCACAAAATTCTCATATTCTCCCATTTTCAGAAAGGAATATCCCCACATTCCTGCAGAACAATCAGAGCAATCTATTTAACCCGCCACTATCTCAATTGTTATACCAAAGACACAAGCGGCATTATTATCGCTATCTCCTAAACGGTCACTATTAATTTTCAATGAACACGCAGCATTATCGCGGACTTCAATACAGCGGCACCTGAACCCCCTAGGGTTCGCTGCATCGTACGGAAGTGAGAGACCAAAGTAGCGATTCTAGATGGAATTCCACCAGGACATTTCGAATATCGTATTTGTGTAAAGCTTTCCGTTACACTCATTAAAATAAAAACAAAAATCTCGTAAATATGTTGCATTTTATGGTTTTTGTTTAATCGGTTGACATTTCTAAGGACTGTCAATTTCAAGTGAAGTCCGTATATATTTATATACGACTCACAATCATTTACGCTTACGATTTTTGTGTACACTTTGACGTAGCTATTTTTAAGTTGAGGATCTTTAAATGCTGTATCTTAAAATGAACCTTAAGGGGGAATATGTGTACATCACCAAGGATTAAATTAGATTATATTAGAGGGGGGTCGATAAGGCTATGCAAAACCTTGCTGGCACCTTGACCTAAAGATCTATGGTGCAACCATATTACTATGGATGCAGAATCACTTAACAGAAGATCGAACACTTGGCTACATTAGTGAGAGAAAGACATATGCGATCCTTATCGAAAAGTAAAGAGATGAAGCAAGTTTGTGGGCAACTTGTCAACATCATATGGATGATGTAAACAAATATTTATGTGACCACAGACATTGCTTTGCCCATAAGGAGTTGATGCGTTGAATATAATTCAACTGACATTGCCCATAGAACAAGTATGACATTGCCCACAATAGCTCCATCACATTCGACCAAGTGACCTCTCTTTCTCATGTGGTGTCCATTCTTATTAGGTCTATGGGTGCAACCCCTCGCTTTTTACCAGTCAGGTAGCAATGCCTCGATAAACTTCACTACTTTTCTGGGTGCTGCACCAAGTATTTGTTCCGGAGCCAAGATGTCGCAGCCTTCTCCCAAGCTTCACGTTTGCAAAGCAGGTGTTCAGCTATCTCAGTGGCTTCTTGGTAGAAGCGACAGTTACTGTCAGGAACCTTTCCACGGGATAGTATACCTTGATTGTACCTGTCAGTTTCCTGACTATCACCAAGGATAGCCAGGGCATGCTCTGAGATCCCTGAAATGGCACTGCCAAGGGTCTCTGCTGACCTGGGAGTGCCGTAGTACCATACAGATACTGCAAGATGCATTAAAGTGACTCTACTATGGGTGCCAGGGCATTGTGGCGTTGAAGGAAATGAAAAAACCCATGAACTTGCAAAATGTGCATCAAGGTTAAGACCTGTTGGGCCTGAGCCCTTTTGTGGGATTGAGAAGAGAAATTTGAGGAAGCGGTCCATTTATGAGAGAATAACTCTTTAGAGAAAAGCTCCTGGATTTTCTCAGGCCAAAAAATTCGTGATGATTTCACCTACCTATACCCCCTGTAGTTATCAAGAGCTGATTTTCGGGAGATGCTGGGACTGTTGATTGGACATTCGTACTATGAGAAAGTCAGCAGATGAGATATGCAGCCTTTGTGGATCAGAACCAGAAACAGCTAAACAAAAGGCTGGTCTGAGAACAGTTCACATATGCCATTTTGACATAAATTTGTCGCACGTTTTTTATAATTATTCCGGAATTGAATTCAATATTTAGTATGAATTACCACTGTTTAAATCCATTGGAGATGATTACCCTTCATTAGGATCCTGTAGCGGTCTAAGAAGAACACAAGATTCGAAAAATCATCACTTGGAAGGCCAGTTTAAAACACCCTCCTGGCCCGAAAGCAAGAATTAAGTATTTTTCATTTGAATATTGAAGGTATTTATTCGAATAGTTTTGAGTTTCAATTTTGTAAAGATGGAGACACAGGGTTTTTTTACTGAGGGTTTTCCCTGATCTCTGGTATCATACGCAGATTAATATGGTACCCCGTTTTGCACCAACCTTAGCTAGAGACTTTTTTGTTTCATGTTTTGTATTTTTTTAGCTCTCAATTCAAAAGAATATATATGGGGAAACTGATCTGGGATACTCAAGAGGTAACGGCTGAGGTTGTCGATTTTATCAACGCTATTAACGACTCTCTTGGGTTTCCTTGAATGAGTAGTGTAAAGAACAAAACTAGATCTTCTGCAGTTTCCGGAAGACGACCCCAGTACTTATACATAATTTATTAATAAAAATTATCGCAAATTTCAATACAGGCAATACAACCCTGGTGCTCGATGCATCGTACGGAAGTAAGAGACCAAAGTAGCAATTCTAGATGGAATTCCACAGGGACATTTCGAATATCGTATTTGTGTAAAGCTTTCCGTTACACTCATTAAAATAAAAACAAAAATCTCGTAAATATGTTGCGTTTTATGGTGTTTATTTAACTGACGATGGCGCAGCGCTGTTTTGTTTGTTCAATCGGTTGACAATTCTGCGGACTGTCAATTGTGACGTATATATATACGACTTGCACAGTCGTTTACGTTTACGATTTTTCCCACCGTTTGACGTAGCCATTGTTCGGAGTCGTTAGTTGCTTTATCCGGATAGATTACACCTTTTTCAACAACTCTTTGTGAATAAATCTGCTGTTAATGTGTTGGCGTGGTTTCTGTATTTGCACTTTAATTTTTTTATGCGTGAGTTAACGAGGATCGGTGAATTCGATATGGTGGTCAAACAGCTGGCGTTATTCCAGTCGGAGTTATTTTCTTCGTTTATACTCGTGTATTAGAATAAGGTTCAATTTTACGTTGTTTACCAGATCTTTCGGATACAAAGTGTGCTTAAATTGGAGGTACAAACAAAAATGGTTTATCCCTTTAGTGATTTCAAGAGAAAAACCGCAAAGCTTACGTTTTTCGGATATAGGATGTTGAAGCTGAAAATTTTTCCAAGAAATGTTTCCTCATTTTTCTGAGCGTTTGAATTTACTACCTTATAACTTAGAACTAAGAATCAAAAATCAGTTATTTCTGAAATGTTTTTTTTTCCTGAATTCACTGCGAATAAATAACGGGTGGGCCATCTAGCGTTTTAAATTTGAACTATCTATATTTCGACATTGGAAACGTCAAATACCATTCGGAAAGTGACAGATATTCAGTAAAACGTCTAAAATTTACGAAATGGGTCGCTATTCGCTAGAAGAAAACTGGGAAATATTGAAAACTTTTTTCCAAAGTGGTGAGTCTTCAAAATCATCTTTTCGGACGAGGCTCATTTCCACCTCGGTGGTTACGTTAACAAGCAGAATTGTCGCATTTGGGGCACAGAAAACCCGCACGTAATCGTTGAGAAGCCAATGCACCCAGCACGAGTCACTGTATGGTGCGGATTTTGGTCTGGTGGAATCATCGGCCCAAGAGGTGATGTGAATTGGCCTCCCAGAAGCTGCGATTTAACTCCGTTGGACTATTTTCTGTGGGGAGCTGTTAAAGATAAATGTTACGCCAACCATCCAGAAACAATTCAAGATCTAAAGTACGAGATTCATGGCCTGAAACCATCGAGAAAGTACTCCAAAATTGGGTGGATCGGATAAGCTACTGTAAACTCAGCCGTGGTGGTCATTTGTCCGAAATTGTTTTCCACAAATGAATTTCATAAAACAACCTTTCAAATAAATGTTAGACCTTTGAAAAATATCAAGCCGTTTTTTTTTATTGACTTCTTAAGTTTAAAATTTTACATGGCCCACCCTTTAGAAATAAATCAATAATTTCATAAAAAAAATGTTGATAACAAATAAGAGTACCTATACCTATACAGGGTGTCCCGGAAAATGTGGGAAATCTCTCGTATTCAGATAGAACATAAAAAAATAAGATGACAAGTTCCCATAATTTTTTTCCTAGCGGCCCTCCCTACGAAGATACGACCTCCTAAATGACGCCACTGGAAATTCATTTTAGTGGAATAAATTTCAATTACTTAGGTACTTCTTTCATTATTTTTTTTTCGAAAACGGTTCATTTTATCGACACTGAACAAGAGTACCTTTTCTTTAGCTTAATGTTCAAGGTATCCAAATTTGTTTTTTTTAGCACCTTATCATACAGTTAAAAGTGTAAGCATTAAAATGTACAACCCAGTCCGCCCCTGCCAAACTAATTGAAATTTGAGTGCGGTGATTAAAGAGGTCCTTAATACTATTAATCGTATCAAATTTTTATCAAATTATATCGAGTAGTTCGAAACTTATTCCACTAAAATGGATTTCCAGTGGCGTCATTTAGGAGGTCGTATCTTCGTAGGGAGGGCCGCTAGGGAAAAAAATTATGGAAATTTGTCATCTTTATTTCTTATGTTCTATCTGAATCTAAGGGATTTCCCACATTTTCCGGAACACCCTATATTTCGAGTAATTCCAACATCAATGGAGGAGACTTCAATAGCCGACTAAGCGAGAAAATTCAATCTCCTCATTTGAAAAATAATGTATCTACATATATTCGTTTTATTTGAAATTCTGAATTTTGAACATTTCTATTCTTTACGTATTTAGGTATAAATTAGGTGTTTTCCTAATGTTCGATAACTTTAGAAAATAATACAAATATTCTTGGAATGAAGTTTTCATTGCTATCTATAATGTGGTGGATTATACCTACTACTTCTATAGAAATGAAGCTAATTTTACAATAAATGTATGCTCATTCACGCTGCTCCGAATGGCGAGTTGGGCCGTCCTATTGAAACCAAAATGTCATCAAGGTTTAGTTGATTAATTGTTCGGAAACGAAATTACTTTTTCCTGTTGATGACTTTGAATTTAGGAGGGTAAAATAAGAGCAAAAATGATCAATGATCACACCAATTACTTACTTGCCTACTTCAAGAACAGATATTATTTTTTCAAAATTTGATATGGAAGCGCTGTTCTGCCGTTAAATGATTCATAAAGAAATGTCTCACCTTAACGAACAAAAATGTTGACACAATTTAACATTCCCAACTGTCAATATCGTGAGATCCTTTTGAATAATCCAGACACTTCAACTCTTCCAACTTGAAAAAGTTGAAAATTCCGATAGTTTTTCAACTCATACAAATTCAAGTTTTTGAGACGTCTCGATCCTGTATTTTTCAAAGTGTAAATGTTAAAGATACATCATTTGTCCTATCCTAGAAATCTCTTAGTTGTTTTCGTGTCGCTAAATAAAACATTTTTTTCCATTTGAGTGACACTGATTTGAAAGGTTGACAGGTGCAAGTTTTTGATTCCATCACGAATGCAATGAGTAGATAAAATGTTTGTATCAAGATGACAGTTATCAATCAAACTATACTTAGGTACCTACTGCTGGAATACCTAATGTTATGAAAATATGATAGAAGTAAGAACGACAAATCGTTGGAAACCATATATAGAAAAGAGCTCCTTTGAATTTTTCATGAGATGCCAAATAGAAATACTCAGGAGTCGAAATATGAAATAGCAGGTGTAGTGGAAGTTCCCTATAACGAAAGCGCTAAATCCGCAAAAAAAATTCGTTATAAAGATATTTCGTTAAACAGAAAATTTGTTTCTAATCGGCAATGTCGTGGTCAACTTCACTGATAAATTTAAGTTTATCATTCAAACTTAAGCACTTCTTGCTTTTAGACATTTGCGCACAACTTTTCACACTAGCGTAATGATTAGATTGAAACCAAACAGCCAGGGGTGTATTTAAAACTGTTTCAGAAGGATCTCTCTGCCCGCCGTAATGATTTGGTTTTAAGTCGGTATTTATTACGTAAGTACGTCCGGAAAATTTTCGGAAAAAACCCACACTTATACCTACCTTCTTACCAATACCCCTTCAAAGAATGATGTTCTTTGAATATTTCGTTATAGAGAGTATTTACTTCGTTTTAGAGGTTGTTTCTAACACGAATTTACGCACAAAAGACCTTATTGGTCGCAGTGCAGAAGGCTAATCAACGTGCCGATCGACCACTATCTAATCTAATCTAATCTATCTAACACAAATTTAGATTCGAGGTGCAATGTCTTGCAGGAAATTCGTTATACATACGTTCGTTATAGGGAAGTTCCACTTTATTTCAAATACTGGTGATTTTGTGAGTTGGGGCAAATGTTCAATGCTTCTTATTATTAAGAAAATGAGAATATTGATGGAATAATACAGCGGGTCAGAAATTAGGTACCCACGAAACTTTTGAATTATTGAGGAAAATCCTCGACCATTTTTTTTCAATTTCAAGAGCAATTTTTATTCTATGCTTTTTTGAATTTGATATTTTTAACCTTCTAAACCTCACCCCTCTACTAATTTTTTTTCAAATAAGAATATATTAGTGGCAATATATCAAATGCAAAGTTATTTAATTACCTCTTCAGGGATGTGACTAAAAGTAGAATTAAGAGTGCCGTTTTTGAGCGCTCGTTTTACTTACATGTGTACAATACCGTTTTGCTAAAATGTCTGTAATTTTCGAATTTTGAGCCGAAAGTGGTCTCAAACGATAGGTTGGGTAACACTCTCTGATGACGAATTCGTGGTCAAATTCAATTCTGTCCGTGGGGCCGTCCGGTCGTTCGTAAACACAATAACTTTCGAAGGGATTGTCCCAACGACTTCAAATTTTCAAGATGAGTTCGGATTCCAAATAGCTCGGTTGAGTTCGTTAACGAGCCGAATCTTACAGGGTGTTCCATAAAATATGGCCATTCAAAATGTTTGTTCCTCAATATCTCAGAAAAAACGAAACCATATGAAAAATGCTGATAACAAGCCTCATGCAAAAATTTTGTGGCTACAATGTGAACAGAACCATAGAAAATTCAATTGGAATATTGAAAAAAAGAAACTTTATATTCCCATAAAAAGATATCCGATTCGAGTGAAACTTTTTTTTTGTGCATGCAGATCTCTGATGTTCATCCAAAATTTCGTGGCCATAGTTTTAACAGAACCGTAAAATATTCAATGGGAATATTGAAGAGAAAAATCTTTGTATCTCCATAACAGAATATCTGATTCGAATGAAATTTATTTTGAGAATAAAAACTACTACACTGAATGTTCATGCAAAATTTTAAGGGGATCTCGTCATCAGAACCATAAAATTTAATTATTATAGTTATTTTTTTTACATATTTAATTTCTCGAATAATTTTCAGAATATCTACATTTTCGATTGCGCTGAGATTCTACATTCATATATTTGGTATCAATCTCAAATCAAATATAAAATTTCTTAGGACGTTTCTTGAATTTTTTCATCAAAAAATTAGTGGAAATTCAACAAATTTACTTGAAAAATATCAAATATTCAATAAGAAAATGTTTCTAATAGTTAAAAGAAAAGTTGACTCCTTAACGAATTGCGTGTATTGATCCAGATATTCACTTATTAGAAGCATATACTCTCAATTTCCATTTAATATTACGTGATAAAATCAAGTGACACCAATTTTGCCAATTATTGAATCAACAAACGAAATTATTGGCTTATTAGATAGATAGCACTTCATCCACTAGCGTAATTCACCAATTTTAAGGCCAATTGACAAACCTAATCACTATAATTTCCTAGTAATTTCGAAGATATCTTTCCTGCTCACCACGACTAGTGCAAGGAGAGTTGAATAGATAGACATTGATTCGTCTTAGTCTGATTAATAGCCTGCACAATTACTATAATTTCGATTTGCATAACGTAAATGAAGTATGAAACCGAAGCTTGACAACAATTTATAGTTTCTTATACAAAGTGTCTCCGAATTATACTATTATTTCTTTCACTTTAATAGAGGTTAAATACCTGATTCTTTCCTTTTTTTAATTTCATTCCAAGGAGAAGTGAAATGAAAGTTGATGAAATTATATTCACTGTAGGTATTCGAAATTTTCATTTTCTGAGGGTCTATTTTTTTGCGAATGCGGACAAGCAGATGAGACAATAGAACATCTAATAAATAATTGTGCCATATTTAAATTTCAGAATAGCTTGAGTGCTGTACATGAAGTTACAGAGTCGTTTCTGAAACGGGTTGTTAATTTTAAATCGATTCAATAGAGTTTCAATCATTTCATTTTTCTGTTCCTTTTTTCTGCTTCGATTTTTTCGTTTCAGATTCAGAATTTCGAAGGCATCTTGGAGAGGGTTATCGGTTGTACTCAATAAAGAAGAAATCCTTCAATATTCAAATAGTTTTTGAATGTTATTTTTGTTGAAACGGCGAGACAGGGTTTTTCTACTGAGGTTTTTTCCTGATCTCTGGTATCATACGAAAAAAATGGGATGATTCCCCGTTTTGTACTAATCTCAGTTAGGAATTTTTGTTTTTGTTTTATGTATTGTATTATGTTAGCTCTTGATTTCAAAAGAATATTGGGGTACTTATATATTTTTTTTAATAATTTTTTTTGGAAATCATTCTGAATCTGTCTTACCTAGTTATCTCCAACTATGCAAAAATTTTGCATCAATTATATTGTCATTTATTTGTGATGGATAGAGCAATAAATTATTTTACAACATAAGCCGTTAAACGTAGGGTTATAAATGTTGAAAATATGTGTAATTTCAATATTTTTAGACTCAGTCTCTCAAAGGCAGTCGTGAAACAATTTTTGTCAATTCATCCTTGAAAAAAATTTATATTCCATAAAACTCCGCGCTCCAGGAAACTGAATAAAACCTTCAAATTACCTGATATCTGAACGAATAACATGAAAAAATGATTATTGACTATATAACGAAGCGTTTTATCGATATTTATTGTTGGAAAAGTCAATCAAAATTTTATTCATAATCGAGGGTTTCCTAATGTTCCATGAAATTTTTATTTTATTTATTATTATCGAAATTTTCGACAGAAGTTTACCGCATTTCATTTTTGTATTTAATTTAATATTATAGGTGACAATTCGTTTCACGGGTTGAGTATATTATATTAGGTACTGTAGTAATGATCATTCAAATTTTATCACTTTTCAATAAGTATAAACATGAATGAAAATTGAAAAAAAAAATGAATATGTTTGAAATTGTTTAGTAATGTAATTGAAAAAATACTTGAGCTATACGTCTGAAAAAGGCAAGTTGAAATCTTAATACAAAAAAAATTACTTGATCATTTGAGTTATTTTTTCACTTACAAATTGTTATCGATATCTAATATTGTCAGGTAAACATTTTTTCACTTTTCCTCATGTTAGTTAACTCATTAACTTATGCATAAAGAACTGTTGATTTGGATTTAAAAAATTTCAGAAAAGCCCTGAGCAGGAGCTTTTGAGAACTCGTTTTTTGGTGGAGCAATAAGACTATTACCTCGAAATTTTACATGAGATTTGAGATATATAAATGCAGAATATTAGCACAATCAGAATTATATTCTGGAAATTATTCAAAAATTGAAGTATGTAAAAAATAAATAATTACAAAAATTGAATTTTATGGATCTGATGATGAGATCCTCTTGAAATTTTCCATGCACATTCAGTATATCAATTTTGATTCACAAAATAAATTCCAAATGAATCGGTTATCCTATCATTGAGTTTGACCACGAATTGGTCATCAGGAAGTCTCCTATCGTTTGAGACCATTTTCGGCTCAAAATTCGAAAATTACAGACATGTGGGCAAAACGATAAAGCACTCGTTTGAGTAGAACGAGAGCTCAAAAAAATATTCGAAAAACGATTGAAATAGACTTAATGATGGATTTTGATGAAAAAACTATGAGTCAAAATCGAGAAAGATCGAAAAAAACGGACATCCCAAAAATATATTTTTGGAAATACTGCATATCAAACGAAAATAATTTATCAATGAATTTCTAGCCATCGTGAAGCAACTCATCGAAACCGGAAGTATTTAAATGGATTTATGATTGGTTTTGATGGTATTAAATGAATGAGGAAGTTACAATTTAGGAATTATGTTCCCGAGATTTAAAAACTATTGGGTGAGTATAAACGCTTAATATCAATGAATATTATTTATTGGTTCATAGAACTAGTACTTAGATGTTGTGGGTAATTAGAATTCATTTGGTACTATCCCTCTGTTTTATGATTTATAATAAATCTAACGGATTGAACGCAATTAAAAATCAGCGAAGCATTGCCGCATAACTTGAGTGAACTTTGATAATCATCTACTATCACGTACCTATATCGAGCGTTAATTTTGGAATTTTCATTTCACCAGAGAATTATATAAAATTTCCTTTTCTATTTCGAAATATTCCACTCGATGTGCTCGATACATTCTCAACTCAACGCACAATGAGAAAATAAATATGACTACCCACAGAAAGTCGTTATTTCATATACAGATTTTCCAAAATTTTTCAATCCAAATTGAATTATTCAAGTAAACTTTTGATATCCCTGATTATCACGTACAAAAATAATTCCGAATTTTCAGATTTGCAAATATGCATGACCTATATATCGATTGAAATATATACTGGGAGGATTCTGCATTTCTAAAAAAACTTTATGGGTTTTTACTCCCAGTCTCTGAAACAGAAATAATTTAAAAAATTTTAATTGAGATGAAGTGCTCCCGCGATAATCTTTGCACTTATCTGTCAGGAGCAAATTGGTTTTGAAAAAATTGTTGCCTAACAGTAAAACTGAAAAAGGAAATCAATGAAAAGGATAATGTAACGTTTCTTCAGATATATAAACTTGTAAAATCTTCAGTAATCAAAAAAAAATTAATTATTTCTGTTTCAGAGACTGGGGGTGAAAACCTATAAAGTTTTTCAGAAATGCATGACCTACTTTAGGTGAAAATTCGATTACTATTTCAATTTACAAGAATTTTTTCTGCACAATTTTCATTAAATTTTGCACCTTGGTAGGTGTTGAAAACTTATTTCAGGCTGTTTAGATCAGTATAAGATACAAAATATAAAGAAGAAACGATTATTATATTATAAAATTTACAAAAATATTTTGCTACAATTTGATTGAATTTTGTTGTTGAGATTTTATAGGGCTATTTCAATAAATCAGTTGACTGACTTATTCTTGTGTCAGTTTTTTATTGAATAAAATATTAAAATGAGTCTATTTATTTCAATTTTCAACAATACCTAATGTTTACCCAATTTTAATTGAATTTCACAGTTTCCTTGATTTCAAGATTTCAATTCGGGCTATGCAAAACAGTGAATAAAAAATCTAATAGTTGTGGTCAAATATAGACATCTGGTAAACAAACAAAAATAGATAAAAATATTTTTCTCGATTCAAAAAATAATTTTGTTTCATTTTGATTGAATTGCCTTTCTAGGTATTAAAAATTCATTCAATTATTTATATCTATTATGCCGTTATGATAAATTTTATTTATCGAAACAAAATATTTGAAAATTTTTGAAAATCTTGAACTCAATATTCGTTGAATATTGAGTACCTCTGGTATTCGAAATTCATAAGGTCATAAGACAATTTTAAAAAACATATTTTGCTCAATTATTATCATTTTTGAATTTTTCTCTGTGATTAATTTTGCTTAAGTAAAAATATGAATTTTTCGAATTTTTAAAAATATTTTTTAGCAGTTTTGATTGAATTTGCACTTCCTTCGGTACCCAAAATTAATTATCTCATCAAGACTAACTAGTCATTTACTTTATTTTTATTTATTTATAAAACAAAACTACATAATATAGAAACGAATGACTTTGTGTATAGCATTACTTCATCAATAATAGGTAGGTAGTTGTTATTTTATTAGGTGAAGCGTAAGCGTAATTTGTTCCAAGAAGAATATGTAATTTTAATCCCTGTAATTGGAAAAATTAAAATCCCAATCAAATTCAAACTTGGTACCTTTTTATCTGCCAATTTTCCCAAAATTTCCACCACAACTGCAACAATAATCACTCCGAACCTCAGCCATCCGCCAAAAATACCAAAAAATCACTCAAAAACACTCGTCCAAAAAATCCAGCATGCTCCCAACAACCACAGAATCGCGTAGAGATAAGTACGAAAAAGCGCATAAAATATTCGCGCGCGTGAGATATGATTTGGCGGACGCGCGAAAAACAAGTGAAGGTCGCGTCAAGCGCGAAGAGCAGCCTTCCTCGATGTCCGAGACTCCGGGAGCTTTTTAATAATTCAAGAAATCGTCGTGGACCGCCTGCCTCACTCCGCGATGGTCGTCCATAAGTAACTTCTTAGGACGCGGTCTCCTTTGGAGTGCGTGGATTATACTACTGTCGGCTTTATCAGGCATCAGGCGAACCATCAAGAAGATGGCAACTTCTAGTTTTTCCCCATACCATACTTTATTCATGGCTTCGGACTTGGAGGTTCATGAAAAAATGTAGTCTTTCTCAGGGGTGGCATCTCAGAGGAAGAAGTGAACTCTTTCCTCTGAGGGTGGTATGCATACCATCTTCTGCGTTTTCTTTTTTTTATTTTAAATAACAAAGAAAGATGTACATAGTTGTAAAGAGCCAAAAGAAGCCACCGCTGATATTGAACAAATAGACAATGTTTCTATCATAAGAAAAACACACTAAAAACAAGAACAATGCTCATTAACAATTTATGTATTTATATACCGAAAAGAACTCAAACTCCCCGCTACTTTCATTTCAACTAGGTATACAGGGTGTCCCGGAAAATGTGGAATATCTCTCGGATTCAGATAGAACATAAAAAATGAAGATGACAAGTTCCCATAATTTTTTTCCTAGCGGCCCTCCCTACGAAGATGCGACCTCCTAAATGACACCACTGGAAATCCATTTATGTAGAATAAGTTTCAAACTACTTTATATACTTAATTTGATAAGATTAGTAGTATTAAGGTCCTCTTAAATCACCGCACCCAAATTTCAATTAGCTTGTTCAGTTTACTAGTGGCGGACTGGGTTGTACATTTTAATGCTTACATTTTTAACACCCTGTAGATGCTAAAAAAACAAATTTGGATACCTAGAACATCAAGCTAAAGAAAAAGTACCTACTCTTGTTCAGTGTCGATAAAATGAACCGTTTTCGAAAAAAATAATGAAAGAAGTAAGTAATTGAATTCATTCACTAAAATTCATTTTAGTAAAAATTAATTAATTAATTAATTAATTTAGAAAAGGTACATACTCTTGTTCAGTGTCGATAAAATGAGCAGATTTCGAAAAAAAAAATTAAAGAAGTAAGTAATTCAAATTTATTCCACTAAAATGAATTTCCAGTGGCGTCATTTAGGAGGTCGTATCTTCGTAGGGAGGGCCGCTAGGAAAAAAAAATTATGGGAACTTGTCATCTTATTTTTTTATGTTCTATCTGAATCCGAGAGATTTTCCACATTTTCCGGGACACCCTGTATACTATAGAACTAGGGGAACATTGTATATTTCTTCGCCTTACAATGAATTCATCGCCATAACTTACCCCGGGTCCATGCACAGTCCATGCTCAGTTTTCGAGATACAGGGTGTTGAAATTGAAAAAACATCGTTTTTTGGGTATATCTTGTGAAGCTTTATGTTACAGAAAGCAGCTTCTCGTGCATTTTCTAATCATAATAAGCTAGGTATATTTCTTGCGTAATTTTTTTCACAAGTAGAAGGTTTTGAAGGGTTAGTGGGTGTTTTTCCCCCCAACTTTTACGATCACGAAGAAGTACGGTTGGAACCGCCAATGTTTTCTACACATTATAGGTACCTATACCGTTATACCAGCATTTAAGGAGAAAACAATCCTCAAACAATGTTTCAGAATATGTGTGAAATAGAGATGGGCTGATCACTGCAAATTTCATGAAAATATGTAGTACAATTACACGATTTTTGAAAAAGTAATTCTTGATCAGAACATATTTGCATACTTTCGAAGGTAATAATTTTCAAACTCTCAATGATAATGTTCTATGACGTGCAATAGTTATTTAATCAACTAGGTTATTAAAGACAGCGACTAATGGCCAAGATATTTTAAAGCGTGAGAGGAGCGAACGCTTTAATAGGTCTAGACCATTAGTTGCTCGATTAATAACCGAGTTGATTACAAGATTTTTCCGACGATCTCAATATGAATTGTGTATGAATTCTTGATTGAAATACATTTTAATTTTGCACAAGACATACATTTGTCATAGTGAAATTTCTATGTATCTATGTTCCAGTAGAGTTTTGACATTTCTCTATAGTAGTGCTTCTGAATAATTTGTGAACGGTTGCCATGAGGATTGCACATTAAAATGGCTAAAAAAATTGAGCATTAAAATGGGTCATTAATGCTCAATTTCGTGCACATTAAAATCATATTTTATTTCGAGGTCGGCGGAAAATATTTTTTAACATCCAAATTCGTATAGATAGGCTTCAGAGCCTCTCCCTCAGAGTGAAAAATGAACGTTTTACTGATATTTATATTATTTATTGCAATCAATTTAACCTTTTATGAATTCATCTTTTCTGTACAGAAAATCGCAAACCTACTTTCATTATTTCAAGTTCTGAAGTTGACGATTTATGAAGTTATTGTATTTACTGTCGTAATTCGTAATAGGGGTTTTTGGCGAGTAAAAAATTTGTCGAAGAATTCTTCATGAGTAATGATTCCACTTTTGGCAAAATATTGGAGAATTACTTACATTTGACACAATTTTCTCGTCAAAAATTTGGTAGATAACATTTTTCAGACGATTTACTAAAGAATTCTTGTTGTTAATATAGATTGCATAACCTCACATGATTAAAATTTCCAACAATAAATCTTTGGATACAAGCAATAATTTTTTACACTCTGCAATAAAAACAGTATTAACTCATCCAAAGTTCGCAAATTATGATAGAGAGAATAGAGGATTTCAATGTTTCTGGAAAAAGAATGAAAGGTAATATGAAGTGAATTTTCTTATTAAAAATTTAATGATATAAACTTTCTGCAAAGCATAAACTTTGAGACTTGTCAGTTACAAGAAAAAATCCATAATTTCTAGGAAAATACAGTTAATATCACACGTTATGAATAGTGATATGAACACAATGAGTTACATAAATTTATCTAGGGACAAATAAGATCAATTGTTTAATATACCTATTTAACGAAATGAAATCAAAATGTAAAAGAATAACAAAATCAGTTTTATTAACATTTACAAATGAAAATATGTGTGTAATAGAGAAGTATTCTATAATAAGATCATTTATACAGTTAGGAGAAAATAAAACATAAATAATGATAGAACAGAGTATCTATGCATAAATTATGGACTGAAATCTACGACTGCATGCAGAGGCACAAAAAAATTATCATTATCTCAATTATTAAAATTTGGATATCAATGCTTAATTATCATAAAACATTCAACTCTATGAAGTTATATTTTTTCAATATGAAGGTTCAAACCTTTAAATTACACACACAATAAATATCAAGAAAATTACTATATTGATTACCTAAGAATTGGATATGAGTGAAAATATTCATAAATCCAAAATGAAAGCACCTTCTCAAATAGGGCAACTTCTATATTGATAAATAATAACTTCATTATAGTAATCTTTTAAGACGTAAGCATGCAATTCACTGAATTAGTCTCACAATTCTACTATCATAGATACTGCATACAGCCTTGGTTTTGCTTGAAAATAATCACATTGTGTACTTTCTTCAACAATCTAAGAAATTTGCTGCCATTAAAAGCTCAAGGGCAATCTCGGGAGCGATAGGAAATTCAGGAATCTCTGTGGAGCTGTTAGTGTACCGTACTTTGTATGTGAAATACATACACACTTTCTGTAGAACGTGAGATCTGAAAGCAGAAGATAAAAACCATTTACTACGAACCTTTAACTATCACAACAAAAGTTAAACATCAAAATAATGAATTACACTTAAAAATTCCTGAAATCAAATCTTGCCAAGTTCTTTGAACTTAACCTATACCAAAAAGTTATTCTTCATTGTGAGAATGACTTTCACCTCTAGCAAACAGTATATACTACTTTGAGCAATCGAAACAGTTCCCCTACTTACGGAATTTCCCTAAAATTCACTTCATTGGCTTCGTTTTCAGCAAACTGTCCAGGGCCACTTAACATAGCCTTGATCGTTCCAGAAGTCAGAGCGTGCTCTCTTTTGACGATAAATTCATGACCATCAGAAGAAATAAGCTTTACATACATAGCATCGGGTCCCTCACAACCACCATAAACACGGTCAGTGTTTTTATCATCCCCTATGTCAGTCATTTTTCCTGAATGAAGTAAAAAGAATCTTCTGAAAAAATTCACCACCGTCTCGCAAACAACTCACCTCTTTCGAATTTATTCAGAATTTAATCCACGATAAGTTGAAACCAGATGTAAATGGAAAATAAATAAATGATGAGTGAATTTGCAATAAAAAGTAACTACAATTTTAGGACAGGCGTTGCGCGTTGCGCTCGCGCAAATTCGAAGATTGCATAGAACGATCTTTCAACAATTTTTTCTACTCTATGAATTAAAGCTTCATTGAAAATATGACCTTAATCATAACTTGAGAGTAAAGAATCAATATATTTATTTTTAACTCGATCCAGTCATCTGAATTGAATTTTAATCCTTATTCGAGAGAAAACATATTAAAATTAATTATCAAAATCGATAAAATTTTAATCAGTTTTCATTCTGTGCTCCCAATTCTATGGTCTTTTTTTGTTTGACATTGACATATTTATGTTCTGTGAGTTTGACAATGACAGTTGACACTTGACAGTTGACAGAAATAGTAGTCCATTTAGCATCTGCCACTTGCTACACGTGAAAAATAAGGTGTTTCATCATCTTTTTTGCTAACAGATATTTAAACTGGTAAATATTTTCTTACATTACTTTTTACTTAAATAACAAAGTATATAATGTGCCTTTTCAATTACATATGTTAATTTTATACTTTATTTTCAGAATAAGAAACAGTCAGGTTCGTCAAGATGCCGCTTTCGTGTAGATTTTACAAAGAAAAGTACCCCGAAGTGGAAGATGTAGTAATGGTAAATGTTAGGGCCATTGCCGAAATGGGTGCTTATGTCCATTTATTAGAATACAAAAATATCGAGGGTATGATCTTACTATCTGAATTGTCCAGAAGACGTATTAGGTCAATTAATAAACTTATTCGAGTTGGTAAAACAGAACCTGTAGTTGTTATAAGAGTAGATAAGGACAAAGGATATATTGATCTCTCTAAGAGACGTGTGAGTGCAGAAGATGTTGAAAAGTGTACAGAAAGGTTTGCAAAGGCCAAAGCTGTTAACTCCATATTGAGGCATGTAGCAGAACTGCTTAAATATGAAACCGATGAACAATTAGAGGAATTGTATCAAAAGACTGCTTGGTACTTTGAAGAAAAGTACAAGAAGAATAAAGCTAGTGCTTATGACTTTTTTAAGCAAGCAGTAGTGTGAGTTTTCGAAAATTAAGTAGGGTTATAATTTTATCATCTCAATTTAATTGTAGTGATCCAAGTATCTTAGCCGAATGTGATTTAGATGACAATACGAAAGAAGTGTTGCTGAGCAATATTAAACGTAAACTAACATCACAAGCAGTGAAAGTACGAGCAGACATTGAATGTGCCTGCTATGGTTATGAAGGCATTGATGCCGTAAAAACAGCTTTGAAAGCAGGACTGGACTTATCAACAGAAGAATTACCAATTAAGATAAATTTGATTGCTCCCCCTCTTTATGGTAAAGTTGTTATCAGAAGATACGCTCAAGTTACATTTAATTAATTTGTTATTTCAGTAATGACTACATCAACTCCAGAAAAACAAGACGGATTGAAAGCCCTGAATGATGCTATTGAGGTTATCAAAAAAACTATTGGGGATTTAGGTGGTGTTTTCAATATACAAATGGCGGTAAGTGGGAAATACTGTAGTAAACTCTAAATAGCTCTGAATGATACTTGTTACTAATATGGTCCATTTAATGGATTGTTCAAAAATCATATTTTAATCTGCATAATTTTTATTTTGTAATATATTGATGTTCTTTTCAGCCTAAAGTTGTGACCGCAACAGATGAAGCTGAACTTGTGAAGAAAATGGAAATGGCAGAAATGGAAAACACGGAAGTTGCAGGTGATGATGAAGAGGATGAAGATGAGGAGGAACAGGAGAGTGAAGAAGATGCAGATATCGGAGAAGCATAAAATTAACCCTTTTTTTTATTTGGAGGAATCTAAAGTATTAATTGAATTCAATTTTACATAAATAAAATTTTGGACAAGAATTCTTTGTATGTTATTCTCAAGACTATGTAGGCAATCAGAACAAATTTATGAGAAACTAGCAGACCCAACAGACGTTCTGTATACACAAAAATGCATTCAATTCGATCCAGCTGTTAAGTTGCAGAGTAGATGAATAACCTACATAACGACTACAGCGCCATCTGTTGATCTGACTTGTGATCATAAACATATGGGCATCAGGCAATCCAAAATACTTTCTCACACTTCGGTACCTTCTCCTACCCGCCTAGTGCCTACCTCGGAGACGCATTTTGGTCCGATTTCATCTTCAACCTGCAATATCTTTTGATGTATTCATCATAATTGAATGATGTAAAAGGCAATTTCGTTCTAAATTAAATACTGGGTATGAACGACGTATTTAATTGGATAAGGATCACTAGCGTATTCATAAAAAAATACTCCCAAATAATGCATAATTTTGAAAACATTCGGATACCTTTAAAAAGGTGATACCGAGTAAACCTTGAAAGATAGATATATGCTATCGCGGACTTTTTGTAGAACTATTAAAGAAGTACATTTCCATCATACATTGTTTCCATGTACGTCTTACAGTTTTTGCAGCGCACCTGAAAATAGCTGATTATTAAGTTATAGTAGATTTCCTTAATTTTCCCGGGTGAAAAGTATAGCCTATGTTACTCAAGAAGGTATAGTGTAGCATTCTAAGGGTGAAAAGAATTATTGAAATAGGTCTAGTAGCTTATGAGTTAACTCGTATCAAACCCACAAACATACAAATCTTTCCTCTTTATAATATTAGTATAGAAAACTAATACAGTGGAACTTCCCTATAACAAATTTCGTACGAGACATTGCACCTTGTATCGAAATTCCATGTTGAAAACACCTTCTAAAACAAAATGAATTCTCTCTATAACGAAATATTCAAAGAGCATCACTTTTTTGAATAAGTAAGTAATTGGTAAGAAGGTATAAGGGTGGGTTTTTTTCCGGACGTACGTAACAAAACCCGACCTTAAACTAAATGATTAAGGCGGGCAGAGATCCTTCTGAAACAGTTTTAAATACACCCCTGCCTGTTTGGTTTCAATCTAACCATTACGCTAGTGTGAAAAGTTGTGCGAAAATGTCTAAAAGCAAATGCTTAAGTTTGAATGATAAACTTAAAGTTATCAATGAAGTCGACTATAGAAACAAATTCTCTGTATACCAAAATTTCTTTATAACGAAATTTTTTGCGGATTTAGCGCTCTTTTTTTGGCGTGAGAAGAGTTTTTCCAAATTAAGCTGAAAATTGGCGGTTGAGTATGACGCACGCATTAGCATTCATTTTCTTAGTTGGATCACAGTATACAGCAATGCGAACTAGCCACTCTGTTGTGAATCGTCATTCCCACTAATTATGCTTGCTCGTACGTCATTATGGCGCGAAATTCGAACTTACGAATAGAAATCGCATTTTTGATATTCAATTAATAACTTGAAATTTTAAGTGAATAATTGGATAGGTACGTATATTTAACACTGCTCTTTCATAAAAAAAGCCCATTCTCAATGACAGATTTCCATTATTTAGGCTTTTCTCATTTGAAATTCTTTTTACCGACGGTTCTGCAAACATGTTCAAGCTATTTGAAACATGTTTTTTAATTATTGGAAGGAAATGAATAGTTGTAGAATGATTCCATTCAAACACTCGAGGGATATCAATAATGATAGATCAAAATTGACTGACGCAGTAGTGGTGATATTTATATTATTTTACGTCTTGGTTTTTTTCACTTTCAAGATATTTAGCACAACCAGATGAATGAAATAAATGAAAATTATTTCAATAAAAGAGACTTTTCTCATAAATCTTTTGAGAAACATCTTCTAGATGGTATCGGCCCCAATCATTGGTGGGTCAAGAATTATCAGTGCTGTGCCCAAGAACACAGTAATAAAGCCTTCACAAACTACAACTTATTCTACAAACTTGCACAAGCTAAATAGCTTCAATGAAGCGTAAGATTTATCAGTATAATCAGGTATTCAAATAAAAAAGCAGTAATAATAAAATTGTATTCTTAAAATAAATACAATTTGGTATGTTGAAATCTAATAACTACTACAGAATCAGCAATACAACTTGATTTACCAAGAAGACCATTAAGCTTGTTGAAACAGTGAAAGTAAACTCGTTAAAAGAAAATTTGATTTTAACAGATAAATTCTAGAAAGGTTATAAATAAGATCCAGATTGTTCCCCTCAACATTCAAAACTGATTATGTAATGAAATTACCTAGAAAAGTATAAACATTAAGTGTATGTATATTCTCAAAACATTCAGTTTGAAACATCAAAGAGAAATTTGCTCGAACATATTGTGGGAATAAGATAAATACTAAACATTTCAGAAGCAGTTCATATATAAAAAATTCAAAGCAATGATTCTTCCCAATTTTCTACAACTTCAAAATATACACAATGATAACTCAATTCATTAGTATTAGTTCAATTCTATTAGTAATGAAAATATAAAAAACGACAATTAAATCAATTCAAGACAGAATCCTCGAGACACAAACCATATGTAACATTAATCAAGGTCCATCAGTAAAAGACAACTGTAAACTAGGCTGAATAATAGAATCGCTAGTGCTATATTTTACAAATAGTGACAATGATATTTCTGCTGATATACTAAAAACAGAATGAATAGAAAACAAATTATCAACTCTTCTTTTGTACTCGAAACATATATAAAGATTGCATTACTTCAAACTTTCTTATAATTAATTTATATATGCTTTCTTACCACAAACAGTTCACGTTGATATTAACTGAAACAAAAGTATTTATTAGAATCGAATTTGATTGTCGAAATATTCTTTAAACTCACCGATTTAACAGTCGTCTTAATAAAATCTTTCTTGTGTGCTAAATCAAAGTCTGGATAATGAGCATAAACTTTCTGACAGACAGTTTTCATAGTTATTTCTTCTAAATTAGCTCCTTCTAGGATTTCCTTCACATACGTTTTGATTTCATCATCCTAAAAACAATCAATTGTAAAGAACAGAATACAAAATCGACATAATCATCAACTCACAGTAGGAGGTTGTGAATTTTTAGTCTTCTTGACTAAAGGCTCATCTTCAGAGGAGCTTCCATCATTCTTCTTGTCACTAAGATCTTCATCATCTTCTTCTGAACTTACTTTCTTCTTCTTTCTACCAGGAGTCTTTTTTGGTGCCGGCTTGCGACCCCTTTTAGCAGGAGTTTTAGCTTTACCTTTGTTGTTCACCTTGGGTGTTCGTTTTCGTTTACGAGATCCTTCCTGTAAGGGAAAGGTTCATTCTAATAAGAATAAGAAAATTTGTTTGATGCTCGTTCAAAAACATAATCTTCTATGAACAAGTCACAGAAGGTTCTTTACAAAATATTACACTCTATAGACAAATCATAGAAGATTGTTGAAGCACAGAAATATATTCTACCGTCAAAGTCTGGCTTATTAATAAATCACATTATTTTCAAGATATTCAGTAGTTTAGTGAAAACTTTTAGCTAGGGAAAAAAAAAGGCTCACATCACTTTCATCGGAGCTTGGGCTGACTACATCTTCCTCACTATCATCAGACTTTGCCTTCTTACGTTTAGCACCTCGTTGTCTTGACTTTACTGCTGGACGGTCATCATCAGATGGCTGGAATTCTTCATCACTGCTAGAACTCTCTTCTTTATAAGTGGCTCGCTGACCTTTTTCTCTCCTTGACCTAGCCTTGTATTTTTCATCACTTGAGTAATCATCATGAGAGGAGTAACCTACAAATTTGTTTGTAGGAATCAATAATGAATACA
This sequence comes from Propylea japonica, assembly GCA_013421045.1. Classification (NCBI taxonomy): domain Eukaryota; kingdom Metazoa; phylum Arthropoda; class Insecta; order Coleoptera; family Coccinellidae; genus Propylea; species Propylea japonica. The sequence continues at coordinate 1,850,300 of CM024241.1, forward strand.
ATACATATTATTATTAGTTATCTCAACATATATTTTGTAAATACCTCTATTATTTGCCCGCACTGCAGCTGTTCTTTTCGGACGACCTCCTCCTACGACCTTTCCTGAATCCTTAGGTTCTAATAAGAATTCTAATATCTTATTAGCATTATCCTCATCCTTTTCGGTTTTAGGTAAGTCGAGCATCTCACAAATTACTTTTAATTGTTTACTCTCAAACTTAAGTATCTCCTTAATTTTCTTAGAATACTCATCAGAATCTTTTGTAAACTCAAATCCATCAAATTTACGAATGTTCTTTTTGATCAGGTTGGTTTTTCCTGGTTCCTTGTAGAGGAGCTTGTGCAATAACTTAAGATCATCATTCTTAAATCGGGAAATTGAAGCATCTATCCTGGGAATATCACCAAGACAACACTTCTCTCCTTTAGTTTCAGAACCCTAAAATAAATTTATTATTGAAAAAGCTATAGGCGTATTTCAAAAATTGTATCAGATTTTTATAGCATCAACCAACTTACATCTTCATTAGATTCTTTCTTGTCATCGTTAGACTTAGAAGCATTTTTACGATCTTTCTTAGATGATGCTTCCTGAACTTCACTTTTTCCTTTCTTCTCTTTCGTACTTTTCTTCACCTCTTTTTCCTCCTCTTCTTCCTCACTTAAATCTTCCTCAGATTCATCCTCCTCTTCAGATTTTACTTTATCGTTTTTCTTCTTTTCCTCATTTTTAGGTTTCTTTTTCAAATCATTGTCATTTTCCTTCTCCTTATTTGATGCCTTGGATTCCTGACTTTCTGATTCTTCAGTATCACCATCCTTATCATTTTCATCATCCATATCATTCTCATCATCTTTATCTTCATTTTTATCCTCATTATTCGCCTTTTCTTTTGAAGCTGATTTGTCCTTCAATTCAACTTCATCTTGTGAGGAATCATTATCTTCAGATTTTGTATCTTCTTTACCCTGTGAATAACATAGTTCAGTTATACATTTATAATTACGTTTGGGTGAAAATTCGGGGTTTTCATTATTACAGATTAATTTACCGGGTTTCCCGCTTTAAAATATCAAACAAACGCCATATTGCTTCTGACCTATGCAAACATGTTATTTATTAAATAAAATAAACATCATGATGATGCACATATAATAGCAAAATAATATATCGTTCGGCTTCAAATATTATAATTATAGGCTATTCTCACCTCAGAATGGGTAACTTTAGGTGAATCTCCTTCGTCGGACATTTTTAATTTTAACTCATATGCCGCGTTCTCTTAACGCTCGCTTCGCATTTCCACATATGTCAAAAAACTAACGCTAACCTTTCATCATAGAAGAAAAATACCACACGCGAAACCGAAGCAAAACCAGTTTATTGCTTCATTTACTATCGAAAAGATGAAATTTGTAATCAATTAAATGATCATTTCTTTAGATCGCAAAAATATTGATATTTCAAAAGGGATTAATGAGTAAAATATTAATTATATGCAATGAAAACTTCAAAATCAAAATTGTCCTTTTTATTCTTATAAAAATCTTGTTTTGGTAACAATGACTTCAACATTCTATGTTCTGGACTTTTGAAATAAGGTTAAGTTTTGAACAAAACCGATTTGTCATTATAAAATACAAATCAATTTTCTGAATTTCCATTTCCTATAAAACTAGGGAAAAATAGTTATAAAATCTAATATAAATCGAAAATCGCTCTCACAACAATGGACGCTGATTGGATTAATGCTCCTCACAGCACAGGAGTGAGTTGAATTCTTGAATAGTATAAGCCATATTATAATAATCATTGTTTATCTCAAATATTTTATTGCAAATTTCAGACCTCTATCATGGCTGCTGAATTCGAGGGAGGTGTCGTTATTGGTGCAGATACAAGAACAACCACAGGGTAAATATTTACTTTACATATATAATTTCTGATAATTTTGCTAAAGTAACTTGGTGTAATACTTTATACAAGGTCCAACACATATATCATTATCTGAACACTTAAATAACTATTTTTTCTTCTCACAGGACATATATTGCTAATCGAGTGACAGATAAACTAACGAAAATCACTGATCGTATATATTGCTGCCGATCTGGGTCAGCTGCTGATACCCAAGCTATTGCCGATATTGTTTCCTATCATTTAGGATTTCATGGGTAATTAAAATTCTCATATTATTCTTACGATTTCACTAATTCATATAAATTTATCAGTATGGAGCTGGGTGAAGAACCACTTGTAGAAACTAGTGCCGCCGTGTTTCAAGAATTATGTTATAATTATCGTGACTCTTTGATGGCTGGTATCTTAGTAGCAGGATGGGACAAACGAAAGGGTGGTCAAATTTATTCCATTCCTATTGGTGGTATGTGTGTAAGGCAAAAAGTTTCTATCGGAGGCTCTGGATCTAGCTTTGTTTATGGTTATGTAGATGCCAACTACAAGCCTGGAATGAGCAAAGAAGCTTGCGTTGATTTCGTTACGAAAAGTAAGTATTTTCTTCAAATCGAAATTACTCATAACTAATCTTGAATCTTTTTCGCAGCTTTGGCATTGGCCATGTCAAGAGATGGTTCATCTGGTGGCTGTGTCCGTATTGGAGTTATTACTAAGGATGGTATTGAACGTAAAGTTATATTGGGTACTGAATTGCCTAAATTTTATGAGGAATAAGTTAAATGTGTATAATTTCTATGAGTTTATCATCTTCATCTTCAAATAAATTTTTATAATTTAAATAGCGTTTTCATTATCCTATATTATGAGCAGTAGTACTGTTTGAATCCTTGTTTTCCAAGAAATCATAATTTCATCTACCTGTACATATACAATTGATTCAAATAGAATCAACATAAAAGATGAGAGGATTCTTGGATTATTTTTTACCTACAAGAATTCTGGAACGGATGAATGCTTAAAAAATTGAACTGGTGTTTTGAATCTGATAAATTTTGTTTTGAAATTTTTCACAATTGATAGATTTAATAATCCACTTTTCAATTCAATTGATTTTTTCTAATTAGAAATTTCTGAACAAAATTTTATATTTCATTTGAAACTACTGTTAAGAAAAAGAGAACAATTCTGTGTTCTTGGACGCTTCAAAATCCTAACCTAACCCCAAATTTAACTTCTTTGGAACGTGGAGCAGCTTTGCTAAACATCGTTTATCATTCTGGTTCAGCGCTGATCAAGTTTTCATCTATTGATTAACTCGACCAGAACGAAGTTAAAAAATGGTAAGTACTATTTTTCATATTTTGAATTTATCAGAGTATCATTTAGTTTAATATTTCCACGGATTTTTCATTTCGAACACGTGGTCTGCCCTTTTTCAAACTGTTGATATCTGCACCTCCTTTAATTTCGACATGCTATAATCAGTCTATACTTTTAATTTACCCTCGTTTTCTCTACTTTTTAGGCTACGAAGGAAATGAACCCCGAAAAACCTGGACAGGAAACTGCCCAGATCCATCATATCAGGATCACCCTAACTTCCAGGAATGTCAGCTCCCTGGAAAAAGTGTGCAGGGACTTAATCGACGTCTCCAAGAAGAAGAAGCTGAAGGTTAAGGGGCCAGTACGTATGCCAACTAAAACTCTTCGTATCACCACCCGTAAAACACCTTGTGGTGAAGGTTCGAAAACTTGGGACAGGTTCCAGATGAGAATCCACAAGAGAGTTATCGATTTACATTCTTCCTCAGAAATTGTTAAGGAAATTACATCCATCAACATTGAACCTGGTGTAGAAGTTGAAGTAACTATTGCTGACGCTTAATTTAAAACGTGACTGAAATGTGATTTCAAATAAAGTTTTGTAAAATAGATGTCTTTTATTATTGGTAGTACAGTAAGATTCAGAAGAGATTTTTATATAGAACCTATTTAATCAAGCATTTCTTGTGGGAATTCATGAAAATGTTGCTTCAATAATACGGTATTCGTTTTGTGGAGTTTCGTGCTCCTGAGCTGTTCCAGTACTTGTGCGCAGCCAATGGCAAGCCGTATCTCGAGCTTTTGAGTTACTCAGGAGCACGAAATATCTCAAAACGAATAGGCTATAAATGTGCCATATATGATAAACTTAATTCTATTAAAGCCAAAGTCTTTCTCTAAAATTTTGCATACATATTTTTCTCCATGTCCATTAATAATGAAATAAATTTTCTTTAACTACAAAAAGTCTTCTATCAACGAAATATCATCAAGCTTTTACAGTAGGTCAAAAAAGAATTGTTTTACCAAGAAATGTACAAAATAATAATCATTTTTTTGCTTCATTTGACTTGTAATCAGATTGACTATTATATTGGACATATGAATTAAAAGTACGAGTCGATATAATGTATCTCAGATTAATAAAAGACGAGTTTTTTATTGATCTTAGGTAGTTCGACACCTATACGACAAGTTTTGTCTATTTTAAAATCAATAAAATGGCTTTATAATACGTTAGGTACCTAGGTAGGTATATGAAGTTTTGCTCTACTTCGATATACTCCTAATGGTGTCTATTTTTGGCATAATCAAACATTTCCTAACCTACAGAGGTATCATAATATGGGTACTTATAGCCACTTTTGTAAATGTATCAACTATGATCTATAGATTAAGAATACCTAGTAAGACTAATAATCTTGAGGGCGAGATTATAGGCACTTGTTTTGGCTGCGCATTTCCTAGAATGCTTGCATAGATTAGGATTCCCTTTATCTATGAATGCTTGCAACAACCATATCAAAAATAACTGAAACAGGCGAAGAAAGGTTGGCTCGTATTATCATATTCGGACCGTAATGGCGAATTTTTCCTATTCCTTCCTATATTTATAGGTCTGTTTTACCTACGTGTGCTGTAGGTAGTTTGGATACTTTAAGTACAGAACACCTTTAAGGCGTGTACCTTGTAATTTCATTCCTGTTGTCCCTTTGCAGGTAAACAGAACTGTCAAAATTGTGGGCGGAAACATTTTCAGGACCATCCCACTGTCTTAATTTTGAATACTTCACCCGTTCACCTATTTTCAAAAAGCGCTATGAATCTTTGCGAACGCTATTATTTTCAATTCATTTCAACACATATATGTGTGTTTTAATCCCCTATAGTGTATTTTTACCTTACAATAATGGTCTGCGAGTAGTGCGGAATGAATATTTTATACCTATTCCTATTCTCATCTACGCCTATGACACGCAAGGTAAATGAATAAGGTAAATGGGGCGAACATTGACATAACTTCATAATTTCTTTCTTCTTTAGATCGGAATTTTTTTTATTTAATCTCTGAAAATTCTCTGAGATAGGCATACTATGTAGTAATACCAAGCAATGATGTACGTAATGTTCTAATGTTTACTTTATCCAAAAAAATTTTTTTTTAAATTTTGTCCGGTGTCAATGTTACCCTATGAATCGTACAACATTGACATCCCATATAAATTGAAGCCCAAGTCAATGTTAAAGAATCGTTAAGCAACATCGACACACATAAATCTGTTTTAAGATCTTTTTAGGCAGAGACGAACCATTTTACCTTATTTTTCTTCAAAACTGAGTATTTATTGGGTAAAACAGTCTGAAAACTATGTTGTTTTTAAAGAAATCATATTTTTATTCTGAATAATACAAGAATAATATAATGTGGGAACCTTATTATCAAAAACTGGTACTTAAGCTAGGAATTACATCTTTAAAACATACAAAACTAAATATAAGCACGCCTCTTTGGCAAGGTAATGATATTAAACTAATAAATTTTGGTAACTCCACTAATGCAGGGCACTTTAAAAAAATGCATTCCTCTATTCATCGTCGGTTCGTCAATTACTGCAACCACTGCATTTAATAATAACGGCTCTGTGTCTCTTAAATTACCTTAAACACCAAAACTTCGGGCCTGTTGACTCAAAATTCACAAAGTTTTCTATGCAAATATTGGGAACACTTTGAACATCAGCTGTTAAAAGCAGCCGTTATGAATCCAAAGTTGGCTGCGGAGCATGCGCATTACGTATATACAAAGCCGTCGGATGGTAATAGAGCACCATAAGGAGAAAACGGTATGGCTACCAATGCAGTCACATTTTCGATTAGATTTAGAAATTGTGTCAATGTTATACCAATGTCAATGTTGGTCCGCGTTACCTTACCTATCGGGTTGGGTGAGCTACCTATAGATTATCAGAAAACACTAATAGTTTTTACTCATTCTCTTTATTTATCGAATCTTTAATTATGCATAAGGAAAGCTAACAACTTTCTTCAAAGTCGAAACATAATTTTCGAAAAGTTTTTGTTTATTCTGATTTCTATTTCTATTCAATTAAGGCTATAGGTGTGACACACAGCTATGTATAGGTTTGTTCCAACTGCTGACTTTTGTACGGTAATTTGACGGTCACGAAACTGTTAGTAATCGATCTTATGCGCACGTCTAAACTTTGACCGTACAAGAACCGTCCAAACAGTACTTGCTCCAGACCAGGGATCGAAATGACGATCACAAAACCGTCCCACTCACGGTCCCGAAGCAGGATGGAACAAAAACGAAACCGTTCTCAAACGATACATTTTCAGTTGGAACACATTTTATCTATTGCGCAGAATCCTGACGATCATTGTACGGTCAATTCTTGAGTTGGAACAAACCTTATATGTATGACGTAATCATTCGAATGCGAATACTATTTCCACTTGTTTACCGGCCATTTTGTTAGAACCTCCGCGAAGAAAAATAGATCGTAAATAACAATTCCAACGGTTTACACTAAATTTTTTTGATGAATCGAGCAGCAAGGAGGCAATTTGTTTTTTAATTTCCTTCATTACTAACTTTCTTCACTCACATTTAGAAATTTCGTATCGAAACAGCGGAATTTAATAATATCACACGCGAGTTTCTCATCAAATTAATTGTGGCAATGTTGCCGTCATTCATTCATACCGGTTTGTTTATGGCCAAATTGGCAATTTGAATTCAAGAACCGAAGGGATTGTTTGAAAAATATACGTAATTCCATAGGCGTATCAAAGAAAGGGGTGATGCTATCGGTCAGTGGCGCAGCCAGGAATTTGTTTTGGGGGGGCTGAACTGAAAAATTTTTTACGATACAACAATAACGAAAGTTACAAAAAAATGAAGAAGAAAGAAATAACGAAGAAATTAATCTTTGGGGGGGGGCTGCAGCCCCAAAGCCCCCCCCTGGCTGCGCCAGTGCTATCGGTACCCCAAATTGTAAGTTTAAAATCAGAATGACCGACAAATCAACTTGAACAGTTTTTATGATATATTTAATTGTGATTACCTATTATTTGTGCTTTAATTGGAAGATACAAGCTATTATTTTTAGTTAATGCTCTAGGCGTAGTTACCTAACATAGGAATTAATTACTGAATGTTCAAAGAGAAACAAAAATTTTACGACAATTCCATTTCCCATAATACCTGAGTTTGAGTAGATAACTAAAATACCTATCGTTGGGTTTTGAATCACAGGGAAATATCTATATTAGGATTTTATTCATCATTATACTTTTTAGTGTGACTAGGTTTCAACTGTGTTCTCCTTCAATTGATGATATTGAATCAATAGATGAATATATGCGTTGACTCTGTCCACTTCCAAAGAAATCCGACTTTTTGAATCAATTCATTTTCGATTCAACACGATCGACGCGCATTTCATTGAGCTACCGCAATCGTTCGCGTTCGGCAACGTCGCTATCGAAATAATTCGAACGAGATGTCAGTTCCATCGTTAGCGTAGTGTAGCGTTGGTTTATCATTGGTTTGTGGTTTGTGATTGTCTAGTTGTTTATGGTGTGGCCCATCCCAGTTCGCTGTGAATTTGTGTGCCGTTTCCAAAAAATAACTAACTTTTACAAATCAATGGATTATACCCTTTGCTGAAACGGTAAGTTTCAAGCCAGCCTTCTCACCCACAGCTACTTAGTTATTCAATCAATTTTAAGTCATAAAGGTTATTTATATGTTGTGTACATCTCAATATTCCTCTCAAACTCAGCTACTTTGATGAGAATTTTCATAATTCTTTTCAAAAACAAGATTTCTGCTCATTTAATTCATTTGTACCGAAAGGCTTGAATTGCATCTAAGGAACGAGTTCAATGCACGTATAAGCAGGTGAAGATTTTCGTTGTTGATCTAATTTTGTATTCATTTAAAATCAACAGTTGACCTACATGATCGACAAGATTTATTTATTTTGCTCGCAGGAAGGGTTTTTTTGCAAAATCAATATGATGAAATGAGGGAAATAGGTCATCTAGAATAATATTATCAATTTCATATATGAGAAAATAGGTCAGAAATATCTACCCTTATCGAATTAGGGTTTCGAATATTGCTTGTTTCTTCTTCGAATTTTACTCTGAAAGATTTTACCATTTCCATCTCATTAATGCAGTTCATTATACCTACCTATTCCAAGAATTCTTCACATCATTTCCAATGAAAACATCTTAACATTAGAGTACCTATGTAGAACATTAAAAACAGTTACCTATGAAAAGTTGATTTAGATCTCCTGCAGTGTTAGGTATCAAGAATACTGAATTTAATTGGAAGTGATTGTTATAATTAATTAGGTGTTTACAGGTGAATCATTTTCATTGAGTCATGTAGTGTAGTACGACGAATATATGGATCATAATACTAATATAATAAATTTATGGAATGTATTTTGATTATTTATTTCTTAACCGTGGAAATTTGAACCATGCGAATACTAAATTCGTGAACAGCCTGAATGTATGTAAAATTAGCATTAATCTGGGAATAAATCATTACTGATTACCGACTGTGGAAATTCAACTTCCCATGAATTTTACAATGTAACATTTGACACTAACTGACCTTTTTTCATCCGAATATTTCGAGAGAATGACCTCATGAGTGAGGTAATTCAGCGGATTCAATTCAATTCAATTGGTTAATGATATTATATGGACGAATACAACCTCTCATATTTATTTTTAAATTAATGATAAGGCTATTTTAAGATCCTGAGCTATAGGAAAGCGTTGTTGAGGAAGTCCTTCCTATTTTCTTTGTGTAAAATCTAAAAATATATAAAACCATCACGCATATACTTCTGTGATTCGTTCGAGATCAAAGATGAATTGAAAACCTTAGATCATAGAAAAAATCTAAGTTGAAAACCTACATTCTATGACTTTTGATCGGGAATATCCATAAAATTTATTACATTGGTAGAAATGGTGAATAAATATTCTATGATTTCTATCATAGACTAATTTCTTTGATTTCTATTCTCGTTGTAATAATTTTAGAAAGATTCTTCTCCACTTTCCTGAAATATTATCATCAGAAATGAATTGACATCTTCAGTGAATAGTCATGAAATATTAAGAAATCGTTAAGTTCGAATTACCCAAAGAATGTTTATTTTATCTTCTGTAATGAACTGGAAATCAATTTGCCAAAAGAGGTAAATTATGTCACTCTATGGACAGCGTTTTTCCTTTCTGAGAAACTTCAATGTTACTAATATAGAATTTTATGGACTTGCACTTTTATTGAATACGGTATGATGCAAAAATAAACGAAATATTTCTTTGGATAGCGTTGAGATTCGAAAAAAATTATATTACATAAGCCGGGTTTCACAAAAACCCCGATCACGTTGATTGACGAAGTGTCATTATTTCTGTGAAAATTTCAGTTCATTTTTGACGTAAACCATCGAACTTTTCTCAAAATCAACGATTTGATTGCCAATCAAGCTTTGTGAAACCCGCGGATAGAGTTTCAGAAATTATTTCGAAGCTATGAAGAATAGACTCAAAACTTTAAATATGGAATTGAAAAGCTAGGATTGCTTTTTTCCATTTGATGTGAATTGAGTGTAACTATGTGGCTATAAATCTGTTAAAGATACTAAGAATAGAAGCGTCATAGTCTGGGTAAAGTAGGTGTTTAATTAGGGCTGCCATATATGTTGGAGCATCTACAGGGACAAGTGACACAAAAATAGGTTAATATACCGTGCAAAAAAAGCTCATCTTCTAAGTCCATATAGATGTTATACATACAAGGAGTTACATAATAGTATGTCACAACTGGAGAGGATGAATCTACATATAATTTTGAGAAAAAAAGTTTATATAAACATGGGTCCGAAAAAGCTTCGTTACGGAGCCACATGGTGTTGAAATTTCCAAAAAAAAATGTTTTTTCTTCATAACTCCTGCAGTTCTTGGGATATTCAGTTCAAATTTGGAATGCAAGCTATTTTCAACAGTCTCTATCATTGCACGTCCTGAATTTTAACTAGAATCTACAGGGTGTTTTCTTTTCCGGAGCCATGTCTCCTTTTCCCCTCTTCAACTTTTTTGTTGTACGCCACTGATCAGCGTATAATAAATTTTTTATATCTTCGCTCAATTCAAATACTTTTTTGACTCCTGCATTTTTTTCTTATCTCTAACCGTTTTCGAGTATGATGATATGAACGATTGTATGTTGATATTGAATAAGCTTAAGTCGAGTCTCAGATGACGAGCTATCAAAACAAAAGCAAATTTTGGGCATACCTATCGAGTATTTCTATTATTTTTTCATTAAGCGAATAACATACAATCGTTCATAAATTTTTTCCTCGAAAACGGTTAGAGATACGACAAAATTACAGCATTACAACCAAATTCAAATTACTGACCGGGACAATTGAATAACTGACGGGGACACCGGGACTCAATGCTTCAAACCGGGACGTGTCCCGGCGTACCGGGACGTATGGCAGCCCTATGTTTAATCAATTGTTCCTTTTAGTCACGTCTGTATATTCAATTGGTGTTGAAGGACTGATATAATTGTTTACTCACATTAAAAAAAATTCGCATAGTTTATAATCAACTATGATTAACTACAAATCAGGCACCTCTATAATTAAACTGGGTTCATGTTCGTATGAATGTCGTTATACAGTAGCCGAGTTGTTTTCCCATCAGATTTCGTGCATAGAAAAAATTAATAATCGTAAAACAATTGGAGTGGGAAAGGTCTGTGGCCGCAACAAAAATGCATAGAATATTGGAATTGGTGTACATACAACTGTATCTCGTAAACGAAATAAATAATTCTCATTTTTCGTGAAACGAGAAATCTGCCGTATTGAAAACGAAATTTATGAACCCCTGTCTAAAGATTGCAGCTTTATGTGAATAGAGAATGTCAAAAGGTTTTTCGCCCTGCATACAATTTCTTCCTCAGGTGGTAGCGACAGTCCCTAAAAAATAAACACGCAATGTTGCGTGACTTTTGTTATAGTGTCGAATAAAAGGAGGAATACGACTCTACATGGAATTTCGGAGAAAGCATGTTGAAAGGTATGAGGAAGTTCTTTTCTTTTCATATAGAAGAATCTCATACCCAGGGTTCATAGAAAATGATGCTGGATTTTTATTCTGTGACAAAAAAAAACTATCACTAGTCTCTATGATTAAATGAAGCGAGAAAAATCTATGGAACATTCTATGCATTTTTATCCTTTCAACCATAGAGATTGGTAGTATTTCAGTTTAATTTATGAATCATTATTATTATTATTATTCATCTCGCGAAGGAGTATCAATTGTCCTATGCCGAAAAATAACATTGCCGTTGAAATATAATAGATTGTAACCTCTTCGGAAACAACTTTATGAACTGCAATGAGCAACCGATTATTTTTAACTCTATAAAATATTAAATTCCTTCAACTGCATTTATGACGCATCATCAGCGATAACTGTATGTTTCATAAAGAATTCTCGATGTATTCCAACACATTGAGTTCTTCAGCACGTTCATGGTGTCACGTAAGCATAACACAATCTTAATTGAAAAATATTTTATTCAAAATGAGCAATTTCATTGTGTATTCTAGATACATGTCGGAATGAAAAACATTGGAGGAAATGTTGAGCGTTGCCAGAGAAAATTAAAACGATGACTTTATATGGAATTTATCACAAGGATAGTTTTCCTGACTGCTCTTCCTCAATGAAATGTAGTTCAATTAATTCTTGGGATGTACACAGGGCTCTTGATTTTAATCACACTTGATGAATAATTCTAAATGAAATGCATTGTTATTTTTCAGACTGTTTCTTCCATTTTATTTTGTTCCATGACTAAAACATGGACCTATAATACTAAGGCTCTGAAAAGGGGAGTATACCAGACAGCCAAGCTGGGTCCAACCACAGACTCGAAAATTACAGAACAATTCGAATGAAATGAAATCTGTAATCGAATAAATGCTTATGCTTACCTGTCTAGTCTCCAACTTTATTGTTTTGAATAAAAAAATCAACACTTTCTATTAACTATTCTTCAAAAAAAGCACGCAACTAACAATAGAGCACAATAACTGAGAAATTGACATTACCATCTGTAATTTTCGGACCCAGTCAGCCTGTCTGGCATACCTATCTTTCTAGTGCTCTAATAATACTAACTGGACGTCGAACTTCCTTACTGTCACGTAGAAAAAAGTGAGGCAAATGGCCGCCATTTGCAGTTTGGGGTGAACCACAAATATTTTGATGTTTTATGGCATCTGTGCTCGAATTTTGATTGAAACATAGACTTTCCTTTGAAAGAAGTGATGAAAAACGAACTCTATATATTAGTGTTCTGTGAACTCTGACATTTCGGTCTATTAAAATTATAAAAATTTTCGATTCTTGTCATTAGTTATTAAACAATATTGGTAATCCTATCATTTTAATCCGTTAAAATAAAATAAATAAAGGAATATTGGTAATTCTAATATTTAAATTCATAGAAAAAGTGACACCTCTCAAATTCACACCAAACTGCAAATGGCCGCCGTTTGCCTCAAAATTTTTGACAGGTTCGCCATCTAGTTAGTACCTATTATAAATCTATGACTAAAAATGATCTGATGATAGAAAATAAAATTCATTATTCTATTGATCTAATGATCCATTTCATAGAAAGAGGTGAATAACCTGCAAAGCCGAACACAGAATCATTTCCTCTTTTGCTCCATTTCAGTAACCATAGATCGAAGTGACCTGTTCGTCGCATCGTTCAGTAATTCCTCCATTAAGGCCATTGTAACTTCCTTCTGTGCCTGCCAAATTCAATTTGGCCCTAATGAGAAATTGCGAAAGCGATAAAAGCATCGGAAATTAAATTCGAATGTATCTTCACTGTGCAACTCAATTAAGCGAACTCAAAGGCTTACATTGTACTAATTTGCATGTTCAGTTTCCGCGCTACTGACAATGAATCATTGAGCTGATGTGTAAGAATTATCTTTTGAACGTGAGGCAATTTTATAGTTTTGGTCTCGTATTCACATGAAGGCGTTCTGTTTGGGCTTATTGTGTGCCTTCATTGTGAAGAAGTATCCTGCCATATATTTCCATCTGATGGTCTGTAATTTCACGTTATGTTCTAGGGAGTTTCGAAAAAACAAGCTATAATCCGTTCACGAAAGTTTGAGCGCATAGTAGGCGTTTGCTTATTTGACAGAGGTTGGCAGTATTTACTGTCATAACGTAAAATAAAGTCAACGTTGCCGAATGTACCCGGCCTCGTCCGGGGAACTCGCGAGTTATCAGAGAACTCTATGCAATATTGACAACATTGCATATCAACATAACCTAAAAATTCAATATACACAGTGGAATATGCCAAATTGTCATGGCCAACCGACGGCTCAAACTTTCGTGAACGAACTATGTGTATTTGGTGGAAAATCTCAGGATCGCGCGTCAATTTTCTGTTTTTCTTCCAGTTTTCTTTAGGAGAAAGAAATTATCGAAAATGTCAAAAGGAACAAACTTTTACGTTTGCTTTTGATTGGTCATCCGACTACTAGATTTATTAGTAAATATTTTATTCTGTGGCTAGAGTCAAATGTATTGACATTGACTTTGGAATATTCGTATCACTCGTATTCATTTATAATGACTGAAAAAAAAACTGCCGTGGGAGATGGTACTAGTGTGAAAATTATGTATATAACCGGTAGTTGGATGAATAAATAAACCATGATGTATAGTTTATGTTTTTTGCTGTTTAGAATTAGTTGCTATTAATAAAGCTTTGGAATAGTGACGCCTGAATGGATAAATTCATTTTGACTGGTCAGAAACATGCACAACTGAATAATTTTGCGCTTTCAAATCTTATCTTTTCATATACAGGTTTGATCTTTACGTTGCACACTATTTTGAACTATGAATTCATATCATATCCCTTGTTCCTATGCACTCAGTGTTTCCATCCAAATCTCATAATAAAACTGCAAACGCTATTGAAAAAAGCTGTAGAAAACTGTAGAAGTTTCAATTCCTAAATTTAACAAATCTCTGAAAACAATCTTCGACTGAATCCTTACAGAAATAAATATATAAGTGGTAGATTTTGCTATCTTTTGAAATTAAAACGAAGGAAAACACTAGGGCACTCTAATATAGATGAACTATTATTTATATGTTGTAATATTTTGACCTTACTATTCAATTCAGTTGAATGAAACACAAAGGAAAATGGAAATTCAGATACTGTGAAGTAAAAATTGTAGATTTGGGGACCTAAACTGAAAACTCAGCAAACTTTTGAAAAACTCTAAATCTGCAGCTGAAACGGTAGAGTTGGCTACCGTGAACACCTGTCAAACTAATTCATATTCTGTGCTTTGCTTTCGCAGGTGTCTGGTGTATCTGTGTTTCTAACTCAGCGGCGTATCTCGGAAAATTTTCAAACGATATTATACCATTCCGGCCTTCTTAAAAATGATGCGTTCTAGAAAAATAACTTCATTTTCTCAAATATTATAAGATCTATTACTAGTTTATGGATCTAGAAGATATATTTATAACACAGGGTCACGTTCGTCTCATCAAAGTTGACCGCACACAATAATTCAGAGCCAACTGCGATCTGACGATCATTTATAAATGACCGTCCCTGTATAATCATAAATGAAATACTGGAGAACAACTTTCATACCTAATATTTTACTTGCTTTACATTTTCCTGAAAAAACAGTGAAATTTAATAAAGTCATGATACCTGTGTATACCATGTATTTTTTCGGAATATCAACTTCATTCTATCTTTTTAATTCTGAACACAACAACTTTTTAAGGTAAAGACCAATAGATTTGATATGTTCAGTGTAGATTCGTGCCTGAATAAGTGTTAAAAGTTCGTTAATTAGTTAATTACGCAGAATACCACCTCAGTTGAGTCATTCCATGTAAATATTCCAAATATTTGAAACTAGAGACACTGAATAAATTGAAATACAGACGATCTGTGGAGGGAGAACACTATTTGCATAAACTTTCATGCAAATGAAGTCATATTAGATTTCTCAGAAAAAGTTTTACGCAGCCTAGCACCCATTGGGGAGTTTAATACCCGAATGGGTGACCGCTTAATATACAGTGGAACTTCCCTATAACGAAAGCGCTAAATCTGCAAAAACATTCGTTATAAAGAAATTTCGTTATACAGAAAATTTGTTTCTATAGTAGGCAATGTCGCGGTCGACTTCACTGATAAATTTAAAGCACTTGCTTTCAGACATTTTCGCACAACTTTTCACACTAGCGTAACGGTTATATTGAAACCAAACAGCCAGGGGTGTATTTAAAACTATTTCAGAAGGACCTCTCTGCCCGCCGTAATGATTTAGTTTAAGGTCGGGATTTATTACGTACGTCCGGAAAAAATTCGGAAAAAACCAACCCTTATACCTTCTTACCAATACCCATTCAAAAAGGGATGTTCTGTGAATATTTCGTTATAGAGAGAATTTACTTCGTTTTAGAGGGTGTTTTTAACGTGGAATTCGGATTCAAGGTGCAATGTCTTGTACGAAATTCGTTATACAGACGTTCGTTATAGGGAAGTTCCACTGTATTTTAAGTCAATGATATGGATAAGGGGCTTAAAATATCTGTGAACTACATTATGCGCTTTTCTCGAATTTTCACCAATTCATATCTCGTTTTATTTATGCTAATATCATTTTTGTTTCAGATTGAGAGGTTAAAATGCCCGAAGAAAAAATGACAGTCGAAAACGAATCTTCCCCCGCCAAAAGCAAATCCTCAACATTGAGTCGAAGCTCCGACAGCACAGTAGCCCAAATTCTTCTTTTAGATGGAAGTACACTAAATCTGACAATTGATGTAAGAAGCCATGGAATGAAAAACGAATTGCAGTGTGTAATAACACATACTTTATTTTTAGAAAAAAGCTAAAGGAAGAGAACTCTTAGAGTTGGTGTGCGAAAGTATCAACCTTATAGAAAAAGATTACTTTGGACTTATATATGCAGACAGACATGACGATAGAAATTGGTTGGATCTAGAGAAACGTATATCTAAATTCCTTAAAAGTGAGTTGATTTTAAAGTACAATGTACTTCACAAAATGAATTTAAATTTTGGGGTCTAGCAGATATCGACTAGATTTTGCTGTCATTGTATTCATTTAAGCACCCTGAACAACATTAGGTAAACCAATAGGTGCCGGTCTTTCTTAGTTCAGAAAATATGGGCAGCCAAATTTCCAAAAATGTTCTATCTTCACCTCATTTTTTCCACTATAAAAACAGGAATACTGTCCCCATTTAGTCTATAAATCACCTTTGAACTTTCACATAACGATTCTAAAGGGTTTTCCAATAAGAGGTGTTATTTTCATATTCAAAGAGAAATGTCATTTTTCTATATAAATAATCGGATGTTTATTTCATTATAAAGAAGAAGCTATGCCGTTAATAGTGGAAAATAACATCAGGCAAATGACCACCACGACCACGCTTACAGGACCATATCCTTTCAATGAAATTTTCCGTAACCAAATCGCAAAGTGACCCTATGTCCTCGATAGCCTCACGAATTCCATCTTTGAGGTCTTGAATCGACGCTGGGCTATTAGCGTAGACCTTCTCTTTCACGTGGCCCTAAAGGAAGAAGTCGCAAAGTGTTAAATTACAAGATCTCGGTGGCCAATTGTGATCACCTCTTCGAAAGATAACACGGTCCGGAAACTTTTCCCGCAAAAGATCAATGGTTTCGTTGCTTGTGTGGCACGTAGCGCCGTCTTGTTGAAAGTAAACGTTGTCCAGATCAATACTATCCAATTTCGGCCATAAAAAATCATTAATCATCTCTCGATAGCGCAATCCATTCACCGTAACTGTTGCTCCAACACTTTCGGCTACAGCAGCAATATTCTCTGCTGTTCTTGAGCGACGTGCACGGGTTTTATTCTTCACATCACCAACTTGTCCCAACAGCTCGAATTTTTCCACCAATTTCTTTATTGCGATCCGACAAGGTGCTTCACGACGACCCAAAAATGTTCGAGTTTTACGAACCGTCTCTGCCAAATTTTCACCATTTTTATAGTGAATTTTAATAATTTCAATGCGTTCTTGAAGCCTGTATCGTTCTATTTTTATTAATGGCTAAGTTTCTACTTGTCAAATGTCAAAAAAGACAGCTTCAAACGTGAAATCTACCGAAATAGTGGCCTATTCAAAATAACACCTCTTATTGGAAAACTCTTTACCTGAAACGTAACTAATCGAATTGTTATGGGAATGTTCAATAGTTTTATAGACTGAATTGGAGCATTAAATTTGAGAGTTAATAGTGGAAAAAGAGACATTTTTGAAACTTCAGGGGTCCATATTCCCTAAACTAAGACAGAATACCTCCTATTGGTTTCACTGATATGGTTCAGGATTCATAAATGAATACAATGACACCAAAATCTGGTCGATATCTGCTTGGCCCCAAAATTCAAATATTTACCAACTTTTTTGATTATTTTTTTGCAAAAAATTGAGCCAAAAATCCCTATATTCCATATTTTTCAGCCGAACCATGGAGGTTCAGCTTCGAAGTGAAATTCTACCCACCCGATCCTGCCCAACTGCAGGAAGATATTACCCGTTACCATTTGTGTCTTCAAATACGAAACGATATCTTGAAAAACCGCTTGCCTGCTCTTTTGTTACCCACGCTCTGTTAGGATCATATCTGGTGCAATCGGAATTAGGTGATTATGATCCCGACAGCATGGGTCGCCACTATCTTAAGGACTTCCAGTTTGCCCCTAATCAAACGCCCGATCTAGAAGAAAAAGTGATGGAGCTTCATAAAACACACAAGTGAGTATTATGGATTGTTTCGAATTGAATTGTAAATGTATAAGATACTAGCAAACCGGGCATAAAGGTTGACGCTCACTTGGACGAGACGATACGAAGCGTAAGTTCGCCGAGGACCGCGCGGGATCGGAAGACATTCCCCCTATCTCTAGGCTGCAATAAATTTTTATTAACCTTGTCACATACCGCCCACCCGCATGAACAAGGGTAGATGATCCATGTGTCGAACCACTCGCCTCCTCGCTGCTCTTCGCTTCGCGCCTCCTAGGTGAGCGTTTACCCATTTGTTTCAATGCTAAACACACCTAATATGCCTCGCGTCTAACGATTCGGCTCTTCGCTTCACGCCTCCTAAAGGTTGTCGCTCACTTGGACGAGACGAAACGAAGAGTTGTTTTCCGCCGGAACGTTTTGCACTGAATCAAATGGGTGAACGCCCACTTAGGAGGCGTGAAGCGAAGAGACGCGAGGCATATTAGACGCGCACTCGTACGAATCGAAGCGCACAGAAGGAACGCGTCGTTTTCCGTTGGAGTGTGTAGCATTGAAACAAATGGGGAGACGCTCACCTAGGAGGCGCGAAGCGAAGAGCAGCGAGGAGGCGAGTGGTTCGACGCATGGATCATCTACCCTTGTTCATGCGGGTGGGCGGTATGCAACAAGGGTAATAAAATTTTATTGCGGTCTAGAAATAGGGGGAATTCTTCCGGTGCCTGTTCGATGCATCGCTTCGTCCTAGTGCGTGGTCCTCGGCGAGCTTACGCTTTGTCTCGTCTCGTCTAACTGAGCGTCAACCTTTATGGTGTTGAAGGAAATGAAAAAGCTGATGAACTTGCAAAAAGTGAATCAAGGTTAACTTCTGCTGGACCTTAGCCTTTTTCTGGGCTTGGAAATTACCAATATAAGGCAGCAGTCCAGCAAAAGGAGTTGAAAAACAGAAGAACTTTCTGGAGAAACAGCCCTGTACTTACTAAGTCCAAAGAATTCATGATTATTTCACCTACCTATACCAAAAAGCTCTTGAAGTTGTCACAAGCTGAGCTTCAGTTGATGGTGAGACTGCTGACTGTCGGTACAAACATCATTTGTACCAATAGGGAAAGTCAGCTGCTGAACCTGCTGAAACCAGTTCTGGACTCCCGCAAAATAACAACCAAGGCTTCTAAGGAGGTTGTCGGTTTTATCAACGCATTGACGATCTCCTTGAGTTTCCATGTATGAGTAGGGTAGAGAACAGAAGATCTACACTACCTACATGGTCGCAGTTCTCGTATGCTTTAACATAACCATAACGATCCCAGTTCTAATTATCATAATAACCCTGGAACTTACAAAGACATAGTTATAGTTTAAAAAGGGGTTACAGTTCACTGCGACCTCAAGGTCTATTGTGCCCCCTTACAGAGCTGTTCTGACCACATCTTTCACAGCTCGCTTTCCAGTTCCAGAGATCTGATGAAATCCAGTATCTGTGAAGGCTTCAACAAGGCTAGTTCCTCACTCTTACAAGTTTCTCGCCCAAGGCATTCTTTCCTTAGGCTCGCAATGCCAAAGCATTCCGTGACTAGATGAATGGGGGTTTCTTCCTCCTCCCCACAGAACCTACACTTCTCAGTGTCCGATGATCCCATTCTCAACAGGTGCTTCCTGATGCGACAGTGCCTTGTAAGAAAGCCAGTGAGGAGGTGTAATTGTTTCTTACAAAGATCTAGATATCTTTTGGATCTTGCTGTTTCAAAGTTCGGAAGGAGATTCCGCCAGAGTTTTTCCTTCTCGGCTTTCTCCTTCTCCAGAAACTCCTTATAGTTACATTTACCTATACCACAGAAGGGTTCTTGGCCAATGAGTAACATTCGTACGCCCTCTTTGGCAAGTGTATTGACCACTACATTACATATACATTAAATATTAAAAAATAATTTTAGCAAGGGTAAAAATCATAATGAATCATTCAATTTCATTGCAGAGGTCAATCACCAGCGGAAGCTGAGCTTCACTACTTAGAAAATGCCAAAAAACTGGCCATGTACGGTGTAGACCTTCATCCGGCTAAAGATTCTGAAGGTGTAGACATTATGTTAGGTAAATATTCCAGAAAACCCTTGATTACTCAGTATTAATCAAATTCTTACTTGTAGGAGTCTGCGCTTCGGGCCTTTTAGTCTACAGAGATCGCCTGAGAATAAACAGATTCGCCTGGCCGAAAATATTGAAAATAAGTTACAAACGACACAATTTCTACATCAAATACGTCCGGGTGAATTCGAACAGTTCGAATCAACAATAGGATTCAAATTGGCCAATCATAGGGCCGCTAAGAAGCTCTGGCAGACATGTGTCGAACATCACACTTTCTTTAGGTAAGTAACTACTGATCTGTGTAATATTATTATCTTGCACTAGCGGACCCAACAGACGTTGTTCTGCATACACAAGAATTCATTCAATTCGATCCAGTCGTTTACTTGCGAATAGATGAATAACCTAGATAATGACTATCTGTTAATCTGATTTGTGATCATAAACATACGGGCATCAGGCAATACAAAATACATTCATATATCATAGGTTTAAAATTTGTAAAATATGGCATAAGTAAAAAATTGTTGTATGATATGTTAGTTCATACGTTATTTCTGATTAAAATTTTAAATTTTCGATTCACTCGATGTAACTTCACTTTTTGTCCTAATGTCAAAATCATTATAACCTATAAATATGTATTCTATGATTGCTTGATTGGTCGTAAGAAAAAGGAAAGCCTTTTATTTTTTTCTGTTGTACAAACCTTGCCCTAGCAGTTATGAACACAACAAAAAAAGAATTATCCAATTTGGTGCAGCCGTTTGAAAGATATTGTATTTTGACGGTAACCATAGATCCTGTTTTATTAATATAGATTTCTCATCCTGTTCGAACAAGAGTTTAACTGTTGATTATTTTGGTTTTCCAGAATGATGTCACCAGAAATAAATCAGAAATCTTCATTGTTTCCAAAACTTGGTTCCAAATTCAGATACTCCGGACGAACTCATTACGAAACGAAAAAGACTCCTATTGAAAGACCAGCTCCAGAATTCTCTAGGTCTCTAACAGGAAAACGACTCACTTCTCGTAGTATGGATCGTAAGTTTGTATTTTAATATTTATAATTAACAGTGGTATTCTGCTTTCCATCTGTAAGCTACGATAGTGTAGCGTATGATTGATCTGTAACTGGCGGACTTACAGATTCGTAAACAATGCAATTCTGGAATGGTTCCTGTAGCTTTCTCATTTACAGTGTCACTTTTGAACTACTCATCGAAAAACATAACCTTCAATCGTAAGATTTGATCATGGATCTTTATGTATTATGAGTCAATGGTTTCGATTTGAATTTGAAATACATTTATCTGAATGTATAGAATTTATTTATCTGTATGTATAGAATCATCTAATAAATTGAAAACAGGAAAGAACGAAATGTCTTGGTTGTAATTGCTGTAGAGTATTTATTAAGATTATAGTACACTGTTTCTTCAATCTGAACATTTTCTGGGCATCCGGCATTTCAAATAGATTCATTTGATCACGCAACCTTTTCCTACCAATTCTCATAAAGTTCCTACTTTAAAATGATTTTCAGGTCATGTATATTATTGAACAATGCTTTACCTGTAATAATTTTCTTCTGATAACAATCCAATAAACAAAGCCAAATTATTTTTATTCGTTATGAATTTCTTATATCAAAACGTTGGTGTTCGTTCTAAAATAAACAAACCATTCAACGTAACCTCACAATATGTCATTCGATAATGCCTCCGATCGCCCGTCGAGTACTCGTAAATATTTAACGATTTCTGTAAGCTGCAGATCCCTTAAAGAGGTCTAGAATTGCAATTTTCCTGTTAGCTTATGAAAAGTTACAGATTGGCTTACAGATGAAAGCAGAATACCACCATAAATATTTCAAGAATCTTCATTATTTACCATCATTTACTTCTCATTCAGCTCTAGGAGGCTCTAAGGCCGAAGATGAATATAACGAAGCAAACAAAAGGCACACGATGACCAGTGCTCCGGAACATATACCTGACATGGACACTAGTCCAGCAAGGGTGAAGTCACCAAAGGATAAAAAGGACAAGAAAGAAAAAGATAAGGTTAGAAATTACATCTTACATTCTTGTTTCTCTAATGAAATAATCTGCTGTGAAGAATTTCTTATTGTGAAATATTTTTTGACGATCTTGGTGAATTCTTAATTTTTCCTCATTAATCAGCTGACAAGGATTGTTAGTAAAGGATCGACCAGTGTGAGTTCTGCAAGTTCCATTGAAGGGGATTATGAGGCTGAGCAAGAAGAAGAAGAGGTTTATATTTTGTTAAACAATACCATTCAGCTGAGCTTGATACAAAGAATCTATCGTAAATATAGACCAAAATGATTTAAACTATTTTTAGAAACATTTTTATTTAAAAAAATATTGAATATCGAATTACAAGGTATTTTCAAGTTGGGTCTTCTTTTTGACGGATGATAAACCTCATAAAAATAAGTCATACCAAAAATCGTTCATACGGGTTCATATAAAATATCAACACCCAGTGAATAAGGTTAAAAATGTCACATTTTTATTCAAATAGTGAAATACTTGACATTCAAAAGGTTTTGTGTATTAAGAAGGCGATCTAAATAATATGGAAGAATTGAAAGAACGCCTGAAAAGTGTTTGAGAGACTATTCTTGTGATAATTATTTTTTTCCCCGTATTACCTTCTGAAAAATCATAAGTATAGTCCGTTCACGAAATGTTGAGCTGTTGCTTGGCCATGGTAATTTGGCATATTCCACTGTGTATATTAAAATTTTAGGTTATCTATTTTATTGTCAGATTGATACGCAATGTTGTCAATATTGCATGTAGTCCGTTCACGAAAGGTTGAGCCGTCGGTTGGCCATGGAAATTTTGCATATTCAACTGTGTATATTGAAATTTTAGGTTATGTAGTTTATTTTCTTGTCAGATTGATACGCAATGTTGTCAAGATTGCATAGAGTTCTCTGATAACTCGCAAGCTCGTCGGACGAGGCCGAGTACATTCGGCAACATTGACTTTATTTTACTTTATGACAGTAAATACTGCCAACTTCAGATAAATAAAGAAACCTACTATGTGTCCAACCTTTCGTGAACGGACTATATAGTCCGTTCACGAAAGTTTAAGCGCATGTGCATAGTGGGCGTTTGTTTATTTATCTGAAGTTGGCAGTATTTGCTGTCATAACGTAAAATGAAGTCAACATTGCCGAATGTACCGACCGGCCTTGTCCGACGAGCTTGCGAGTTGTCAGAGAACTCTATGCAATATTGACAACATTGCGTATCAACTTGACAAGAAAATAAACAACATAACCCAAAATTTTAATATACACAGTGGAATATGCCAAATTTCCATGGCCAACCGACGACTCGAACTTTCGTGAACGGACTATAAGAGCAAATTTATCACAATATTACTCCGATTAAAGATAGAATATTTATTTGCAGGACAACAACTGAACTAACCTAGAAAACAACTTGTATAAAAAGAAAGAATTGTTGTTTTTTGAAAAGCAGAGAAAATACCCAACCTAGAAAACAACTTGTATAAAAATTTCAACCTTTCAATTAGCAATTCTGTATGTCTAAGAAAAGCACTCAAATAATCCAAAATTATTGATGTTTGGTCTATATTGAGATGGATCGTGTATTGAGAATATCGTTCTCGTGTATGGTTTTTGTCTATTCGAAGAATTCACACTGCTTTTAGAAATACGTGTGATGTTATTGATTTCCTGAAAACTTCATTGGTATTTTGTTTCATATTGCATATTGGAAATTGTAAATTTCGCTTTTGCATTCTGTTTTCCACGTGATGTTTTCTATACTGCGTACATTTCTTTTGCTTAAGTTTCAGTAAATGCTTAGTGTATGGTCTATCGGTACTC
This sequence comes from Propylea japonica, assembly GCA_013421045.1. NCBI lineage: Eukaryota > Metazoa > Arthropoda > Insecta > Coleoptera > Coccinellidae > Propylea > Propylea japonica. Next base: position 1,874,501 of record CM024241.1, read on the forward strand.
ATATAGTTCCCAAACTACCTGACTGATAAATTTGTAAATATGAAAACTTTTTTATTATGTACTCATAACGCAAAATCACTGTACATATCTGAAATATTCCTAATATCTCTTAAAAATTCAAGTATAATTCGTCCTTTGAATGATGCAAAGGTCCATTGTTAGTTTGAGTATTTTTGGAACTATATTCATTACATATAGCTACATTCTTTCGTCTATGAGACAAAATTTTACTCCCTTAGAAACCGATTGGAGGAGTAGCTGTTCTGCCAGCTGGTGGTCTCTTCGGAAAGAAAAATGAAGAGAAAGATAAAGAAAATAGGGATGCCAATGCGCTTGAGAATGGTACACATGACCTCAATTCGAGCAATGACAGTGAAAAGTCACAAGACGCTAAGTCAAAGGTGAGTCAACAAAAATATTTAGCAGTTTGTATAGTTATCGATGTTCCCAAGTATAGACTTGAACGGTTGTACTATTTTTGATATATGTTGAGAATATGAAGTTTTGTAGTTGAAATTATTTTTTAAAAATTCTTGTTGGATATTTAGTTTAGTTTAGATGGAAATCTTTTGAGAAATTACGAATGTAGATATTGTGAACATCGCATGGATTAATTTTGCATGTATTTTTGCTTTATTATTAGAGTCCTGGTTTCCTCTTCGGTTCCAAGCGTGATAAAACGCCCAAAGACAAAAAGGAAAAAGAATTGTTGGCCCAGAAAGCCAAGAACAGCCCTGACAAAGAAAAATCTGGAGGACCTCCTGTCGGTTCTCCGGAACTACCAGCATATACCAGACAGTACGATTACGAAACTGCCGAAGAACCAGGTAGTCCAAGAAAACCTTTCACCAAAGGATTTTCTTATGAGAAGCCTTCTCCTAGCGGCATGGAGCCTGAGAATCTCCAACAATCTCCATCCACAAAACGAGCAACTGGTCTTGCATTTAATTACGCCCCAGGAGAAGAAGACAAACTTAAATCAGGTTTACGAGCATCTGCCGAAGATCCCAGAAAACATAAATACCTCAAAGACCCTAAAGCTGACTCCAATGCTTTCCTTGAAGGGGAACGTTATCTTCACTTAGAACCACCAGGTCAAAAAACACCTGTTGCAGTTGTACCAACCGACTCAAAAGCCGTCAAGCCTGTTAAGTTATTCGTTATTACTGGTAAAAAGAATCCGAAAACTGGCCGTATTGACTTAGAAACCGCTACAGTGGATATTTGTCCAGCTAATCAAAATATCCAAACAAAATTGATCGAGTCCAAATATGGTCTTATAGATCCTTCAAATGGTACGATTATTATAACCGATCCAGTAAACGGGCAAAAGGAAGTTATACAAGGACATATTGATCCTGCAACGAAGCAAATCATTATCACGTCAGGTGGAGTTATCGATCCTAAGACCAATAAAACGGATTCAAGTTTGGGACAAATTATATCTATAGCTTCCCAGCACCAAACACCACCTCCAAAAAGTCCTTTGGCAATCATACCTAAGAAGAGGTTAGTTAAACTTGTTGTAATCACAGCCAAGAAAGATCCTTCGGGAAGAATAGCAGCAGAAAATGGTTTCGTCGAGCATCTTGAAGCTGTTGGAGACCCAGTTACTGGTCATATTGAAACTAAATATCGTGACATAGATCTTGTGAACAAAACTATCACTCTTAAGGACCCGAAAACTGGAAAGAGCACTGTTAAGAGTATTGAAGTTGATCCTGTGCTTGGACAAGTTATTGTGAGAGATGACGTAGTGGATCCAAGAACTAACAAGGTTGACAGCTCTCTAGGCCAATTGATCAAGTTCGGTGATAATAATGATACAATTCTACCTATCACTGCCGTAACAGCTAAGAGAGACACCCAAACTGGACAATTGGATAGTGCAAGAGCACATAAGGAAACAACCAATGGAAAAGTTGATCCAAACACGGGTCTCATCATCACTAAATATGGTACTATCGACACCAAAACGAAAAAAATCAAAATTTCGGATCCCAAAACGGGAAAAATCGAGGAAGTGCCAATTCAGTTCGATGCTCAAGACAACATCATTGTTCTATCTGGCGTAGTAAACCCAACAACTCAACAAAAAGATAACAACTTGAGTCAGATACTGCAGGTGGGTTCAGAAATCGAACCGCAGGTTAAAGTAACTTCTGTTGTTGGTAAATTGGACAAGAAGGGGTTGGATGCTAAATCTGTAGGTCCTGTAGAGCAAACTCTAGGCCTTTATGATCCGGACAACAACAAAGTTTATACAAAGTACGGAGTTTATGATCCGTTGAATGAAACTCTGACACATGTAGATCCTAAGACAGGAAAGAGTGATGTAAAACAAGGTACCAGAGATCCAAGCACAGGAGAACTGTTATTCAAGGGCATAATCAATCCCAAGACTGGAAAACCAGATAACAACTTAGGCAGATCTCTGAAAGTAGAAATTGATACTGCCAAGCCTCATGTCGTTTCTCAATCTCCTAGTGTGTCCCAGGGTGTTTCTCCAACTAAAGCTAGTGGACCTGCAGCTGGTACCACAGGTGCCATTCCTTCAGAAAACAGAAACCAAGTGATCAAATTGTTGGTTATTTCTGCCAAAAAAGATCCCAAAACAGGTCAACTAGATTTGGAGAATGCTTTCGTTGATCAGACAGCTGGCACTTTGCATTCTACTGGGGAAATAAGTTCGAAATATGGAGTTCTAGACCCTCAAAATGGTACGCTAGTGGTTACAGATCCAACAACTGGAAGGGACGAAACTCTCAAAGGAGTTATCGATCCTACAACTGGACAAGTTTTGATTTTGAACGGTGCTGTCATCGATCCAAAGACAGGCAAGAAAGACAGTAGTATAGGTCAAATAGTAACAATCGTTGGAAATAAACCTACGGAAGCGAAAAAACCTGTGAAGGGTTCCTTACCTTCCCATCCTATACCTAAAAAACGCCTGATCAAACTGTTGGTGATCACGAATCAAAAAGACCCCAAAACAGGAAATGTTGATCCAGAAACCACAACTGTTGAAAAACTAACAGCCACTGTTGATCCAGTTACAGGTATAATCGAATCCAAATTCGGTAAATTAGATACAATCAACGGTAAAATTATACAGAAGGACAAATCCGGTAAACCAATTGTTGGATCTATTAAATTTGATGAAAGCACTGGGCAAATTTACGTTCCTAACAATGTCCTTGATCCAAAGACAGGAAAGGTTGATCCCAATTTGTCTCAAGTTATCAACGTTGTTGATCCCCAATTCCCAGCTGTTATCGTTAATACCGTTACTGCAACCAGAGATCCTAAAACTGGTGTTATTGACATTGATAATGGTCGTCAGGAAATCACCAATGGTAAAATCAACCCAGAGACTGGTGAAATATTCACGAAACAAGGAACGATCAATTTGATCTTGATGAGAATCGTCACAAGGGATCCAAAAACTGGAAAAATCACGGAAAAACCAGTTGTCACTGATAAAGAAGATAACATCATTATTTCAGACATTATCAACCCTAAGACTGGAAAAGTTGATCCTAATGTGGTACAAGTCATTCAAGTAGGTCCAGAAATTGATCCAGAAATACAAGTTACTACTTTTGTTGGAAAATACGACAACAAAAAGAACACCATTGATTCTAAACATGCCACACCGGATACTTCTCCTGGTTTATATGATCCTGATCGTAATAAAATATTTACCAAGTATGGTATTCTGGATACCATTGAAGAAACTTTGGTTATCACAGATCCTAAATCTGGTAAACATGAAACTCGACAAGGTGTTATTGAACCGAACAGTGGTGAATTGTTATTCAAGGGTGGTTTTGTTAATCCAAAGTCTGGAAAAGTAGATAAAGATCTAGGAAGAGCAATTTCTGTGAAGATTATCGAACCTACCATTGATCCAGTAGCTTCACAGCAACCTACAGTTAAGGAATTAACTAAAGCTGAGGTCCCTGAAACTGCAGCTAGACTAGTTGATCCTTCTGTTTCTGTTAAGCAAGACTCAACACCAGTTAAAGCAGCTTCGTCACCTGCAAGACCAGCCAGTATTCAGCAACAAAGAGTTAGTACACCTGTCAGAACTGCACAGGCAGGACAGCCAATACAAAAACATCGCATTGTTAAAATAATGGTGATAACTGGCAGAAAAGATCCTAAAACTGGTATCATCGATGCCGAACATGGCAAGCTAGAACATATTACAGGTATTCTAGATCCGGCTACTGGAAAAATCGAAACTAAATATGGTCAATTAGATCCTAAAACTGGAGCGATGGTCGTCAAAGATGCAAGCGGTAAGAGTGAGACAATTTCTGGAAAAGTAGATCCCATTACTGGTCAAGTGTTAGTCAATGGTGGTCCGGTAGTTGACCCAGCCACTGGCAAGTTGGATTCATCTTTAGGTCAAACATTCTCGATCATTGGACTCAAGCAAGCTCAAGATCCAAACGCAGCACCTTTGCCCAGAAAAAGGATTATCAAAATAACCGTTATTACCACCAGAATCGATCCTAGAACTGGAAAAATCGATCCAGAGAAAGGGCAGTTCGAGCACTCCACAGCACTATTCAATCCAGAGACAGGTCTTATCGAGTCCAAATATGGCTTGATCGACCCCAAAACTGGAAAGGTAATCATCAACGATCCAAAATCTGGCAAAGTCGATGCCAAGCAAGCCACACTCAATGAGGAAAATGGACAAATTTTGGTGGCAGGTGGAATAGTAGACCCGAAGTCTGGAAAACTGGATAACACTTTGAGTCAACTGATAAGTATATCTGGACAAAACGACCCTGTCCTAGAAATTACTACCATTACTGGAAAGAAGAACCTTAAGTATGGTTGTATTGATTTTGCTAGTAGCCACATGGAAAACACCAAAGGTAAAAAGATTTCCTCCACTGGAGAAATTGTGACCAAATACGGAAAAATTGATTTGAAACTCTTGAAGATCACCAATAAGGACCCTAAGACCGGTGTTATCCGTACAAGACCTATAGAAATAAACGAGGAAGGTAACGTTATCATTACTACAGGGGTTAAAGATCCAAAAACAGACACTCTAAACCCTGATTTGTCACAGGTCATCAAAATTGGTGGTGAAATTGATCCAGAAGTCCAAATCATCAGTTATATAGGAAAAATTGACCCTAAAAAAGCAACCATTGACGCTAAAAATGTTACTCCCGAGATATCATACGGTATTTACAACCCTCAAACACACAAAATAGATTCAAAATATGGCCAGTTAGATCCTATAAGGGCAACTTTAACCTATAATGATCCGAAGACAGGCAAACAGGATGTGAAAGCAGGCATAATTGACCCTACGACAGGTCAAATATTGTTGAAAGGTGGATACATAAACCCAAAAACTGGAAAGGTAGATCCAAACTTTGGAAGAATAATCAACGTGTTTATAAGAGAACCTTTGATTGACGAATCTGGAAATTTGGTAGAGAGAGAAGCGAAAGACATAAAGGTAGACCCTAAGACTGGACAGGTTTGGATGTACGATTCTCAAGATCCAGTGACGAAACAGGAGATTTATACAACAGGTTACGCTGATCCAGTTACTGGTTACATCATAACAGTTTACGGTTACTTGGATCCAAAATCTGGAAACATAAACAAAACCGTCAAGGTAGACTCAAGTAACGTTAAAGTTGATCCTTCGACAAATGAGGTTTATACCAAGACTGCTGAAGTAGATGAAACAGGTAGCCCGATTTATTCTACGTCAGAAATTGATCCTGCATCAGGACAAATATTCACCAAGTACGGAAAAATAGATCCTAAAACTGGAAAATTGGTCATTATACGTATCTACTTGATCAATGACTCTGAACCTTCAGGTAGGGTGAGGGAAATTGACCCTAAAGACTGCCAATTCGACGAGAACACTGGAAAAATCATCAATATAAGCACGCAAACCGTCTACATTTACAGTTTGGTTGATCCTAAAACTGGAAAGATTGTACAGGTTGATCCAAACGATCCTTTTTAAGAGTGCGAACACGAAGGTAACCCAAGTATTAACACTTTCTGGTGAAATAGACCCTGAAACCGGTAGAATCCATACCGAATGGGGCCACATTGACCCTCAAACTGGAGACATTGACCCTAAAACAGCTAGGAGGGATCCTGTCACTGGAGAGTTGATCCTAAATTATGCCCAAATAGATCCAAGTCATTTCGAAGACTTGAAGGACCTCAAAGTTAAAGTCGAGACTTATAAACCTGGTGGTTCTGAAGATTCAAGTGACGATGACTTGAACGAATACGCATCGGAGAGTTTAAAAGATGTGACCAACTTAAAGGCGCTGCCTAAAGGCAAGAAGAATGTAACCTCAACTACACCTGTCATTGTCAAGACGACAACTAAGCAAATCGTTACCAAGGACAAAGATGGAGTTACCCAAAATATCGAGGAAAGGATAGAAGATGGCCGTACTGGCGAGGTTACGGTGTCAACGCAAATCAATAAGGTGAGTTTGAATTTTGTTCCTCTTGAATTTTCTTGATTATTCGGGAAATTTGTTGATCTCCACAACATGGAGTGCCTTTGGATGATGAATAAGCATTTGTTTTTTGGGGAGTTACATGGGAACTGAGATTGACCACATAATTGTTGTCAGATTTTCTTTTTTGACGTTCTATTTGGGTAATCTAAAAATATATCTGAGTCTGTTTACACTTGAAAACAATAAGATAAGAATGGCGCTTCTAAAACATTTGATTCATCATTAACTTGTCGCAACAGCTCAGGTTTTGTCCGGTTTACATGGTTAGCATGGGCTAAAATCTCAGGTCAATAAAAAATATAGATAGAGATCTTGTCCTCATTTTTGCCTCTATCTGAAAGGGCCTATCTATGTATTTTATTGATCTTAGAGTCACTGTTAACTGCTAAACGTCAATGCAGCTGTCAATAGGCGTTTTCGGAAACTTACTCGGGTGAACTCGATCCCTAACCTTCGCGTTCGTTTACCTAATCCGAACATCCAACCCGTGTTCGAAAAGTACGGTGCTATTAACTCGATCACTGACTCAGGTTGATAAATCCCTTGTTTAGAGGGTTTGAACCCCCAAACCCCCCCCCCTGGCTACGCCCTTGCTTCTACTCTTTTCTTAGTAATTTCATATATTCTATTCCCAAAATAATGGAAAGAGAAGAGAATTTGGCTCAGTGTCAAATGTGTGGTTCCATTAGCCGAGAAAATAAAGTGAAATATCTTCTTCATAACTTTGTATGCAGATCTTTCTGCGTTAAAGTTAAAGTCTTCTTTAATATAGGTACTCAAAGATAACATTGAACATGCGAGGGCACACCAAAAATTATAAGAAAGATTTTACAGAAGCCAATAAATCCAAGCGAAGCTAGAGACAATCAGTAAATAAACTGGAACTGAAAAATAAATTCTCTACTTCTTCAACGTAGGTACTCAAAATTACATTTAACATGGAAGGGCACACCAGAAATTAAATAAATGCAAGCAAAGTTAGAGACAATCCGAAAATAAACTGGGACTGAAAAAATAAATCCATAAATATTTGGTTATCTTATTGATACGACTGTCACTTCAAATCATAAACCTGATTTGTTCGTAAACTTAGAACCCGGGTCCGTGATCCGAGTAGATCCGTCACGTGAAACAATGGATCCAGTAATACAGTGTTCGTTTTGAGGAGTTTCGTGCTCCTGAGCTGTTCCAGTGCTTGTGCGCAGCCAATGGCAAGCCGTATTTCGAGCTTTTGAGTTACTCAGGAGCACGAAATATCTCAAAACGAATAGGCTATTAGTAACCTTGAGTAAGTTTCCGAAAACGCCTAATGGGACCTAGGTTTATAAACATGATACTAAAACCCAACAGATAAGATCACTTGAGGAACGAGTTTTGGTAAGGTTAGCGCATTACGTCAGCTCGTGACAAATAGTTCTTATTGGCTCATTTGAACGTCGTTTTCATTGATGGCGGGAATAATTTTCAGAATAATGCAATGCTTGAAATATCGTATTCGATCGAAAATATTTCAAAGTAGTTCTTAAATGTGAATACTTTAAGAATTCCACACAATGTTAACAAACTCGTGGCAAATATAGCTTTGACTTTCCAATCAGATTATCTTGAATGTTATTATTAATTTATTTGAAGTATTACTTGGAATGATTCATTACTACATTGAATAATTATGAGAGACTTAATTGTTACCATGAGATAATTAAGTCACATTTTCCCGGACTGGTTCTTAAAAATATTCAACTTTGTCGTAGGTTTTGGAAAGATCATATTTTGTCGGTCTATACTCAGATAAAATAATTCTTGTGCCACTTAGTACTTTTTTTTATGTTATTTTGAACTCTAATTTGTGTTTCTATTTTGTGAGTTTATAGGCTTTGCCTCAACTCTTGTAACTTTTTAATAATAATAATAATTTGTTTTGTTTTAATAGAAGGGCGTCAAAGGAAGTCTTTCATTATGAATATTGAAAAATTTAATGAGAAAGACCATACTAACTAAATACTATTACAAACTATTCAACTTGTGAATTTCATACTCAAGAAAACAATTAATATATAAAGTTAAAGATTTATGAATTTTTTTTGTTATTGGTCAGTCATGTAAGGGGATAATCTGTAACAAAAGGTGGGTTTTAGTATCATGGGTTTATAACTGATAGTTGTCCGAAAAACTTGATATTAATAGGTGGTTGATGTTATTGTCTTGTGACGCTCAAAAAACAATTGTTGATGTCAAAATTCAGTAATTCTAATTAATTTTTCACAATTTCGACACCCATGTAACCTCCAAACTGAAAATATGGCTCTGCGTTTGTTGTTTTCCTCTCCTTCCTCAATAATTTCAATTTTTCTTGACCATTTGAGTTTTTAATCTCGCCTATTTATCGAAATTACGAATCAAATATCAAAAAACTGTTTGTTATGCATGAAGAAGTAGGCATGGTCTTGAAAATTCTTTATTCTGCGTTAACCAGAGTTGATGAAGCTTTCAAGCGATAATTGAAACTAGATAGTGTTAAAACGAATTTTTAGATCAACTTCCTGATCCACTTATTGACATCATTAGTGAATCAGGAGTTTTTTTTATCGTGATTGAAAAGTAATTCCTATCGTTTCCATTTCAGTTACAAGCTATCGCAGTTTTCGTATTTTTGATTTCTTTTTTCATTTCGTTATCATTCATGAGTGGGTGAAAGTTGGGGACCATTTTGTAAATAGTCGTAAAAAATGCATTACAAATTGATTTCTTTATGTTTTTAAATTTTCTCTCTCGCAGAAATAATTTGTTGTTTATTTACTTTATTTCTTTGTTCATATATTTCGATTTATTTTCAAACCGTGTAAATATCATAACAGTAATTTTTTCAATCCTTTCGAGAAGTAATAATTAAAGCAGCTTCCACTAGTGTAAATTAACGTTTAGAATCATAATGGTTTTCCATAATGGTGCTTTTGGTTTATATCAAGAGTTTAATACAAGGAATCTGTGATACAAATTACATTAATGAGATATAGATATTGTTATAACTTATAAGAGTGACTCACTTTAAGTTTTATTTTTTGCTGCTTTCTGCTTTGAGTTCTTTTATGTTTTGATTAATTCAGCTTTGAGTTCTCCATATTTTCATTGTTTTGTTTTGTTGTTTTTATTTATTTTTCCCTACCTAAGGCGGACGCACCAATATCTGACGATGGCAAATCACCATTTGTAACTGCAAGAGCAGTTACAACTCGTACAGCCACTACGCATGAAGATCTTGGAACGAATGCCAGAACCCAGCAACTCGAAGAGAAAACTGTAGCTCATTCGATGACTTCGAGTGCTACAACGACAGGAACAAAGAACAGTTACACAAGAGTTAAAAACGACAAGCACAGTATTGTCGGCTGATCAGGTTATTATATTTTTTATTATTAGTTTTATGCATTGCCATAATTGCATTTTCATCTTTGAGTTGTTTCTTTTGGCAAATTTTAATTCGTTAGTTTACAGGCTTATTTTTTCTTATACGATATATATTTCATACAGTAATTGATTATAAATTATATAACTCTAAATTTTGTAACAGATTTCTGAACGCTATAATATTGACTTGATTATGTTCTGATTTTACTATAGTGTGCTTTTTAAGTTGGGTCTTTTTTTGGCAGCAGGTAGAACAAAAACAAAGATGTGTAAACAAATAATGGGGCATCACCATAAAAGTGGCAAACTGCTCAAAAACACCAAAAATTACTTCCCTTTCTGAGCAATAAATCATCTTTACTCGATAGATTGTAAATCAATGATCATATCCTGGAATTAGATGCCATGAAAGATATGGATATGCTCATTGAGTTTTAAGCTTTTGAATAAAAGTTGATTTATTACATGCAAAAGGAAGTGATATTCAGTGTTTTTAGCAATTGGCCACCCTTATAGTATTGCTCTATTAAGAGATCTATCATGATAGAAACATATTTATTTTGTTGAGTTCTATCACCTGTCAAAAAAGGAGGCTTAACTTAAAAACACCAAGTATTCATTCATTACTTTACATCTTTTGAGTTTTGGATAACTTAAACTAATTATGTTTTGTTTTATTTATTTTTTGTTTGACTAATTCTGTGATTAAATCAGTAGATCCAACAATATGTGGAGGTTATGTCGATTTTGGCTGTTGTGTTATTTTATCAACTAAACAGCTAAAAACCTAAAAACGTAATATCTTTGATATTATGAAGAACAAGACCTTTTTAAATGTATCCTGTCAGTTGAGAGGATCAATCATTAAGCACCCAAACTTTTATACAGATGGCGCTGCTTAGTGACATTAAACTTACTAATGTCACTGCGATCTGTAGCTACAGTTTGGATCCATCTCAAATAGTTTACTTGATCAGTCATTGCATGCGCTCTGATTATTTAAACAATTTTACTACACCTTCTGCCACTGAGTTAAAAACTTTCATTACTTAAAAATATCTGTCATAAATAGAATTTGAAAAATTTTTGGATCTATGCAATTCATCACATTATTGATTGACCTAAATGTTCATCCCTTGCATGGCTTATAGCTGGGCAGACGAGACTCTATAAGCTCGACTAGTTCAGGTGACTCAGGCACTCCGATCGATCCACCAGATGATCCAAATCATCCATATTATAACAGTGATATCTATAAGGTAGGTACTCTATCCTCAACCTTTATCTAGCGCTCACAATTCACAATTATCATTATATCTTTATCACGTCAATGTATCAGTTATCGATCGTTAGACAGAAAAGTAAGTATGCACGAAATGAGTGTTGAGAAAGTGACTTGCGCATGATTGTGTATTTTAAGCATGTTGTTTTGTGTGTTTTTTTGAATTGTTTATTCATTTGAATGTAATGAGGAGTGTATTTTTCTGCTTATAGTGAAAAGTTTCATCTTCCATTTGTTTCGATGAAATCTTTTGTCATGTAGGGTTAGTATGTTCACTTCATCAAGAGATCCATTCAACACATTTAAATGGACAAAAAATGTGGAAAAACAGATTATTCTTTATAGTCCGTTCACGAAAGGTTGAGCCGTCGGTTAGCCATGAAAATTTGGCATAATTCCACTGTGTATATTAAAATTTTAGGTTATGTTGTTTATTTCTTGTCAGATTGATAAGCAATGTTGTCAATAATGAGTTCTCTGATAACTCGCAAGCTCGTCGGAGGAGGCCGGGTATATTCGGCAACGTTGATTTTATTTACGTTAAGACAGCAAATACTGCCAACTTCAGATAAATAAACAAAACGCCCCACTATGCGCTCAAACTTGTACCCGCCACTTCCGACGAGCTTGCGAGTTATCAGAGAACTCTATGCAATATTGACAACATTGCGTATCAGTCTGACAAGAAAATAAACAACATAACCTGAAATTTTAATATACACAGTGGAATATGCCAAATTTCCATGGCCAACCGACGGCTCAACCTTTCGTGAACGGACTATACATAATCTGCTTTCACTTTTCTTGACCTTTTCATTGTCAAAAATTCATCCAGATTTCTAGAATAGCCTCATCAAAATAAAACTGATCATACTTCCAAATAAACAATCCGCATGGAACATAAATTTCATTCATATTCAGTGCATAAATTTCGGCATTTAAAAAATTCAAGGATCTATAATGACATTATTTGCAGGATATTCCTGGTGGTATCGTTCAAACAGAAAGCGTTGTGTACACTGGAGATCCAAATATACAACGTACACCTACCACTAAAGTACCCGTGGTTGCAACAGAAGCTAGAAAGGTGCATTTGACTTCAGACGATGGAAATTATCAAGCTACCGGCGAAATCGTCAGTTCTCAAACCATTAGTTCTAAGACAAGAACTGTTGAAACAATCACTGTGAGTATTAAACAGTTTTCCAATAAGAGGTGTTATTTTGATTAGCCCGCTATTTCGATGTCACGTTTGAAGCTGACATTTTTGACATTTGACAAGTAGAAACTACGCCATAATAAAAATGGAACGATACACGCTTCAAGAACGCATTGAAGTTATTGAAATTCACTATAAAAATGGTGAAAATTCGACTTTGCAAAGACGGTTTTTAAAACTCGAACATTTTTGGGTCGTCGTGAGAGAGAGAGATGATTAATGATTTTTTTATGGCCGAAATTGGAATTATTGATCTTTACAACGTTTACTTTCAACAAGACGGGCGCTAAGTGCCACACAAGGAACGAAACCATTGATCTTTTGCGGGAAAAGTTTCCGGATCGTGTTATCCCTCGAAGAGGTGATCACAATTGGCCACCGAGATCTTATAATTAACATAATTTCATAGAATCCTTCCTGAGAATTATAATTTAACCCCTTGCGACTTATTCCTTCGGGGCCACGTCAAAGAGAAAGTCTACGTCAATAGCCCAGTGTCGATTCAAGACCTCAAAGATGGAATTCGTGAGGCTATCGAGGACATAGGGCAGCCACTTTGCGATTTGGTTATGTAAAATTTCATTAAAAGTATATGGTCCTGTAAGCGTGGTCGTGGTGGTCATTGCCTGATGTTATTTCCCACTCTTAACGCCATAGCTTCTTCTTTATAATGAAATAAACATCTGATCATTTATATGGAAAAATAGCATTTTTTCTTTGAATATCAAAATAACACATAACACCTTAGAAAGGCATTACAGCTTTGACGGATGTTACTTTCATATAGAGCAGAGCTCTATATACATATATTTCAGTTGCCATATAATTTCTCCTTTTTTTTAGTACAAAACTGAAAGAGATGGAGTAGTAGAAACAAGAGTTGAACAGAAGATAACGATACAATCCGATGGGGATCCGATAGATCATGACCGGGCTTTGGCAGAAGCAATTCAAGAAGCTACAGATGAATCCTGACATGACAGTGGAAAAAAATTGAAATTCAACAACAATCGGCGCAGCCATAAACAAAGTAAGTTGTTAAATATACAAAAAAATCATTTCAAGTCTCAAATCAATAAAGAACATGGATAGACTCCAAGCGCAATATCATAGAATTGTAAAATAATGGACGCATCAGATATTTTTATGTTCTGTAATTTTTCCAACATTAAGAGAGAGAGATACTGTGAAGAATGGAGTGATATTAGTTTAGTTTAGTCTATGCTCTAAAGTAATATCCATCCTTCACAGTATCTCTCTCTCATGTTTGGGGCATAAAACTTACTGTGAAAGTCACGTGACGCCCTGTCCATCCTTTTATATGTCTATGGATCAGATATACAAAGCAATTGTTTGTTTGTTTTGACATTTGACAGTTCAATATAAATAAAATTGTATAGTCCGTTCACAAAAGTTTGAGCCGTCGGTTGGTCATGGAGGTTTGGCATATTCCACTGTGATATTAAAATTTTAGGTTATGTTGTTTATTTTCTTGTCAGATTGATACGCAATGTTGTCAATATAGCATAGAATTCTCTGATAACTCGCAAGCTCGTCGGACGAGGCCGGGTACATTCGGCAACGTTGACTTCAATTTACGTATTACAGTATTCGTTTTGAAGAGTTTTGTGCTCCTGAGCTGTTCCAGTGCTTGTGCTCAACCAATTTCAACACGTATTTCAAGCTTTTGAGTAGCTCAGGAGCACGAAACTGTTAGGCTATATGACAGCAAATACTGCCAACATCAGATAAATAAACAAACGCCTACTATGCGCTTAAACTTTCGTGAACGGACTATATGCGCTCAAACTTTCGTGAACGATCTATAAACAATCATGTTTTTCACATCTCACAGTAGGGTGAAATATAGACATAGAGATCTTTTTGTCATTTTGCCTGTGTTTATCTATGTTCGTTATTGATCTAAGATCTTGATCCTTATTTGAAGGCAGCGCTTTTTCAAATTTCGCCAACAATACTACTTTAATTTCAGAATGTGTTCTTGGAGCTTCAGCATCACCTGTGCTATATTTAAGATAAATTTTTGCTTTGATAATTATGGATCTTCTAACCTAAGTACTAATATAAGTCTGTTTTCACAATAATATTATTTTTTGAGCATTATGGGATAAATTTGTATCCCAGTTTTTCTAATTTAAATACGTAGAGTAATGAGTTCATTATTGAAGCTATGTGGAATTTAGCTTCGTAATAGTTCGTTTCTTATTCACCGAGCAAACCAGATGTTTATCCCTTCCAGAACAATGTTGTTCTTTATGTATTTATGTCAAACACATCATCACTAACTTATATGCATCTAAATGGTGCTTTAAAACATAAGTGCTTATATTTTCTTTGTATATTGAATATTATTGATCTTGATGGAAAATGTTTTCGTCCTTTTAAAAGTATTGCAATTTTATTATTTACTTACTTAAATGTTTTAAAATTTATATATATGATGAACATTCAATGTTGCTATTTTATTAAGAGTATATTAGTTATTTATCCAACATTTTTGAATCAATTTTTATTTATCATATGGAAAGCTAAATTCTGTTTCAATAGTTGGTGGATTTTTGATTAATCTATAATATTAATAATATTTGAGGCTCAAATATACGAGCACGTTTTCTTGTACAAATCATCTACTATAACTTTCCGATGTAAAATCAGAACACCAATGAAAAATTATGGGATCTTTTGAGTAGACGATCAAATTAAAAGTTGTACCAGATATTTCAGGAGATCCCTAAAATGAACATTCCAGTTAAAGTAATAACCTTTGCATCTATATTTGTGCAGAGGTGAATTGTTACATATTATAAATTTTATTTATTGTTTTCTGTAGTAGAATCTATGTAAATGTATATAATGGAAAATAAAAGGGACCTCGATTTAATTTAAGTGACAATAATTCGACAAATCGTCACTTACATGACATTATGTCCATGACGATAGAAATTCATCAAAAACAAGTATCTATGTGGCAGTTCTACTTTAAAATATTTTTTGTGGTCCTTTTGACTAAATTACCATTCTGGGAACATTTGCCTTGCATTTTAAGAATTTAGCTTTTTTTACTAATACTTTCGAATCCCATTCTTGTAATTTTTTTTTCAGTCAGTTACATGGTTCAGCTGATGTTTGAATAATCGTATCTGTGTAAATATATAATAAAAGAGTTAAATCTGGATATTACAAATTTGCTTTAATTACTCCAAATGCAGCTGTAGTTATATCATTGTTTGTATGTATGTTTTGAAAATTTTATTTAAATAAAAAAATGTTAAAAGAAATGTTGGTATGCTTTCAATTTACATAACCTACAGCTAAGTTTTTTTCAAATAAGATATTCCATAAATTGTTAATTTTCAAAAATCA
The DNA here is from genome assembly GCA_013421045.1 of Propylea japonica. Taxonomy (NCBI): domain Eukaryota; kingdom Metazoa; phylum Arthropoda; class Insecta; order Coleoptera; family Coccinellidae; genus Propylea; species Propylea japonica. The sequence continues at coordinate 1,890,324 of CM024241.1, forward strand.
AAAAGTTTGTTAAATGTGGTCCTACGAAGTACACTAAAATATGTTGATAATTAGAAAGTTTTCGGCTATTTTTTTTAACCAGATATAAACTGAAGTGGTTATATTTCTAAATACAATCCATCTGTCAAAACGAAAAAAACAATATGGCGACGGATGGCAAAATTGATTGTTCACTTTTAGCCTATTCGTTTGAAGAGTTTCGTGCTCCTGAGTAACTCAAAAGCTCGAAATACGGCTTCCATTGGTTGCGCACAAATACTGGAACAGCTCAGGAGCTAGAAACTCTTCAAAACGAATACTATCTTTATTGTGTCATTCAATTTCTTTTCTGGGTTGAAATTCTATATGGCCAAGGAAAACAAGTTTTTTTCCATAAATATATATTTTCATACTTAGAATAAGCACAATGTTGTTTTCAAAATAAAAACAATATTAAAGAAGTGAGTAAACAATGGATAATATAACAATAGAGTTAAACAAATTGACTGTCGTATCAATTAAATTATCTAGATTGATTCAGCACAGATTTCAATAAATTATTTTGGGAATCTCAACTATTTTCAAATAATGAATACATTTTCAATTGAATGGCAGTAAAAAGGCACTCAATTCTCAACAACAATTTTCACTCAAAAAAGGTTGATGAATACAGCGAATTCAAATCCAACTTCTTAGTTTTTTAAGTATTTCGTGAAAATTGATGACTGCATTAGACAGTGATCATCATCAATCTGCAGAGAATATTGAAGAATGAATCAAGAACCAAAATGTTAGTTATAATAATTATTTGATAACGGGATATTTAGGAGATGATAAAAAATATTTGTGTGAAATATTGCTTTGGTCTATTATTGTTAAAACAAAAAATAAGAAATTTGGCACTGTTATTCATTAAACCCCTTGAGTTGACATTCAATTCAGTTATAAACAAACTAATTCGTACTACGAATTAAAACTTTGTACGTGTTACCTAAAGGTAATAATAGTACTTCCAATAGACTTCGGTGACTCTAAGTGAGAAAGAGCTAGATCAATATCTTGAGGTTGGTATACTTTGTCAACAACTGTTTGCAGATGTCCATTTTTCACCAATGTTGCCAATTGGTCTAATGTAGAGTGACACATATGAACTTCGTCGAATTGGTTCAGAGAAACTCCAGTGCATATCTGCATAAAAAAAGAATAAGGTTTGCTAATGGTATGAGAAATATCTTTTCTTAATTTCCAACAATATACATAACTAGATTGAAAAACAATAGCTTACTTCTAAACGCCACTGTAGCCAAATATACCATTTCAAAAAGTATCTTCTAAGAAAACCGTAGGAATCTGAAGGCAGTGTCTCAGGCTTAGTAGAAACTAGAAAACTACAATATTTCTGTAACTCCTCATTAGATATACAAGAATCTGTCGTTGTTATGATAGCATCAAAAGTTTTTCTCTCTTCAAGCTCTTTTAAGAATGAATTCGAATCATTATCAGGCTCATTCTTGTTGTGCTCTTCTATAACTATGATATCGTCAGCACCTAGAGCTCGAGCTACGGGTATAGCACGTTTATTACAAGTAGATGATACTTCAGCACCCCAGTGCTTTAAGACCTGAATTAAAATACAACCAACTGGTGTGCATCCCTTATGGATAAGTACTCTGAAACAATTGAATCCATATTTAAACAAAATAATTTGATAAACATCAATCACACAATTGATAAAGAAATTTGATTCTATCTAACACACCTTTTTTCCTGAGCATTTTCAAAAGTAATATCACATTTTTTTAAAGCATCTAGTGCGATACAGCCAGCATAAGGTACACTACAGGCTCCTTCAAAGCCTACATTCTTAGGTTTTTGCCCACACGGATCTCCGGAATCAAAATGGTTTGAGACATAGTACCTTGAGCCCAAAATGGTACAGTTAACCATACTTCATCTCCAATTTCTATTCTGCTTACATTTTTCCCTATATCCGTAACAATTCCAGTACAATCTCTACCAAGTGTAACCGGCAGATCTGATGAATTCTGTCAACAATTTTTATTAATTTAGATGGAGTAGATACAGTAGAGACTCGATAATCCGGAGAACGATAAACCGGATATTGCTAGTCCGGATTGCCGTCAAGATTGTGTTATGTCTTTATAATCTGGATTGCAAGACTCAATAATCCGAATTTCCGATCGTTGCATACGTGGTTTAAGGTTCTAACTTGTCGTAACTCAATTTCTATGACGACGATCGGGCGTTCTTTTGGTATATAATAGTGCACAATGGTATAAGACAAGAATAATTAATTAGTGAAATGAAATGGAATTTTTCTACCTCCAAATCATACAGCTTTGATACAGCTTATGGATCATAATGTATTAAATTAACAAAACTGAAATACCGAAAAGGACTTTTAGCTTTAGCACATATTTTTTCGATCCTCGAAGACGGGGATAATGTTAGCAAATGCATTTAGAGCATAGATCAATTCGATGCAGTCTGTTTATTCCATAACTCATGACAATCACTTATATTCAGCTTCTGAAGATATACAGGAGAAAGCTATTGTTCAGCATTCTTTTTCCCTTACAGTAGAAAACGTGAAATATCTAATTATTCCAAATAATATATTTGTTTTATGGTTTCGATAATAAAGCCTACATATTTATGTATTAATTAATAATGTAAAATTGGGTTGATCCCGTTAATAAATAAATAAATAAATTTTATTTCAACCGTTTTTTTAAATTGCATCTTTACTAAATTGAAAGAGGCGGTATTCCGGATTCCTCATTAATCCGGATCATCCCTTGCATTAATTGATCCGGATTATCGAGTCTCTACTGTATTCACAATTCACGTTGCTTTTCAATCAATATGATCATAAACAATCAAATTTGTTGATGAAGACGATTATACTTCTTTGGTTACCTCATAATATTTCCTTAATATTCTTCTTAACGTTCTACCATAACCATTGCAAACATAACTATCAAGAATTTGTACTGACGATGCCTTCACATCAATAAGAACGTCATTATCACCACATTCGTGCGGAGCTATTGCATCTTCAGCTACTAAAATAGACTAATCATAAATGTTTAAAACCCAACTCAAGATCTTATTGAATTCACCTCAGTTCCTGAATAATATCGACATTGCACTGCTTGCATATATCGAGATATAGATTCTTGCTTATGATATGATAGTCCAATAACTAAACCAACTATACCCCCTACAACAAAACCAGCCAAACCAACACATATTTCTCTTTAGTCCCTAAAATTGATTATTTTGATTATTGGAGCTATTTAAGTAAACAAGAGCGTACAGTGCCTCCCAAAAATTCCCACTATACCCAAATATATTCGTCTAGGATCAGTGTAAAACTGAATTTTGTAGTGTATCTGTTCTGCAATTTCAACTAGGTGAAACCAGATTTCTCGAACCGCCTCTTTTAATTCTAGGCTTTTCGAACTATTCCATGCTTGTAACACCAACGATTTACTTTGTTCAGAATACTGGTGGAAGACATCTTTGCTATGGGAAGCAGCCAGTCCTAGTTGGATCTACATACCAAAATATTAGATTTCAGTACACCGAGTATTTTATCGTTAACTCACTTGCAAGGAATCAAATTTTTGAGAACTTCTGAATAAAAACTCATCCATAATGTAAACAAATTCGAGTTCCAGTTATATAATCACTCCATCAGAGCAATGAAACCGGGAAGTTATTTCATTGTAAAAATCTTATATTAGTTCAATTTCATTAGGAATTCAAATATAAATAAAAGATGATTACAAAAAATTTCCCTACGGGAAAAATATCCAAAGGGGGATTTCCAATGAGGTTAGTTCAGAGAAATAATGAAAGTATTTTTTGGTCTATGTTCTTTATCAAGCATCTTTCACACGAGTAACCCACAGAACAAAAATATAACCGGGTAACCCAAAAGGGCATGCATAAAAAATGCTAAGACAACTCTTTTGTTGGCAACACTGCTGTGACTCTTCTTCGCAAATCACGATGACGTGTAATCAAAATAAGGTTATGAAAACAATCCAGTTGAATATTTTGTTTTCTAAATTTTGATATCCAAAATCTATCAAATGATTCGTAGATGTTAGAAATTACATTTTATTGTATATTTGCCGATATAATATAAAATATGGGAATTGCGGTCAGCAAGGACTTGGATTTTAATCAAAATGATTACCTGAAGAAGTTTGTGAGCCAAGAAATCCTCAATTTGAATGACCCCTTTTGGAACAGACTTCTCACATTTAATTTATCAATACCTACGAATAGGTAATGAAAAATGAATGATGTCTGGATGTTACAATCATCTTTATCTACATTTCAGAACTGATCAGCTTGCTTTCGAATCACGAATAGAGTCTTGCTGTCAGGATATTCTGAGGAATAATATCATTTCTGGCAACTTCGGAACTCTGATCGATATATTTCTTCTAAGATCTTCAGAGTTATTGGCTGCCAGTAATTCTGATGCGTAAGATTAGTTTGGTTTAAATTGTTGAAGTTAAATATTGATTGTATTAATTTCAGTGATCTTTTCAATTGGCAGTTATTCAATGCACTCTTTATTTTGCGATCTATTCTCAAGTTTTTCACTGAAATTTTATCAGAAGAGGATATGATCAAGCAGATTGAAGTAAATGGGGATAATACAAGACTGGAATCCTTGATTGGAGCTCTGGTTGGAACCTTAGTAGATGTACCAATCAAAGATTCCACATACGCAATTCATTTAGAGGCTACCACAACGTTGCTTGTACTCTTATCTGTTCCGATTTATACTGGAAAAAGGCCAGATGACTGCTTTGTGTACAGATTAATTATGAAAGGAAAACATATAATTCATGCCCCTCTCCTAGTTAAGAAGTTAATAACAAACTTCATGAAGCAAGAGAGAAACTCTTATAGGTTTGGTTCTGGCCAAGGAAATAGTTTAGTATTAGGTAGGATATTATATTGATTTTGTAATATACAATGTGATGAAATCACCTCTTACATTGTAGGTCTTGCGTCTGGTTTATGGTCTATACTTACTTTCAACAGTAAGTCTTCCACGGATACTGATAATTCTGAGATGGCAGGTTTTCATGAAGTTCCCCTGGCTTCCCAGAGTTTACTTTTAGTTTTAGTATTGGTTCATCACTGGACAACAAATTCTAATCCATATCGTAACAGTTTATTCTCGTGTGCTAACTATGAAGGTGAATTTAATTCATTTATTTTCTTTTTTATTATGTTATACTGATTTTCATTATAGATAACACTCCTATTCTTCCAACCAAAGGTGGTACTTTATTCAAACTGGACTTCAGTTTATTATATCAAACATTATGTAAAAGGGCATCGGGTGAAACGGAAACATTATTGTTGTACTTGTTGTTACATAGAAATCCAAACTTTAAGAAATATCTGTTATCCAGATTAGACCTGGAGCAATTGGTGAGTAAATTAAAAGAATTGGCATTATTTCAAATCAATACACTGTTTGAATAGAGTGGGTTATTGGATTCTATATAGAATACAAAAAAAGTAGACCAAGAACACTGCCTTGAGGCACCCCACACTTTGTTTTCACATTCATAACTTCTTTTTAACTTTCCATTAGAATCTATAGGACTTTTTTTCAAGTTTTTTTGGTTACAAAGGAAATAAATCATATTAAAAAATATGATTTACTTCATATTCTTGACAATAAGCTAATATTTATCAGTCTAGTTCATTAAGATTAAGAAAATTATTCCAGAAATATTATAACCTGTTTTTTAACAACTTTCAATTTCAGGTAATTCCTATTCTGAAAACTTTGTATAATGCACCTACAAGTAATTCCCATCATATTTATATGTCTTTGATTATTTTGTTGATTTTGAGTGAAGACGACACCTTCAATAAAACTATTCATGAGACGGTAGGTTTAAATTTTTCATATAATTTCCTCACATATTATTACGTTCATTATTTTTTATAGAAATTGAAACACATTTTATGGTATACAGAAAGGGCTCTGAACGAAATATCACTAGGAGGTCTTCTTATTTTGGTTGTGATCCGGACAATACAATACAACATGCTCAAAATGAGGGACAAATATCTCCATACAAACTGTCTGGCTGCTCTTGCAAACATGTCGGCAGAGTTCCGGGATTTACACCCCTATGTCAGTCAACGTTTAGTTTCATTGTTTGAAACTTTAGCGAAAAAATACCAAAGATTAGTACAAAATTTAGATAGAATTAAAAAAGGCGAAGAGATCAGTATCGCTATCAAAGATGATACGGATCTAGAGCAGGATATTTCAGTGCTGGAAGAAGTTTTAAGGATGCTTCTAGAAATCCTGAACTCTTGTTTATCGAATCAGCTGATCAAAAACCCCAATTTGGTCTACACGTTATTGTACAAAAAACAGACGTTTGAAATGTTCAAAAATAATGTGGTTTTTCAAGATATCATTCATAATATCGAAATAATAGTGCAGTATTTTTCCCAGTTACTAATGGATAAATCTCAACAGTATGAAGTCGATGCTACCCAGGTTTTGTCGACTATTCAACAAGGTGCTAAAAGTTGGCCAAAAGAGAAATTAACTGTAAGTTTTTTAATTTCACGTTTCCTTCTTTGACATTACATTGTTTTTTTGGAATTTTAAGACAGTTATCTTATTCATAGTGTTTAGTAATACAATTAGCCTATTCGTTTTGAGATATTTAGTGCTCCTGAGTAACTCAAAAGCTCGAAATACGGCTTGCCATTGGCTGCGCACAAGCACTGGAACAGCTCAGGAGCACGAAACTCCTCAAAACGAATACTGTAATTGAAGGAGTACCATAAGAGTTGCCAACTGTTTGAAAAAACCGAAAATCACTTTCCTTTTCATGCAATAAATTAACTTTTGTTTGATTAAATTAAGCATATCCTGGATAAAAGATGTCTCGAAATTTTTTATTCTTATGTTTTCACCAATGTTGTCATACAAAGAAATTTAGGTTAGAATCTGGTAAATATGACCTTGTGAAGTGAGGCCAATGCTGAAAACATAAGAATAACAAATTTATTGTAACATTTTTTAAGGGAAGTGATTTTCAGTGTTTTTTGAGCAGATGGTACTTCTCCAGTGATAGTTTCTTCATTTCATGAATGTTTTTTCAGAGATTTCCAGAATTGAAGTTCAAATATGTGGAGGAAGAATCCCCAGAAGAATTCTTCATACCATACGTGTGGGAATTGGTAAATCAACAATCGTTCTTACATATTAACAGTGAAAGTAACACATTGACTGCAACATGCTAGCATTGTGTTTTAAGTATTATACCAAAAATGTGAATATGTTATTTTTTTCCCAAATCAGAAACAACTGAATTGGATTGTTTGGTTGTTATGTAAATAATCTATTTACTTCATCTGTATTTATGGTTCCAATGTAAACACATAATAAATCTTAATATATTTGTAAATAAATTATTAATCCACTAATCGTTTTGGAAAATGAATTTGAATATTATTAAAATACTCTACAATTCGCCCTCTAGTTCCAGAGCTTCAATGAACTCCAGTAACTGAGAGGACTTCAAGAAGGTTGAATCCGCGTTTCTCCTGTCCAAGGCATTCTTTGCGCAGGCTCAGATTGGTGAGGCATTCTGTGACTGAGTGTACAGGGGTTTCCTCCTCTTTTCCACAGAATCTTAACTTGTAAGTTTCTGTTAAGCCAATTCTCATCAAATCCTTCCCAAGGCGAAAATAGGCGTTTTCGGAAACTTACTCAGGGTTACTAACTCGATCCATTGGGTCACGTAACGGATCTACTCGGATCACGGACCTGGGTTCTAAGTTTACGAACATGTCACGTTTAGGATTTGAAGTGACAATCGTATCGATAACAACCAATTATTTTATGGATTTATTTTTTTAGTTCTAGTTTATTTTCGGATTATCTCTAGATTTGCTTGCATTTATTGGCTTATGTAAAATATTTTTTATAATTTCTGATATGCCCTTCTATGTTTGATGTTATTTTTGAGAACCTGTTAAAGAAGTTATATTTTCAGTTCCTGTTCATTTACTGATTGTCTCTAGCTTTGCTTGGATTTATTGGCTTTTATAAAATCTATCTTATAATTTCTGGTGTGCCCTCCTATGTTATCTTTGAGTACCTATGTTAAAGAAATAAAAAGGCTTTAGCTTTAACGCAGAAAGATCTGCATACAAAGTTATGAAGAAGTTGTTTCACATTATTTTCTCGGCTCATGGAACCACACATTTTACACTGAGCCAAATTCTCTCTTTCCATAATTTTTAGGAATAGAATATATATATATGAAAATACTAAGAAAAGAGTGGAAGACTTATTCCCGCCTTTTTCAAATACAAAATTGAATTGCAGTGCGCATGTGGTCACTCTACGACCCTGCTCTCGTGTAGGGTTACGATAAATCAACCTGGGTCATTGATCGGGTTAATAGCAACGTACTTTCCGAACACGGGTTGGATATTCGGGTTAGGTAAACGAACGCGGAGGTAAGGGGCCGAGTTAACTCGAATAAGTATCCGAAAACGTCCTGTTAGAAAGCCAGTGAAGAGGTACAGGGTGACCACGGGAAGTATTTACATTTTGAAAACAGCAAAACGGTGTTAATTTTTTAAACTAAAAAATTATTCACTTTTCTGACATGTTTGTTAGGATATGCCATTTAATTTAACTTCCAAAAATAATGTCAGGAAGGTGACGGCCGTCTTATCTGATGCAGTTTTCAACTCTGTTGAGGAAGCTCTGCTGTTGCTGTAGTGTCTCCTCGGTGATTAGTGCCACCTCTTTTCGAATTGCCTCCTACAAATCTTCCAAATTACGAGGTTTGCGTCGAAAAACTTTCTCCTTCAAATGTCCCCACAAAAAAAAATCGCAGATGTTAAGGTCGGGAGAACGAGGAGGCCAGGGCACATCTCCAAATCTTGAAATCACATGACCTGGAAACAAGTTTCGCAGCAACGTCATCGAAACTTTTTTTCTTACAACTGCAGATGCTCAACTTGCAACAGGACGTATGGTTCCAGCAAGATGAAGCTACTGCACAAACAGCAAGAGTTTCAATGACGTTGCTGTGAAACTTGTTTCCAGGTCATGTCATTTCAAGATTTGGAGATGTGCCCTGGCCTCCTCGTTCTCCCGACCTCAACATCTGCGATTTTTTTTTTGTGGGGACATTTGAAGGAGAGTTTTTCAACGCAAACCTCGTAATGTGGAAGATTTGAAGGAGGAATTCGTGAAGAGGTGGCACTAATCACCGAGGAGACACTACAGCTAGTATGGCAGAGCTTCTTCAACAGGATTGAAAACTGCATCAGAGAAGACGGCCGTTACCTTCCGGACATTCTTTTTACAAGTTAAATTAAATGGCATATCCTAACAAACATGTCAGAAAAGTAAATAATTTCTTTGTTTGAAAAATTAACACCGTTTTGCTATTTTCAAAATGTAAATACTTCCCGTGGTCACCCTGTATAACTTATTCTTTCTGAGATCCAAATTCTTATCGGACCTTGCAGTTTTGAAGTTCCAAAGGAACTTTTCAGTATGATCCCTCCAGAGTGCTTCTTCTTTAGTTTCTTTTCTAGAAACTCTTTCTAGGTGCACTTGACTATACCACAAGTGTTCTTGACCAGTAAGTGGCGTTTGTGCTCCCTTTCTGCTTTGATTCCTGAGTGACCAGGAACCCAGACTGAAGAGACTTTGTTGTTCTTGCCTATTTGATTGAGTTATGATGTAAGATGATATCTAATCTGAATGCAAATATCTCTTGTCAAAATTAATTCAAGAAAACTCTGAATCTGCAAAGCAATAGGAATGAAAACACATTTGCTCATAAATTATTTTAATAAAAACACAACTAAGAAACTACAACTCAACCTAAAGTTATCACATACTACGTTTAATTTCAGCCATAGTCTCGCTTGCAGTATCTGTAGATTCATCGAACTGTGCATCATCGATTTCCATCGGACTTTCAACATCTTCCGAAACCTTATCAGTCTCCGATTTACAAGTATTATCATCAAAAACGTCGTTCAAATCACCTTGAGATTCTATTTGGGGTTGCTCCTCCACTTTCACACTCTCTATTTTAATGTCATCTTGAGTGTGATCGGAGCCTAGCATCTGGAATATGCCGGTCATGGTCTTTGGTTCCGTGTCTTTATTGCTTTCATCATTGTCCATTTCTTCCTCATTGGTATCATTCGCTGAATCTTCAAATAAGACTGAAGGCACTGAATCCATCTTGGGTACTTCTGTTGTAATTTCTGGAAATTCGGCTTTCATATTTGCCATTGAAGTCAATTCTAGTTGACCGGGGTTCAATATACTCGGCAAGGTAGAGTTGTCTAATGGTTCCTCATAGTCAGACTCTGAATCTTTCTGTAGAAATGAGAACAATAACAAATTATACTCCGTTCACGAAAGGTTGAGCACATAGTAGGCGTTTCTTTAGTTATCTGAAGTTGGCAGTATTTGCTGTCATAACGTAAAATAAATTCAATGTTGCCGAATGTACCCGGCCTCGTCCGACGAGCTTGCGAGTTATCAGACAACTCTATGCAATATTGACAACATTGCGTATCAATCTGACAAGAAAATAAACATCATAACCTAAAATTTTAATATACACAGTGGAATATGTCAAATTATCATGGCCAACCGACGGCTCAACCTTTCGTGAAAGGACTATAGATGGTTATAGATTAAAAATTGAGCTCCTGCTCAGGGCTTTTCTTAAGTTTTTTGAATAATTTCCAGAATATAATTCCAATCATGTTGAGATTTTGCATTCAAATACTTAGCATGAATCTCAAGTGCTATACAAAATTTAGAGGTTAGTATTATTGCTCCACCAATGAACAAGCACTCTAAAGCACCTGCTTGGGGCTTCCCTTAATTTTTTTTAAATTTCAACGAAAACAGTGCATTTTAGAGGGGTAAATAAAGGGTTTTCCAATAAAAGGTGTTATTTTGAATAGACCGCTATTTCAGTAGATGTCACGTACGAAGCTGTCATTTTTTGACATTTGACAAGTAGAAACTACGCCATTAATAGGCCCTTTCTATTTGAAACCGCATCACTTCCAAACTGATGTAAAATCAGTTGATGCGCGTTCTATTTGACAATGTTGTGATTTTGAACTGATGCGCATCACTTCCAACTGATGTTGCTTTCTGACAGAATCAGTTTGATTTCCACAATCACTTCACTTTATCATAACATTAATATAACCTAACATTAGAGTGAAAGTTTACAATTCACTTCTAAACATAACTGAAAGTGACTTATTAGCCTCGGTTTTCAATTTTCATTGCTAGTAATGAATAATTCATAATACTTTTAGAATTTCCTTCCGAACTATCGTCGATGGTACTCTGATTTCAAACCTTATCGTTTTGTTGAATGTCATCCGAAAAAGGCATGTTCTATTTGTCAAAATCACTTCACTTCCAACTGAAGTGATTTCGGAAATTATTCAGGCAAATAGAAAGCTAGGAATAATAATGAAACGACACACGCTTCAAGAACGCATTGAGATTATTGAAATTTACTATAAAAATGGTGAAAATTCGGTAGGTTTGTAACACTCGAACATTTTTGGTCGTCATGAAGCACCTTGTCGGACCGCAAAAAGAAAATTTATAGAAAAATTCGAGCTGTTGGGATAAGTTAGTGATGTGAAGAATAAAACCTGTGCACGTCGCTCAAGAACAGCCGAAAATATTGCTGCTGTAGCCGAAAATGTGGAGCAATAGTTACCGTGAATGGATTGAGCTATCGAGAGATAATTAATGATTTTTTATGGCCGAAATTGGATAGTATTGATCTGGACAATGTTTACTTTCAAAAAGACGGCGCTACGTGCCACACAAGCAACGAAACAATTGATCTTTTACGGGAATAGTTACGGTCCATGTTATCTCTAGAAGAGGTGATCACAATTGGCCAAGATCTTGTGATTTAACACCTTGCGACTTCTTCTTTGGGACCACTTGAAAGAGAAGGTCAACGCAAATAGCCCAGCGTAGGTTCAATACCTCAAAGATGGAATTCGTGAGGCTATCAAGAATATAGGGCAGCCACTTTGCGATTTGGTTATGGAAATTTAATCAAAAGGATATCGTCCTGTAAGCGTGGTCGTGGTGGTCATTTGCCTGATGTTATTTTCCACTATTAATGGCATAGCTTCTTCATTATAATGAAATAAACATCCGATCATTTATATTGAAAATGGCATTTTTCTTTGAATATCAAATTAACACCTCTTATTAGAAAACCCTTCAGAATCTTTTGTTCATATTTGTGGACAATCTATAACATCCTGAAGTCCTCCGCATATATTATGAATTATGTTATACAAATTTGAGTACTCACCCTTGTTTGATTATAAGATTTGATGGTAGGAATGTCAACATGCAAGCGGCATGTAGTATCATCGAAAATCGCCTCCACTGGTGTTGTACATTCAACATCTGCCCTAACGCGTCCACAAGATCTGAATAAAATTTGATTGGGATCTTCTAAAATATGCTTTCGACAATGTCTTGCGAGTGGTAGAGTTCTTTCACCGCATTTTACACCTCCCTCAGTATACAAACATTTTGTGTAGTTTTGAGATCTCGGCTGCACACCATCTGTTATCTGAAATTTAATATAAAATTGATAGACAATCATTGTTAGCATTTTGAACGAACCTTTGAGCGTAACTCTCGTATTCTTTTATTGAATATTGCTTCAACCCCATGTACCTTATGGTAACTGTTATAAGCTTTCAGTTTCTTGAACAAACGCTGCTCTTTGGGATTATCACGAATTTGGCTAGCAATATTACCTGAAAATTGAGTGAAAATAGGTAATGGCAACTTCAAAATAGCAATGTTTCCAACTTACAACAAGTTTCCTTTTCTCTTTTTAATGCATGTAAGTATTTTCTTCGTTTTTCTTTCAACATGTATTGTAAATGCCTATATTCTTCAATATACAGGGATTGTAATCTTATCAATTTATCACGAGTTATAGAAGTTATTTCTTCTGCTGTATAAACATTAGCATGCCTAAAAGAAAAGATAAAATATCAATCTTTTTGACTTTATAGTGTTGTCACTTTTGTAATTCACAAATACAAAAAAGTTATGCTTACTTTAGATAATCCTCCTGTTCTGAATCAATTGATTCATTATCAGAACTATCCGCTTGAGCATCATGCCAAATGGTATTTAAAGTAGAAGGTTCTATATCACTCTCCGATTCACTGCAATAGCCCAGTACTTCATTGCATTGCTGGTTGTAAAGGTTAGCAGCATCAATATCAACTATAAAAAAGTGATATATTTATTGATGTACTTAGTTAATTTTTGGTGAATTTGTACCCACCGAAGGGATCCAAACTTTTGGTTGCCTTCAATTCTAAGTTATCTTCTAAAGAAGAGCTAGGCACTCCTTCGTCAGACTGCTGAGAACATGTACGAACTCTAGGTTTTTTTATATAATGGGAAAGAGAACTCAAAATAACTTCAGCTGTATGAGGCCGTTGGTATTTGCAATTCTGCCTGTTTTTCGCTAATGTAGCTTTAAGAGCATGATCAGTACAATATCTAGAAACAAAAGTTTAAGCTGTTAATAATATAATAATGATGTATTTCAATATGTTTACCCTATTTCCTTTTTATCGTTCTTAATTGCAGGCATATGGCATTTTTTACCATTATTAGGGAATGAATAACTGCATTGTTTGAAAGGAGCATTTTTATCATTCAAAATGTGCCTGGCGCAGTATTTATATCCACTAAGGCTCAACTGAGAGCATTCATAAGGTTTATAACTGCATTGTTTTTTATTAAGCAGTTCTATTTGAACAGATTTTTTCAAAGCAGCAGTGGATGCTTCAGTGCTTGTTTCTGAGAATAATGCAGTTTGGTTCTCCATCTTCAAAGATAACATGTAGTCAACATCTAATTATAAATTTAATTAAATTGAAAACAAACGAGGAGGCTTGTTTGTTGTTTGGCCTCTTTCGTTTTTTAGAGGTCATAGAAACAGAAACAAACTCTTTGCCAGAGACACATTGAAGAAAAATGGTATGAAGACAAATTGACAAATCATCAATAAAAATAAATTTCATTTAATTTGCCTTCATGAAGAATGGATTATTATTTGTATAGGAACAATTGATGCTTGAAATAAATTTAGAGGTAACTGAAAAATTGGTTTTTGAAAAGCAGTCAGTAGCATAGAAAAATAACATAATAATGAATTTCTATAGATAACCTTAAAAACGAGGAAAATATGTATTCGTTTTCTATGATATCCAAGTTCCATTTAATAAACAGGTGAGTAAGCCTTTTACAGTTTTACACCTGCTTAATTTGTAATGGTCATCTCTGTTACGAATATTGTTCCACCTACTAATTTAATAAGCTCATGTGTTTTAGAGGTTTTCAGTGTTTATTTGTCAAGTGAAATGTCAAAAGTGCGGTAATTTTCCGAAAGGTTTTCATGTTTCGATGATCAAATATTTCCGGTCACGTGGATACAAACGTCACTTTAGTAAGTAAAATACAATGTTTGTTATGTTTTTAATTTTTGGAAAATAAGGTTATACAGTGAATTAAACGTATTGCAGTCTCTTAATAAATTAAGCAAACATTTATTGATGCATTTCTTAGGATTTCTAATGTTAATTAATGACCGATAATATTTGTGTTGCTTGATGTGGTTGGTCGGCCATCGAACTGTGAACAACATCAATCCCTACGACTTTGTTGTATGTATTTATTTTTCCCTTCGAAAACTATTGCAAAGCCTTAAAATATTATTCTAAAGTATTCAATAAATGTTTGGAAATATCATGCTGTTAAAATTTATCTGGGAAAGCAAGCTTACATTTATAATACTCACTTGCAGGTGCTGTTAGATCGTGACTCTTGGAAATCCCGAGTTTTAGTGACTGAAAAAGACTTTTCAACAAGTTATTGTTTAATTGGACTATTGTGATAGTGATAATCAGTATTTTTTAAGTGCATAACTATTGTCATCACCTATGGGATGTTCGAGATATTTTGAGTATTTCATTCAACTATCATAATCAAATGTACCGGAATATATTAAAATTGAGTGGCGCCACCTGTAAAGCTTTTCTCGGGTCCCGTTCCCGTGTCTTCGAGTGTCAATGGCTACCAGAGATAAATGGTATTTTTCGAAGGAGGAACTGGAGAACACTCCATCAAGGAGATGCGGATATGACGCTCAAAAAGAATTGTCGTACCGACAGCAGGCAGCGAATTTTATTCAGGACATGGGCCAACGTCTCAAAGTGTATCCTTTTTAACCATGGAAAATGAGCCATGTAACGTATGAAGACATGTTTTCTTTTTGCAGATGATTTTAATCTTTTTTGAATATATGCTGATGGTCAGGTGATATCAAAACTTCAGTCACCTTGCCCGTATTTTCAAGAGTAGGATGAGATTGAAGTGATATTTATCTGTATTATTGCGCGTCATATTTTGATCGCGCTGATTCGACTTTCTAGGAATTTCAATCAATATTTTGATACGGCGCAATTTCCTTGACTACAATTTAATTCCGTCATATGACATCGAAACCGTGATTTGAGCATTTGCTAACAATGTTTGAATGCGTTTTGATTGTACCTGGAGAATAATGACGGTATTTTCAGCAACCAACCTGGCAGTTTAAATCCTTGCTATGATTGTCATAAGTTGAAATGACATTGAAACATTGTAAATCAGAATAAAAAAGTCTCTGAAATTGTTATTTGGCCTGATATGTTTTGAACACCTCAAATGAGTCATACATGCCATTAACTATCAGTAAATATTTGTAAAGATGGCACTTGCAATCAAAGTTGAAAATTTGAAATTAGGTCAAAGGAAAACTTTCATTGACATGATTTACATAACTGAAAATACTTGCAAAGAACTGAGATTGATTTAAGTTCTTGAAAGATGTGTTTGAAAAAAAATGAGAACCAAATGTAGAAAAAAAATTAAGAGAAATCATAAATTTTGGGGAAATATTTATTTCCGAATGTACTTTAAGCTTGTAGGACACAACAAAACACACCATCTTAAAGCAAGCTATTTGTTAGCAGAATTTTCACTACAAAATAGAAGAGAATAATAACATTAAGAGTTTTATTGCAAAAACAAGGATTAAATTTGAATAAATGAGAATACTTTCATAATTAATACAGGGTTGGGATAAAGTTTGGCACCAAATTAATATCTTTAAAACGAAACGGGCGATATTTTTGAAATTTGGCAGCTGAGTGTAATGGACCACAATGCATCTGATGAGCATATTTTCATTGATGAGATACTTCCGGTTTAACCGGAAATGCCATCAACTTCTTTAATATAAATGGGACACCCTATATATTTTACAGATTTTGAAAGAGCTTGGGATTTTGAATGCGCACATACTGGGTTCAGTGTAAAAATCTAAAAGAATATTTTCCTCTTCGATCAAAAACTTTTTTAATTTATATGGGACCACCTGTATATCTTTGCAGATGTTGATAGATCTTGGGATTGCGAATGCTCACATACTGGGTTTAGGGTAAAAATCCCATTAATATTGTCCCTTTCGTTCAATAGATATGTGTTTGGTGCCATACTTTATCCCAACCCTGTATATAGAAGTTTGGTTCTGAAAATAATTGGTCTAAAAATAGTTATATCTGCTTTCTTTTCTAGTGAATGATTGCAACACTCTTCAAAACTACTACAGTTGATTTTAGGGGATGCAAATATGTATATTATGCAACATTTAAAAACCAGCAATTCGAAGTTAGTGTGATCAATCTTGGTCTTTTTTCGTACCACAAATCATTAGGCATTGCTGTGAGCTGAAAACAAAATATCAGACCAATTTGAAACAAGATAGCTATTGTTCAACTCTAGTATTAGTTATTGATTGAATTTTGGGTGAAAAGATTCTCTGTTAGATTGAGGGATTAAATTGAAAACACAACTGCGTAATGAATTACCCCCAGAAATAGGGTTGGAATTTTTGAATAAATGCGCGAAAAATTTAGTTTCGGAAAAATGGCTGCACCTTATGTTAGACTGGTTTGTTACAAAGCTTTAAGAAAAGCGGGGACCGCAAAACCTCGCTTATTAATGTAGTTATAGCCATCTGAATTCCGAATTTCCAAAAAGGCCTGGAAGTGGTGGCAAGTTTTACATATGAGCGGTGCCCCAAAACGAGTGTTATCAATGAGAACGTAAGCTCTGTAGAAAAACTCATTTTGGAAGAACAACGCAGTACTGTTCGCGGAATAGCTGAAAAATGGTGTATCAGCGTGGGTAGTATTGAACAAATGATTCAAGGGTCCTTAATGGCAAAATTTCTGCCTATTGTGTACCAAGACTTCTGAATTTTTAGCAGAAATTCACATTCTAAAGCAATATGAAAATAGAATCCTTCGTGCGCCAATGGTAACGTGATAAGCCGAGATATTTCTACAAAAAAGGCATCTGAAAGTTTTCGGAAAAGTGGCAAATGTGTGTACTGTGTGATTGAGACTGTCTAGAAAAACTGTGACAAATATCAGCTCTGTAACTCAACAATGAAACTTTTTAAAGCAAAATTCCCGTTTATATTTCAGTTATGCTACTTTTTGTTAAATATGGAGAACTGAACCAATTTGATTCATAGCGTGAATAGTCTTAAAACAACCCTGTAAAAAAATACCCCAAATCAAAAGAGAGTTATCGAAACCCAAATAGAGGCCTAAATTTATTAAAGTATCATGTAATAAAAGATCCTTTAACGTTGGTATGACATTTTAGCTATCGGAACGACCAATTTCTTGTGAACTTTATCAAGGCGTTTCCTTTATTTTGACACTTGTGACAATTCATGTGTTGCCGAAGATACTTTATTGAAATATCCGGAAAATAGAATTTTTGGACCAAAGGACAAATTTCTGGAAATCTGTGAGTCCAAAAAAACTATTTTCGAGAGTGTTGCGTACAATTTGCAAATTTTTAATAACTAATTCCATATGAACTGTCAGCCATTTGTTTGTTGCCATGGTAATGATCAACTGTCGAGTCCTAGTACGTACTTCCTGGGGCCTATTGCACCAAAATACTTTGCAACTTTTCACTTTGCACCTTGCATTCTGACAAATTTCAAAAGTGAAAATTAATTATGTTGCACAACATTTCTCCCAAGATTTAATGTCTGCGAAGTGTTTTTCACTTTACACTTGCATTTCCACATTGCACATTTCAATTATGAATGCGTTTCATGCAACATTATTCATTTGAAAAAGGAAAAGTTGCAAAGTATTTGGTGCAATAGGCCCCTGGACTAGTCCAGGAAATGCAAATTTCTCTAAAAAAAGGGCGGTTGCCGAAAAATAATTTTTTATTGAAGAAATGGTCCATTTCTCACTTCTTCCCATACTTCTGGATTCATGAAGGACTTCTTTATTAACATCCCCCAATAATATCTTTACGCCCTAATAAGTGAATTTGAGACATTTATTTTCAATCTCACAATATGCGATATCAAATGCTCCACTGACTTTCCACTACTAACGAATTTTAAATTGATCAGTGCACTAAAAAAAAGAAAATAGTACCTGGGTTTTTATCTGGTACCTGACATAAAATAACCCAATAAATTGTTGACAAATTTTTTTTTTAATCAGAAATAATAAATTTTTTAAAACATCTGCAAATCGACCATGTTTTCTTTGTAATGTTTTATTTCAGCAAAACATATTTTACCGATTTTCCTTAACCATTTTCTTAGTACACAGCTATGTATAAATACGGCGATAGTGTATATGCATAGATTTTATGTGTTCCATTCGTTCTCCAACTTTCTGTGGCATCATATGGCTGCAGCGGCTCTGTTTCTTGCAGCCAAAGTTGAGGAGCAACCCAGAAAATTGGAATACGTAATTAGGATAGCAAATGCTTGTAGGAATTCCAAAGATACTGTTTTGGATGTTACATCAGAAAAGTGAGTAGCAATTAAAATTATACTGAAGAGTCAAATTCTAATTTCTCACCGCTATAGATATACAGCGGAACTTCCTTATAACGAACGTCTGTATAAGAATTTCGTACAAGACATTGCACCTTGAATCCAAATTCCATGTTAAAAACACCCTCTAAAACGAAGTATATTCTCTCTCTGACGAAATATTCAAAGAACATCTAAACATCTTGGAAGGGTATTGGTAAGAAGGTATAAGGGTGGGTTTTTTCTAGTCGTACATAATAAATCCCGACCTTAAACTATGTAAATCATTACGGCGGGCAGAGAGATCATTCTGAAACAGTTTTAATTTAATTTCAATCTAACCATTACGCTAGTGTAAAAGAAGTTGTGCGAAAATGTCTAAAAGGAAGTGCTTAAGTCTGAATGATAAACTTAAATTTATCAGTGACTAGCGACCCGCCCCGGCTTCGCACGAACATCACATTAGAAACCTCAAAAATAACAGTACTTCTCCACTATTTAATGGATGTTGTTATACATATAAACCTTCCTCTTGAATCACTCTATCTATTAAAAAAAACGCATCAAAATCCGTTGAGTAGTTTAGTTTCAAAGATTTAAGCATACAAAGGGACATAGGGACAGAGAAAGCGACTTTATTTTATACTATGTAGTGAAGTCGACCGCACATTGCCGTCTATAGAAACAAATTTTCTTTATAACGAATTTTTTGCGGAAGTAGCGCTTTCGTTATAGGGAAGTTCCACTGTATACTGAAGAGTCCAATTCTAATTTCTCATTTCTATAGATATGTATTTATGACGTTTTTGTATATGTGTACTTTGTTGGATCTGTAAAGCACATCTCTGTAGTGAATATCTGGGGGATATTTATTATATGCCTCTGAATTTCCTTAATGGGTACATCTATTCATTTTTCAAAATTTATGACAGTAAAGCTCCAAACCGAAAAAAACATTTTCAATATGTTAAAATATAGGATTTCTCTTGTGACCTAACTTGAAAATTTGAAGTTTTGAAGTTGATCCTTTCAGAAGTAATTGTGTTTACAGTCTGCAATAGATTAGAAACGTTGAACTCATGAATGAACAGAATGAAACCACTCTCAGGATATTTAATTTTAAATTACTGTTTTCCCAATATGAACAAGCGCACAAAAGGTTCTGACTTCACATCAGGGATTTCTTCATTTTCGATCCAACAAACTGCTTCAGTACAAAATTTTCACGAATATCTACTAGCATAAAACTTAATAATGATCACTGCCCCAATTTTAAATGAAGATGTTGTATTTTCTCATATATTTCAGGTACCTGGCCCAATCTCAAGATTTAGTTTTTAATGAAAATGTACTCCTCCAAACATTAGGTTTCGATGTCGCTATCGATCATCCACATACCCATGTTGTTAGATGTTGTCAGCTTGTAAGAGCCAGCAAAGATTTGGCGCAGACCTCATATTTCATGGCAAGCAACAGGTAAGGGTTAATCTAAATAAAATTTGAAAAAAATAGTTATATGAGTGAGTCGATATAACTCACCTTAGCGAGTTGATATAACTCACCTTAGTGAGTTAATATTTCTAACCTTAGTGAGTTAATATTACCCACCTTAGTGAGTTACTACTACTCACTTTATATAACTCACCTTAGTGAGTTAATATTACTAACCTTAGTTTCGTTTATAGATTCTATTAATTACTTAAAAGTAGTTGAATATTGTAGATATTATTCAATAGAAGTTAGTAGGTGAAGTATCTTAAGACTCATCCATATTTTTATATTCTTTTCAGTTTGCACCTCACCACAATGTGCCTACAATACAAGCCTACAGTTGTAGCCTGTTTCTGTATCCATTTAGCCAGCAAGTGGTCCAGTTGGGAGATACCACTCTCTTCCGAACAGAAAGAGTGGTTTTCCTACGTGGATCCTACAGTGACATCGGAGCTGCTTCAACAGCTGACGGAAGAATTTCTTGTCATCTTTGAATCAAGTCCGTCGAGGCTCAAGGAAAAGATAATTCAAAGCGAGAATCAGTCAAACAATCCAGATGCCCAAGGAAACTTCTCTATGGTTTGTAGAAATGAAGTTTCCTTTCTGGGTTCCGTACGCAAATTTGAAATTGATAGATTACAAGAACGTTTCGTTGAATTTTGTAGAGATTTTTGTTTTGATGGTTGATTAAGAATGCTGAGAAGGTTCGTGAAACACTTGAATAGAGTCAACTAATTCGTTATTCGAATAAATATGCGACGTTGTCAAACTTATATGGTAATGCATGATAAAACATCAAAATCGCTACTTCTTTTATCTGGATCACGATTATTCTTTTAAATTGTTTTCGTCTCGGTAATAATGATTGAATTTAAATATTTTTTTCCAACCACAATTAATCTATCAATTCTTGTATGGAACCCATGTAGTACAGGTCGGATTTATTCTTGACTCGTCTTGTACTATTGAATTTGATTTTTAGGATAACATTGACTTGAAAAAGAGTGACGCAAAAGACATACATGGACATAGACCTCATGATGTCAAAAATGGTAAGTAGCTATTTATTTTACCTTATTTTTTCATAGAAATATTCCGTTCATTTCTGAAGAAAAAGGATACGGCCCACTTCTTTGCTATATTTCGAAAATTGATGGAATGGTAGTTACAAGCGTGGGCTATATTGTACTGGCAATTAATCAGTCTTTCTAATGGAGATAATTTGAAATTAGATGTGTTTATTGTCGAACATTTCTTTCAAGGTATTATTCAAACCAGTATGAAGAGATAAAATGCGGAATTATTGAGTTTTTTTAGGTTTTGCTGAAGTTAAATGTCTTTAACCCGAAAACTATTAGATCTTTGTAGCTTGCTGACAAGTTTAGATAAACATGAACGTTTTGGGTGTGTAATTCTAATCAATTTGAAGTTATTGCTTTTAATTACGTTCGTAAGACAAATTTTTTTTTCATTTGTTCCGGGTATCAAGATACTCAAGTTACAGATTGACAATTTTAGCGCTGTTGCCAATTCGTTTTGTTTGATTCATCAAAGTTTGACTTATTAAAGTTCAACTGTATTTCCTCTAATCTTATGGTGGTATTCTGCTTTTCATCTGTAAGTTACGATTGATCTGTAACTGGCCGACTTACAGATTCGTAAATAATGCAATTCTGGAATGGTTTCTGTAACTTTCTTATTTACAGTGTCACTTTTGAACTATTCATCGAAAAACATAACCTTCAATCGTAAGATTTGATCATGGAACTTTATGTATTATGAGTAAATGGTTTTGATTTGAATTTGAAAATACATTTATCTGAATGTAGTTTGCGTTTGTTTCTTTCATCTAATAAATTGAAAACAGGAAAGAAAAAAATTCTTGGTTAAAATTGCTGTAGAGCATTTATTAAGTTTATAGTACACTGGTTCTTCAATCTGAACATTTTCTGGGCACCCGGCATTTCAAATGGATTCATTTGATCATGCAATCTTCTGCTTCCAATTCTCATAAAGTTCCTACTTTAAAAAAGAATGATTTTCAGGTCATGTGTATTATTGAACAATGTTTCACCTGTTATAATTTTCTTCCGATAACAATCTAATAAACAAAGCCATATTATTTTTATTCATCATGAATTTCTCATATTAAAACGTTGGTGTTCGTCCTAAAATAAACAAACCATTCAACGTAACCTCACAATATGTCTTTCGATAATGCTTCCGATCACCCGTCGAGTACTCGTAAATATTTAACGATTTCTGTAAGCTACACTTCCCTTAAAGAGGTCCACAATTGCAATTTTCCTGCAAGCTCATGAAAAATTACAGATTGGCTCACAGATGAAAGCAGAATACCACCATTAATCTCCATTTTAGAGGAATCAAGATGACTGTAACCTATTATTAACCATTTTTTCCAGATGATCACAAAAGTCGATCTTCCAGACCGCACGATCCTACTAGTTTGAGGGAGAGAGAATACAGAGAGAGAAAAGAAAGAGAAAGACTGGCAGCACAACACGGATCAAAATTGTCAACGTCATCAAGTAGTAGTAGTAGTAGTAGTCAAAAAATACCGCCCCACGGTCACCATAGGCATCCGGTAGATCCTAACAAGTATAAAACGACGTCGCAATCGCATTCAAGGCCGCCCAGCTCCGGTGCTGCTCCGGTTCCTCCCTATCCCGGAAACAGGACGGAAAACCGCGATATCCATAGAGAAGGTGCCCGCGACCCGTCTTACAATTTACCCCACGGTAGAGACTCCCATCACGGGAAAGAATTAGTGAGAGATCCGCTCCAAGTGCGTGGTGAAAAAGACAAATATATAACGAAACATAACGCTAATGACACAAACAATTTAACGAATAAATATTTGGCTGGATATGTGCCGGACAAACACAGGTCGTCTTTAAACGTTGACCCTCATGCGGCAGACAAGCATCGATCGTCTAGTGTTGATCCTAATGCGCCAGAGAAACACAGGTCATCTTCGTCCCATGTCGATCCTAATGCTCCGGAGAAACATAGGTCTTCATCTCATCTTGATCCTAATGCTCAGGATAAACACAGGTCTTCTTCGACCCATTTGGATCCTAACGCTTCCGACAAACATCGATCATCTTCGTCGTCTCATGCAGATCCTAATGTGCCAGATAAGCATCGTTCGTCCAGTGTCGATCCTAACAGACAGAACCGTTCGATGGACCCCAACAAAGTTCCTTCAAGTAAACACGATCAAGTGCGCAGGACTCGCGAAGATGTGAAATCCTTACCTAAAAACGAACCGGACAATATGAAAAAACACTTGAATTCCAGTGCGTATTACGCGAAACCCACTCATTCTACCTCACAGAAAGTTAGTTCAGATACAGTTAAATCTTCTTCCGTCCTTAAGCAGTCTTCGAGTTCGAGTTCTCACGTTAGGCCTGATCATAAACAGCATCATCACAATGGAAATAATAGTAGTACTTTCGATCCAGTTTTTCCGAATTCTAATTTCGGCATCGATACTGATAAAGTTAAATCTGAGCAGAAAATGGACGAGAAAATTCCAACTCCGCAGCTTGTCAAGAGACCTAGTTTGTTTTCACCCACCGATACACCTCCAAAGGAAAATTCGACTTCTTTGAAAACGAACATGAGTATAAAGAAGGAAGATTTGAAGTCACCTTCGACTGCCCCTATTACTTTTGCCACGTTAGGTGAGAGTTCTATGGGTAGTACGCATAGAAATAGCGAACCAGAACTCAGACCTGTCATGAAGAAAATTGATGAAATTGAGGGTTATGAAAATATTTTGACTGATTCTAGCATTGGAGTACCTAAAAGACCCGGTTTATTGTCACCTATTAGGGACAAACCACCACCTCTGGCTGTAAAGGAAGAGAAACGCGTTCCTGCCTTAACAAACGGTATAGAGACTAATCCTGAACTGATCAGCAATTTACTGAAACAGACTGCATCGATACCCACAATACCACATCTAACTCAACCTTCAGAACCTCAAGCAGTTCAGGAAACCCAAAACGTAGAGCAAGACAAAAAAGAGCATCATCATAAAAGTAAAAAGAAAAACAAGGAAAAGCATAAACATAAAGACAAAGATAAGGACAAAGAAAAAGACAAGGATAGAGAGAAAAAGAAGAAACACAAAGACAAGGATCGTGAAAAACACAAACACAAGGATAAGCAAAGTGATACGACGAAAGACCCCAATACTCCCGCGGAACCTAAGGTTGTTCTCAAATTACCAAAGTCTAAAATACAGAATACGTTGCCACCCCCAGAACCGTCAGCAATCAGCCCGCCAAGTTTGAAGATCCGAATTCCTAAAGATGTGATAAAGACTGAAAATGCTGGAGAATTGCCGCAACCCGTCGTGCAACCAACCTCCGTTGGTGGGTTCAAAATCAAGATTCCCAAAGACATAATTAACAATTGCAGTAGTAGCAGTGGTGATTCCTCGAGTAGAAAGCGCGAGAGGGACAGAAATTCAAGCGAAGGTCCACCTGCCAAAGTGTCTAAAAGTGGGAACAAAGAGAAGCAGAATGGTCGGCACTCATACAATAAGGTGAGTCAATTTCAAAACCCGATTATCAACTCGAGACCGCAAGGGAATAGGCACATCAATCCGATGCAACCCATTAATATGCATTCTCCAATGAATTTTCCAGTGCCTGGTTATCCTCCAAGGCATGGCATGCATCCGATGTTTTCCAATCCTTCAGAATTCTCTCATTATCCTGTTATGAATCCGAACGAAATGATGCAACATCCTAACTATCCTGCCATGATGCATATGCCCTTACCGAACATGAACGTTCCCCCTCCCAACATGTTCGGATTTCCTCCCCCTTATTATCAGACCTACATGTGTCCCCCTGAAGTATATTCGCAAGAATATAGTAACCGCCCCCCACTTCCTTCTGAAGCTCCGCCCACTGAAAGGCCACCTCCCCCACCTCCAGAATAGTGCACCTATAGTACACAAGGCAGTCTTATATTCAATCCTAATACCGTTTTTTTTAGTCTAAAATGGGTATATTGAATAATATCTATAGATATTGTTGTTTTTATTCACAATTTTATGAAATAATTTATTTATTGTTAATTTTCTGAAATTTATATATATTGATATATACACATATGAACTATTTTTTATAAGAAAATTTAAAGAAAAACAAAACATAAATATAAGTCAGATGCTGTTTTATTATCTATACTTCTATACGAATAATTGATTACTAATCGATATTGATGTGATAAGCTGCCAAAATATTTTTGATATATTGAACTAGGTTATGATGTAGATGTTGCTGGTAATGTATTTGAATTTGCATGGAGATTTAATACATTGAAAAAGTTACGAATTCACCAAGTGCTAGAATTTTTTCCTGTAATTTCACTTATTAGAATTGGTACTTGGACTATATGTATTTAATCTTTTTTTTAATAGTTGATACCAGACTAGAGATACCAAGAACCTGGCTGTTATCATCTTTTTCATATGAAAAAAGGTACCAAAATAAACTTATGTTCATACAAAACTGATTAATATGGCATCATCTAATCATAAAATCATCTGAGGAACCTCCTCTATTATTTTTAGAAGTTTTATTGATAAATAATTGGTATGATTAATTATTATATGATGAAAATACTGATGACTCGTCGTCTCAGAAGCTTTTAAGCTTGTCTGAGTTAGGAGAATAAATTGTGTTCTGTTTAGGGCTTGTAACTGTGTCCTTAGGCCATCTTAGGCACAATTGAAAGTTATATTTATAGCATTTTCTTGAGAAGAGAAAAATATCGAAAAAGAGAGATGATCTGGACATAAGTTTGAAAAGATGATTACACTAGGGTTTAGTGGCCTTTTTACGAAAACATCACATAAAGAAATTATAGTAACTAGACTGATGCACTGTGGAATAGTAATATAGAATTCTTATTGCATGATTAGAGTAGCACAAAGCACAAGAAGATTATTTTCTGATAATTTCATGCATTTCTACTATAAAAAGACTGGCTAAAGAAATTCAGTTCAATGGTAACATGCAAGTTATTTATATGAGCAGGGATATAAAAATTACTTCTTCAATATGCATATTTATATTTAGTCGGTGTTAGAGCTAAGATCTAGTTTGAAATAAGTGTTGTGGATAAATGCTTATTGTACTAGTTAATTCGCAAATTATATTGAAAAAATAATCGTTTTACTCAAAAAAATTCATAGGTGATGAAATTACATCGCCTCAAGTGTTGAAAACCTGTTAGGTTTATATAAAGATTTTTATTTTACCCTTGAACATGATTTCTTTGGTGAATCTTCTTCCGTGAGGCTATATTCTAATAAATAAATAGATAAATTTTGTGAAATAAGCTCTGCAGTGTAGTGAATTGTAATATACCTAGGTATTTACGTTTTTTATGAGATTATTTTGAATTTAAAAGTACGGAAATGTATAATTTACATTTGTAACTTTATTTTGAATACATAAAGCTTTTTCTTCATAACCTAGATCAGATATCAGAAATTTTCTATTGATCTCTTGCTAAAGTTTTCATTTTAGTCAGCTATTTATTAAAGTAGAAGGCATTTTATTCACGAATTATATTTTATAATAATTTCTCGACTGCCTTAACATGCCTTGGTTGGTTTTGCTGTACACTTACATTCTCCTTTTGCATTTCAGAATTCTTGAATCTTATTGCATGTAACTCCCTGTCTGCTTTCTTTTTGAGTAATTCTTCTGAGCATGTTCTTATTTTTATGTTTTGTTTGGTTCAAGTTTATTATGTTTTTGAAGATATTGTTCAAAATTTGGATATATAATAAAAACTTGATCTTAATTAAATATCTCGATTACTTGAATCCTATCCTAGCCTCTTTTTTTGATCCTCAGAATCAAAATTTTTTATACCTTATTGGGGTTTCAATTTGATTAAAATGAAAACCTTAATTTTCCAATTGTGCAAAATACTTTTATCAATAATACTTTAAATAATTTTTATTGCATTATTACTAGTATGTACAAGGAATGAAATGATTGCCTCAAAAAAAGATATCATCATCTTGAAAAAATACTCTTAAAATTTTCATGATTTAATTTTAGATCGGCTTACTTGGGTATCAGTGAAAATGAAATGTCCATATAATTGCAATATCACTTCATTCTTGAAAAAAGTATTATAGGAAAAGCTAAGGATAGCAAAATATCTGAAAGTTGAAATTCGTAATTGTAACTTCAAATTTATGATTATTCATAATGGACAATAAGTATCTCATAGCTTATAAATACTTCTTCCCCAAAAGTGAAAACTTTAAAAAAATCATATGTTGATGCTCTTATATCTTGCAATCCTTAATTCTCAGCTTTATTGTAAAATTATAATAACTTTCAACTAGAGTTATAATATTTTATAAAATCCCATCGAAAATCATTCCATAAGTAATGAAATTTGCATTTAAGTGAAGGAATAAAAAGAACATTTTCCTAAAATCTTAAATAGCTATTTCTTTATACACTCTCTCCTTGAAATTATAATAACCTTAAAAAAATAGTTTTTCTTTAGTGATATGTGTTTTTTCTTAATAATCTTGCGTTGGTATTTTATCTTGCATGTTAGTGATGCTTCTTTCTTTTGCTGAACATGTAGACCATGTTAATACGGATGGTGAAGTTTCTAGAAATTCAAATAATTAGCTATGGGATAAAATGAAGGAAAACAAAAAAGAATATATTATGCACTTGTAAAAAAATTGTTAGCAAATTGAAATCGAATGTTCGAAGTTTCATAATTTTTCTTTTCCAACAATGGACAATATCTTCATTTGCATATAATAAATTTTAAACAAATTGACAAAAGAGTAGAAGAAATTTTTAACATATTCCTTTATGTAACAAAAAAGAAACTTGACCAACTTTCTGTTAGTGATGTGATAGCAAACCATTTTAGTAACATGATAATACAGGGTGTAACTAAATAAGTGTAAAATATTTAAGGAGGTGATTCCTCATCAAAAAAAGATAGGGTCTTTCATATAAAGATACTTCATTGGAGCATCCCTTGTTAAGATACAGCCCCTCAAAGGGAGTACATAAAATTTGTATAACAATTTTTTTCACAAGCACCAAAAGAGTTACAATATTGAAATTAAGCTGACGTTTCCTACTAGCAAAAAGACACTTATCCGGTTATTTATTTGGTTTACCCCATGGTTGTAAGGGTGGGAAACGCAGCCCCTAAAGTTTATTTCCAATGTAACTTTTTGTCTTATTATTTGTTTATCATTTAAAAATTTATTTCCGATAGCTTGTTTCATTCTAAACAAAAAATGTCTCTTGAGTTTTTTGCCCAAAATAAACCAGTTCGCAGCAAAAAATTATTTTACGAACAACTACAGAGATAGGTACATCGTTATATCAATTTAATTGTCACTATCGCTAAAATTGTCCTACTAGATAAATTAGTTTCGCATTTATGACGATCTATCTCTGTAGTTGTTCGTAAAATAATTTTTTACTGCGAACTGGTTTATTTTGGGCAAAAAACTCAAGAGACCTTTTTTGTTTAGAATGAAACACGCTATCGGAAATAAATTTTTAAATGATAAACAAATGATAAGATAAAAAGTTACATTGGAAATAAACTTTAGGGGCTGCGTTTCCCACCCTTACAACCATGGGGTAAACCAAATAAATAACTGGATAAGTGTCTTTTTGCTAGTAGGAAACGTCAGGTTAATTTCAATATTGTAACTTTTTTGGTGCTTGTGAAAAAAATTGTTATACAAATTTTATGTACTCCCTTTGAGGGGCTGTATCTTAACAAGGGATGCTCCAATGAAGTTTCTTTATATGAAAGATCCTATCTTTTTTTCAATGAGAAATCACCTCCTTAAATATTTTACACTTATTTAGTTACACCCTGTATATGCTTCATTTTAATGGAAGTCGAGTCTTCAAATGCTTAGATTATAAGGTGTTTGGTGGTTTACAGGTTCATCTAGGTGACAACGATTTACTGCAGAACAGGTTGGCCGAATCTAAGTATACCAAGACCTCATCCTCGTAGTTCCCAACAAATTTTTAAGAACCTCACAGAAGCATTTAACAATTTTTAATGAAGTAACAGGACCTTTTTTGGAGGCGCACTAGTGTTACTGATTGTAATATTTAACTAGACATTATTCCTTGTGATAAGATATTTGTATTTTGCACAAAAATATCCGACTGAAATAGAGAGAAATAATGCTTGTTTAAATTCCTAAATCTTGATCAAAACTGAATAATCTTATACGTGAGAATACATTTTTGTATAATTAATGCAATTATCAATACTATATCTCATTATTTATCTTAGATCAGATTAAATTGACCATTAGAATGAACAGTGAAAACTATTGGAATTTGAAATATTTGAGAATATAATCAAGTGAGGTTGGTATCTAGATTTCGAATTCTTGGGAATATTACAGTGAAAGTTCAGATAATTTATTCCTAGTGCCTATGTAAACTGATATAAAATAGTTAATTCTGACATACGAAGCCTATTTGGGTCTCCTCTCCCTTATCTAAAGGAAAAATGACTAGTTGATTTGAACAAATTATTTAAATTTCATTTTATCAATGAAGGCTGTTTTAGATATTCATAAGTTGTATTATTTTGTAGTTTGAAGTAGGAAATTGTTGAAATGGCAGGAAAATGAAAAATATTGTTGAGAAAAAGTGGTCATGATAAATCGACTTATTTTTCATGGAGCAATAATTTGTCAATAGTTTTTGTAAAACGTTGATTTTTCTATTTATTTTCTCAATTTTATTCAACCATGAACGAGAAGTTCATGAGTAAAATAATAAAGAATTTTCGTGTAAATTACAAAACAAAGGGGTGAAAGTATCAGTTGTAGTGAAAATGAAGAGTGAGTTTCTAGACTAGTATGCAAAGAGGAAAAACCCATATTTTGTTTTGATTTATTTTGATCCATTCTCGGTTGTTGGATGTTTGAATTTTATATTTGATCGGGGACAAATTTTCTATGTATATTAGATTATACTAATTTGAGTTCATATTAAAGCTTCCCTAAAAAAATCTTCCCAATTACAAAAAAAAATGATTTGTGTTGTGTTATCTTGAATTAGTTGTTCCTTGTGAATGTGAAGCTTCTCACATTTTTTGCCTTTTCATGTGAAAATAATATAAACGTTGAATTTTGGTGATACCCTTCTGCATACTTCGCCGAAATGATGATATAAATAACTACGAATTTATACAGTAAAAAACACTCCTATATTTTCCACGTAGGAAACAAAAAATGTACATAAAGAAAATATCTAAAAAATTAATTATTGTGATTATGTCTTGATTATTTTAGGTAGGTAGTTTAGATATGAAATTCTTAAATAATACCAAAATATCCAACTAGAGCAGCAAATTTAACTGCATTCTTAAAATCTTTTATCTCATCATTAACTGACTATTTGTACCAAATATCTGGTTTTTTATGTATATTCGACTTGTGATTTTGAAAAATTCTAGTTGAATTAACTCGATCAATACCGATCTAATCACTTTGGGGTTGAAAAAAATTCACATATTTTTGTGAACAATTGATGAATAAATTTTCTTCATGATCAACGTTTTGAATATGAAAATAGTTTTATTTTTACGATTGTTCATCTTTCGGAAATATATAAAGATATATTAATTTTATATTTTTGCGAATTTGATTTGGCTTAATATGAGCCTTGTATTTAAAGGTAAAAATGAGTGGTATAAAATTTGAAAAAAAGTTCTACGAGGTAGGGGTTTGAAATTAGAAATTTAATTTAATTTTTGTTTTGTAAAGAGTAAATGTTCTTTTGAAATGATTAATTTTGCAAATTTCATTTCTCACGTTTACTGCCAATAGATTTAAATACTACAGATGATGTTGAAATCTCTAGTTTGTAAATATGAATATTTTTTACTTGTTATTATCTATTTTGTTGTAATATCAAATATATTTATAAGAAAACATCGATTTAGTTTACCTGTTTATTCTACCTCTCTAATACTTATGAGATAGGTGGTGAAATGAGTTTCAAGTAACTTAATTTAAGACTTAATTTATATTTGCTGTCAATAAATATCCTCAAACCCGACTTCTTTCACTTGAAACTTCCTGATCTCATTTTGAAAGATAGTCTTGTGGTTTATTTTTGGCAAAATATATACTTCCTACATATATTTTTCTTTGTCAATTTCAACTTTTGCCAAAAATTTGCTACCAAAGGCAAATAGGCTTATGAATAGTTTAATCAAGATTTTTTGGTGAAATTTGCTCGAATATTTGTGTTAGCAGAAATTTTCATTTATGTCACTTGGGTTGGTCTTTCAGAAACAATAAAATGATCAATATAAGATTCAAATATTAATGAATATCTCGAAGAATAAGAAATTAATGAGAAAATTGAACTGGTTTTTTTGCCATTGATTAACTTCAGAAATTCAAATTATATTTCAAGAAGTCATTTCGTGCATAAACGTTTCAGTTAAAACTGGTAAGTGTTTTTCCTTTTTTTTTTTGAATAGGTACACACATATTCAATATCAAAAATTTCAGATTAGTCTTTAATGAAAAACGAATGACTGGATCAAAATACATGTCTATGGAAATATTAGATGGAATCTAGATCTTAATAGCTTCTAACACATTTCAACTGAAGGTTAAGGCGCATTCATATGTCCATATTTCTGGGGGTAGTTTTATATTCCATTAAGACCCGACAAACTTTTTGGAACTCCCTTGTATTTCGTATTCTATCATTCGAAATAACTGTTTGTCGTTCATATAAAAAGAAGAGGAACGTACTCTGTGTTTTCCTTCACCTCTTGACCGTTGACATTGACAAGTGAAATAAGTAAATAAACAACATCACTTTTAAATTTGAAATATTGAAATTGATCAAAAATGAGAGAAGATAGTAATATATCCAAAATCAGAAAACGTTTATATGAGAATATCCAAAATGTGACAAATTTTGAACATCAAACACAAGAAAGAGAAAAGATTGTTAAATTAATACGGAGTACTGTAGAATATGGGGAATCGAATTCAGCACTAGTTATAGGACCTAGGGGTTCAGGCAAAACAACGGTAATGAAACAAGCTTAAGAAAATGAATGTATCTTTATTTTCTAGTTTTCAGCTGGTCAACGATGTCCTCAAAGAAATCACTTCTGAAAAGACATTTGGAGATAATTCACTCCTAGTAAAACTACATGGATTTGTACATATAAACGATAATCTAGCTCTCAAATCCATTACTCGACAGATGAACTTGGTGAATGTTGTGGAAGGAAAAGTGTTTGGCAGTTTTGCTGAAAATCTTGCTTTTCTTCTTGATAGTTTAAAATCAGGGAATAAAGAGACTTCAAAAAGTATTATATTTATTCTGGATGAGTTTGACTCTTTTTGTCAACATCATAACCAAACTCTTCTATATAATTTGTTTGATATTTCTCAGTCTGCACAAACTGCAATTTGTGTATTAGGTAAATTCACCCAGTGTTTTTGTATATTGGCGTAGTTAATAATTCCTAGCTTTCTAGGCATTACATGTCGCTTAGATGTTGTTGAACTCCTTGAGAAACGAGTTAAGTCTCGTTATTCACACAGACAGATTTTTCTGTTTTCGGATGTACTCAATAATGAGGATGAGATGCTTGAAGCGATGGTTGAAAATATTAAAAGTTTATTGTCACTCCAAACATCTATTAGTGGATTATCAGCTACTTGTATATCAAATTGGAATAAACAAGTAAAGCAGTTGGTAAAAAATAAGTCTTTCAGGAGTGTTATTCAAAGGTTTATGGATATTGATATTAGTAAAAGTTGCTTGAAAAATGTGTTGGTATATTTTAAATGAAAAGTATTTTTTCGAATATCTATATTGAAACTTTCAGATCTCTGTTATTTCAAAATTGAGGGATGATAATGATACAATAGCAATTTCACATTTCCAAGAGGAACTCAATAAATTTGAGAAAGATGGAACTATCCAGACTATACAGGATTTGAATGTTTGGAATTATGCCTTATTATAGCTATGAAACATCACGCAGATATTTACAATAAGCAACCAATGAACTTTGAGATGGTTTTATCAAGGTACACAAAGTTTGCCAATGCTAATTCCTCTATACAAAGTGTTCAAAGACCAGTTATCATGAAAGCATTCGAGCATCTGCAGGTAAGGGAAAATATCACATCATATTTGGTTTACGTTATTCCTCTTTTAACCCACTCTGTTGAGTTTCTGTTGACCATGGACTTAAAATCCTTTCAAGAATCTCAAAAGTTTCATTCTTTTTGTAGAAACAAATTCGAATGTATTTCTCACCTAAATGCCTATTATCTTCACTGAAAGACTCATTGGCTGGCATAGCTGCCATACGCATATTCTGTATCATCCACTCATTGAATTGAACATCTTTACGTTTTCCAGGTTTACAATTCAATCCTATTTTTAGAGCAAAGGGAGTCCAATCGACTAAAATAAAAAATCCTCCTTCCGGTATTATTGGTTTCATGCCAGCATTTTTTAACAATCTCATCACTGTATCTCTTTTATTGTTAAGTTCTGTAGGTAATGAATGTATTATGCTATCATTTTTATGCAGTTTTTCTATTTCCCTGTTGTACATAATCGCAAATGTTTCTTGAATAGGTACGTTGTTGCCACGAACAATGGTTTGATGAACTACTTGTACCTTTGTAATAAGTTCTTCAGATGAATATGCTACGCCTAATTCCCATCCTGAAACGCCAAATGTTTTTCCAGGACATACTAAAGTTATCGTTCTTTCCCACATATCTGGCAAAGTTGCAATTCTAATGTGCGTGTTCGGCGGATAAACAATAAATTCATATACTTCATCGGAGAGACAAACTACGTTCCACTTTTTACATAAGTTGGCTATCATTGAAAGCTCTTCTGAGTTAAAAACTTTCCCTGAAGGATTGTTTGGTGTGTTTAGTATGAAGAGTTTGGTATTTTCATTGAAGGCTTCCTCGAGTTCTTCAAAGTTGAGAGTCCAATCAGAAGAAGACAGAGTTTCTTTGGTTTCACTTTCTGTACTGATTCGAAGAGGGACAAATCTGCATTTTCCTCCAGCAATTTTCACCATATGTTCGTAAAAATTGAAGTACGGTTCTATTATGATAACCTCGTCGTTTTCAGCAACTAAACTTGCGATTATGACGTGAAGACTTTGGATACCAGTAGACATTGTTATGAATTCTTGGGGATTGATAGTGCGTTTCAACAGTTCAGAATATAATCTTGCCAAGGCTTCCAGAAGGTTAGGCTGTCCTAGAAGTCCGAAATTCTGGTCTGAGTTTAAGTGTTCAGTCTTCGCTACTTCTGCTAAAGTATCAGTTATTTCTTTCGATGGTAAAAAATCTGGAAATCCAAGCGTTAGATCTAGTGCTTCATATTCACTAACCAATTGACTGATTCTGCTCCAAAGATTTTGTGAACATTGTTGATAGTTCTTAGGTAGTGTGAATTTTTCTTTGATTGTGGACATGATGACTCAATGATTTTGTGCTGTGGATATCGGAATGATTATTCTACCACATTTGTTCATTTATACTGCAAAATGCATTTGATAATAATTAAATTGGTTTCTATCGATAAGATAAGGGTTACGTTGATTAATTTTCCAGATTTTCCTCAAGGTGATATAGGGAAATATTCAAACGTTTGGAGTAGGTTTGAGTAGATAGGTCAGTTATGGATAAACTATTTAATTTGATTTTACATTTTCTAAAAGTCAATTCTCAATATTGTTGATTTGACAGCTTTCCAGTAGGCTACTTCGTGATATCAGGACATTACTGTAAAAAAACCTAATCATACTTGAAATGAAAATAACTAAGTGGAAAAACACTCTATTTTCCCAATGTTCAAAAATTTATTAGTGTTTGTTGGCCTGTGAAAATTTTTATGAGGAAACAGTCCATAAATAATGATGATATTGGAGAATTTTTGGTAGAATTTTTTTTTTATGATTTATACATACAGGGTGTCACAAAATTCGACGTCAACCCGGAACCGGGTGAAAAGGCAAGTAATGCTGGTTGTCAGAAAATGCTTGTCTGAACTGTAATCAAAATTTTGATACCAGCTGCTCTAGGTTTCATAAAAATAGGGCTTGCTTCTCAGAAAAAGATTCAAAATAAACAATTGCCTCGTATCAACTGATTGTATTGAAAAAAAATGTACTACGCAAGTTTGGCATGTTTTGTCAAAAGTTGACGCATTTAGTAAGGATTCCAAAATGGTATAATACTTGTTAAATTGTAGCTGCCGTAGTTCAAATTTATTTTCGATTGCCTTTGAATACACTTTTTCTCAAACTGCTTCCCAGTAAAAAAGTCCAATGGATTCAAGTCCGGTGAACGGGCCGGCCACGAGATTGGAGCAGAACGTCCGATCCATCTTCCGGGAAAAAATGTTACCAGAAAAAAAAAACTTTTGACAAAACATGCCAAACTTGCGTAGTACATTTTTTTTCAATACAGTCAGTTGAAACTAGGCAATTGTTTATTTTGAAATTTTTTTCTGAGAAGCAAGCTCTATTTTTATGAAACCTAGAGCAGCTGGTATCCAAATTTTGATTACAGTTTAGACAAGCATTATTCAAGGTTACGCAGCAGATAAAAGTTGGAAAAAAAAGTTGATATTTGGGGCAACAGAAGCGAAAAGACTCTCACAGGGTGTGGAATTTTGCGTGTTTTTTAAAT
Source organism: Propylea japonica (assembly GCA_013421045.1). Classification (NCBI taxonomy): domain Eukaryota; kingdom Metazoa; phylum Arthropoda; class Insecta; order Coleoptera; family Coccinellidae; genus Propylea; species Propylea japonica. The sequence continues at coordinate 1,926,672 of CM024241.1, forward strand.
GCCCATTATTTTAAAATCATGCAACTTAGATTTTTTTTTCATATTTTTCTGATAACCAGCATCACTTGCCTTTTCACCCGGTTCCGGGTTGACGTCGAGTTTTGGGCCACCTTGTATATGGCAATCATATGAACAGAAATTCAGTACAAATGAATCAATCAGAATGCCCAGAATTTTTTCATAGTTAATATATTTGACTAGCTCTTTAGATATCACATTCTATTCCAGAGTAAATTTTTCGAGTGAACTAAATTTTTCCAATGAGTAATTAGTAATTAATTATTATTATAAAGATCTAATGGTATTTGTTTCTCTTAAAGCATTCAATGAAATTTCTACATAATCTCCCATACGCAATAACATTATTTTTTTCAGGGTTTAGAACTGGTTTCCTTTATCAGTGGCGGAACATGTAGGTTACAAAAAGAATACCAGTTATTCAAACTTGAAGCCACCCCACAACAAATCATGGATGCTGTGAAATCATGTCCAGGTCTACCAACAGAAGTTGTCCAATGGGCTAATAGTTCATTGATTTGAAGATAAGGAATACTTTTTGTTATTGTTAATCGATATATTTTTTCAATAAACTCGTCAAAACGATTCGTTTGTCTTTGATTTCTGTATAGAAAAAAACTCAGTACTGGGATATCATTATAAAATAAAAAAAATGAACAAACGAGCGTTTGGTGAGGCCAGTTCATGGATGGTGGGCCACACATTGATAATTTTGTTAATTTTCGAAGGAAATGTATATTTCGAGTCAGTTTCGTTATATAAATGGTAAATGAAGTTTGACTTTGATACTGAAAAAAGGACAAACAGATTTTATTCAATCTTAAGTACAATTATAAATAATAATACACAAGAAAATCTTCAAAAGGTGAGGTTCAATATCCATAAGTTTGATATCCACCATAATGTGCATTTGCATTATTTGCTCCCCCAGGAAGTCCGCCATTTTGATATGGTCCTTGATTTCCATTGGAAACACCAGAATAACCATTTCCATTGGATAGACCAGGGTAACCATTTACACTGGATTGACCAGGGTAACCATTTACATTGGATTGACCAGGGTAACCATTTACATTGGATTGACCAGGAAAACCATTTCCATTGGGTAGACCAGGGTAACCATTTCCATTAGGAACCCCAGGAAAACCATTTCCATTAGTGGAACCTGGGAAAACATTACCATTCGGAACTCCATACAAAACTGCTTGGTTTCTAGATCCAGGAATCACATTACCTGGTCCAAGATTTATCTGCCTTGTTCTTCTTATTATCATCTTGTTTACTTTATCATCAAAGCTCACATCTCTTTTTCGGAATATGAATGGACTTTGATCGGGTACACCCAGTAGGTATTCGAGGCCTCTAGGTTCAGGCTGAAGGTACAGAGAGCTTTTCTTGGAGTCTGGAGATGTGTTACTCAATAAAGAATTGACGTTACCACTGGTGATTTTGATGTTTTCGGCCTTTGGTTCTTCCAACCAAGAACTTTTACCATTTCCGTCTTCGATGCTGTGGAAGATGCCATGGCCTCCTCGTTTGTTTGTTTCAACTGCAGCCAAGGCTGTGCCAAACAGGGTGATAGAAAGGAAAACCTGTAAAGATGATTTGTTATTATACACTATAAATTTCGAAATGAACAATTTGAAAATACAGGGCTTTCAAAATTGATGCGAAAGGGTGATTCCTCAGATCAATTTATGAGAAAAAGTTCCCATAAGTGTAGGTCCCCTAAATACATTGTTTTCAAGATACAGGGTGTTAAATTTTTCCAAAATGTCTAAAAAAGTGGTACGTCTCTGAGATATTTTTTAAACTAGCAATTATTTTTGAATTCTTAGTTCAATTTGTGACTAAAAATCTCTTCTGGCTTTTTTTCGCATTGAGCATTTTTTTGTAAGAGAATAAAACATCTTAACGCTTATTTGTGGTTATTTTAACGCGTAGTTGGGATGTTTTATTTTTTTTACATAAAAACGTCGCCCCACACGAATAAGTTTATTATCACGAATTGAACTAAGAATAAAAAATAATTGTAAGTTTTAAATATCTCAGTGTAATCTCTTATACAGGGTGTCCCAAAACTCGACGTCAACCCGGAGTTGGGTGAAAAGGTTAGTAATGCTGGTTGTCAGAAAAATATTAAAAAAAATCTAAGTTGCATGATTTTAAGATAATAGCATAGTCTTTTCACTCCTGTTGCCGCAAATATCAATTTTACCAAATTTTTTTTGCTGTGTAACCCTGAATAATGCTTGTCTAAACTGTAATCAAACTTTGTATACCAGCTGCTCTAGGTTTCATAAAAATAGGGCTAACTTCTCAGAAAAAAATCAAAATAAACAATTGCCTAGATTCAACTGACTGTATTGAAAAAACAATGTACTACGCAAGTTTGGCATGTTTTGTCAAAAGTTTGCGCATTTAGTAAAGATTCCAAGATGGTATAGGTAATACATACTTGGTAAACTAAATTGTAGCTGCCGGAGTTCAAATTTGCTTTCGATTGTCTTTGAATACACTTTCTCTTTAACTGCTTCACAGTAAAAAAAGTCCAATGGATTCAAGTCTGGCGACGAGATTGGACCCGAACGTCCAATCCATCTTCTCCGGAAAATTTTTTTTTGGAAACATTTTTTCCCCGTAAGATGAATCGGACGTTCGGGTCCAATCTCGTGGCCGGCCCGTTCACCGGACTTGAATCCGTTGGACTTTTTTTTTACTGGGAAGCAGTTAAAGAAAAAGTGTATTCAAAGGCAATCGAAAGCGAATTTGAACTATACGACAGCTACAATTTATTTAGTATTCAAGTATTATACCATTTTAGAATCGTTACTAAATGCGCCAACTTTTGAGAAAACATGCCAAACTTGCGTAGTACAGTTTTTTTTCAATACAGTCAGATGAAACTAGGCAATTGTTTATTTCGATTTTTTTTTCTGAGAAGTTAGCCCTATTTTTATGAAACCGAGAGCAGCTGGTATCAAAATTTTGATTACAGTTTAGACATCATGCAACTTAGATTTTTTTTCATATTTTTCTGACAACCAGCATTACTTGCCTTTTTCTCCCGGTTCCTCGTTGACGTCGAGTTTTCGGACACCCGGTATTTTCATAAGTTTAGGTATACCTAAAGCATACAACTTGGCTAAATAATTCTGGAAAATTGTGCGTTTAATCCCATTTTTTGTAGATTCAAAGAACTCTAGATATTAATTTAAAAGCATTGCTAAGTTTTTCATGCGTGGATTGAAAATATATGAACAAAATTCTACTTATTTTTCATTGTTGTATTTATAATTGAAATATACCATCACGCACATACCAAAATTTTGAACATGATTGAACACTTCACATTAACGTGTCACTAACTTCTCTTCAACATTCAACTATTCCAAAGCGTATACACATATTTATCAGTGAAATTGTTATTAATAATTGTTTATTCGTTCTAAGATAAAAAGAAAGCAGTTGGATATCACATTTCTGTAGGAGACCATCAGTACACTAATATATTTATGAAACGCGATAATCTTATTAAACTATTGAATCGAAATTGTCGGACAACAATTAAAAAGAGCACTGACTTGGGATTAGTAGGGGTATTTTCTTGTTGGTTGATTATTATCAGTCCATGCAGTCATCCATCCAAGTACTGACCTAACAAAATGTTTATTTTCTGTTTTCGTGTTTTCACTTTACGTCTGAATGCTAAAATGGCATATTTAGTTTCTACCTCAGAGAAAGAAGTAAACTACTTCCTTTCACTTATTCCTTTCACATTTGCGCAGAAAATATTTAAAAAAATAGAATAACAATTTTTTGAACAGAAAGTCTCTACCTAAAGGGTTTTCCAATAAGAGGTGTTATTTCGAATAGCCCGCTATTTCGATAGATGTCACGTTTAAAGCTGTCATTTTTGACATTTGACAAGTAGAAACTACGCCATTAATAAAAATGGAATGATACACGCTTCAAGAACGCGTTGAAATTATTAAAATTAACTATAAAAATGGTGAAACTTTGGCAGAGACGGTTCGTAAAACTCGAACTTTTTTGGGTCGTCGTGAAGCACCTTGTCATACCGCAATAAAGAAATTGGTGGAAATTCGAGCTGTTGGGACAAGTTAGTGCTGTGTGAAGGATAAAACCCGTGCGCGTCGCTCAAGAACAGCTGAAAATATGGCTTTTGCGAAAATGAGGCTAGACTGCTAGAACAACAGTTACGGTGAATGGATCGCGCTATCGAGAGATGATTTTTTATGACCGAAACGGCGCTACGTGCCACACAAGCAACGAAGCCATTGATCTCTTGCGGAAAAATTTTTCGGACCGTGTTATCTCTCGAAGAGGTGATTACAATTGGCCACCGAGATCTTGTGATTTAACACCTTGCGACTTCTTCCTTTGGGACCACGTGAAAGAGAAGGTCTACGCCAATAGCCCATCTCAAAGATGGAATTCGTGAGACTATCGAGGACATAGGATATGGTCCTGTAAGCGTGCTCGTGGTGGTCATTTGCCTGATGTTATTTTCCACTATCAACGGCATAGCTTCTTTTTTAATGAAATAAAAATCCGATCATTTATATTGAAAAATGGCATTTTTCTTTGAATATCAAAATAACACCTCTCATTGGAAAACCCTTTATATCTGAGAAATATAGTGGAACAAAATTGTCCAAACTTCCATACAAGTTATAAAAACGAAATGTGGTATATGTATTCAAAGTTATATTTTCAGTATAGGCATTGAGTTTAAAAATATTTTTAAACTCAATGGTATAGGACAGCATAAAGAATAGTGTTTTATACTACCCAATTATCCACGTGAAACTTCAAGTGATTCATTTTTAAAAATATTGAAAATGCGATTCCCAACAGAGTGGCCTGTTCGCATCGTTACAAACTGTGATTCAACATTCAACCAATGAAATGAATGCTGACGCGTACGTCACGCTCAACCGAATTTTGTTCAAGCAATAATATAACGAAAAAACTTAAAGAATCATTCTGCCCTGAGTAATAAAAAATTAGGCAACTTACATGCACTGATAACCATGATGTCATGTTGCCACGTGATTCAAAACAAAATTTGAGAAAACATCCTAATAAGCAATCAATTCCTACTTTGATAAATGGAAATTCCATTTGCAATAAATACAAGTCAATAAAGCATTATTTGTTTTCTACTTCAGATTATTTGATTTGACATACTTCGAAGTTAAAATGTGTGTTTTGCTTGCCTTCAATTTTCTTGGAATAATACAGAGGTGCTGTAAGTTCAAGACAGGAGATAAACTATTAGCAGGATCCAAACAATATATATTTTGATTTTGTTGTAAGAGAAAGCCAGAACGTTAGTAACTTTGAGTGAACTAAAACATACACTGCCGAAATGAAGGTCTTTATGGTGAGTCACTTTTATTTATTATATTTATTTGATATATTAATTTTGGAGGCTCTTAATATTTGTCAAACGCGCCATAACGTTTATTATTTGTAGCAAGTTTTTCGAAATCCTTTTGGAAATTGCTGCATTCTTGATGTGTACTATACAGTGTGTTTGGTCACGAGTTAGCGATTTCTTTAGACATAAAGGTCCTACCGATGTGAAAAAAATATTTTTTGAAAGATGATACTACCACCTTTCATTGAAGTATAACAATATAAAAACATTCGAATTGATAACGCCATAAAGAAATTCTTTAAAAAAGTTCATAGTGAAAATATGTACGGATTTTCTCAGTAAATCCGCAATGGTACAAGAACTAGCACATTGAAGTATAATTTTTTCAATGATTTAACACGGAAGGACACGTTATAAGTTATAAGCTACAAAACAATACTCACATCATTTCTGTAAGTTACATAATTTGAGAGATATTGTTGTTCGAACATGACCCTTATGAAAATTGGTAAAATAAAAAAAACCTCAGTACTGTACTTCGATAATTTTCAATGAGCCTATAAATTGAAGATTGTATTCATTTCGATGATTACTATTTTCAATTTATCTATGTTTCTAAAATTTGTTAGATTAGCCTCCATAAAGGCAAAGAATTTTTTGTTTATCATTTTTTCTTTATCTTAAAACAAATTAATCATAAAAATTGCTCAAAATGGCCGCGTCTGCTCTGTAGACAGGCAGTGGCCTTCATGACGACTTGTCTTGTGTCTTTTGCTCGCGTAGTGATCATGTTCGAACAGCAATAACTCTCAAATTATGTAACTTACAGATATGATGTGAGTGTTGTTTTGTAGCTAATATCCTTGCGTGTTAAATAATTGAAAAAAAATTATACTTTAGTGTGCTAGTTCTTGTAGGTACTATTGCGGATTACTAAAAAAATCAGTACATATTTTACTATGAACTTTTTTAAAGAGTTTTTTTATGGTGATTTCAAGTTGAATGTTTTTATATTGTTATAAATTCAATGAAAGGTGGTAGTATCATTTTTCAAAAAACATTTTTTTCACATCTGTAGGACCTTTATGTCCAAAGAAATCGATATTATTTGGAAGGGTCTACGAAAATAAAAAGTAAATTTAAAATGGGGGCTACTCCAAAACTAACGGGGTAAACTTCCAAGTTTGGTTATTTTTGTCGATAATATTAGGTATATTTGATGACCTTAAATTATCAGTCATGACCAAACACACTGTATAAGAGATTTCACAGTTCTAGCATTGGAAAATCTTAATAATGGGGTATAAAATCCTCAGCAAAAACACTCTGTCAACACGTTAAAGTGCAGTGATATTGGATTTCATTAAATAATAGAAATTGATACAAATTTTCTAGTTCAGATTCATATGCATTGAAGCAATATTCTGAAAGCTCATCTGAAAAAACAATTTGACGAAAAAATTCAAGAAAGCCCTGAGCAGGTACTTTTGAGCGCTCGTTCATTGGTGAAACAATGGGGCTACTACCCCAAAAATAATATTCTGGAAATTGTTCGAGAACTGAAAAAAATTTCATTTCGTTTGGTTTCACCCTTTTCGATTTGGCTTGTTAACGAACTTAACTCTGAAAATCTCAAGTCTCTAGGGCCTAGGGCAACGCCTTCGAAAGTTATCGTGCTTACGGCCGGACGGCTCCACGGACAGAATTGAATTTGACGACGGATTCGTCATCAGGGAGCGAACCCTATCGTTTGAGACTCTTTTCGGGTCAAAATTCGAAAATTATGGACTTTTGGGCAAAACGAAATAGCACTCGTTTAAGTAGTACGAGCGCTCAAAAAGGTGCTTGTGATTAATATCATTTTAGGCGTCGTTTCCTTCAATTTCATCTTGTGATCTATCTAAAGCTGAATTCCTTATCCAGAACACCATCTTATCGAAGTTACAGGTAAAAATATATCGAAAAAGAAAAATAGTAATGCAATTTCATTCACGACCTCCCTTGAATACCAATCCAAAAGCGTAGGAATGGTAAAACGAATAAAACTGACACCAATTCCTTTATCCCTAGTTTGCTAAAACTCGATCTGTTTGTATCCAATTTGACACTGACGTCAGATCTTTGCACAACGTTAACAAAGTTGAGGAACTTTTAATGGAAACTCGCAGAAAGGACGCTTAGTCACCCGAACTGTATACCTACTCATTGTGCATGAAAAACAGATCTGGAGTATTTGAAATCGATCGTTGGACTGATAAATAACCGGAGTGAAAAATGGAAAAAAGAGGCTATTGTGAAATACGGAAGCGTCATCTAGCGGACTAATGAAAACAGGCGACATGCTGGCGAAATTAAATTTGAGACACCCATTTTATTCTTGAAATACCGCAGATGTGTCCTGAAGAAAATGTTAATTTTTCCTCTTCCATCTAACGTTTCTCCATTTCATACAGGGTTGTTGGTATCACTTACTTCGGGAGGTTTTTTCTGTATGAAAAAATAATGACATTGTGATATAATTTATGTATACCTACTCATCAACGCTGGTCTATTGGCGTAGACCTTCTCTTTCACGTGGCCCCAAAGAGAAGAAGTCGCAAGGGGTTAAATCACAAGATCACGATAGCGCAATCCATTCACCGTAACTGTTGCTCCAACCACATTTTCGAAAAAGTAAGGTCCAATGACCCCGCCGGACTATAAACCGCACCAAACAGTCACAAGTTGAGGATAGAGAGGCTTTTTAACAATAACTCTTGGGTTTTCCGAGCCCCAGATGCGACAATTTGCTTGTTGACGAAGCCACCAAGGTGGAAATGGGCCTCACCACTCAAGATGATTTTTCGATGGATTTTCATGCATTTCACGACCCAATCAGCCAAAGACACGACGTTGTTGATGATTGGCCGGCTTGAGTTCTTGTGTTAACTGAACTTTATAAGCCTTAAGACCCAAATATTTATGCAAAATACGGTTTGTAATTACGTTTGTGGAATGCATAATTCCAAAGAACGACAAGGAATGGATAAACCTAGGTTTTCTTCGACACTTTCGGCTACAGCAGCAATATTCTCGTCTGTTCTTGAGCGACGTGCACGGGTTTTATTCTACACATCACTAATTTTTCCACCAATCTTTTTATTGGGGTCCGACAAGTGCGACGACCCAAAAATGTTCAAGTCTTACGAACCGTCTTTGCCAGATTTTCACCATTTTATAGTGAATTTTAATAATTTCAATGCGTTCTGGAAGCGTGTATCGTTCCATTTTTATTAATGGCGTAGTTTCTACTTGTCAAATATCAAAAATGACAGCTTCAAACGTGACATCTACCGAAATAGCGGGTTATTCAAAATAACACCTCTTATTGGAAAACCCTTTAGTTGATGCTGAAAATGCTCTCCCAACCTCTACTTTGACATGCTCCCAGGCAATGGTAAAACTCGTCTATTGAATTCCGAAAGAATCTCCTAATCACGACCAAGATATCACTGATGATGATTAGGTAAACAAAAAAAAAGTGCGGAACTATCATCTATACTAATATTACAAAGAGGAAAGATTTGTATGTTTGTGGGTTTGATACGAGTTAACTCATAAGCTACTAGACCGATTTCAATAATTCTTTCACCCTTAGAATGCTACACTATCCCTGAGTAACATAGGCTATACTTTTCACCAGAGAAAATAAAGGAAACCTACTAAAACTTCAATAATAAAAAATATGAGTACCAAAATCAGCCATGATCAGCTATTTTCAGGTGCTCTGCTAAAACCGTAAGACGTACATGATGGAAACAATGTATGACGGAAATGTACCTCTTCAATAGTTCTACAAAAATGTCCGTAATAGCATATATCTATCTTTCAAAGTTTACTCGGTATTACCTTTTAAAGGTATCCGAATGTTTCTCAAAATTATGCATTATTTGGGAGTATTTTTTTATGAATACGCTATTGATCCTTATCCATTTAAATACGTCGTTCATACCCAGTATTTAATTTAGAACGAAATTGCTTTTTACATCATTCAATTATGATGAATACACCAAAATGCGTCTCCGAGGTAGGCACTAGGCGGGTAGGAGAAGGTACCGAGGTGTGTGAGGGATGTATGAATGTATTTTGGATTGCCTGAATCCCGTATGTTTATGATCACAAATCAGATCAACAGATGGCGCTGCAGTCGTTATTTAGGTTATTCATCTACTCTGCAACTAAACGGCTGGATCGAATTGAATGAATTTTTGTGTATACAGAACAACGTCTGTTGGGTCTGCTAGTATCCTATAAAAATAATATCGCCGCTTCCTCTCAACACTCAATTTTCTCTACTTTCTTCTCAGAATATATCTTAATCATCACTTTTTCATTTCAGTCAATATTCCTAGTGGTTTTGGTGATTGCCCTGGCTCACTGTACACCATACGGTCCTAGAGACAGAGATACCGAAAGACACCACACCAGAGATTCCTCAACCAGTATACAGAGGGTTGATACTGACCGTTGGGGTGGACGTGGAGGAAGTGACTGGAACAACAACCGCAACAACGGGCAGTGGGGTACCATTGGGGGTGGTGACAGACAAGAAGGGTACGGAAGAGGTCACACTTCCATTTCTCGTGATGAACCACGTCGTTATTAGAAGCTATGGTGCTGGAAGGTCATCAATATTTGAGTGATTCTGTGTCAGTTGCAAGAACGTCCATTAAAATTTAAAGGTCCATTAAACTCTTAATCCTCCATTATTACAAGGAACTAATGGAGGATTAAGGATTTAATGGACCTTTAAATTTTAATGGACGTTCCTGCAACTGAGCATCTGACGCTGATATTTTGGAATGTGAAAGTTATTTAAGTTTTTTTAATTATATGAATACTGTCTCTCTAGATGGAAATTTTGTAGATATTATACTAATTTCAATACATTTTAATACATATTGAGAATATTTATTTTCTTCGAAAAAAACGTTCAAATGTCATTCCAATTTGGAATTTTAATTTAATATATTGTATTGAAAACAAACATTGAGAAGAGCCCTGAGCAGTTGCTATTGAGAGCTCGTTCATTGGTGGAGCAATAATGCTTTTAACTCAAAATTTTTTATAGGACTTGTGATTAATGCTTAGTAAAAATCAATTATAAAAAAAATTTAAATCTATGGTTCAGATGCTGCGATCCTCTTGATATTTGCATGAACATTCAGTATATCAATCCTCTTTCACAAAATGAATTTTACTTGAATCAGATATCTTGTTATGGAAATATGAAGATTTTGCTTTTCAATATTCCAATTGAATTTTCTTTGGTTCTGTCGATACCATGACCACATAATTTGCCTAAGGTTTATTACAGGCATCTTGCATGTGGTCACAAAATTTCATTCTGATTGGTTCCGTTTTGTCTGAGATATTGAGGAACAAATTTTGAAATGACCATATTTATGGAACACCTGTACAATTTGGTTGGTTAATGAACTTAAAACCGCTGCATTAGGGTAACAAACTCACCCTGAAAATCCCAAGTCTCTGAGATAATCCCTTGGAAAGTTATCCTGCTTACGGTCGGCCGGACGGCTCCACGAACAGAATTGAATTTGACCACGAATTCGTCCTCAGGGAGTTAAACTTCATCGTTTGAGAGCATTTTCGGCTCAAAATTCTAAAATACAGACATTGGGGCAAAATTATACAGCACTCGTTTAAGTAGAACGAGCGCTCAAAAAATGATTGAGAAATATAGGTTTTTTCTCAAGTTCAATTGGGAGTAGTAACGAAAATATGCTTAACCAAATATTCACGTGAAAGGGATTCATGTTGAGGGAATCGATTAGGCATTACATGAAAACAATTCAGCCAACTTCTTAGTTCTTTATCTCTAGCCATTTTTGAGATTTTTGTAAAAAACACTTTTTTCGATTTATTTTTTTTTCTCTTGTGAAATCCGAAATTTTCGAATGGTGATTTTTTCTCTTGATTCTTTGCATTTAAAGAAATAGACGTATAATTTTTTTTTATGAATTTCAGCTGAAAAATCGATTCTTAGAAAAAAATAGTGCCAAACTTACCATAAAGAACGGCGGGATTTCCCTTGAATGTTTTCGATGTTTCTCAATAATTATCGAATATATTCGAGAGAATATGAAAAATCTTCATTTTGAAATGTTCAGGGAGGTTTTTACTTGATAAAGTGGTAATTCAGTGTTTTTGTAGTGAGAAAAGTGACTTTCAGGTGAAATATTTTTCGGACTTTGGGGCTCATATCTTCCAAATTAAGACAGATCTCCAATTGTTTTTTCACTAATATTGTTCAGGAGGCCAATATGAACACAAAGGTACCAACATTTGATGGTTATCTGCTGAATCCCAAAATTCAAACAGTTTTAATTTTTTTTCAAACGTTCCACCAATTTTAAAAATGTAAGAGAATTCCAGGGTACAATGGACCAAAGAAGACATTTTATGTCTTAAATGACGGTGGACAATTTTGAAGAACACCGAAAAACAATGACTATAATTTTATTTCTTACCTGAAAACCAATTTTTCAGGTGAAATTCATAGAAAAATTATACGTGCAAAGAATCAGAGAAAAATCACCATTCGAAAATTTTGAATTTCACGAGAGAAAAATCAAAAACAGTTTTTTACAAAAATCTCGAAAACGACTAGAGATAACATGTGAAAGTAGTGGACACCTTTGTTTAATCACGGAAATATATGATCGAAAAAACTTTTTTGTATTTCTATTACCAGATAGGTATAGCTCCCAAAGTGACAATTCAGTGTTCACAAAAAGTTTACAAAGCAAAGTTATTGACTTACCTATTCGATTTTATGACTTGTTTGTCCATTGATCTTTTTGCAAAACAAATATTTCCGTTTACCATTTGAAAACTAAGAATACATGTCACAATTTTCATCGAGTAGGTACTCAAATTTGAATTACTGAATAATTGGGCATTTTTCTTTCCATGGAATGTAACATTCTTATTTTATTTCTTTTGGACGTTTCAGCAATAAACTCAAAAATTGGAAAGATTGAAGACATATTATTATATCACACAGAATTTAATCATAAACTTAAAAATATCAGGAACATTTTTTGTACAATTTTGTTCAATCAGTAATGACCACCATGACCTCCATGAGCGCCATGACCACCATGACCTCCATGACCACCTCCAATACCTTGTCCTCCGTGGTGAACACCTCCTTGTCCTCCAATCAGACCTCCTTGTCCGTGACCACCGCCATAACCTCCTCCAAGACCTTGTCCTCCTCCCAAACCTCCATGGCCTCCGTGACCTCCTCCCAAACCTTGGCCTCCGTGGTGGACACCTCCTTGTCCTCCAATCAGACCTCCTTGTCCGTGACCTCCATGTCCACCGCCATAACCTCCTCCAAGACCTTGTCCTCCGTGGTGGACACCTCCTTGTCCTCCAATAAGACCTCCTTGTCCGTGACCACCTCCATGGCCTCCTCCCAAACCTCCATGACCTCCATGGCTACCTCCTCCCAAGCCTTGGCCTCCATAGCCTCCTTGGCCACCGCCATATCCTCCACAGAGGGCAGTGCCTACCATAGCGGCGAATAATGTGATAACCTAAAAAATTAAGATGATATGTATAACCGTAATATTATTTATCTTCTATTATTAATTGAGTGAAAGAACAATGTAAAGATAATGTTTTAAGATGAAAAAGTTTTGCCATCACATGAGAATTGAAATTTGAAAACAACAAATGAAGAAAAGATGAAAAATAATTTCGAAATTCAAGCTCGGATTGTGATAAAAAATTTAAATTGAATATAAAATAAGACAGGGTCAATAGGAACTATTGAAATTGGCAGAACTAAAATTGAAAATTCATTTTTCAACCGGAGATAAATGAAAAAATAGAAGAGTAAATTATTGTCAACTTAAATTCAGTACATAAATCATGAATTGAATGAATAGGTACATATATCTACTTATACTCGGATGGAAAACTTCAGCTTTCAAAAAACATTTATAGCAGAAAGTATGTCATGAAAAAACAAGATTACAAATAAATAAAAAGAGGAATTAGTTTCCATACGATAACAGGTATTACCTATTCAGATGAGAGAGAGAGAGGAATGTTCCAAAATATGAATTAAAATTCATAAGAATTTTTTAATGAAAAACTTTCTGCTTATCTCAAATTGAAGAAATTATTATGAAGAAATATAATAATATAAAATTCACGAATAGAGAGATACACCAACAATATCCTTTGCAATTCATAAAAATTTAAATGTAAAGTTATTCTTTTACACACATGATATTTAAGACAAATTGTTTTATGAAGTGAATAAATATATACACAGTAAGTCAAAAGGTGTGACAAACTTTCCTATTGAAGCATTAGAGAACTGAAGTTATATAGAATAATGCCATTTTTCTTCAATGCAGCTTGTCGTAATTACTTATTCACTACTAACCCCGTATGTTTTTCCATTGCGATGAAAAATCAGTTCCATCATTAAAGAAGAAAATTATTAAAGTAGACAGAATTGCCATGAAAAACAAGATTACAGAAAAATATGAAAAAAGAAAACATATTAAGTTTGTCGCACTTATAAACTGATTTACTGTATATGTTTCTATTTTTATGGAAAATCAATTTAATCGTTAATAAAGCAGAAAATTTTGCCATGAAAAAATAATATTACAGATAAATGTGAGAAGAAAAACTTGTTTCCATACGATAATAGATGTTATTCAATTTGAAACATGATTAAAAAAACATTTCTCATAGAGCAGAAATATAATAATATGAAATTCACGAATGCATCAACAATATCAATTGAAATTCATAAGAGTTCATGTATGAAAAGTTTTTCTTTTACCCATATGATATGAAAAAATGTTTCATTTGGTGTATTGTTTTCTCGAATGAAAATATGAAAAATATCTATTTGAATCAGAAAGTTTTGAGGAAAATTTGAGAATAACGATGAAAAATGTATAAATAAAAACACAGTTTGAAACTTACGAAAAGTTTTGCCATATTTGAAGATGTCTCGACTGCTAACAAGTGAGGACTGTTCTTCCGATGATACTAAACCTGTTCTTTTATACCTAAGGGAAAAAAGATAAACGTGTTGATCCAAAATATTCGTTGTTTTATCTCAAGACTGGTTCCAGGATGACCTTAACTTAATCAAACGTCATCGAGGAGAATTGTTTATAGATTTGTTTTTATTTTTCCTTAGATAATAGACCCCAACAGATCGCGAACTTGTAAACAAATTCGGAGAAAGTATTTGGATCAATTCTGGGAAAAGTTGTGGGGGAATATTTTTGAAAAATGAATTGTTGGAATACGGAACTTTGGGATTTCCATAGACTGCACGTGTTAAGTGTCTGAAGAAGTTAATGATGAAGCCTTGTCTTTCTTTGTTTGTCTCACCTTTGGTTATTGATTGAGCTTATTGTGAGAAGATGTGTGATGAGGTAATGTTGTTTGAATCAAGGAGTTATATCCTGTTTGTTATTAGTGGCCACTGTTGAAGATTCAACGTTAATTTGAATATGTATGGGAAAAATTATGGTTTTGAGTCTTGTTTATTGTAAAGCAAATGTTTGGGTTGAATAAGTATTTAGTTATTTTGTTGTATCTACCGGCTGGAGAAGGTAGGTATGTTTTTTCAAAGTATTGCAAATTTTTCTCGTTCATAAGTGTTTTAATTTTTGTTGGGCCATAAACATTGAAGGTTTGTTAATTAGAATATTACTTTGAATAAATTGTTTATAATTGACATAACAATATGAATACAAGTTTAGATTTTTACTGCGGTGAAAAATAAATGATTTTTTGGTTCTGTATTCATGGGAAGTAAGATGGTCAACAAATGTTCCAAAAGGTTCAAAGGATTTTCAGGAAATACGTTCACTTTGTGTCAGTTCACTCTCGAATTTATTTTTGTTTTTCGTTTATTTATATTATACAAGAGGAAAATAATAGAGTTTCTAAGAAAGTGTGTTGAATTCAAAGGAACTGTATTTTGTCTGAATATTTTTTTCGGAAGAGTGCCACAAAAAACAAAGCGGAAATTTTTAATATCAACATTGATTATTTGTTACCAGCTTTTTTAAGTTTCTCTTGTAGTATTTTCTCGTATCAGGATATCACTTTTGTCAGGCACAATAAAAATGAGTTGATTAAGATCAATTATGTGAAAATCAATTCTGTCAATACTAAGAGGATTGGCTTCAGCGGTGAATTTATGTTCTTGAATCATAAGTAGTTGTAAAAAAGCTATGAACTTTGAATTTTTATACTTTATTTATTGCTCTTTAAAAGGTTTGAAATTGAAGGATAGTTCAAGATTCAATGAGTTCAATTATAGTATCATTCTCTATTAATTTCATTATTCATAGAATGTATTTTGAATTTCCTTCAATTAAATAGGTGTAGTAAAGGATTTTATCATCATAGACTAACATAATTGAAATCATTATATCTGTGAAGAAATTCTTTGGCTTATTAGGTAATATTTAGAAAGAACTTTCTCTGAAGATATCAACGGAAAAAACTTTATATGAACGTATGTCGTGAGATATTAACTTTTAAGATACCTACAGGTAAAGTTCCTGAAAATATCATTTTTCTTATTATCACAATGATGTCATTCCATGAAATTGGTACACTGCATCAATATCATTTCATATTTATTTATCCACATAAATATCAGTAGTGAATTGTACGACACTTCTTTTCAAACTAAATTTTTCCTAAATTCTGATTCATTTTTTAACAACATCGATCTATTTCACTGCGCATATCGAAAAATAAAATTGTTATTCTTCAACTACTTTCTAAACCGCTGTTAAAAATAATAAAATTCTTTTTGGTTTAAAAAATAGTTATATAATCAACTAGGTTATTAAAAACAGCTACTAATGGCCAAGATATTAAAAGTGCGAGACCATTAGTCGCTCGATTAATAACTGAGTTGATTGCCAGATTTTTCCGACGATCTCGATATGAATTGTGTATGAATTGTTGATTGCAATACATTCTCATTTTGCAAAAGACTTACACTTGACATAATGAAATTTCTATGGTATCTATGTTCCAGTAGAGTTTTCACATTCTTGTAGTGCTTCTGAATACTTTGTGAACGGTTTTGCCATGAGGATTGCACATTAAAATAGCATATATTGAGCATTAAATTGGGTTATTAATGATCAATTTCGTACACATTGAAATACCCTTTTATTTTGAGATCTACGGAAAATATATATTAATGAAAATCTGTGTACTTATCAATTTCATAGGAATATCTGCAATTTTAACATTGTCATTACAGATTTTTTTTCTCGAAACTTAATCTCCCTGTATTTTGAGAGTTAACGAATACGTTCCTATTAAACTTTTTTATAAATGACTCGAGAATGTTTACCTAAGTCAACCAATTTTTTTCTACCAAAAAAAATGTTATAATTTTGGTATAATTTCCTTCTTAAAATTTAATACTCCATCACAAATTTCGATTAAATTTGAAGATATACCTATTCTAGGTGATTTGACGACAAGGTGGAACTTTCTTGCTAAACCAGTTTGTGAATTATTTGCTCAGTTGCAGGAACGTCCATTAAAATTTAAAGGTCCATTAAACCCTTAATCCTCCATTAGTTCCTTGTAATAATGGAGGATTAAAAGTTTAATGGACCTTTAAATTTTAATGGACGTTCCTGCAACTGACACTTAATCTCTTATTCAAGCAATCAAGCTCAATGTCCTGTTATTTTTATCTTTTGTAGATATGCACCTGTTTTTGATTTTGTTGCTAAGGGTATACTGTTATGTCTGGTCTTGTATCTGAGGAAGTTGTCAAGAGTTGAATATTCTTTTCGGCTGATGTTTAGGAAATGTTCCTATCATGAGTTCAGCGGTTTTCAAAAGTCAGTCGTTTTTATTTTGTATGTGAGGAGCTAATTTATTATTGAATACAATGAAAGTTGAGACAAAAAAGATTCATTGATTATGAAAATCATTATAGTTTAATTGCTACCATTAATTCTTTCTTCATAAAGAGTTCGATGGATATTTAAATAATGTTATTGTATATACCATACGAGAATGACATATATGGGCCATAAGGAAAAAGAGATTAATTTTTTCAATTCTGATCTATTTCAATACAAATAATAACAAATTTTATAAATACGAATATGGTATGTGTAGGAATTGTAGGATAAAAAATTACATATGATCTTGAAGTGAAGTGGATAGTTTTTTTAAGTTCGCTTTTTTCAAAAGTGCCTGTTTCCCCTCTTCCAATATTGTTATTGCCCCCTCCAAGTTTACCAGCTCCATGTGATGGCTTCGAACCACCTCCAAAAGGTCCTCTTTCAGCATGTTGGTTGAACCCACCCCCATAGCTTGGAGCTACTAAACTAGCCAAAAGGAGGATGGCCAACATGAAGAAATGAATCTGAAAAAATAGAAAATACAATTTTTGTTGATATTTAGGTCGTGTGTTGGTACCAAGTAGCATAAAAATATTCTCTGTGTTTCGTAAGAGATCTATATATTATGGTATATTCGGAACCTTTCAAAACGTATATCAACATATGTGGCAACTATTTGAGGGTCTTAAGACGTTTTTCCAAATATCTGAAGAGGCTTTCAAATTTCAAAGATGAAGAACTCTCATTCATTTGCAATTTCCATCTTCAAATAATCTTAGGATAAAAGTTTTCAACCAACAGCTATATATTCTAAGTATATTTACAATGATTCATTATGTAGATGAGGCTTCAAATATGAGTGTTTAACAAATCAGTTATTCTGAATATGAAAATTCAGATTGGTATACGAAATCCAAGATCACCTTGTAGGTTATGGTCATTCTATTTTTATTTTCAGAGTTGTATCAAAATGTTTTCTTCTAGGTACCGTACCTACGGGGTTCATATTGTATAAGTAAGTGTTTGTGAATCTTCTAAAATCAAGATTTGAATATCAGAAATGTTTATCTGTTTTTCGAGTGAACATTTTCATGCTCTCCAGAAAGAATATTGATTATTGAATTTATTCAGAGGGCAAGAACAGTATTAACTCGTTTTTGGAATGTAATTCGCTAGGTTATTTCGGTGATTTCAATAATTTCTTTTTCGAAAGCCTGACTACGAATCAAAAAACATAACATGGTCGCTATGATTTTCGAAGCAACAATGAAGTATTTCTAAAATGACAATGATAATATCTAAAAAGTGAAATCTATCTTTGAATTAATCATTGTAACAACTTACTATATATTTTCCAACCATTTTTTTCTGAATTCGATATACACCACGTCGTTTGTTAAGACTACTGATTCGAATTCGAAACAGAACGTTTATAATGCTAAATTGAGTTGCATTAAGGTGAAGTCCCTCGTCCAAAATGTTAATCAGGATTTCGGGGAATTGCTGAAGGCTTACATCATAAAATTTTTCATTTTGTTATTTGGATTTCCTTATCATCAGATTGAGAATATGTTTTGTTTATAAGGATTATTATTAGAGGCCGATATTTACACCATAATTATAAACATAATACGGAGGATAATGAGTCTGGAATGATAAAATTCTCATTATTGGAGCAGTGATAACATGGAACAATTTTAATTTTTCCATGTAATCATCGAGGATTACTCGGTACATATGTTCTTGTATATAAATCATTGAAGTACAAAAGAAATAGACAGAAATAAGTTAATGAATTCGAAGTTTCTTCAAATTTTCGCCGCTTTTTGTATTGCCTTGAGCCTATTTCTTTAATGTCCTTCCTCAATTTTCAAGAATATAACCAGAAATTCCACGATATTGGTTTTTTCATTCTTATTCGAACTACTTTTTTGAGCATTGTTATACCTGTGTATGCTAATCGCTCTGTATATTTCCACTGAAAATCCGACGTAGAACCAGTAGATGAAAGCTTCTGGACCAAATTTGACCATAAATTCATTAATTTCTAAGATGAAGCTGTAAAATTTCTTCTCCAGAAAAAAATGATAAACTTGAGGAAAATAAACAATAGCTGCCAAACTTCTGAATGCATTTGTACAGGGTTTTTCACTATAATTTGACCCCCCTTTAACTTTGTTACTAAAAGAGATACAGAAAAATGTTTCATACAAAAATTTCACGAAATCGACTGAGATTTTACAATATGAATTCACATAATGGAATATATACAGGGTGGCCAACATATTGATGGCAACTTCATTTTTTCAAATGGAACACCCTGTATATTTTTCCATATTTGGCTAGCTCTTTTTCCCCTGATTTCGAATATGTAACATATGTTGGTCTATCTCTTTTATTCTGAGAACCACAGAGTTTAAAATTTTAAGAACCACCTGGCAAGATCTGTAATAAATTTACAACAGTGGCAGAGTGCGTTTACTGGAAATGCTAATTTTTGGAGTTATGTTAACGTCAATGGGAAGATATACAGGGTGAACAATATTGAATGCAAATATATTTTTTCAAATGGGACACCCTGTCCTGTATATTCTTCCCTTTTTGGATAGGCTATTTCCTCCTGATCTCGAATATAAATGCGTATGTGGATGTGTCTCTTCAATTTTCAGAGTTTCAAAGTTTTGAAATGATGACACCGAATAAAAAATATGTGAAATACCTACAGAATTCTTTATATCCAAACAATCTATTTAAAAGTATTACATATTTTAGAATGAATACTTAACAAATACTTAACCAATGAAAAATTATAAACTATGGTAGTATGGTAGAATAACATCAACTGTAGAAATTGCTCGAAATGACCACCTTCAATCCTATCGTTTTCTCAAGTTGTTCAGACTATTTTTGATAGCATAATTATGGCTCTGATTCAAGTTAGAAATTAAAGCATCAAAATTTGTTTTTAATCATCACAATATTATCATAATTCTTTGTGCGTGACAGGATTAGTTCCGAATTATGGGTTCAATATTGGTGATTTTATATCATTAATATTATTCTGCGCTTTCATTGATTATATCATTATTACATTTTTCCTTCAGGAACGTGTCCAACGGTTTTAACCAATCCAAGATCAAATTGTCCATTTAAATATTCACGAACTTCCAAAACGCTATGCCTGATGGTTCTTGAAATTTGAAACTCT
Organism: Propylea japonica; assembly: GCA_013421045.1. Lineage (NCBI taxonomy): Eukaryota > Metazoa > Arthropoda > Insecta > Coleoptera > Coccinellidae > Propylea > Propylea japonica. The sequence goes on from CM024241.1 coordinate 1,947,247, forward strand.
GTGGGGCTCAGAATAAGAAAAATAGACCAACATATGTTACATATTCGGAATCAGAGGAAAAAGAGTTAACCAAATGTGCAAAAATATATAGGGTGTCTATTTAAAAAATGAAGTCGCCATCAGTATGTTGGCCACCCTGTATATTTTTCAGTTTGTGGAGTCATATCAAAAAACCTCAGTTGATTTCGTGAAACTTTCATACGAAACATTTTTTTGTATCTCCTTAGTAACAAAGTTAAAGGGGGGGTACATTTCACAGGATTTTTTTTGTGCTAAACGAACCAATATTACACTTATCATTATAACAACAGAAAATGGAAATTTTTAGCTAATCAAGAACTCTTTGTACTTATAATATTCAGTTATTACTGTTATGTGGAAATCAAGTTTGAATTATCTGATGAGTCCAGAGAGATTGATTTGTGTTTAATAGCGGAAACTGTATCTAAAATGACCACATCCTGCTCTCTATATTAACAGCTTAATGGAAAATTGATTGGAAGTCATGAATGTTGTCCTATCAGCAGATGGGCGAAATACTCAGATAACTTATTCAACCCTAGATATAAATTATTGAATATTCCTTGGTATTAATTATTGAATAGGTTTTCATTATTATTCCAGATGGTCTGTGAATTGCATGTTTCAGAATTGGTACTTTTAGTATATTAAAATAAACTTTTTTTTCCTGTGACACCATTAATAATGGTGTTAAATATACAGGGTGTCCCGGAAAAAGTGGGAAATCTCTCGGATTCATATAGAACATAAAAAATGAAGATGACAAGATCCATAATTTTTTTCCAAGCGGCCTCCTACGAAGATACGACCTCCTAAATGACGCCACTAGAAATCCATTCTAGTGGAATAACTACTCAAAATAATTGATGAAAATTTGATATGATTAATAGTATTAAGGACCTCTCAAATCACCGCCCTCAAATTTCAATTAGCTTGTTCAGTTTACTAGGGGCGGACTGGGTTAAACATTTAAATGCTTACATTTTTAACACCCTGTATGATAAGGTGCTAAAAAAACAAATTTGGATACCTGAACATTAAGCTAAAGAAAACGTACACTTCTTCAGTGTCGATAAAATGAACCGTTTTCGCAAAAAAAATAATGAAAGAAGTAAGTAACTGAAGTCGTATCTTCGTAGGGAGGACCGCTAGGAAAAAAAATTATGGGAACTTGTCATCTCATTTTTTTATGTTGTATCTGAATCCGAGAGATTTCCCACATTTTCCGGGCCATACAAGTATATTCCTATCTAATTTTTCACCTAAAATTTGAAGCAACTATTTTTAATTAAATATTGAAAATGCTATTTCTATACACGTTGGTTTGAACGTCGCACCATGATGACGTATGAGCAAGCTTAATCAGTGGAGATGACGATTCACAACAGTGTGGTCAGTTGGAATAGTTGTAAACAGTGATTCAACATTCAACCAATGCTTATAGCTTATTTCGATGATTTCAATAATTTCCTCTCGAAAACCAGACAACAAAACAAAATGCTATGATTCACTATGATTTTCTGGGGGTCCATTATTTCCGAAATGATTCTTTTCGGATATCGCTAGAAAAACCGATTGTTTTTCTCTGATTTTTTTGCTTTCTTTTCCAAAAAATGTAAATTTTGATCGATTGGAATTATTCTCCAATGAACATGTGAATAATATGGAAAAATCGAATATACACTACATTTGGAATTATTCAGTCTTTTTTTTTCGATATGTCTCATTACGTAATAGATGTAGAAATTTTCATTACCGATATTATATACATAGTCGGAAAATTTGGGTTCCATATTTAAATACAGTGAAACTTCCCTATAACGAAAGCGCTAAATCCGCTTTATAAAGAAATTTCGTTATACAGAAAATTTGTTTCTATAGTCGGCAATGGTCGACATCACTGATAAATTTAAGTTTATGATTCAAACTTAAGCACTTCCTTTGACATTTTTGCACAAGTTTCGCACTAGCGTAATGTTAGATTGAAATAAAAAAAGCTAGGGGTGTATTTAAAACTGTTTCAGAAGGATCCCTCTGCCCACCGTAATGATTTAGTTTAAGATCGGGATTCATTACATACGTCCGGAAAAAAAATTCCGAAAAAACCCACCCTTATATGTACCTTCTTACCAATACCCATTCAAAGAGTGATGTTCTTTGAAAATTTCGTTATAAAGAGAAGTTACTTCGTTGAGAGGGTGTTTTTTAATGAGGAATTTGGATTCTAGGTGCAATGTCTTGTACGAGATTCGTTATACAGAGAAATTCGTGATACAGAAGTTCGTTATAGGGAAGTTCCACTGTATCTCTAAAGTAATACTATTCAGTTTCACTTCAAGGTATTCAAGTCTTTAGGTCTTTATTTTCAAGTTATACTCGATCATTACTGGATTATACGTGGAAAATTCAGCCAAAATTTTCGTTTTTTGAACCCACTCTGAAAATGTAATCCATACACCTTCAGTTGAGAAGTCACAAGTTAACGATAGACCAGGTAGATTAATTTTGAACTAACTCCTCAAAAATTGATTCGTGATATACTCTGATTCAAACGTTACTTCTTTTCCACAAAAAATCTCTAATTACATACACATACATAAAGTTATAATGATTTATGGCTTCGTTACATACTGGTATAAACCAAGAGGCGTGTCTTCTATTCAAATTAATTGTAGAAGGTGAAACTTGTATACCTATGACGTCACCTCCGATTCGAAGAATAGTCTGGGAATAAAAAATCAGCTGGTTAAAATATACAGTCTCAACTCTCAAGCAAGGTTAGGTTAATAGACTCTTCAGAAAAAAATTCCAATGAACTTGATTATATGATTATTTCGGATTCGAACATTTTTTCATTTCCTGTACGAGGAGTTTATGATCTCATTTATTATTTGAATTGATTAAGAAGTTCCAAGTGGATATTAATTAAGATTTAGTTGGTGATTCATAAAGTGCAATAGCAAAAAATCTTCCCATGAATGATGGAATCACATATATTTAGGAAATAATTGAAGATAATTCATTTTAACTTTGGTCAGGTTTTCAGATTGATCTAATTCTGTGAATATCTATAAGTTTTGCATGGACCTATAATACTAACTGGACGTCGAACTTCTTACTGTCACGTAGAAAAAAGTGAGGCAAATGGCCGCCATTTGCAGTTTGGGGTGAACCACAAATATTTTGATGTTTTATGCCATTTGTGCTCGAATTTTGATTGAAACATAGACGTTCCTTTGAAAGAAGTGATGAAAAACGAACTCTATATATTAGTGTTCTGTGAACTCTCACATTTCGTTCTATTAAAATTATAAATATTTTCGATTCTTGTGATTAGTTATTAAAAAATATTGGTAATCCTATTGTCGGAGACTAGATGATTGGTGTGAAAAAAAACCAACTTTCAAGAAGGCGGCGAGACAGTCGAGTTAGTTGTTTCGTTCGTAACCAAAAAAGAAGCTACCCGCTTCTTCCGGTTTACGAAGGTTCTTTAATAAAATAACGGAGAAGATTAGTTCATGAATATATTGGTACAGATTCTACAGATACACTTTTTCGTTTATAAAAATCTGACATACATGAACTCTCAAAAATAATAATGACAACTAACTCGACTGTCTCGCCGCCTTCTTGAAAGTTGGTTTTTTTCACACCAATCATCTAGTCTCCGACATCCTCCCACCTGAAAAATGTGTGTGGACAAAGGCACATTTTTCACAGACAAAGGAGACAAGTGTCTGAAAAACAATAAACTCAAGAAGTTCATACGATAGTCCTTCAAAAAACACAAAATTTTCCGTTTGACTAAACGAAACGCTTAGGCATTCGGGAAATGCGCCCGCTTCGAGTTGTTCTCGATTTCGACACTCCCGCACTAAAACTGTCTTCCGGAGCAGAAATCGTCTTTGGTACGGGTGGATCTTGACAGTTACTCTTTCTTCCATCGTGGGTTAGTGTCTTCTCCTTTTGAAGATGTAAGTCAGGATCTTCACTACATTCTAATGAGTATAATCTTTGGACAGGTCTCAACAATGTCCCCCGTGAAGTTTGCACTCGAACAAGACGAATATGTCCATCTTGACTGGGTAGAAATTCCACTACTTTGGCTATCGGCCAGTCTATGCGTTTACTATTGTCATCACCGACTAAAACAACTTCGCCGATTGACATTGTCCGATTAGCCTGTTTATTGCAAGAAAGTTTTAACTGTCCTAAATATTCAGCACGAAACCTAATTTGAAGGTCCTCACGTAATGACTGTATTTTTCTAATTCTCTTGCACAAAGAACCGCGGTCTATGGCATCACAATCAGGAAGACCGTACTCTGTTTGATCACGCAGAAACATCGCTGGCGTTAACGCTACCAAGTCTTGAGGATCCTCAGATATGTACGTAATGGGTCTGGCGTTAACAATAGCCTCGCATTCGCACAAAACTGTCAATAAATCTTCATAGTTTAAACGTGCGCGGCCTAATACCTTCTTCAACAAGGGTTTCAGCACTCCGATCAAGCGTTCCCAAAAACCACCCCACCAGGCAGCCATAGGGGGATTGAATTTCCATGATATGCGTCTTACAGAAGTTTCACGCACAATACTATCCCAATCCAATTGTGACATAGCATTTTCGGTACCTAAGAAGTTTTTTCCATTGTCGCTATAAATTATATTGGGCCTTCCACGTCTCGACACGAATCGACGCAAGGCTTGAAGAAAACTTTGACTTGACATTGACGAAACCAATTCTAAATGGACTGCCCTATAAACGGCACATGTAAATAGACAGATCCAAGCCTTATTACCATTATTTAAGTAAAGTGGTCCTGCTAAGTCCACTCCCGTTACTTCAAAAGTGACCGCGTCACGAACTCTGTCCAATGGAAGAGGAGGGGATTCTACTATGAATGGTTTCGCGTCAAATCTCCGACAAATCACGCACTTCGAGATTACTGATCGTATTGTACGTCTTCCACCGATGATCCAAAATTTCTCTCGAAGCAGACTTAAAAGTCCTTGAGTTCCTACGTGATGAGCATTAACATGCATGTCCATGATCAAGTTTTTAACCACTGGATCTTTGGCAGGTAACAAAATGGGGAAGCGATAATTTTTTGTATCTTCTCTTCGCGAGACTCTTGATTTTAATCGAATTAAGCCATCTTTATCATAAAAGGGCTGAAGACAAGTTATCCTTTTATCATTTTCATTCGAAAAATTCTTCTGTTGTACCACCTTGCAAACGAATTTTTCAGCATTTTCGATTTCTTGAACTGTTAACTCACCACTGAGCCTTTTCTCAACATCTTTACAATTGTGAACATATCTGAAAATCCAAGCGATCATTCGTATAGTCATAGTATAATTCGAAAAATGATCAAGATGCCAGTCGAAGTTTTCTACATTTAGAAGAGTGTTTATAGATTTCCTTTTCTTCTCTTGTACAATTTCTTCTTCATTGCAATTAATGTTCATACACGGCCACTCTTGTTGTCCATGATACAACCATTTTGGCCCCTCCCACCATTTCGAGTCAAACAACTCCTTTGGGGAACACCCCCGTGAAGGAAGGTCTGCTGGGTTGTGTATGCCGGGTAAGTGACGCCATTTTTCAGCATTAGTCAAATTGCGTATCTCTGTCACCCGGTTCCAGACAAAAACTCCCCACTCTTCTTTTCTTTGAATCCACGATATAACAGTGGAGGAATCGCTCCAAAAGAAACTCTCAATTTTTTTCGCCAAATTTTCCACGACATTAGCATATAAGCCTAGCCCCTATGGTAGCAGCCAACAGTTCCAGACGTGGAATGGTCATTTTGACATTAGACCTTTTCAGAGGTGCTACACGAGCTTTAGCGGCCAACAAGAATACTGCAACCTTTCCATCTATGACAGCTCTCAAAAATATTACGCATGCGTAAGCATTGTTACTAGCATCACAAAATGTGTGAAGGCTCAGATTTTGGGAATCAGTATTCATAACCCCTACCCATCGAGGTATTTCAATTTTCAACAGATATGGTAAATCTCTGATCCATGACTTAAATGACTGGGCTGTGATATCATCTACTGACTGATCCCATGTCAGTCGTTCCTTCCACAGGCCTTGCAACAAAAGTTTGGGTATCAAAACAGAAGGACTCATAATTCCGATAGGGTCAAAAACTTTGTGGGAAATTGACAAAATTAGACGTTTTGAAACCACCAATTGCTCATGACAAATGTCAGATGAAATGAACTCTGAATTCAAAGATAAAATGTCTCTCTGAGGATCCCAGACTAAACCTAAAAGGGGACAGGTGTCACAATTAATAGAGCCAGTGTGCACCCAACCTCTCAATTCAAATTGACCTTCGGCCATAACTCCAGTTGCTTCTTCAATGAAATCATATAGGGATTTTTCATCATGCAGACTAGCAACGCAGTTGTCAACATAGAAACTTCTACTCAACCGTTCTAGGGTTTCCCGAGAATACTTATCAGAATTGGGACTTTTTTCGAGAAATCTAGACAAATGATAATCTAACGTCGCTCCTAAAAGGAAAGGGCTACTATTGACTCCGAAAACCACACGTTTGTGACGTAAAACAACTTCTTGACCTTGGGAATCTACCCATAAAAATCTGAGGAAATCACGATCAGATTTACAGAGACCTATCTGAAGAAAGGCTTTACGGATATCTGCCGTCACTCCCATTTTATTTCCCTGAACCTGAGCAACATCGACGGAATCAACTCTATCAGGTTTGGCCCTTTTTGTAAACAATGATTCAGTGCAGGCCGCCCTGTTTCGTGTGCTGATGCGTCAAATACTGGCCTGATCTTGGTGGTAGCGCTGTTTTCTTTTAAAACTGGTCGGTGCGGCAGATAGTGACCTTTGTTACAGTCAATTTCTTTGGATGGTCCAACTACTTCGATTATACCCTCTTTCTCCCATTCTACAAAAACTTCATCGTATCGCTCAGAAAGTCCATTTTTTTCCAGTTTGCTGACAGTATTTATCAACCTTTTCTGAGCCATTTTGTAATTGTAGGTAGTGCAGGGTGGCCGTCAATCCATGGTAGTTGAACCTCATAACGTCCATTTTCATCTTCTGTTATCGTCTGAATGAATGCTTCCCTAACGGCTTTGGCATTTTCTTCCTTGATGGGTTTGTCTGCAGGATCTTTTATGCCAATAGTCTCAAGTTCCCATAAATCGCTAATTGACACATCCTTGACAAGCAAATTGAGAGTCGTCATCACCACATCCGATCGAATAATTTTGTTCGTCATTTTGCCCATCAGAGTCCAACCAAAATGTGTTTCGATAGCAAATAGACCACATTTCAATTCTCGACGTTTCCCGGTATACAAACTGCCAGCGACATCGGCCCCCAGTAGCAGCTCAATGGGACCTGGTATCCCAGCGTCAGAGATCTCGGCATCGATATATTTCATTTCTTCCGTCCACTGACCTGGAAGAATTGGAACAATGTCACCACAAATGTTCTTCTCATCGAGGGCTTCGAAAGTGTTGATATATTCTCCATTAGAAATCGTCACATCATAGAGATTGTGGGTATTTAAAACCTCTCTCCCACCAAACAGACAGTGAACGATTTTCTCACAACGCTTCGATCTATATCCAAGTTGTGCAGCAGTGGTTTTCAAAATGTATGATCTCTGCGATCCGCTGTCGATCAAGGCTCGTACCACTCTAGACCTACCAAAACCTCTCAAGGTAACTCTAATGGTCTGTAAAAATACCTGAGTGCTTGTATTATTAGAAAGAGTCTTATCCTTTTGAACATCTTCTACCTTGTTGGAAAGCTTATTTTCTGCAACGTCAGAAAGACCAGGGCACATTAAAACAACATGAGAACGCTTACATAAAATACAGCTTAGACGACCTCTACAGCTTTTTGATTGGTGACCCACCTTCAGACAGTGAAAACAGGCCTTTTTTTGTTTGAGGATTTCTTTTCGCTTGTCGTAAGACATCTTTTGCGCCTTAAAACAATTTGAACTATCATGAGAACCTTTACAAAAAATACATGTAGCAACATCGCAATTCATAAGACCCGCCGCCGTGGGGATTTCATTGTATTGCCTCAAATTTCTATCCCTAGCGGAACCCTCCTTATTATTTCGTCTCTCAGGTGGTGATTTCTCCTTCATTCCAAAACCTGCAGAAGCCAAAACGATTCTTTGTTCGTTCTCCACCTCCTGTCTAAGAAATGACATAAGATTTTTCAGACGAACTTCTAAAGATGATACAGTGTTTGCGTCTCCGGAGTGTATTGAAGAACGTTGCCAAACCCAAACAAGATTCGATTAGTGGGTACAACATGGCAGAACACTTGTCAAAGGAAATGCCTAACGTTTCTAGGGCACGCAACTGAGACTCTATTTGGTCGTAAAGCACAGCAATTTCAAAATTTTGTTTAGAGCCAGAATTGCTAAGGATTAGTTTTAAAAGTTCTCGAATATAAACTTCTATCTGCAGATCCTCCCTGCCAAACCTACTTTGCATGCTTTCAATAATTTTATCATAATTTTCACTCATAGCTGGATAGCTTTCTACTAATCGCCTAGCTCGGCTACCTGGAACGGTAGCCTGAATCAGATATTCAATTTTGTCACTTTTGTCTATGGAATTGTCATTGTGAATTTTCTTAAATTGTGCCCAAAAAGATAACCAATCTTTTATACTGCCATCATAATGTTTGAATTCTACTTTAGGCAACTTAAATTTATGCATACCTGTTTTTTCCGATGAATGGTTGGGAATATTATGGCTGCAGATGCTAGCTGCTGCAGCTGACTCACCTTGTATTTTTTCAAACTTAAACCTTGCTGAGGCGAACTTCTTGTTGTATTCCTCACAGCTTTCAATTTCTCTAATCAAATCTTCTTCTGAGGCACTGTCTAACACAAGTTCATATATTTGATTGTTCAATAATTTCAACTCATCGGATTTTGACCTTAAAAGTCCAAATGTAATTTCCACTGACACTATATCCACGGGCTCAGCACTAAACAATACATCTAGTTCACTTATGTATTTAGTGAATATGCTCCGAATGACTTTCCGGCTTTTCTTTAAATTCTTCTCGTTAGCCATATTCACTAATCAATTTTCGACTCAAGGATACAAAACACTTCTGGAACGTGGTAAAAATTTGTGCCACAAACCCGGTCAAACCACCAAATCGTCCAAATCCACAAAATCTCTGGAACGTGGTAAAAGTTTGTGCAGCAAACTCGGTCAAACCTCCAAATCGTCCAAAGTCACAAAATCCTTAATCGCAAAGTTCTTCTCCAACGTAAAACTGTCCTGTCACGGTCGCCAAATGTTTCGTTCGTAACCAAAAAAGAAGCTACCCGCTTCTTCCGGTTTACGAAGGTTCTTTAATAAAATAACGGAGAAGATTAGTTCATGAATATATTGGTACAGATTCTACAGATACACTTTTTCGTTTATAAAAATCTGACATACATGAACTCTCAAAAATAATAATGACAACTAACTCGACTGTCTCGCCGCCTTCTTGAAAGTTGGTTTTTTTCACACCAATCATCTAGTCTCCGACACCTATCATTTAATTCGTTGAAATAAAATAAATAAAGGTATTGGTAATTCTAATATTTCAATTCATAGAAAAAGTGACACCTCTCAAATCCACCCCAAACTGCAAATGGCCGCCGTTTGCCTCAAAATTTTTGACAGGTTCGCCATCTAGTTAGTATTATAAATCTATGAAGTTTTGCGAACTGAATTGAATATGAATATTGCCAAATAATATGTACTCGTAATAGCTACGAATTTTTTGTAATATCAGATTTCATAGTTTCACATTAATAATTCATTAGGGATATTCAAGAAAAACTAGGTACTATCATGATTTTATTTCAACATGTTTATATCTATAAATTTTTTATCTAATAGGCCATCATTGATTTTTATCGAATAATATTGAATTGACTAGGTGATTTATTGATAATATTCCCAATTATTTCCACGGATATCCTCTGGTTTTGCTGATTTTACTGTTTTGAAATTATCGTATCCAAGTTCGAGCCTTGCTTCCTTTCTGTTATTGGGTACTACGATGGGCTCAAATTCTTCATAATCTGGGATATTTGAATTGTCTACTTCTTTGAGGAGTACTATAAATAAGCAGAGGAAAAGAAGGAACCTCTTTATCTGAAAAAAAGAAGACAGTTTTTATTTTTGATGGGGAGATACCAATTAATTCAATCAATCTATTTATGTGGACATAATCTAATGTTATTTGGTCTGTTAAGCCTCAGATTTGTATAATTTTCTCACGAATTCGAAAATTTCAGACTTTTGCGTGAAACAACAGTACATTGTTTCAACATAGGTAGCAGACTAATTATGTAAAATATTTTTAAATTTTCAAATTTTAGAAACAGAAGAAAAATGCTTCATGAAAAAAAACAGTTGAGGCCTCTTTCATTTAAGTGTTGTTTTTAATATGCCATATTCAGTTCATAAAATTTTTCAAACTCACATAATATGACCAGCAACTTATAGAATTAAAGCTTGAAGTTTATGTGAATTTTGGCCATATTTTTGAATTATTGCTATTTTTCGATGATTCGGAAAGAGATTAAATGAAAAAATTTCAGAACAAGTGCCATTAACATAAAGAAATTCAAGAAAAGACCTGAGCTTTTGAGAGCTCGTTCTTTGGTGGAGCAAAAAGACTATTACCTCGAAATTTTATATGAGAATTGAGAATTATACCAAATATATAAATCTCAGTAGAATCGGAACTATGTTCTGGAAATTATTCGAAAAATAAAATATGTAAAAATTAATATTTAAAAAATTAAATTCTTTGGTTCTGATAACGCGATCCTCTTGAAATTCTGCATGAACATTCGGTATATCATGTCATGATTTACAAAATAAATTTCACTTGAATCGATTATCTTGTTATGAAAACATGGACATTCTTCTTTTCAACATTTCAACTGAATTTTCAGTGGTTCTGTTGACACTATGGCCACAAAATTTTGCATATAAATTTAGTATAACAGGCTTCATTCATAAAAAAAATCACTTGAATCGGATATCCTGTTATGGAAATATAAAGATTCTTCTTTTCAATATTCCAATTAAATTTTCTATGGTTCTGTTTAAACTATGGCCACAAAATTTTGCATGAGGCTTATTATGAGCATCTTGCATATGACCACAACATTTCATTTCGATGGGTTTCGTTTTGTCTGAGATATTGAGGAACAAAAATTTTGAATGGCCATATTTTATGGAACACCCTGTACAATTTGGCTGGTTAACGAACTTAACCGAGCCATTTGGGAACCGAACTCACCCTGAAAATTTCAAGTCTCTGGGACAATTCCTTCGAAAGTTATTGTGCTAACGGCCGGACGGCCCCACGGACAGAATTGAATTTGACCACGAATTCGTCATCAGGAGTCTAACCCTATCGTTTGAGACCATTTTCGTCTCAAAATTCCGAAATTACAGACAATCAGGCAAAACGATAAACCACTCATTCAAGTAGTACGAGTGCTCAAAAGAATAAATTTTATTGTGAAAAAGCATATAACATAAATGTGTAAAAAATACTCACCAGTTTCATCTTTCCTCAACTAACTCCTCTTCGATATCACAGAAAACAATGAGCAATTAAACCTCAGAAACGTCCAGCACAACTTGCAATTATATGAATTACTTATGGAAATTTCATGCTAGCTTCTTCTACTTTACGTGGTTACATCAATATCTATAGCAGCTCAGTTTCCACTTCTTCAAGTGATGAAACACCTATTGACCATGGCCATTTAGAGTCTCATGAATTGTTGAAAAAATAAATCACTCTTTTATCTACTTGGGAGGATTCTAAATTGAACTGGAATAATTAAAACAGACTGAAATGAGGAATATTGCATAATTTCTAACGATTGCACCTCTTCAAGTCGTGTTTAAGGCTCGTCAAAAGGTGTGTGTAATGAGTTTCACTCCTTTTTTGTTCCATCTGACGAATACTGGGCTACTGTAATAAATCACTGACGATTATAGGTTACGAGTTGATTTTTGACTGTTCCATATTGAGAAAGGTGAGTTTATAAGGAAATTGAGGGGGTTTTAGAAACAATAGGTCATACTGGGTGAAGCTTGGAGTGGTACATACGTTTTGAACCTAATTTTATCCTATCACCAAACATTTTTTAACAATTTTTTCTGATTCACGTCAAGTTGAATAAATAGGGTGAGTGGTTCAGTTGTTGACAGCCTGATAGTGATTGACACTGTGCACATATATACCGATGTAATAAACTATTGGTGCTATCTAAGGTTTTTTCATCTGTCTCTACCTATTTCAGAATGTTTTATTTCTATTTGGGTCAAGTTCAATTTCCTCAGGTTATCATCCTGAAAACGGCATCATTAGATATTTGGCGTGAGATTTTGCAGTAGTGTCAATAAGTGTATATGTTAGAGTTTACTTAAGGATAGCGACTGCATACAATTGCGTATATTTTCCGATTTTTTCATGTTTCATATTCGTTAGAAGTTTTCTATTGTTTGGAAGGTTCCAAGGAATATTTAATTGATGTAAGTAAACCTTTCAATGATTAATATATTAAGTTTAAACCATATGTCAATAACTGTGTCAATAATATTACATCGAACAGTGATTGACATAGGCTTTAACCTTAATATATCGTGCGTTCAAAAAAATTCGTGGTCGAGTAAGCTGTGGATTCTATTTTTCCTAAGAGTCTATGAGGGAAAAAATAGAATCCACAGCTTACTTGACCACGAATTTTTTTGAACGCACGTTATAAACCATTGAACGGTTTACTTACATCAATTAAATATTCCTTGGAATATTCCAACCAATAAAAAAATGACCATTATGTTATATCTGAAGTTAAAAGAATTCATATTTATTTACTATGGATGCATCGAACACATACAATTTTACCTATTGTGATATAGAAAATAGGAAATTATTTGCATGAATTTTATAAAGAAAGCTTTATTGAATACATACAATCCAAGAAAAAGATAAAGATAACATAAATTTCAATAAACACTCTCAAAAACATTTACACATCATGAGATATCTCTCTTATTATTTGTCACATTATTTTATTCTGAATTTATTCCATTCCATTACAATTTTATCATCATGGTGATGATGAAAACACTAATCAACCATGATGATGGTGGTGATGATGTCCATGGTGATGATATTCATGGTGATGGTAATGTCCATGATGGTGATGATTATAAGGTTGATGGTGGCAGTAGGGATGGCATGGTAACGGACTTCTTTTGATGATTCCACAGTTTGAACCCACGAAAAATGTGGTAGAAATTAGAAGGAAAACCTGAAAAATATATTAGGTATGAGTATTTAAAAATTTATTGAAATGCTACGGAAAAATTTCTGAGACACACCTTGGACATTGATGGTTTTGGTGAATATTTTCTCCTCATTCTTAGAAAATATACCTAGACACTACGAATTATATGATGAGATAACTTAGAGGAAGAAAAAAGTTGTGATATTTGCCTATCTCTAAGCTTCTAACTGAGTGGTTTTCTGAAGGCGAATGGAATATAAATTTGGCAGTTTTTTTATCTGCAGCTTTTTTATCTGGTGAACAGACATGCTCCAAAAAAATTTCTTGAAATATAGGTACAAGTGTCAAGCTTTTTTAGTCAATTTTTCACACATGAACGTATTTGAATATAACTTCTATTACTTCTATTAGTAAATGAAAAATTGTATCTATTGAATTTTGTATGTAATGAATGAAATGTTATCAATTTGCGAACTCGTAAATTTTTCAACGCTTACCAGAAGTAATTTGGCAGTCATCTTGTTCAAGAGCACATCAAAACTATATGGATATAAAAATGGATTTCCGCTTTTTATATGTGAAGTTCTATATTTGCCAATACTTCAAAAGATGAGTAGCCAAGATTCCTCAAGTTTTTCAGTAAATAAACATCTACCTATTATTGTAAAATAATGATCAATTATTGGTATTGACTTTTTCTCACCTTTCAATCTGGGATTACCCAAGGTAAGTATTCAGAGTAGTTTCATCGCAGATTTTTTTTATTTACCCTAAAATTAGCATAACTTGATGAACTCTCGTGACTTTATTTGATTGTAACTGATTTGACGTAGATATGTGCGCACGATGTATAAAAATTTTTGGGAAGGAAGTATAATTATATATTTCCATAAAATTTTCTGGTAAATGACACAATATATCATATTTCATACTATTAACATGTAAACGGAGCACCATATATTTCTGCGTATGATATAAGAAAAACTATGTGTAGTGATTCGATGCAAGGATTTGTTAAAAAAAAAATAAAAGAAAATCCCTGAGCAGGAGCTTTTGAGCGCTCGTTCTTTGGTAATGCCTAATTCACAATAGACGTAATAACCGTAAGACGTAATTTTCAAACTTGAATTATACGAATTACATAATCTGTTCACAATTAAAATTAGGTCTGCATAATATTTACATGCCTCAAATGTAATATTTGTGTTGAAAATTGTGAAAATTTTTATGCATTTCGTATAATTCAACATAGAAAATTACGCTTATGTTACGTTACGTCCATTGTGAATTGGGCATTAAGCAATAAGACTATTACCTCAAAATTTTATATGGGATTTGAGATTGAAACCAAATAAATAAATGCAGAATCTCAGCACAATCGGAATTATATTCTGAAATTTATTCGAAAAACTGAATATATAAAAAATAAATAATTACGAAAATTAAATTCTATGGTTCTGATGATGCGATCCCCTTAAAATTTTGCATGAACATTCGGTATAGTAGTTTTCTATCCCAAAATAAATTTCACTCGAATCGGATATCTTGTTATGAAAATATGAAGATTCTTCTTTTCAATATTTCAATTGAATTTTCTATGAAATGTATTTTTTACCCACATTTGTATAAAATAAAAAGAAGGATGTGTTATCGTCTTCTATATCATGTAATTATTTGTATTTAATGACTTGTTTCTAATTGAATTTCTCAGAAAATATCAAGGATACGTTGAACAACCATTGTTAACAATACATATACACCTTCGTTAAGCGAAAATAATCGATAATGATTATTTGTAGAATCACTAAATAGGTGTGTTAAATTGCAGGTTCAAATCTGATGAATAAACATAACCAATTAAGTGTTTACGATGCTTCGACATTATCTAATGGTTATTTTAGTAGTTGAGTTTTCTCTCACAATTCAAGAAAAATAAAGCAATTGATCGGGAATATACCATACAATTTTTCCAAAGAAAGCAGAAATTCAGATCTCTCAAAAATGTCTCGTATGATATGAAAACGATTTAAAAATTGTAGTGATCTTCAGATAGATCTGTAGATAGTCTTCAACATTTTTTTGCATAATTCATCTTTCAGTTACTTCAACCACAAAAAGCTGTGGAATGAACAGTTTCGCATAATTTTGCATGTTTATTATTTCAGTTTTATTCCATCTAGTGTATTTCAATTGTTCTGTTTGGTTCACCACATGACATGACAGGTATGAAGAAGTTAGAGACCACCGACGATCTCAAAATGTAAAATGAAACGAGTTTGGTATCACATTATAATAATAGTTGTTTTATTGATCATTCTTCGAATTCTTGTAATTGATAACCATTTGATAGTAGGTATACATATATTTATCTCATTCGTTTTGGTACATTGTATTTGAAATGAAGAGTTATTCTGTAAGATATTCATAATTATCAAAAAATAATTGTAGAGGGTACCTACAATACAGATAAATTCACAATAATTTGTTGATAAAAATCTATTTCGGAATATTACATATATACATGAAATACACAAGCTTTTAATAAGACATTATTTTCTGAAAAATATTCTTATAATGAGAATATTACTCAGCAAAGGGCATCGTAATGAGTTCCTTCTTCATGGTGTATGGTTTATCAGTGGAAAAAACCATGGTGATGGAAAGGATGGTGGTGATGGTGATATCCCCAATTATAATGTGGATACACAGGAGCATAAGGCCTTGGGTAGAAGGCACCAGGTATAGGGTAGATAGCCGGTTGTATAGGGTAGATACCCGGTTGTATAGGAACAATATTTCTTGCTATAATTATACTTCCCTGAATTTGAGATAACGTCACAGCCAAAATGACCAATAGCTGCAACAAAAGAACATGTATTTTCTACGAATAAAAACTTAAAAAGAAATACTTACCAATATATTTCTGACAATTACTATTAGGTGTTTCATTTTGAATCTAGTCTGACCAACTACTTTCCATTTACTTCGGAATCGAACATTATATATGATAAAGGAACTGTTGATTCAAACGTAACGATTTGGTGGTCATCTTTGTTTACACAACGTTTAGCAGTGTTTCAGATATTGATATTTGCACAAAATTGTTTGATCGTTGTCGAAATCAGTGTTTAACGACTGGGTCTTTCCCCAAGTTCATTTATTTGGTAGGTATTCAAGATAAGGTCGCTTGAAGAATTCTAGCAATCATACAGGGTGTCCCAGCATTAATTGGAAATATAATCGGTGTGAATTTAAAAATTCGAAACAAGAGAAGAAATTAAACGACCTAGCGTTTCTGTAGGCTTGGAAAAGAGCAATATATGGCAACGGTCTAGTATTGGAAGTTGAATAACAGAATAACCCTCTGGAAAACACACCTGGACCTAGTTGATAGTTGATAGTTTAAAGAGGGGTTACAGTTCACTGCGACCTTAAGGTCTATTGTACCCCCTTACAGAGCTGTTCTGGCCAAAACCTTCATAGCTCGCCCTCCAGTTCCAGAGATATAATGAAATCTAATAACTGTGATGGCTTCAACGAGGCTAGTTCCTCAATCTTACAAGTTTCTCGTACAAGGCATTCCTTCCTCAGGCTCGCAATGCCAAGGCATTCCGTGACTAGATGAATGGGGGTTTCTTCCTCCTCCCCACAGAACCTACACTCGTCAGTGTCCGAATATCCCATCCTCAACAGGTGCTTCCTGAGGCGACAATGTCCTGTAAGAAAGCCAGTGAGGAGGTGTAATTGCTTCTAACGAAGATCCAGATATCTTTTGGATCCCGCTGTCTCGAAGTTCCGAAGGAACTCAGTGGAATGATCCATCCCTGGGAGATTCCGCCAGAGTTTTTCCCTCTCGGCTTTCTCCTTCTCCAGAAACTCCTTCTTATAGGTACATTTAGATATACCACAGAAGGGTTCTGGGCCAATGAGTGACATTTGTGCGCCCTCTTTGGCAAGTGTATTGGCCTCTTCGTTTCTTTGAATCCCGAGTGGCCGGGAACCCAGATTAAAAAGATCTAATTTTTCTTGCCTACCTCGTTGAGTTTGTTCCGGTACTCCAGATCATTTTAGAGTCGATGACGTAGGAGCTCAGTGCTTTAATAGCAGCTAGACTATCTGAGTGTATGGCTATATCACACTTCTGATAGTTTCTTTCTAGATTTATATCTAGACATCTTTCAATAGCTAAGATTTCGCTTGAAAGACGCTCATATAGGAGCCTAGCGACAGTGCACACTTGGTGCTTGGCCCGTATATCCCAGCGCCTGCTCCTGTAGAGGTTTTGGAACCATCTGTATACCATATTACGGTATTTTCTTTGGAGATTATAGTCAGTGTATTCCCGTTTCCAATCATCTCTTTTACTTAGCAATGTCATGAAGTTTTTCTCAGTGATTACTTTCTTGATCATTGCATCACTAGGGAGATTCGCAGATGTGATGTAGTTATTCAGAGAGTACCAGACTCTTTGATTCTTTATTCTCTCATTACCTGCACCTTCCTTAGATATTCTGAGAATAGCCTCATGGGCTACCCTATCAACCACTAGATGTAGAGGTGTGAGGTCCGTAATGACCTCAAGTGCCCTAGTTGGGCACGTTCTCATAGCTTCAGTGATGCACACACATGCAAGCCTCTGTACTTTATCGAACCTTTTCCTCGTACTCACCTGACTTGCCTTGGCAAACCAGGCTACTGCCCCATATGTGATTATAGGTCTCACAATCATGACGTTCATCCATCGCAGTATTTTTGGGTTACAACCCACCTGGACTTACTCAGGCCAAAAAATACGTGATGATTTCATCTACATCTACCAGAAAGCTCCTGAAGCTGTCACGAGCTGAGTTTCAGGTGATGTTGGGACTGCTGACGAGGTACTGTGTTGGTACAAACATCATTTGTACGGCATAGGAAAGTCAGCAAATGAGTTTGGCAGGCTTTGTGGATCAGAAGAAGAAATAGCTGAACACATGGTATGTGAGTGTCCAAAGCTAGCTGGCCTCTGAACAATTCATATGGGGTAACCGGTGCTGGATACCCGAGAGATAACGGCCAAGGCTCCTAAGGAGGTTGTCGGTTTTATCAACGCCATTGATGACCTCTTTGGGTTTTCATGAATGAGTAGGGTAGAGAAAAAAGATCTACATGATTCCAGTAGTCGAAGTGGGACTGCTGACGGGTACAAATATCATTTGTACTATATCGGAAAGTCAACGGATGATATTTGTAGGCTTTGTGGATCAGAAGCAGAAAGAGTTTGAAGTAGGAGAAGACAGAGAGGGGATTGCTTGGTTTTCTTTGTCAAGTTTAAGACGCTCTCGTGGTGATGTGAGAAGTCTTTGTAATCTGTTACAGTGACATAGCTTCAAAAACTGGCCCAATTTCAAAGATCCCATCATCTATTTTATTCATTTTGCACTGTGATAACGGCGCATAGCGTCAAATCCCGCAATACTAAATATTTATAATCCGACCAAGAAATTTATAAAGCCGAGGAACGTCAATCGTTGTTCCCTCTGCCCTGCCATATTTCACACACGTGATGCATCGCAATGCAGACTATTTGCCGGATGCCGAAATCCTCACAGCTCGCGAGGCTATCAAAGTATCATGCCGTTAGGTCGGAGCGTGTCCTCGCATAAACCTGAGCGATACTGGTTGCATTCGGGGTTGCTTCAGCAGGTGGGCACAGGTGATTACGTGGCACATTGGGGTATGCCTGGTTGGGGGTGAAAGGGGCAGCGGAAGGGGTCGGTATCGATCCTGCGATGCGGGGTTGTCTAGGTTGACGTTTTGGAGGTTGATATGGGGAATTTGATGGTATGAGGGTGGTTGGAAAGAGTTGAACAGGGTTCCTTTGCTGAGTAGATTCTCCTAACTTACATAAGCTTAAAAGCTTCTGAGAGGTTTCAGTATAATCATAATCTTAAGACTTATACATAAGAGCAAGTTACAGCTGGGCTTTATATTTGAATAGTTTTGAATAAATTCTTAGAGTAGAAGAGCAATTTTTTAATCGGTAGAGCTCAAAATTTACTTCCTAATGGGTCATTAATAAGCAGTGCAGGGATCAACAGAACGTGAAGACATAGTTTTAAGATGAGGCTTCTCAAAATTTTCGAATACCGAAGAATATAGCAAATGTATTTTGAATTTCCAAAGAGGATGTTACAAATGCGATAACATACATTTCTACGTACACAATGTTTATTTTCCTACACTAGGGCCTAGATCTCAGAGTAAAAAGTAAACATAGAGATGCCTTCGAACCTTTGTTATGCAGCCAAGTAGAATCTGTTTACCTATGCACTCGAACAATATTTCGGCGTTGCTAACTCGTGCCGTATGTTTATACCGTATTGGGATAATTGGTCTACCGATCTCCTACTCTGATACTAACGGCTTGCGCGTCTGTTATGTCCAGTTTCATGATGCGATGAGTTTACATTTTCTTTTGAAACTAATATATTATAGCTAAGGCAAAAATACGAAAATGTTGTATAATATTCAGGAATTTGAGATATGCAAACCTAACCAATTGTTTACTTTATCCCAGCGTGTCAGTGAAATGCTTTCCATCTCACTATAATGCTTGGTTGATTACATTGCAGTACAATTCACGCGTAGGGGCATCTCTATGTTTACTTCACGATACTTCTACAACATTTTTCCCAAGAATGTGAACTCCTTTGCAAAGCTGATTCCTTTTTGGGAGAGTTATATGATATATCGACTGACGATAGCCTCTCGTCACCCAGTGAAGTAAGTCTAGTCTTCGTCAACACACTGCATTGGCATAATATGTGCTCGTAGGTTTTCGTGATCGATCTACATAACATTAAGATATCGAAGTTTTACTTACCGATCTCTTATAGGTGATATAGCAACATTAACGTTTTTAGACAACGTTAAAGCTTGTTCAGCTTTCTCTCTTGAGGTTACAATCAGTTCTCTCTGCTTGTGTCTTTCCAGTAAAATTGTAAGGACACAGGTCCTGCTGATCAGAAGCGTATTTTTATTTGCCAGTGTTATAGAAAATTTTTGACACCTTCAAATTGTCCTTGATCTGCAACCAACTGCCATGAGTTACTTCAGTGCCATCTGACTGTTAGTGCAAAGGCAAATTTTAGCTTTCTTGCACTGTCTGGAGAAGAAAACGTTGATACATCCCAAAGGTACTGATTCAGTGTACTTGAAACCAAATATGCGTATGCCGGAACTTTGCTAGCCTAGATACTCATTCTCTCACCTGGTGAGAGGGTTTTTTTGAAGTTGAGTTAGTTAGTTTGAAAAGGGGTTACAGTTTACTGCGACCTCAAGGTCTATTGTGCCCCCTTTTCAGAGCTGTTCTGGCCACACCCTTCACAGCTCGCCTTCCAGAGATCTAATCAAATCCAATATCTGTGAAGGCTTCAACGATGCTAGTTCCTCACGCGACTAGGTGAATGGGGGTTTTTTCCTCCTCCCCACAGAACCCACACTCGTCAGTGTCCGTCAATCCCATCCTCAACAGGTGCTTCCTGAGGGGACAGTGTCCTGTAAGATAGCCACTGAGGAAGTGTAGTTGTTCCTACCAAGATCCAGATATCTTTTGGATCTTGCTGTTTCAAAGTTCTGAAGGAACTCAGTGGAATGATCCATCCCTGGGAGATTCCGCCAGAGTTTTTGCTTCTCGGCCTTCTCCTTCTCCAGAAACTCCTTCTTATAGGTACATTCACCTATAACACAGAAGGGTTCTGGACCAATGAGTGACATTCGTGCGCCCTTTTGGCAAGTGTATTGGCCTAAGAGTTGAGCTAAGCTCTCCAAACTTTATTGAGAATATCAATGCTTACTTCGTAGCGTAGTTAGTTTAGAACTCATACTAGATTGGCAACGCTTCATAGCATCCTTCAGGCCGGTCGTAAATACGATTTTTCTATCATTCATTTTGTTTGTATGAACCAGCTGAGCTAGTAGATAGTATTATTTGTGATTTTGTGTATATTTTAGTTAGATTTGTGTGTGATTTGAGTTTTTTTTATTGAAAGAATGATTTTCATTTGGTGCATACTTTTTGTATATTTTGTTATTTCTATACAGCCAACTTATAACGAATTATGAAATATGACATAGATATTAACATAGAGTAACATTGAGTTTTATATAGAGGCAAATGGCCTACATTCAACATTATTTTTGATCGGGCGATTGTGGATTTCTGGATTACCAACAGCAACAATTCACTGAATAACGAAAAGTAAACGTGGCAACGTTTGTATAGTGCGACCTGCCTGCAGAGTTGTTGCGTCACTGTACGTCATTATCGCTACTTTGTTTTCCGTTCTACCGCCTGAAGTTGTAGCTCATAAGAATATTAAGTATGAAGTTTTTCGGGAATTCCTGGATAGGGAAGAGAGAGCATACAATAGGCAGGTGTTCTAAGAGTTCATTGCCTGTGACGTCAGTTGGAAAAAGATGAAAATTAGTCCCTTTGACACGTCTGAAAATTTGAATGATTGTACGGGAATTCGGTCAATGGCGGTTTGATTGCTTTCATCAGTGATGAAAGCATGCGAATCAAGGAAATTAGATTTTTGGTTACTGGAACTTTTTGATAAGTTTTAATATTGTTGCAATCTCTATGAACACTGGTATATTCACTATTTTGAAATATGTTTTTACATAAGAGTTTGACATTTTTCACTCAGTATAGGTTAAGACCTTGTGAGGTAGGAAGTGGTTTCTGTCCAATTGTTGACGTTGAGCAATGTTTCTGTTTTACCTAAAGTTCGTAGAATAAGCATTTTCAGTTATTTCCAGAAAATAATTTCAGAAACAATGGACCCTCAGTAAATCATAGCTCTATCAGTTTCATATTTCGTTGGCAGATTTTCGAGCAAAAAATTCTGGAATCACCGAAATGAGCTATAGTAGATTCAAACGATCAAAATTGGCGGTTGAGTGTGACGTACGCGTTAGCATTCATTTCATTGGTTGTATATTGAATCTTAGTTTACAACGATGCCAACTCACGAGTATAGAATTCAGAATTTTTCAGCTAAATTTTGAGTGAAGAATTGGTTTTGTAAACAAATGCGAGCGACTTATGGCGATGAATTCTCAATGAAAATAAGCGGGGGTAGTTCATATAATTTTTTTCGAAATCGACCTCCCTTCCAAGATACAGCCTCTGAAAGGCGATGTCGAGTTGAAAGTTTAAATTTTTTTTTGGAGTCCTTAAATAACTGAGCCATAAAACTATACATAAAATGATAAATTAAGTAGATATTACTCGCACAATTTTTTTTATCCCATAACTTTATTATTAGGGGTTGAAAATAACAACCATTTATGATTTTTCTTCAAAAATTGTTTTCGTGAGATAGATTTTCGAAAAATAAAATTCACCTATGGTTTCCAATTCAATTCTGGAGAAAAAAGTCTCCTGCAAAATTTCCATACAGTCGATACAATAAAAACCTACAAGCAGTTATGATCACTGTTCATTCCATTTCATCGTATATTCATATATCAATAGAATGAATATTCTAAGATATTGTTATACTCAAAATTGGTTTTGACAGAAGAAAAAAGATTTTCTATGATTCTTTCTACGATTTTCAGTTTCAGAAAAGTTTGATTTTTTAAATAAAACTTTGCAGCAATAAAATAAATACTCAGTTATAAAAATGGTAGTTTATTCGAATTTGCATTTGGCAGATATGCACTTTTGCTTTTATCTCCTGTCATAGACATACAATATCTTAGAATATTCATTCTAGGAACACTTATACGATGAAATGGAATGAACAGTGATCATAACTCCTTGTAAGTTTTATTTTTTCCGAGAAAAGTATCGACTGTATCGAAATTTTGCAAAAGACTTTTTTCTCCAGAATTGAATGGGAAAACATAAGAGAATTTTATTTTTCGAAAATCTATCCCACAAAAACACTTTTTGAACGAAAATCATAGGAGGATGTTATTTTCACCCCTGAAAAAAAAGTTATGAGATCTAAAAAATTGTGTGAGTAACATCTACTTAGTGCTTCATATTATGTATAGTTTTATGACTCAGTGTTTTAAGAAGCCGTAAAAAAATTAAAAACTGTCAACTCGTCATCACCTTCCAAAGGCTGTATCCTGGAAGGGCGGTAGATTTAGAAAAAAATTTATATGAACTACCCCTGGTTATTTTCATCGAGAAATCATCTCCCTGGAATTTGTTTACAGACAGTCTGTATATTCAACATAAAAAAAATTTCGAAATTATTGGTAAATTTTCAAACAGTATTTTAATTCGGTTAGTTAAAGTTGTTATATGCGTTGAAATGGGACTATCCATAGTGAATTGTAATTGTTTTTTTAAGTTAAAACATGAAAAATTTGTTCTAAAACCTTTTTTTCCTTTGTATTTTACAGTTTGTTCAAAAAATTTACAGTTGGTGGAGGTACTGTGTGTGTGTGAATGATGAATGGTTTTTGACGATTTGAAAATTGGAAAATATTTGAAATGTACTGTTTTTCCGAGAATTGTCTAATGCCTTGAAATTATGTTAGTATTTTATATCAATATTTTATCCAGTTTTATTATAAATTTATATTTGTAAAATGATTTAAGCAAGATAAGCATCACTAAAATGAATAAATGAACACTACTCTGAATGCCTTCACATGAATAAAGCCCTATATTTTAACATACTGGAAATGTCCATTCAAACACTTCACCAAGAGTAAAACAAAAACCCTAAACTGAGTAGGGACAGCATCTGACTAGCCAACTTCTGATCTAACAGGTTGTGCTCTGTTCCCAAATGAATAATTCAAAACTTTGCAGTCGATTATTACGATTAGGAATTCACGAAGAATGTGATAATTCAACATCGTCTATCTATTCATATTTCTTTGGATTTCAGATAATGCCATTAATTCAATCGCAAATTACAAGAGCATTTCGGAAGTTGAGTGTTCGCTTCGTGGTTAATTGAGTGTACTAGCATTGAGTTGAGTTTGTTAACTCAAACGTTCATAATTGTATTATGAATGAAATGAGCATGGGCGTAGATTGCTTCGTTAATAGGCATAGTGGAAATGTAAGGAATTCAGATGCAAATTTTTGGTAGCAGGAATCTTTAGAGTTTGTATGAGAAAATCTGTGGATCAGATGAGTTCCTTGGAGTTAATAGGAACTGAAGCATATTTGGAATAATTGTTAATCAGAAAGTCCACGAAAAATATCACCCATGTACAGGGTTTTTTACTATAATTTGAGCCCCTCTTAAATTTTGTTTCTAAAAGAGATACAGAAAATGTTTGATACAAAAATTTCACGAAATCGACTGAGGTTTTACAATATGAATTCACATAATGGAATATATACAGGGTGGTCAAAATATTGATGGCAACTTCATTTTTCCCCTGATTTATGATATGTAACATATGTTGGTCTATCTCTTTTATTCTGAGTACCAAAGAGTTTCAAATTTTAAGAACCACCCGGCAAGCTCTATAATCATTTTTCAAGTGGCATAATGCGTTTACTTGAAATGCCCATTTTTGGAGTTATGATAACGTCAATTGAAATATATACAGGGTGAACAACATTGAATGCAACTACATTTTTTCAAATGGGACACCCTGTTCTGTATATTCTTCCTTTTTTTGATAGGCTATTTCCTCCTGATCTCAATATAAATGCGTATTTGGATGTGTCTCTTCAATTTTAGTGTTTCAAAGTTTTGAAATTATGATACCGAATAAAAAAATATGTGATAGGTACCTACGAACGTCTCTATATTCGAACAATCTACTTAAGAATATTATTTTAAAATGAATACTTTACAGTTACTTTACCAATAAAAAATAATAATCTAGGTAGTATAGAAAGAATAACACCATCTAAAGAAATTGTTCGAAATGACTACCTTATTTTTTTATAACATTATTATGGCTCTGATTCAAATCAGAAATTAAAGCTTCAATATTGTTTAAAATCATTACAATATTATCATTATTCCTGAAATATTATAATTTTTTTTCTTCAAGATCAGCCATAAAAACGTGTCCAACGGTGTTAAATCGGGACTATTTGTTGACCATGAAATAGGTACGCCATTACCAATCCAAAGATCAAATTGGCCATTTGAATATTCACTTCCAAAACGCTATGCCAGATGGTTCTTAAAATTTGAAACACTGTGGTGCTCAGAAAAAGAAAGATAGACCAACATTTATTACATATTCAAAATCAGGGGAAAAAGAGCTAGCCAAATATGGAAAAATATATAGGGTGTTCCATTCGAAAAAATGAAGTTGCTATCAATATATTGTCCACCCTGTATATATTTCAGTTTGTGATGTCATTTTAAAAAACCTCAGTTGATTTCGTGAAACTTTTGTATGAAACATTTTTTTGTTTCTCCTTTAGTAACAAAGTTAAAGGGGTATCAATCTCAAGTCCCATATAATATCTTGAGGTAATAGTCTTATTGCCCCACAAATGAACGAGCGCTCAAAACCTCCAGATCAGGGCTTTTCTTAAATTTTTTTATACAGAGCATGGTGGATTCAGTTCTTTTTATCTATCTCAAATATTTTCTCGATTAAAATTCAACTCGTTCACAACCCGTCGAAATGAAACTAGTCATTTTCCTTCTTCGCACTTGAGAGGACTTTATAAAGCCAATTCATGCGAACAGCGCTTTAAAATTTCCAACTAGAGGAATGTAGAGTTCAGAAAGTCCTCGAAGATTAAACTTATGCAAACTAGAGAAGAAGATGACCCAAATGCCCAATCATTTTTGCTATACGACTTGAAATCGAAATAAAAACCTTATGAATATGGAAAACTTTCGTCTATTTATTACCTGAGGAAATTGAAGAATTGAGTCATGGTCCCAAAAGTGACTTGTGAAGTAAAATAGTGTTAAGATAAAAGTGTATCAAGAGTAGCGAAGATTGTTTGGCCTTCTTGTTGAATATTTAACTATACTTTGTAATATACAGGGTCTTCACTGTATTTTTTCATCATAAAATACAGGGTGGGGGTATCATTTGAAAGTGTCCACCCTCAAGAACTCAAAAACGAATCAGAGTTTGTAAAAACACTTGGACAGGTCGATTTTTGATGACAGGGAGAATTGAATTTTCTATGTTTCTGTTGATACCCATGGACCTATAATACTAACTGGACTTCGAACTTCCTAAGAGCCGTATTCATAGTTGGCCCTTGAGGGTTGTCAGATATTTATCAGAACTGGCACCACTGCAAGAGTGTGCGTGGTGAACCAACAACCAACACATGCAATTAAGATAAAAGAATAAAGACAGTACAAGTTAGACACCCAACGAGTTTCATTCAAATTAAATAGAAATCAACTCAATTCTTAATTAATATAAAATTATTATAAATTACAACTATTACATGGCGCAGTCGAAATAGTAAACCTACGTGTTAAAGTGAAATTTATAAACTAAATGAATTCAGGAGAAAAATCATTAAAAATGAGTCCTCCAACTACAAGTGCTTCAACATCAGGCGAATTTCAAGCAGTGCCACCCAATGAATTATCTTTCGATGGTAACATGGCTGCAAATTGGAATTTTTTCAAACAGAAGTTCGAGATATACATGCACGCAAGTAAGTTGAATGGTGAATCAGATGAAAATAAAGGATATATTTTACTCAACCGCATAGGAGATAGAGCCTTAAAAATTTATAACAATTTCCAATGGACATCAACTGAACAAAAATATAAATATCCCAGCATAATGAAAAAGTTCGAAGATTACTTCATTCCAACAAAAAATGTCACCTATGAACGATATCTCTTCTTTACAAGGAACAAGAAAGACACGGAGTCTTACGACACATATGTTACTAATCTACGGCAGTTATCATCAACATGCGAGTTTTCAACTCTTGTTGATAGCCTGATTAAAGATCGATTAATATTGGGAATAACAGATTTGAGTATAAAGGACAGATTGTTGAGAGAATCAGAACTGAGTTTAAATAAAGCATTGGAGATATGCCGGACAGCAGAAATAGCATCGGAGAGATTGAAAATAATTGATGGAAATTCAGAAGGAGAGATTTCAATGGTTAAAGAAAATTCAAATTGTCATTATAACATCGGAGTGCGCAGAAGCTACAATAAGGCACAGAGTTCCAGCAACATGGCAACAAATTCTGGAGTGACGGGAAGACCAGCGCAGTCAGCGAGACTTGGCTTCTACAAGGATGGACGCAACAACGGACGTCATAATCAAAATATTCACCCACAAAAGTTAAGTACTTCTTTCATAAATAATTGTACAAAATGTGGTCTAAATCATAAACTGAATAAATGTCCCGCTTTTGGGAAAATTTGTTTAAAATGTGGGAAACATAATCATTTTTCGAATGTTTGCAAGAAATCAAGTAGAATTCGGCAAATTGAAATTGAAAATAATGAAATTGAAAATAATGAAATCAAAAACTATGAAATCACAATTGGAAGTATTTTTCAAAAAGTTATTCGTGATAGGTGGGTTGAAGAATTCATTGTAAATGGTGTGAAAATTTCATTCAGGTTAGATACAGGTGCAGATTGTTCCATCATTCCATTAAATAAATTTTTAGAATTAAACATTCCTTTGTACCATTTAACTAAAACAAACATTAATTTAACCGGTTATTCTGGAAAAAATATCAAAAGTTTAGGTACTATTTTACTAAAGATTAGAACATTCAATTTAGAACAAAATTGTCAACAAATTCTCTTTCATATTGTGGACACAAAAGTATTGCTATTTTAGGATTAGATGCATGCATAAAAATGAATTTAATCAAAAGGAATTCAATAAACGTTGTATCGAGGAATATAAATGAAAATAATAATTATGATTGTGATCGATTACTCAAAAAGTATAATAATGTTTTTCAAGGTTTGGGAAATTTACCAGGAACGCACCACATACAGGTTGATCTATCTGTACCTCCCAGAGTTCTTCCTCCACGACGAGTTCCTCTAGCTTTGCACACGAAACTTAAGAAGAAGCTTCAAGAACTTGTACATTCATCTGTGATTGAGAAGGTGGATGAGCCAACACCTTGGGTTAACAACCTTGTACTTGTTACCAAACAAAATGGTGACTTGAGGATTTGTCTAGATCCTGTCTTTTGAACCAAGCAATAAGAAGGGAACATTTCTACATCCCTAGTTTCGATGAAATTGTGAGTAAAATACACGGAGCTAAATATTTCTCAGTACTTGATGCTAGTAATGGATTTTGGCAAATAAAATTAGATCAAGAATCAAGTAAACTTTGTACATTCAATACTCCATTTGGCCGGTATAAATTCAAAAGAATGCCATATGGTATTTGTTCAGCTAGTGAAGTATTCATGAAAAAAATTAGGGAATTATTTGATAAAGTAGATGGTATTGAGATTTTTATTGATGACATAATAATTTGGGGAAGAACTCTGGAAGAACATTATGCTAGATTAGAAAAAGTATTGAATTTATGTGTAAAAAATAATTTGAAATTGAATATCACTAAATGTAGAATTTGTAACACATCTGTTAAATTTATGGGATATAAAATATCAGAAAAAGGTCTAGAAATTGATAATTCTAAGGTATTAGCTATAGAGAATATTCAAAAACCCAAATGTGCCAAAGATGTTGAAAGATTTTTAGGTATGGTCAATTACGTGAATAGGTTCATTCCAAATTTTTCCTCCTTAACAGAACCTTTGAGGGAATTAATTAGAAAAAATATATTATTTCACTGGGATGAAAAACAAGAAATTGCATTTCAATCTTTAAAGTCCTGTTTATTAAAAGCTCCAGTATTGCAATTGTTTTCAAGTAGAAAACCTATCACAATTTCATGTGATTCTTCAAAAGATGGTTGCGGATCTGTATTGTTGCAGGACAACAAACCTGTTGCATACGCATCCAAAGCTTTCACTCAAACGCAAAAGGGCTATGCTCAGATAGAAAAAGAGCTCCTAGCTATTTTGTATGCTTGCACTAAATTTCATTATTTTATATTTGGTAGATCCATAAATGATGTTACAATTGAAACAGATCACAAACCTTTAATCAGTATTTTCAAAAAACCTTTAATTGAAGCACCAGCTAGACTTCAGAGAATGCTCATAATGTTACAGCCATATTCTTTTCGTTTGGTTTATAAAAAGGTAGAGAATTATATTTTGCAGACACTTTAAGTAGAGCTTACCAAAATAATGTTGATATACCATTTGAAAATAAGTGTAATGAAATTGAGTATCATCTTTGCTCTATTGTAGAAAATATGCCTATGACTAAAGATAAATTCGAAATTTTTAAATCTGAAACACTCAAAGACGACCATTTGATGAGATTAAAAAATTTAATTCAAAAAGGGTTTCCTCCATTAAAATCACTTGTACCTGATGAATTCAAAAAGTACTGGTCATACAGAGATCAACTGACTTATGGCGAAGGTCTATTATTAAAAAATAACAGAATTTTTGTTCCGGTATCACTGAGGAAGGAAATGTTACAAAGGATACATTTGGCACATTTTGGTAAAGACAAAACAAAACTGCATGCAAGACAATTTTTATTTTGGCCTACTATGAATTGTGACATAGAAAATCTAATTGAATCATGTGATATATGTTTATCTAATAGTAGAGAAAACCAAAAAGAACCACTTCAACCTCATGAAATTTTAATTGGTCCTTGGAGAAAAATTGCATGTGATTTATTTACATTCAGAAGCAAAAGTTTTTTGATTTTGGTTGACTATTTCTCCAAATTTGTAGACATAAGAGAATTAGAGAATGAAACTAGTTATCAAGTCATTAATTCAATGTATACAATTTTTTCTTCTTATGGTATTCCTGAGATTGTAGTCTCAGATGGTGGTCCATGTTTTGCATCAGCAATTTTCAGAAAATTCAGTGAAGAATGGCAATTCAAACATGTATTTTCTAGCCCACATAATCCACAGTCAAATGGGCAAGTTGAAAGATTTGTACAAACTACTAAAAACATTATAAAAAAATCAATTCTCTCTGGTAGCAATATGTATTTATGTCTTCTAGATTTAAGGAACACACCTATTTCTTATAATTTACCTTGTCCATCACAATTGATGTTTGGAAGAATTTTGAGGAGTAATATTCCTGTCCATAGAAAAATTTTGAAACCAAAAATTCAGAATTATAACACTATAGCTGTAGAATTGAGAAACAGGCAATTGAAACAGAAAAATTATTATGACAAGGGTAGTAGAAATTTGCAAGAACTTAAAAAGGGAGATATTGTTAAAATCAAGAATTTTGGGAAAGGTAGGAAATGGATAGAAGGAAAAGTAATAGAAAGAATAGGTTTTAGAAGATATAAAGTTAAATCAAATAATGGAAAATATTAGTCAGAAATAGAAAATTTTTAATAAAAGTTAATTCACAAATTCTTTCAAATCGAAAAATAGATTAAGTAAAAACAGATTTAGATATGATGATATAAACTATGAAAGAGATAATAATAGGGAAGAATCTGAAAATGTTCAAAATACAGATACAGATGATGATGTGATAATTGTTGAACCAAGAACTAGAGCAGGTCGTGTAATCAAACCACCCCAAAGACTTCAAATCAAGTGAGAATTTCATTCTTCAGTTGATACTTTTTAGTTTTAAGCATTTTAGGGAAATCATAATTGTAAAAAAATAAAAAAAAAAATTAAAAATGACAAAGTAAAAAAAAAATATAAAAAGTAAATTTAGAGAAAAGTATAGTAAGGATAGACTTAATTAACTATTTTTATTTTTCAAAGAAGGGAGATGTCAGATATTTATCAGAACTGGCACCACTGCAAGAGTGTGCGTGGTGAACCAACAACCAACACATGCAATTAAGATAAAAGAATAAAGACAGTACAAGTTAGACACCCAACGAGTTTCATTCAAATTAAATAGAAATTAACCCAATTCTTAATTAATATAAAATCATTACAAATTACAACTATTACAAGGGTGAGTGTGAGTTTTATGGTCCTTATGAATACTAGACATAAAGGTGACATTAACTGTCACTCAACTCAAGGGCGAACTATGAATACGGCTCTAACTGTCACGTAGAAAAAAGTGAGACAAGAGCCGCCATTTGCAGTTTGGGATGAAACTCGAATATTTGATGTTCTATGCCTTTTGTGCTCGAATTTTGATTGAAACGTAGACGTTCCTTTGAAAGAAATGATTGGAAACGAACTCTGTATATTAGTGTTCTGTGAACACTGACATTTCGGTCTATATTAAATAATAAATATTTCCGACTCGTGTGATTAGTTATTAAAATAATGTACCGTTATGATGACTATTCACTATATAGTAGAAAATTGACAACTCTCAAATTCACCCCAAACTGCAAATTGCCGCCGTTTGCCTCAAAATTTTTGATATGTTTTTACCTGCTATGGCCACAATATTTTGCATGATAATTCAGTATAACAGTCTTAATTCACAAGAAAAAAACTCATTTTAATGGGATATCCTGTTATAGAAATATAAAGATTCTTTTTTTCAATATTCCAATTGATTTTTCCATGGTTCTGTTCACACTATGGCCACAAAATTTGCATGAAGCTTACTATGACCATCTTGCATATGGCCGCAACATTTTATTTCGATGGGTTTCGTTTTGTTTAAGATATTGACGAACAAAAATTTTGAATGTACATATTTTATGGAACACCCTGTACGATCTGGCTGGTTAACCGAGCCATTTGGGAACCAAAGTTACCCTGAAAATTTCAAACCTCTCGGACAATTCCTTAGAAAGTTATTGTGCTAACGGACGGACGGACGACCGGACGGCCTCGACAGAATTGAATTCAACCACGAATTCGTCATCAGGGAGTAGAACCCTATCGTTTGAGATCATTTTAGGCTCAGAATTCGAAAATTTTGAATGTCCATATTTCATGAAATAGAAAATTCGAAAGTTACAGACATTTGGACAAAACGATATAGCGCTCGTTTAAGGAGAACGAGCGCTCAAAAAAGATGATTATCCAGTATTATAGGTCTGTAGACATTTTAGACTGCGCTATCGAGAGATGATTAATGATTTTTTATGGCCGAAATTGGATAGTATTGATCTGGACAACGTTTTCAACAAGACGGCGCTACGTACCATACAAGCATAGAAACCATTGATTTTTTGCGGGAAAAGTTTCCAGAACGTGCTATCTCTCGAAGAGGTGATTGGCCACCGAAATCTTGTGATTTAACACCTTGCGACTTCTTTCTTTGGGGCCACGTGAAAGAGAAGGTCAACGCCGATAGCGTCGATTCCAGACCTCAAAGATGGAATTCGTGAGGCTATAGAGGAAATAGGACAGCCACTTTGCGATTTGGTTATGGAAAATTTCATTAACAGGATATGGTCCTGTAAGCGTGGTCGTCGTGGTCATTTGCCTGATGATATTTTTCATTATTAACAGCAAAGCATCTTCTTTATGATGAAATAAACATCCGATCATTTATATTGAAAAATGGCATTTTTCTTTGAATATCTTAATAATATCTACTATTGGAAAACCCTTTATTGTTTTTCCTTTGCAGCTAAAATGCAGTTTTCATTCTGTGCCATATTCTGACACGCCAGGGGTTCGAAAAATATCAAAATAACTCTGGTATTGAAAAATATTGTTTGTATTCTGTCAAATGAGCTGAGTGAACAATGTTGCCATTTTACATGGGTTGGCAAATAACCCAATGATAAACATTCAAGGGAAGATCCTCCCTAATGAAGCTTCCCCCTTTTCTCAAATAGCTCCTTAGGTAAACGCTGACTTGAAATTCCAAGGTTTGGAAATTTATTCATGTTTGGAACTAAGAAACTATTTTAATGACATAATCTGGAGCTTACGTAGAGGTTCGTAGCTACACTCTGCTTATTATTAATTAATGAAGTGATTAATAGTGTATCTCACGCCCATATATTGGATTAAACTAGCAGGAAAGTTGTCAGTTTGGGTCCTTTCCCGATATATACCATCTTGAAAGTTCAAATCAGACCCGGGAGACGGTGAGTTCATTACCCTATTAACTGATTTCAGATATTCGGTTTCCTATCAGAGCAACTTGGATTTAGGAGTAGGTGAATCCCGAGATTATAAAGGGTTTTCTAATAAAAGGTGTTATTTTGAATAGCCCGCTATTTCGAGAGATGTCACTCATGAAGCTGTCATTTTTTGACATTTGACAACTAGAAACTACGCCATTAAAACGATGGAACGATACACGCTTAAAGAACGCATTGAAATCATTAAAACTCACTATAAAAATGATGAAAATTTGGCAGAGACGGTTCTTAAAACTTGAAAATTTTTGGGTCGTCGTGAAGCACCTTGTCAGACCCCATCAATAAAGAAATTGGTGGAAAAATTTTAGCTGTTGGGATAAGTTAGTGATGCGAAGAATAAAATATTGCTGCCTTAGCCGAAAGTGTTTGTCCATTCCTCGTCGTTCTTTAGAATTAGGCATTCCACAAACGTCATTACACCGTATTTTGCATAAAGATTTGGGTCTTGAGGCTTATAAAGTTCTGTTAACACAAGAACTCAAGCCAGCTGATTATCAACAACTTCTTTGCTGATTGGGTCGTTGAAATGCATGAAAATGATCCGGATTTCCATCGAAAAATCATCTTGAGGGATGAGGCCCATTTCCATCTCAATGGCTTCGTCCACAAGCAAAATTGTCGTATCTGGGGCTCGGAAAACCCAAGAGTTATTGTTGGAAAGCCTCTCTATTCTCAACGTGTGACTATTTGGTGCGGTTTATGGTCCGGCGGAGTCATTGGACCTTACTTTTTCGAAAAGGCTGTAGCAACAGTTACGGTAAATGGATTTCGCTATCGAGAGATTATTAATGATTTTTTATGGCCGAAATTGAATAGTATTGATCTGGACAACGTTTAATTTCATCAAGGCGGCACTACGTGCCACACAAGCAACGAAACATTGATCTTTTGCAGGAAAAGTTACCTCTCGAAGAGGTGATCACAATTGGCCACCGAGATTTCCTGATTTAACACCTTGAGACTTCTTCCTTTGGGGCCACGTGAAAGAAAAGGTCTACATCAATAGCCTAGCGTCGATTCAAGACATTAAAGATGGGCAGCCACTATGCGATTTGGTTATAGAAAATTTCATTAAAATGATATAGTCCTGTAAGCTTGGTCGTGGTGGTCATCTGCCTGATGTTATTTTCCACTATTAATCGCATAGCTTCTTCTTTATAATGAAATAAACATCCGATCATTTATATTGAAAAATGGCATTTTTCTTGAATATCCAAATACCTAACACCTCTTATTGGAAAACCCATTATTATTTTTTCTTTCATTAATATAGCAATAAAAAAATAAAAAATACAGTTAACAAAAAAAGCAGAGATTAAGGGATTGAGCAATATTTATAGTTACCTTCTAACTATAAATAATAACATATCACATAATGATTAAAGTACTAATTGAATAATTTGTAATCAGGCCTTCGGTATTCTTCTCATTACATGTCAATTTTTGAAATTGTCAATTTTATATTTAGTGTCTAGACGGATTTAACAAATATATTGTTTGATATACAACAAATTTTGTGAAGCAAAATCTCAAAAGACTGCATATAATACCCTTCTCACGTCCACATACCCGATACCATAGTGACGACCCTAAATGAACACATTACTGCCAAACCCCAAATGATCGAGGAATCCGTCGAAAACATTTACCATCGTAGCGATTCCATTCTCACCCCCAACGCCAATTGTAGAATCATTAATAGCCGCAAACCCGAAACCTTATCATCCTCTGATCCGGCCCTGCATGGCGCCGTCGCCAAAGTACGCTCAAGACCCAGGGCGGCCAGTTCAGTGCGAGCTGCCGCGATGCCCGAATGCTTGAAGGGCCTCTTCGCGCCCTAGCAACCAAATGTCGAGCTCGCCGCCTACATCGCCGAAACCGGCACTTTCCGGCCTCCCTCCGCTCCCTCCTAGACCCAACACCCTCCAAGTCGAAGCTGGGGATCAAGTTTGCGAGCCTGCTTACCCTCTGGATGGACCTAGTGATCGCAACGAGGAAGCTAGTGATCCTGGAGAAAGTTTCAACCACAGTGATCCCCTGCTAGACCCTTGTGACCGACTCCTCAACCCTAAAGACCTCAAGGTTGAACCTGCCGACCAAGGCAAGGCCAAGAGACCTCTTTCCTACCCTTGGGGGCCGGATTCGAAACCCGATTCGCATACGGTGGAATTTAAATTGTCCTCGAGTCAGTCGGAGCAGTTCAGACCGCCGTTGACTAGGGGTAGAACCCAGGTGAAACCCTTTACCAGGGAGTCCTTGGAGAGGTTGGAAAAGAAGACCCTTCAGCTTGTTAGGGAGTACGGTTTTACCCCACGTAAAAAATTGAGTGTGGAAGATGGCTCGAGGTTACCAACCAAGTTCGAACCCTTTCCTCCTCATCTGTATGGAAGACCTTTGGAGGAAATTGACAATTTCATTTACGACGAGGTAAAGTTCAATGTGGTTTTCTGATGACACGAAAACACTCAGCATGTTTCAGTACACATCATATCCAAACTATACAGGGTTAGAACTATTTAAAGGGCCACTACAGGGATATCGAAAACCATTAGAGATGGAGGGTGACTCAAATTAAAAGAAAGTTGTTGCGTTATTTATTGACGAATGTGATGGTGTTGAATAGCTTTCGTGACGTGTCATACACAGTTGAATCGTAATTCTTTTATGATGGCGTACGTAAGAAAAAACAAGTTGATTATCTCGTCTCTGAAAAAAATGGACAATGGAAAAAATCTGACAACACCAGTAGAGTCTCTACATTGGTTAATGGCTATGAACCGTATTTAGGTTGAGTTATCTCGAGAAACGAAAGAATTGCAAAGAAAACAAGAAATCTTGATTCACAGCTTTTTCTAGATATCTCGAGAACCATTTGGTCATTTGGATATGTTTAAACCATTCCATTCATCCTTATTTAACGCAGCTTTTTCGTAACTCAAGTCACTCTGTATTTCCAAGTGTTTTCGATATAAAAGAAAAATTCAAACGCATATTGAGTAACATTCTTTTAGAATCCCAAAGTGAATTTTAAAAGCCTCTTTATTCGCGTATATCAAACTTTTCTCAAACTTCTATGTGAAAACTTGATTCGAGAGAAGCTCGTAAGACATGGAATTTTACCTGATGCGGTAAAAAGTTCTGAAGATGTAAAAAGCCACTGTTGAGCGTTGGAAAGGGACTCATATTATGCGTATATAAAGTCTCTTAGCTGAGGTATCGATCGTTGAACTAGCGGGTCAACAAAGTGTTTGTTTCGTGTTGAATTCTCGAATTGTTGTTCCTGTTGGTTGAAAGAAATCATTCATACCGAGATGGAAATGAGTCGGATACACTGCGCTGTAAAAAAATTGGGTTGGGATTTTGGGGGGTTAATTTCTTCGATTTACCTGTATGCCTTCTTGTTGAGGTATTTTTTGATGGTTTGCGGGATCTTGTTGAATATCATGAGCAGAATATTCTATCAAAATGAATTGAAAGATTGCCATAAAGAATACTTTTGTATGTAGACGAGAAAGGAATACTGCAGGTAGCTTGGGTTTCATACAGCTTCGATCACGTTGATTATTGGAATGTCATCATTTCTGAGCAACTTCCAGGTCATTTATATGAAATAAACACAGAAATAAGAAGCATTTCAGATATTTCTTTTGCTAAACACTCGATAGGGAAACTCAATTTCGTGAAGTTTTTCGGTAAAACTATAATATTCGATATATTCATCCATTTACCATAATTATATTGTCTTCAATGAAGATACTTCAATTGTTGCAGAAAGTTTCAATAATTTACAATTCATATTTGGTTGCAATAATATTTGTAGAATTGAGTGCATAACAAAACATTTATTATCAGAAACTAAAACTAAAACGTGATGATGAAAACTTACTTACCAAAAATTGCATAAAATGTTCGACAAACTTTGACTAATCGGTATCTTGTCGTTGAGCTATTTTGTTTATGTTCATTCATTCGGAAATTTGGAAGACATTCAATTTCTCAAATATTATACCATTCGCTTAAGGGTCATCTGAAAAGTTAAGAAGAGTTGGAAATGAGTAGGTACAATAAGAGAACACCATTCAAAACCCTGTGAGTGTGGTAGACCCTCTATTGAAGTAAATGAACGTCCTTTGAATGTTCGAACCAAAGAAGACGAAGAAGTACCTAAATAGGGAGATACTGATATGTCAAAGCTTGTTTAGAATGCTTCGAATGAAGACCATAGGATTATGTGGTGAAGCTTCCATATCATCAAAAGAAGAAAAACTGAAACGTAAAAAATTGAAGGAAGCAGCTTTCATGTCAATTACCAAAAATCCTATCGGTCAATCGTCTATTGATCTTCATCTCAAAACAATCTGGGCTCCAATAATAGGATCCAGCTTGGAAGAGATCAAATGAATTGATTCAATAAAAAATAGGGTAAAAGCTATAGTGATTGACACCTTAAGGGCATGGATACTTTCAGTAGGCGAATTCGGTTCCTTATTTTACTGAATCACTATGGCTATTATTACCGAACTATAGTTGAATATTGACATTTGGTAATACTTTCAAACTTTCAATAAATATCGATTGAATATTCGAGGAGACACCACTTTCGTCGAAATTACATATTTGATATTCATTGACATACTTCGATAGTAATTGACACCCAGTATGATATTCATAGACATATTTTCATCTCACTCTTGCATCAATTTTGGGTATGATATCATCCTTCTTTCTCTCACTCATACATTTCCATTATATGGGTCATTGAGACATTCATACTAAATAAAATAGAGAAACAATAAGGTTTGAACAATTTTATTCCATATAAACAAAGAAATAACGATGTAATCTTCACATATATACCGATGTAATAAACTATTGGTGCTATCTAGGGTTTTTCATCTGTCTCCCCATATTTCAGAATGTTTCATTTCTATTTGAGTCCTCAGGTTATCATTCTGAAAACGGCATCATTAGATATTTGGCGCGAGATTTTGTAGTAGTGTCAATAAGTGTATAAGTTTACTTAAGGATAGCGACTGCACATAATTGCGTATATTTTCCGATTTTGTTCTGTTTCATATTCGTTAGAAGTTTTCTATTGGTTGGAAGGTTCCAAGGAATATTTAATTTATGTATAGTCCGTTCACGAAAGGTTGAGCACATAGTAGGCGTTTGTTTATTTATCTGAAGTTGGCAGTATTTGCTGTCATAATGTAAAATAAAGTCAACGTTGCCGAATGTACCCGGCCTCGTCCGACGAGCTTGCGAGTTATCAGACAACTCTATGCGATATTGACAACATTGCGTATCAATCTGACAAGAAAATAAAGAACATAACCTAAAATTTTAATATACACAGTGGAATATGCCAAATTTCCATGGCCAACCGACGGCTCAACCTTTCGTGAATGGACTATAAGTAAACCCCTCAATGATTTGTATATCAAGGTTAAAGCCTATGTCAATCACTGTTCGATGTAATATTATTGACACAGTTATTGACATAAGGTTTGAACTTAATATATAAATCATTGGAAGGTTAACTTAGATCAATTAAATATTCCTTGGAACCTTCCAAATAATGGAAAACTTCTTACGAATATGAAACATGAAAAAACTCTTACATTTACACTTATTGACACTACCGCAAAACCTCACGCCAAATATCTAATGATGCCGTTTTCAGGATGATAACCTGAGGAAATTGAACTTGACCCAAATAGAAATAGAATATTCTGAAATAGGTAGGGACAGATGAAAAAACCTTAGATAGCACCAATAGTTTATTACATCGGTATATATTTGCACAGTGTCAATCACTATCAGGGCGTCAACAAGTGAACCTCTCACCCTAGATCAAAGTCAATGATGATTGTTTTCTGAGAACTATAAAAAATTACAAACAATTTCAAAGAGTGACGAAAGTTGCTCCTCTTAAAGTTCCAAGCAATACAAAATGAAACGCTTTAACCAATATATTTGGCAATTAACGTAAGAGCTTATTTGAAACTCTATAACAATAAATTAAGTATCCTAAATCAGAATACAACTCACGTATGTTTCCCAACTAGAATGCAAGAACAATGTGAATAGGAACTTCGGTTAATTTCTACAGTGAAGTTAGTATCTGCTACGTGTAAGATGATACGTAACAAAGCTCAAGTTATTCGAAATTTGAGTGCTCTGTTCCATATCGGCACTTAAGAAAACTGCTCACATATCCTGGAATATGCTATTTATTGTTCTTTCCAATTTTTCTTGAATATTCGGTGTCCTTGCTATTTTCGGTATAAATGATCAAGTTAATCAACTAGGGTGAACTGTTGGTGCTATCTAGAGTTTTTTCATCTGTCTCCACATATTTCAGAATGATTTATTTTCATTTGGGTCAAGTTCAATTTCCTCAGGTTATCATTCTGAAAACGCCATCATTAGATATTTGGCGCGAGAGTTTGTACGTCAAATGAAAGCGAAACATAGCATGTGGATCTGTCCAGTATAGCACTGTACAACTGCATAGCAACATACTCTCTCTAATTCATTGAAAACCGTATGTATCCAATGTGAAGTTCCAAACCTGTATATTGAATACTTCTTTTAATGCTCTCACATGGGAAGTCTTTGTATTTCAACATATTGGAAATGCTCGTTTTTGTGTATACTTAAAACAAAAAGTTTTCAATATATTTACACCGATATAGAGTTTTTTCTAGAGGTTTTCATCTCTGGATTTTTGTTTGATACTTGAATCAATTTTTTTCTGCTTACACTGAGAAATAAATCTATAACATTGTTTGATATCCGATAAATTATGTGGGAAATTAAGAGACATATAAAGATCAATGTTCTTGATGCATATGGAGCTCAGTTTCAGATTTATTGGTAGTGAAAATTTCAGTAAGTATGCGTTCCTTGATTTTCCCAATCTCTGAATTCCCTTTTTAGCACGAGCTTTTATCTCTTTTTTGAAAATGAACCTTGAAAAATTGTGCGGATATCGCAAAATGCAGGGAAGAAAATCTCAAGAAATAATTATTTAATAGTATATTATGCAACGAGCGTATGATAATAGCCATTATACGCGAGTAGCATACTATACTTTATCCACGACTACTGAATATATTTTTTGAAGATTTCAACATTTGGCGGCCGCGACAAGACCCTTCTATGACAAGCGTGGAAAAAGTCAAGTTGGCACATAAGAAAATTTTGGAGAACTGTATATTTTGTAATAAAAAAAGCTTTAATTGATATAATGAATGTAGATTCGGTCCTCGATTGACAAGGTTTGCCCATATTTGTTAGTTGGAGTAAAGAATATTATATCAAAGCTATATCTGCCAACAGCGAATTATAATCTCCTAATTCCCTTATGATTTATGGGTATTACTTATTAAGGCCGAGTACAGAGACGTACAATCGAAGGATTCCAGAATAGTAGTGGATACATGTAAAAAACTTCAATTTCGCCTTTATTTAGTCGATAAAATATCTTGCAATAACATGTGAAAACAAAAAACAATCTCCTTATCTTAAAAAAACATCTGCATGAATATGTTTCATAATTCTTCGCAAATAATAACGAATCACCCTGTAAATAAAAATAGGATAACTAGAGCTCAGTAAACCAGACCTCTCTCTCTCTTAAATCTATTATTATGTCGCTCTTCCAGCACAGGCCTCAAAATCGAATTCAATTTAACTATAAGAGTAAGAGTAACTGTTTCAAATTAAAATGGAATATATTCCACACGTGTAAGCTTAGAATTACCCAGCTAATCGCAGTAATGTAGTTTGGGAAACTTCATCTTCCAGTGGGATAAACACATTATTCAGGATAATTGTTTAAGTGAAGCCGCAGTTATTGAATGTCACAGGTTCATCAGCTCAGGATCCATTTTGTCAATTAAATTTGCCACCATATACTGTTGACATCGGAGTGAATAGTGGAATTTGGCCTTCAATCGGAACAATGACATTGTCCGTGATGATGAAGTAAAGCTCATTGAGAGAAGCGACTGTGGAGGATTATGCTATTTACCTATTCCCATCAGAAGGTATCGGGTGTCCTAAATTCGTTGTCTTGTGAGGGGATCTCAGAAACCCGATGAGCTAGAACAAAATGAGTGGCACACTTTCGAGCTCGATTTTTGGGAGAATTCGTTTGGTGAAAACCGCAACCTTC
This sequence comes from Propylea japonica, assembly GCA_013421045.1. NCBI lineage: Eukaryota > Metazoa > Arthropoda > Insecta > Coleoptera > Coccinellidae > Propylea > Propylea japonica. Next base: position 1,988,919 of record CM024241.1, read on the forward strand.
TAGGTCAAACCGTTTTCGAGCTATTAGAGATAATTGGAAAATGACGTCAAATGAAAAGTTCTCTTAACTTCTTTATTACTGAAGTTATAAACATGAAACTAAAACATTATACAGGCACTTTATCAGTTAAATTCATTGAGGTAATCAATTTTTCTTTATTACATTTTGTTTTAGCTCATCGGCTCTCTGAGATCCCCTTACTAGACAATGAATTTAGGACACCCGGTACACTTGAAATAGTTGTCAATGGGGCTATGAGAACGTGACTGACTAGAGCACTTGAGGTCATCACAGATCTCACTCTTCTATTTTTATAGATCAATAGAGTACCTCATAATGTTAACTTCAGAATATCGAGGGAAGATTCAGGTGATGGGAGAATTAGAAGACATAGAGCCTGGACCTCTCTGAACACGATCATCTCTACCTACTGATCCAGAACTCTCCTTGTTTTTGGAGGAGAAAGAAACTGAAGAGAAGCACTCTGGAGGAAACTTCTGGGAATAGATCATTCTGAAAAGTTCCTTCGCAACTTTAAAACTGAAAGTTTCGAAATGTATTTGAATCTCAGCTAGAATCTACTCGATTTTATTTGAATGAGCACAAGATTCGATGTGGGATTCAGCTGACTGTTATATGTAGGGGAAAGAAGAAGACATTTATTCCTTCAGAGAAGAAACTTCATCACGTATGTCTTCTCATCGTTGAAGAGTGCAGGTTCTTTTTTCTCATCCCAAATTCTGTATCTGTAGTAAAAGCTAATTATACTTCAATGAAATACATCGATTCCATAAGTTTCAACTGGATTGTTTAAATTTTCACGAACTATAAAGTTAGAATGAACCTCTTTCACTTTCACACGAAATGATTAATTACATCTGTATATAGACTTTAACACCACCATTGTGTCAAGTTGAAGTTAATGTTAAACTTCACAACTACTTATGAGATCATGTGAACTTAACGAGAACTAACTCTTATTATACTATGACAAATCTCATTAATTTATCTCGAGAAAATCTAGAGGAAAAGGGTTAAGGTTCGAAGTTGATAAAGAACAAGTTTTCTGCCTGGAGAAATACCAATTTATTTCAGCAATCTCAAGTCTTCAAGTCCTTCGGAACTTTAAACCTGTAAGTTACAATAAGTATTTGAATCTCAGTGAGAATAAACTAGGCTTTTAAACAGGCCAATGTCGCCTAAGTTAGCATATGATGAGAATGGGATAAACTGAAACTGACGAGTGTGAAAAGTAGTCATAAAATTTCATGAAACTGTGGTTATATTAAGAAACTCAAATCCTCTGGAGTTTATTCGAACAAAGTCACGATTCAATATTTATATCAACTCACTATTATATAAGGTTTCTGTAAACAAATGCGAGGGACTTAGGGAGATGATTCCTCGATGAAAATAAGCGGGGTAGTTCAAATAATTTTTTTTTCGAAATCGACCTCCCTTCCAAGATACAGCCTTTGGAAGGCGAGTTCCAAAAACACTATAAACAATACATAATATGATTAATTAAGTAGATGTTACTCACACATATTTTTTTTGATTCCATAAATGTATTATTAGTGGTTGAATTTAACAACTCCTTAAGATTCTCCTTCAAAAATTGTTTTCATGGGATAGATTTTCTAAAAATAAAATTCTCCTATCGTTTAACATTCAATTCTGGAGGAAAAAGTCTCCAACAAAATTTCGATACAGTCGATACTTTTCTCGGAAAAAATAGAAACTTACAAGCAGTTATGATCACTGTTAATTCCATCTCATCGTATGTTCCATAGAATGAATATTCTAAGCTATTGTTTATGCTCAAAATTGGTTTTGACAATTATGCTTATTAATCGAAGAAAGTTCTATTTGTGAAATAAAAATATAACGGACATAATATTCTTCCGGTAATAAGTAACTAAACCTTCAGAAAGATTTATAGAACATTTTCATCTCCTGTCGTAGACATACAATATCTTAGAATATTCATTCTAGGGAACACTCATATGATGAAATGGAATGAACAGTGATCACAACTGCTTGTAAGTTTTTATTTTTACCGAGAAAAGTATCGACTGTATCGAAATTTTGCAACAGACTTTTTATCTGAAGAATTGAATGGGAAACCATAAGAGAATTCTATTTTTCGAAAATCAATCCCACGAAGAGAATTTCTGAACTAAAACCATAGGAGATTGTTATTTTCAACCCCAAATGATTAAGTTAAGAGATCTAAAAAAATCGTGTGAGTAACATCTACTTAGTGCTCCATATTCTTCTTCTTCTTCAAGTGCCATATCCGCGGCGGATGTCGGCAACCATCATAGCTATCTTGACCTTGGAGACTGCTAGCTGCTCTAAAGAGATGTTTTGAGCTGCATCCAAACCACTCTCTCAGATTTCTCAGCCATGAGATTTGTCTTCTTCCTACGCCTCTTTTGCCTTCTATTTTCCCCTGCATTATTAATCGTAAGATATTGTATTTCTCGCCCTGCATTATGTGTCCCAAATACTGTAATTTTCTCTCCTTGATGGTACGCTCAACTTCTTTTTCTTTACTTATTCTTCTTAGCACCTCGATGTTGGTGATATGATCCGTCCACGAAACTCCCAGAATTCTTCGGTAGTTCCACATCTCGAAAGGGGGGTCGATTTCGAAAAAAATGTATATAAACTACCTCTGCCTATTTCATGGAGGAATCATCTCCCAAAGTCTCTCGCATTGTTTACAGACACTCTGTATTGATGGAAGACAAGAAAACATAGTTCTCCCCAGAAAATACTTCAATATCATTGACTCCGTAACTTTCAACTTGATTATTTTATCCACAAACTAAAGAGTGACAAGAAACCACTTTCAGTTTAACACTAAATGATTAAATTGGATCTATGTATATACTTCAACACTACCATTGTGTCAAGTGAAAGTTACACTTCACAACTATAAGATCATGTGAACTTAACGAGAACTAACTCCTATGACAAATCTCCTTAATTTATCAAGAGGAAAAGGGTTAAGGTTCGAAGTTGATAAAGAACAAGTTTTCTGCCTGGAGAAACACCAATTTATTTCAGCAATCTCGAGGCATTTCCTGTTGAGCTCGCTAACATTAATTACAGCTCAGATCATGTAGCATTTCTTCTTACAACGTCTTAAGTTTCATACGGTATACACTGCATAGCATAATAATTATTATAATTCACGAGGTAAACGTTCACATATGTCAGAATAAACATAGCGTTTAGGAATGTTAAAATCCCCGTTCCGTTAGTTGTACGTGCTCGAAATTCTAGTTTAAATGGAGCAATTAGATATAATTTGTGCATATGAAGCTTGTGTTGAATTTGTACATTTTAATTGTATCTAATAATTATTCAGAGAGAGAATGTGTGATATTCGTTTTTCATGTTGAAAATTTCGATTTTCGAGTGATCGAAAAAATGTTGTTGACTATTCCAACAGTATGAGGTGAAGTTTCTCTCCTGTAATATTTATTTTGAATTTGTAACAACAAGAAATTGTATCGATTTTCTAATTTTTGACACGACAAATTTTAACAATCGTTTTTCCAATTCGAAAAAGAGTTCAATAGCTTGTGACGCACATATCCACAAAGTAATGTTTATAACAGAAATTAGTGTGGTTGGTAATAAGCCATTGAATACTGCATACTAGTTTGAAGTTATGCCGTTAATAGTAGAAAATAACATCAGGCAAATGACCAACACGACCACGCTCACAGGACCATATCCTTTCAATGAAATTTTCCATAACCAAATCGCAAAGTGGCTGCCCTATGTCCTCGATAGCCTCAAGAATTCTATCTTTAAGGTCTTGAATCGACGCTGGGCTATTGGCGTAGACCTTCTCTTTCACGTGGCCCCAAAGAAAGAAGTCGCAAGGTGTTAAATCACAAGATCTCGGTGCCCAATTGTGATCACCTCTTCGGGAGTTAACACTGTCCGGAAACTTTTCATGCATTTCAACGACCCAATCAGCAAAGACACGACGTTGTTGATGATCGGCCGGATTGAGCTCCTGTGTTAACTGAACTTTATAAGCCTTACGACCCAAATCTTTATGCAAAATACGGTGTAATGACGTTTGTGGAATGCCTAATTCCAAAGAACGACCAGGAAACCTGGGTTTTCTTCAATACTTTCGGCTACAGCAGCAATATTCTCAGCTGTTCTTGAGCGACGTGCATGGGGTTTATTCTTCACATCACTAACTTGTCCCAACAGCTCGAATTTTTTCACCAATTTCATTATTGCGGTCCGACAAGGTGCTTCATGACGACCCAAAAATGTTCGAGTTTTACGAACCGTCTCTGCCAAATTTTCAACTATTTTATGGTGAATTTTAATAATTTCAATGCGTTCTTGAAGCGTGTACAGTTCTATTTTTGTTAATGGCGTGGTTTCTACTTGTGAAATGTCAAAAAATGACAGCTTCAAACGTGACATCTACCGAAATAGCATGGTATTCAAATAACACCTCTTATTGGAAAACCCTTCATATCCGAACAAGAAGTATGGGAGTTGACATTCTAACATGGTGACAAGAGTATTTCCCCCTTAATATTACGAAAAAATTATGACCCATTGTAATTCAATGTTTCAATGATTCATTTATGCTATTCGTTTTAGTAAATCAATATTTTATTATCCAGAATGAAATTATTCATTCTACCTCTATGCTCTCTGTGGTGATCGTAACACAGGTTAATATAATTTTTTGCCGACTTATATTTGAATCCTAATGACAGTTCTTGCTATTTAGTAGTGGAAAATTTCCCTGATTTCCAGAAAGAAAACTTCCCACAAATAATGACTGTAGGGATAAAAGTACAAATGATACTCATTTAGCATAATTAACCACTAAATTTCGCTCGAGTTTAACTCCCATTCCACACATTCAGAACCATATATGTCAGACGTATTAATCAAAGTAGAAAAGTGTGACAGTATTCGCGATAAAACTTCGCTTTTTCCAGCTGAAACCATCAAATAATTAGTCCGCATTATGCATCTGGGGTAGTATATCATAATCTGAAAGAATTAAGTGTTCGGAAAATCTCTGAAAAGATAAACTTCGAAATAAGCAGCAGTATATAACGTTCGTGCCACGGGTGCAAATCGGAGCCGAAGCTGTTTTCTAGAATAATTAGGGTATAAATTATGCATTGCCCATGGCTCAGAACGTTCTAGAATGGCTGTTTTATCAGGAACCTGAGACTGGGTGAATTTAGGGCTAGGCTTTGGGGAGAAGTTTTTTGGAGGTGAAAAAGAAATCTAATTATATCGAATTCGGTGAATTCAATCTTTCCACTTCTCGAAGATCGGTATTTTCGGGTAACAGATTTAATTTGTGGTTTGTGGGAAATGCGATGTTTCTTCCGTCATCCAGTAAAGTCTCAGTTATTTGATTTGTAGGCTTTAACTGAGAAAATATAACGATATACTTTGAATCAGATCATGTTCATGAACCTACTAATAACGAACTCAGAAGGAGATAGAAAGTCACATTTCTGAGTTATAAATCAACGAGGAACACCAAACCCACCATACGGAGTGATATATGGTATTTTTCACAGACCCTTAATATTTCCATTGCATAGATAGAAACCTGGAAGGCTGTGACATAAGGCGTTTTCGGAAACTTACTCAGGGTTACTAACTCGATCCATTGGGTCACGTGATGGATCTATCGGATCACGGAACCGGGTTCTAAGTTTACGAACACACCTGGTTTAGGATTTGAAGTGACAGTCATATCAATAACATTACCAAATTTTTTTTTATGGATTTATTTTTTCAGTCCCAGTTTATTTTCAGATTGTCTCTAGCTTTGCTTGCATTTGTTGGCTTTTGTTAAATATTTCTTATAATTTCTGGTGCGCCCTTCCATGTTTAATGCTATTTTTGAGTACCTATGTTAAAGAAGTGGACAGTTTATTTTTTCAGTTCCAGTTTATTTTCGCATTGTCCGTAGCTTTGCTTTCTGGCTTCTGGCTTCTGTAAAATCTTTTTCATAATTTCTGGTGTGCCCTGCTGTTTTCTAGAATAATTAGGGTATAAATTATGCATTGCCCATGGCTCAGAACGTTCTAGAATGGCTGTTTTATCAGGAACCTGAGACTGGGTGAATTTAGGACTAGGCTTTGCCTTTGGGGGAAGTTTTTTGGAGGTTGAAAAAGAAATCTAATTATATCGAATTCGGTGAATTCAATCTTTCCACTTCTCGAAGATCGGTATTTTCGGGTAACAGATTTAATTTGTGCTTTGTGGGAAATGCGATATTTCTTCCGTCATCGAGAAAAGTCTCAGTTATTTGATTTGCGGGCTTTAAACAAAAATATGGCGATTTACTTTGCATTAGATCATGAACTTACTAATAACGAACTCAGAAGGAGATAGAAAATCACATTTCTGAGTTAATTAGGGTATAAATTATGCATTGCCCATGGCTCAGAACGTTCTAGAATGGCTGTTTTATCAGGAACCTGAGACTGGGTGAATTTAGGACTAGGCTTTGCCTTTGGGGGGAAGTTTTTTGGAGGTTGAAAAAGAAATCTAATTATATCGAATTCGGCGAATTCAATCTTTCCACTCCTCGAAGATCGGTATTTTCGGGTAACAGATTTAATTTGTGGTTTGTGAGAAATGCGATATTTCTTCCCTCATCCAGTACAGTCTCATATTTGATTTGTGGGTTTTAAACGAGAAAATATAGAGTTTTATTTTGCATCAGAATCATCAGATCATGTTCATGAACTTACTAATAACGAACTCAGAAGGAGATAGAAAGTCACATTTCTGAGTGTAGGATATCAACGCAGGACACCAAACCCTACATACGAAGTGATACCTGGTATTTTTCAGAGGATTCGTTTACACTTAAATACAGACCCTCAATATTTCCATTGCATAGATAGAAACCTGAAAGGGTGTGACATAAGGCGTTTTCGGAAATTTACTCAGGGGTTACTAACTCGATCCATTGGGTCACGTAACGGATATATTCGGATCACGGGCCCTGGTTCTAAGTTTACGAACACATCAGGTTTAGGATTTGAAGTGACAGTCGTATCAATAACATAACCAAATATTTTATGGTATAAATTATGCATTACCCATGGCTCAGAACGTTCTAGAATGACTGTTTTCTCAGGAACCTGAGATTGGGTGAATTTAGGACTAGGCTTTGCCTTCGGGGGGAAGTTTTTTTGGAGGTTTGAAAAAGAAATCTAATTATATCGAATTCGGTGAATTCAATCTTTCCACTTCTCGAAGATCGGTATTTTCGGGTAACAGATTTAATTTGTGATTTGTGAGAAACGCGATATTTCCTCCGTCATCCAGTACAGTCTCAGTTATTTGATTTGTGGGCTTTAAACGGAAAATATAGCGATTTACTTTGAATCAGATCATGCTCATGAACTTACTAATAGCGAACTGAGACGGAGATAGAAAGTCACATTTCTGAGTGTTACATCAACGCAGGACACCAAACCCACCATACGGAGTGATACCTGGTATTTTTTACAGACCCTTAATATTTCCATTACATAGATAGAAACCTGGAAGGGTGTGAAATAAAGCGTTTTAGGAAACTTACTCAGGGTTACTAACTCGATCCATTGGGCCACGTGATGGCTCTACTCGGATCACGGACCCGGGTTCTAAGTTTACGAACACATCAGTTTTAGGATTTGAAGTGACAGTCGTATTAATAACATAACCAAATATTTTGTGGATTTATTTTTTCAGTCTCAGTTTATTTTCAGATTGTCTCTAGCTTTGCTTGTATTTATTGGCTTTTGTAAAATATTCCTTATAATTTCTGGCGTGCCCTTCCATGTTTCATGTTATTTTTGAGTACCTATGTTAAAGAAGTAGAGAATTTATTTTTTCAGTTCCAGTTCATTTACTGATTGTCTCTAGCTTTCCTTGGATTTATTGGCTTCTATTAAATCTTTCTTATAATTTCTGGTGTGCCCTCGCATGTTCAATTTTATCCTTGAGTACCTATTTTGGGGAAGTAAAGAAGGCTTTAGCTTTAACGCAGAAGGATCTGCATACAAAGTAATGAAGAAGTTGTTTCCCATTATTTTCTCGGCTCATGAAACCACACATTTTACACTGAGCCAAATTCTCCTCTCTTTCCATAATTTCTAGAAATAGAATATATGAAATTACTAAGAAAATAGAAGAAGACTTATTCCCGTCTTTTTCAAATACAAAATTGAACTGCAGTACACATGCGGCGACTCTACGACCCTGCTTACGTGTAGGGTTACGATAGATCAACCTGAGTCAGTGATCGAATTAATAGCACCGTACTTTCCGAACATGGGTTGGATGTTCGGGAAAGGTGATGGAACGCCAAGGTTAGGGATCGAGTTAACCCGAGTAAGTATCCGAAAACGCCCATAGTGATCCATTCTGATAGTCAAATGGCTATTAAATCATTGAACTCCTGTGATGTGATCGACTCGAAGCTAATATGAAAGCCGAAGAAAACTAAATGAAGTTGGCAAGAACAACAAGATCTCTTTAGTCTGGTTTCCTGGTCACTCAAGAATCTAAGGAAACGAAGTGGCTAACGCACTAGCTAGAGATAGCTCTGTAAGGTGGCACAATAGACTTTACGGTCGCAGTGAACTGTAAACCCTCTTTAAACTAAACTAAAACTAAGCTATCTAACATAAGACGATTTTCAAATGAGAGATCTCATTTCTGTATTGAAAGAAACCAGTACAATTATTCCTGGAAATCCATGGATGTTTTTTTCCTTGTGAAGGAGAAGTTATTCATTTAACAATGGAACACGATATATGGATGATACCAAGTCTTAGGTTGGTGACTAAAATTGGTTAAGGCTAACACACTGGTCTAAAAAGGAACAGAAACGCCACCTACTGGCCCAAAACCCTTCTGTGGCAAAAAAACTGAAAGAGAAGCGGAATTTTCCGGAAAAACATTCCAAAAAGTTCCTTTAACAGTTCGGGATTCACACTGACCAAGACCGAGGGGAAATTATATACCCAATAGTATCAAATAAAGCAGATCTAAGGCTGGTTTTTCCGACTGTTATTCAATTATTTCTGTACGCGAAGGGTTGGAATATCGGGAAAATTAGATTTTTATCAGCACGTCATTGTTTTGGTTCTTGCCTGAGCGAAAGCGACCTTTTGATCGGCAAATGTCGAGCTTGGAGTTTTCCGCTCATAAAATTACCAGAATGAAGTTGAAATGTAATCATTTATTGAGTTCAGCGTTTGTTGAAAAGGCCGGAAGGGTAATCCCCTGTTATCTATTGAGGGTGAGGTGTACCTCAGAGAATATGACAGGACCCTTGACATTTAGGGTAGGACTTAACATTAGACGATTTTCAAATGAGAGCTCTCATTTCTGTATTGAAAGAAACCTGTGTATTTTTGGCAAAATTAATGGATGTTTTTCCTTGCAGAAAAGAAGTTTTTCAATTGACAATGGAAAACGGTATAAGCCAAATGGATGATACCACTACTATAAGGATGGTGACTAAATTCGTTGGTTGGATTTTTTACATATTCCATTTTGTGGGTAATTCAATAGCATTTCCATAGTGCTGAGAGTTTACATTCATATATTTGGTGTCGATCGCAAGTCCTATACAGAATTTTTAGGTAATAATCCTATTCCTATCTGCAGAATTTTTTTTAACTAGTTACAAATATACCAAATTACTTTCGAGATGAAACAAGGAACAAGAAACAGTACCTATACAAGTATGTGTGATATTATCTGGGATGAATATTTTTTCGTGGTGAATTTTAGGGAGATGAAAAAGAAACCTAATTAGGAATGTCGAGTTCAGTAAATCCATTCTTTCACATGCCAACGATAAAATATTCTCGTGTAACAGTTTCAATTTGAGCTTTTGTTGAAAATGTGATACCGGGTCTTATTGATCCAGCTCACAGTGCGGATACCCTAAGTAAATATTGATATTAATAACGTTAGTAATGTTACCTAGCCCGATTTTAGAGTAGGTTTCGGCTTTCACCTTGCATTCTGCGGATGATATTTTACTTACTTACTCCACTGGGAGATCGGAGCCGAATATTGATTTCATTTATTATTCTTAGATGTTTGTTCGCTCAACGTTGATTGGTTTTTACGAGTTAGATGCAAGCTGGCGCGCTTCAATAGTTCTAGAATTGTCTATTTTTCTTCACGTTTTGAATGTTTTGAATACCCCAGAAACTGTACCTTTAATAATTCTCAAATTCTTCTCATAGGTGCATTTGCCAATTCCACAGAAGGGTTCTAGCCAATGTAATCCATCCATTTATTTCTCCAGAAATATGCTGGTTTTTTCAATACAGAAATGAGACCTCTCATTCGAAAATCTTCCAATGTTAAGTCTCACCCTAAATTTCAAAAGTTCTTGCATTTTCCCTGAGTGATACCTCATCCTCAATAGATAACAGGGGATAACCCTTTCGGCCTTTTCAACAAACTTTCGACTCAATAAATGATTACATTCAAACTCCATTCAGGTATTGTTATAAGCGGAAAACTCCAAACTCGACATTTGCCGACCAAAAGGTCGCTTTCGCTCAGGCAAGAACCAAAACAACGACGTGCTGATAAAAAATCTAATTTCCTCGATATCCCAACCCTTCGCGTACAGAAATAATTGAATAACAGTCGGAAAAACCAGCCTTAGATCTGCTTTATTTCATACTATTGGGTATATAATTTCCCTAGGGATACCCTCGGTCTTGGGCGGTGTGAATCCCGACAGGGAGATAAAAATACATCTGCAGAATTCCGGAGTTCGAATCTGGGTTTACTTTTCCAACAGGAAAAAGTGTAAAACAAATATTCGAGTAACTCGTAAAAGTTCCGGGGTGGAACTATCGCGCATTTAATTGAAATACACGGTATTTCACTTGACATTATGCCCCAGTGAGAAAATGTAGGGGTGGATGCCTCCATTTTGCGCTTCGTTCTCAGTTATAACCTGGAAATATTCTGCAGTGTTGTTATCGTAAATAAATGATAGGCGAGGCAAGCTTGGAGGTTAGTATTTTCTGGATTAACGGTTTATTTCGCAAGTGGCTGTTGGTTGCTGAACGTGCTCTGTAACATTTCGAATATTTTATTAGGTTGAGTTGCTTTTGGAGACAGAATGTCGTCTGTGAAGTTGTGAAGTCGGAAGATTTTGAACGAGGAAAGGTTCGAAACTTTGAATGACGGTAGAATCATACCTATTATTTAGGGATTTGTCACGAATACATATCAGGAATTGAGGCTCAGCTCTTCTGCTCACGAACACTTCAAAGTAAATATCTTCGAATGACATATGGTTTTAAAATTACAATAGGTGCTGGCACTGGAGTATACGGCCCATGAATCAAGTGCACACTACCGTAAGGCTCATATTCAAGTGTTTCTCAGGCAGAAATACTTGAAATCGAATCCTGGAAAGAAACTACACTCACCGGCAAAATAATCGATCCACTCTAAAAATCGATGAAGTTTGTTTATTCATAAATATGTTATTTCGAGTCCGATTCGATTGAATATTTTTTTCAATGATTGGTATGTTCATTCTTAATTAACTACAATTTTGAGTTTCAAGAAAACTCGGCGTACGTCATTTTATACAGGGTGAAACAAAATCTGTTTTCTTATCCTAACTTTAGAACCACCCCTGGTGTGTCTCTTGGACCAGACACATCGTTTCATCGTGTGATTTCTTATTTCATCATCAAGACACATCTTCTCTTGACAATTTAATTTTTTATTTATAACAATAGCTCAATTTTTGTTAAAGATACAGGGTTTTCAGAGCAATACTAAACTCCACAATATCGCTATGGCTATGAAAGTACTTTCACAGTTTAACTTTAAATCCGAACTTTATGAAAATAAACTGAAAACTGAGTGAAACATAAAACAAGAGAGGTTTCAGCGTGATATGTTGTTCCGTATGCACCGTTTATTGGAGACGATTTCGTATTAATGCTTTATAATGCCCGACCGCATCAACCGCATTTGGCTAGGATTGCCAGGGAGCATTTAGCAGAGGTTGATATTCACGAATGGAACTGGCCTGCTTTAAGACCAGATTTGAACCCAATTGGGCATGTTTGGATGCTTTTGGGAAGAAAATTCGATCTCGCGTACTAACTCCTGAAAAATTGCAGCAGCTCTTATTGATTTAAAACCTTAATGAGGACATGCCTAGACAAATTGTACCTGTTATCAGCGTCTGGGCGGAAAAAACACGTTATGTTTTTGACTTAGTTTTCAGTTTATTTTTATCAGGTCAAAATAATAGGTTGAATTTGTTGAAGTAGCCTTAGCGAAATTTAATTTTTTACTGAAAAACACGTATCTTTAACAAAAATTGAGCTATTGTTAGGAATGATGAATTAAATTGTCAAGAGAAGATTTGTCATGACGCCAAGTTTTCTTGAAATTCAAAAATGGTGACATAGTGATCTATTCTGATAGACAACCTGCTATTGAAGCACTTACGTCCTATGTCATCGACTCAAAGCTAACATAGAAGTGCTTAAGAAAAATCAATGAAGTAGGCGAAACCAAGAAGGTCTCTTCAGTCTAGGTTTCTAGTCTCTCAGGAATCTAAGAAAACGAAGAGGCCAACATACTAGACAGAAATGAAACCCTCCACCACTTACTGGCCCATAACCCTTCTGCGGTATAGGCAAATGCACCTATAAGAAAGAGTTTTTGGAGAAGGAATAAACTTAAAGATAAATCAATATCTCAATGAATAAATTTCGCCTCTTCACTGCATTTCGAATATGAACCTTTCTCGTAAAGAAGCATATGATGAGAACGGGGTTAACCTTTCGAGGGGAGTGTCCGCTTATGAGGACAATCCGCCAAGAGAGGTTTCACTGTACATATATCAGAAATGATAATCTTTATCGAGAAGAGACGAAAGTTTAAATAATATTTCAATAAATGTTTCGTCATCAAGAATTTCACGTAACATCTCTGCTCTCTCATATGAGAATATTGGAAAGGTTTCCTTTTAAAACGTTATAAAACTTTCGTACTTTTCGAAAGATTTAACCAACTTAAATTTTCGAAAAATATTGCTCATCATTCTACTTTGTTTTAGAATCCTCCAAAATGCACTGGAAAACAACCGAAGTCAACTAAACATGCTAATTTCCAAGTCCCAACTTCGGAAAATCCTTCCTATCGTAAACGAGCATGCCAAATGGCCACAAATCAGTGGCTCCCGAATACATCCGCGCAGATATTTTGTAGGAGCGATAATTAATCAACAAACGGGACTTCCTAGGACACGATCACTTTCGAATTTGCTGCCGAGGAAGATAGGGATCTTTTAGCTGTTTATTAGAGCCCAATTATTTATTAGTTTGCCTCTGCCCCGATGGTTATATCTGATTAATCTTTTCTTCAATCGGTTCCAATTATGTGATTGAATAACTAGCGTGCTCATTCAGGCCTTATTTATGGCTTCTTCTTGATAATAGAATGTTTAGATTGAGTGAGTCATTCAAAAGAAGCGGTTTATATTTACTTATTTGTTGTTTTGTTGGTCTCTACGCCGCTGTGTTATAGTGTTTGACAATCATGTTATGCACTCTATCTGTGATTGGAGTTATTCATTCAATTCTGTGAAAATGATTTTATCAGGTTATTATTTCATTTGTGTTCTTTTAATCGTAGTGTCATTTCTGATCTTCAATGAATCTCAGTGTTATATCATGGGCGAGTACACTGGAAAGGAGGATGAAATCCAATATCTGTGAATGATTCAATAAGGCTAGTTCCACACTCTTACATTAAGTTTCTCGCCCAAGGCATTTTCTTCTTAGGCTTACAATGCCAAAGGCTTCCGTGGCTAGGTGAATGGGGGTTTCTTCCTCCTCCCCACAGAACCTACACTCGTCAGTGTCCGATAATCCCATCCTCAAGAGGTGCTTCCTGAGGCGACAGTGTCCTGTAAGAAAGCCAGTGAGGAGGTGTAGTTGTTTTAACCAAGATCCAGATATCTTTTGGATCTTGCAGTTTCAAAGTTCTGAAGGAACTTGGTGAAATGATTCATCCCTGGGAGACTCCGCCAGAGTTTTTCCTTCTCGGCTTTCTCCTTCTCCAGAAACTACTTCTTATAGGTACATTTACCTATACCACAGGAGGGTTCTGGGCCAATGAGTGACAATCGTGCGCCCTCTTTGGCAAGTGTATTGGCCTCTTCGTTTCCTTTGATTCCCGAATAGCCGGGAACCCAGATTAAAAAGACCTTTATTTTTTTGCATCCCTCATTGAGTTTGTTCCTGCACTGCCAGATCATCTTTGAGTCGATGACGTAGGAGCTCAGTGCTTTAATAGCAGCTTGACTATCTGAGTGTATGGCTATATCGCACTTCTGATAGTTTCTTTGTAGATTTATATCTAAACATCTTTCAATAGCTAAGATTTCCGCTTGAAAGACGCTCATACAGGAGCCTAGCGACAGTGCACACTTGGTACTTGGCCCGTATATCCCAGCACCAGCTCCTGTAGAGGTTTTGGAACCATCTGTATACCATTTACGGTATTTTCTTTGAGGTTATAGTCGGTGTATTCCCGTTCCCATTCCTCTTTTTTTATTAGCAATATCCTGAAGTTTTTCTCAGTGCATATTTTCTTGATAATTATGTACATCATTAGCGATGTTCACAGATGAGATGTAGTTGTTCAGTAGGGTAAAAAACAGAAGATCTACAATTCTACATGGTCGCTAACCTAGTCATAACAACCCCAATTCTAATGATAATAGGGATGTTGACTCATGTTACGAATTCATATAAATTGAGGTTTTCCTCATAGAAGGAAATTTTGCAATCCTAAAAAACCATTTTAGTGATCTTATTATTCTCGTTGAATTAAATAAAGCTGATATAAATTATGTTATTTGTTATCAACTATCACGTGACTGCGAACGCCAATCAGAGGTAATTGACGTCACTATCCGTATTGTCATTGCAAATTCGAATGTTCTGTGCTCAGATCAACAAAATATATTCATAGGCCGGGTTCCACAAAGCTCTAATCACCTTGATTATTGAAATGTCATCATTTCTCTGCAATTTACAGTTCATTTTTGACATAAACCATCGACTTACTTCAAAATAAACGATTTGATTGCCCAATTAAGCTTTGCGAAACCCACGGTTTTGTGACTTGAACCATAGTAAATATATAGAATATTATATCTATAATTCGAACTCAAGAAGTTGAAAGTTGAAAAAGAACAGAATAGTTCGATTATTCGTTACAAGAACGATAATCTACAATTTTCTTTATAATGGATTTATCAAGGGTAATAGTAGAAACTTAACGAAGATTGATTTCCTGCTGGTAGCAAGTTTCTTTGCTGAAAACAAAAATGTTTGTGCAGTGAACGTGAAATTGTCACTATAAGTAGCAAACTTTTAACTCATATTCATTATTACAAATAAAAGAAACACCTCATTCAGCTTTTATAGACCGACATATTCATTTTGAAGGCTTAGATTGAACTTTTCCACAAGGAATAAGGCAAAATCAGTTCGCTTTGACAGAAGTCGAAGTTTGTTTATTACGGATATTGACGTAATCATCATAAAGTGACAAAATTGAGCATTTCCGCGGGAATTTTGAGTTGTCTTTTCATTTACGTGTTTTCATTGGCAATTACTATATTTTCAAGAAAATAGTGTATTATATTATAAGGATTAAAAGTGCATATTTTTTTACGAGCAATATTTGCAGTTGCGAGGCGCAGGGGAGCGAATGCAAAATTGCGAGTAAAAATAGGCACTTTTAGTCCGAATAATATATACTATTTTTTCTCCAACCAAGTCAAAATTACAATAAAATTGGTTTCAGTGAAGAATCGTTCATAATTTGGTTATGAATTTGAACACAGAATCATGACAGTGATTGTCAAGTAGACTTCAAATGCATTTACTTTTAATCCAAGGATTAAAAGTAGCGTTTTTAATCCTAGGATTAAAAGTGTTGCTAAGCAACGAGCAAATTTTTGTACGGTAAGAGAATTTATGACTTTTGCACCTGAAAATAGTACAGAAAAGTCAACATTTTTTGATGGTTGGAGAAAAAAGTAATTTTTTCGTGTTTGTATAGGGTTTATCTTTAAAATAAAATAAATTCCAAAAAGTTGTCAACATCCCTATTATAAGCGAGCACTTAGTGCGCTTCTGAGATGATCCGCCACTGTTGCTAACGCATCCTAAGTCATATTCCTGGAGGAACACGATCCAGCGTCCATAAATCTCAGGTCAACAATCCCCCCCTTTTCTTCCCTCCACCCTCGTCAATTCTGCAAAACTAACCCCGCGACTTGTTATTTGCCCGAGGCCCGGAAAAAATAAAACCATTCGTCAAAAAAATTATTCTATTTGCGCATGTGTTTGCTCTTTTCGTGGCCGGACCGAATGATTCCATCACCCTCCATCATTTTCTTTTTCTACGTGGAGTCAGATAACGTTGAGAAATTGAACTTTCCTCCTGCGTTTGAAAGGAAATGCCGTCCCAGTTCTTCGAATGAATGGATACACTCATTCGAATTGCGTTTTCCAATTAGGAAAAGCTGAGATATCCCCGTGATAAATAGGGCTTGTCTCGAAGCTGGATTCGAGTTGTTTTTCTTTGAATGGATGTTTATATCCGTTTTTGAGAGAGGAAAAAGATGACACGGTGATTTAGCATAAGAATTGGTTCTAGGATAAGGTTTTTGTCTGAAGGAAAAGGACTAAGTTTGCAACAATTTTCAATGAAGTACTAACGTTCAGATCCTATTAATTTCTATTATTCCTCAGGACTAAACGAACAGTAGTATGAAAAAAGGTTCAAAATCGTGAAAAAGTCTCTATGTCATTTCGCAAAATTCTTCATATTATCATTGAACACCTGAATATAAAATTGGCAGTTCAAAAAGGAGTCATTTGTGAAGATATTAAAGAGGGATGTACCGTCCCAGTTCTTCTAATGGATACACTCATCCGAATTACGTTTTCCAGTAAGAAAAGCTGATAATATATCTCCGGTGAAAAATGGGGCTTGCCTCCATGCTAGATGATAATTGTTTTTCTTTGAATACGTGGATATTTATCCATTACTTGTGTAAGAAGAAAGAGATCACAAGGTTATTTTGCATGAAATTTGATTGAGGGAAAAGATTTTTCTTGTAGTGGAAGGACTGAGATGGCAACAATTCACTATGAATTGCCAATGGTTCAATCCTTAATTTTTCAAAAATTCATCAGAACTTCAGAAAAACAAGTATTCAAGAAGACTTAATATGGTACCACTACTCCAAGAGTTCGACCAATATTCAATCGAAGTAATGTGCCAAATTCATCTAATGTGAAAAAAAATACGAAAAAATTTCGAAAATACTTGATCGGTAAGTGATGTGACAGAGATGAGCTTGTAGAGAACAACATATCACGACAGTTTGCAAGAGTGTGACAGAAAGGCTAGAAAAGTCAATTCGCCATAGAGCACAAAAATTTGATATTTCAACAGGAAATTCACTGCAAACAAAATCATTTTCAGTGATGAGGCCCATTTTCACCTGTGTGAGAAATTGAACTTTCCTCTTGCGATTGAAAGGCTGAGATATCTCCGGTGAAAAATAGCTCTTCTCAAAGCCGGATGCGAGTTGTTTTCATTTGAATGGATGTTTATATGAAGTTCTTTTGAACGAAGAAGAAAGATGACGGGGTGATTTATCATAAGAATTGGTTTTGGGAGATTAGTTCTTTTTTTTGAGAGAAAAAACTAGAATTATAACAAATTTCAAAGAATTGCTATTGTTTTGATCCTATATTTTTCGGATATTATTCAAGGCTACCAGAATACAAGTATATAAGATGTCTCATAACGCCAATATCTCTACCCTCAGACATGATAGAAGCTCAGAACCAGAACGAAAAGTATTAAGAATGCCAGCAAAACTCAGAATCTATCATTAAAATGTAGTAAAAGTATTCCCAGAAATTTTATTCGAATTGCACCCTCATATTTTTTCCCTTTGAACTAATAAAAGGAAAACTACGTAAATAATTTTGTTCCGCCGACCTCGAAATAGAAGGTGATTTTAATGTGTACGAAATTTAGCATTAATCACCCATTTTAATGCTCAATTGTTAGCCATTTTAATGTGCAATCCTCATGACAACCGTACAAAAAGTATTCAGAAGCACTACGAGAAATGTCAAAACTCTACTGAAACATAGAAACATAGAAATTCCTATATGTCAAATGTATGTCTTGTGCAACATGAGAATGTATTTCAATCAAGATTTATACACTATTCATGTTGAGATCGTCGAAAAAATCTTGTAATCAACACGGTTATTAATCTAGCGACTAATGGTCTCGAACTATTAACGCGTTCGCTCCGCTCACGCATTAAAATATCTTGACCATTAATCACTGTCTTTAATAACCTAGTTGATTAAATAACTATTTCAATCGTTTCACGTTGATTTAACCTTCAAAAATAATGATTACAAATGGCGCTATAAATTGCAAAATGGCGTATGCGCTGCAATTTCTACCTATTGTTTTCAAGGGTTAAGTTTAGGTAAAATAATGTTGGTTTAATGTTTCTTACTACGGAATCGTTTGAAAGTAAAAATATATAAAAAGGGTACAATTCAAGAAAAAGATCCGGGAAAAGTTTCTTAGCGATCAATCGAAATAATGTGCCTAACTCCTTAATATAAAAAAAAAATGAAAAAAATTTTAAGTTTTGCTTCAGTTAGTTATGTGAAAGATATAATATGAATTCTGCCACTGCACAATCAATAATGGAATCTTACGCTTTTATTGAAACACTCTTTATATAATTATGCTGAAAAATATTTCTTGAGAGACTTTCTTTACGAAAATGATCAGTTATTTTCTAAATTTCGAATTCGTGTAAGAAAATCAGGACATTTTGCACCTGAATATTGATTCAAAACTTACAAATTAATGAATTCAAATCCTGAAAAGCCAAAAAATCTTGAATCAACCTTTATGGCAAATCGATTCCATTCAATGTAAAAGGATGAGGTGATTATCCAGAATTCCCGAGTATATGCTGTTATTCCCTTCCCTGCCCGACCTTCTTGGGGTGGAGGAGCAGCATTAAATTTGGAACAACTCCCCCTAAAACTCGATCTGACATCCTGTTAACCCCCATTTTCATATATGAATTTCGGAGGGATTCACGTAAGCATTATAACCTTAAAGATACCGCAGCCAATGAGGCGTCATTCTAGAGATAACGTAATGGTTATGGAAATTGTATAGGAACATTATTAATGATCGTCACATCTAATTTGGGCTTGAATCTTTCTCATTTCGCTGTTTCATATGCATAGTCTTCACATTTTGAAATTCTTCCACATATAATCTACACCAGAATTATGGAAATCGAAGATGAAACAAAACATATTTTATTAAGATTTATTATATGATGTTCTTCGCGGGTGCGCATTCATTGTTTGTGTTTGTTTACATTTTAATGATTGATGGTATATGACTGTTATTGTCTTTTCTTTTCGAATTTTTATATGTAAGACTGAAACTGTATTTTCTTCACCATCTAACGCTAAATGATCTAAAACCAGCAACAATTCAATTAGCGGTAAGTTTCCCTATGTAATTATTTGTCGTCACTATTTTGTTTAGTATTTTCCAGCCTTGAAGAAGCAAAAATACAGGGTGTCCCGTAATTAGACAGACAAACTTCTAGTGGACATTATAGATCATATTTTAGACAGATTCGACCCAAATCATATAATGCAAAATTGCTTCGTTAAGGAGCTAGTGCCCTTTGAAGATGACGTCCTGTCCATACTTTTTGCCACATATTCGCAAAACGGAGTCACATAAAGTGCTGAAAGTTTACACATTGGCTAATATCAAAAATACGCATCGATTATATTGAGTGCATTTCTTTCATGTCGAGCACAAACGTATCATTTTGGGGGGGCGAAGGGTATTTTTAGTTGAAACTTTTTTGACTTTCATTATTTCGCAAGATTTACATCATATTCATGAGTTATGATGTTTTTTCTTGAAAAATGATGCTATAATAACGCCCAGATGCAGCATTTTTAAGAAAAAATGTATTTTTACATTGAATACTTACAGAAACGAGAGAAAATTTCAAAACTATTTTTTTCAAAAATGGTGCATCTAGGCGTTATTATACAGGAGCTTCTTTTTTCAAGAAAAAACATCAGAGTTTATGAATATGATGTAAATCTTACGAAATAATGAAAAAAAAGTTTCAACTAAAAATACCCTCTCCTCCCCAAATGATACGATTGTGCTTGACATGAAAGAAATGCACTCAATCTTATCGATGCTTATTTATGATATTAGCCAACGTTTAAACTTTCAGCACTTTATGTAACTCCGTTTTGCGAATATGTGGCAAAAAGTGTGGACAGGACGTCATCTTCAAAGGGCACTAGCTCCTTAACGAAGCAATTTTGCATTATATGATTTGGGTAGAATCTGTCTAAAATACGATCTATAAGGTCCACTAGAAGTTTGTCGTTCTAATTACGGGACACCCTTTATACAGGGTGTCCGGTAAACCTTGTACGATATTGAAACTGGTGATAGACCAGGTCATGACTGTTCAGAATATCATAATTTCACCTCAGTAAAAATATCACCATTTTCGAGATAATGGGCATTTTCTAGATATCTAGAAAATCTCTACCTCACCTTTGTTTTTTGAGCGCAATGTCTTCAAATTAAGACTAATTCAAATATCGTTGTTGCTGAAGATTAATGATGAATGATGTTTTAAGACATACAAAACAGTTTTTCAGAAATTGATACATTGTAGACATAGCACTCAAAAAACGGAGGTGAGGTAGTGATTTACTAGATATTTAGAAAATGCCCATTATCTCGAAAATGGTGATATTTTTACTGAGCTGAAATTCTGATATTCTGAACAGTCATGACCTGGTCTATCACCAGTTTCAATATTGTACAAGGTTTACCGGACACCCTGTATATGGGAAACGTCTGTTGATTGAAGTATTGTTTCACTTGGTTGTCCTAGTCCCTGTCAATTTCCATTTTGCAATTTTCATTGTTGGAGGTGACAAAATATCTGAAATTCTCCACATAATTGATTTCGATCACGCATAACAAGCATAAACTCACATTCTCAGTTTACAAAATGATCCTGAAATTTTAATCCGTTTCGGTTTTCCCAAGATGTTTTGGGTTATTGAAAGAGAATGAATTATCATTAATAAGCTATCCTTGAGAGAAACTTTCGGGAAGTATAATATAATTTTTTTTCAGTATATGGCAATACAACATTTTTCGTATCTATATCAAACAGTATAGTATGTACATTTCACAATAATAGCAAAGGAAAATATAACCGAAGTACCACAATTTCTCAGAAAAAACTTTTGACTCTCTGTATAAGTGCAGTGCCAGTATGTGCAATGAATTAAATTTTTTTCTTCTTTTATTTGATTGATTTTCTGGGAATTTCATCTGAAAAAAGAATGAAAGAAACAGTGAATATCACCTGTGTACTACAAGTTGAGGTCACATTAAATTTTTCTCTTTAATTTCCTTCGATAATCGGTAAAAACTGCTCTTATACCAGAAGGGTTCATCAAACCAGGTCTGGCACTGCAAGTGATGATATTTCAGAACCTTTGATGTTTTGGGAACTGTTTACCAGACTAATGAAATTGGGAAATTATTTCCATCAACTTGAACAACGGTTTTTTGCCCTAAATATCTAGAGATATGAATATGCAGTTTTTGCAATTGATCTATAGCAAGATATTAAAGTATTGATGATAGTGAATTCTGAATTGAGAATCAAACTTCTATTAAAATCGACAGAATTCTTAATGCACCTCTCCAGAGAGGATTCCTAAATCTGAAGATCCGGATATTTTGCCAGATATTCAGTTTGGCAATCTTCTTCAATAAATCCATTCGCCATTATCTAATATACGGTTACGGTTAATGGGACATCAAAATAAATGAGATTTGTTCCGAATTATAAGCCATTGCAGATTTTAAGTACATTATTTAACGAGCTGTAAATTAGATCATAACTCACGCAGAAGTTAGCATGCAAGTGCTGTAAATGATCAAGTGAGATTTGATCATTACCGCAAGTTGAATACTATACATTATTCACAACTTTAATAAAGATTGCAGATATGTTTTGAAATATCTCGTTCATACTTACCTAACTATCCTTTTTATAGCCTATTGGTAAGTTGAAACCTTCTTCTATCCACTAAAGTTCTAACTTTTTCATCCATGTTCATTTCATGTTCCCTGCGTCTCAGCTCCTTCCTTTTCCGATTTATCATAGTGAGTCAGAAAGTGAGTTATTATAAAGGGTTTTCCAGTAAGAGATGTTATTTTGATATTCAATGAAAAATGCCATTTTTCAATATAAATGATCGGATGTTTATTTCATTATAAAGAAGAAACTATGCCGTTAATAGTGGAAAATAACATCAGGCAAATGACCACCACGACCACGCTTTCATGACTATATCCTTTCAATGAAATTTTCCATAACCAAATCGCAAAGTGGATTCGTTATGTCCTCGATAGCCTCAGGAATTCCATCTTTGAGGTCTTGAATCGACGCTGGGCTATTGGTGTAGACCTTCTCTTTCACGTAGCCCCAAAGGAAGAAGTTGCAAGTTGTTAAATCACAAGATCTCGGTGGCCAATTGTGATCACCTCTTCGAGAGATAACACGATCCGGAAACTTTTCCCGCAAAGGATCAATGGTTTCGTTGCAAATTGATATTGATATTCACTATGAAAATGATAAAAATTTTAATTTCAGAGACGGTTCGTAAAACTCGAAGATTTTTGGGTCGTCGTGAAGCACCTTGTCGGACCGCAAACCCAAGAGTTATTGTTGAAAAGCCTCTCTATCCTCAACGTGTGACTGTTTGGTGCGGATTATGGTCTGGTGGAGTTATTAGGCCTCACTTTTTCGAAAAGAGGCTGGAGCAACAGTTACAGTGAATGGATCGCGCTATCAAAAGATGATTAATGATTTTTTATGGCCGAAATTCGATAGTATTGATCTGGACAACGTTTACTTTCAACAAGACGGCGCTACGTGCCACACAAGCAACGAATATCAAAATTACACCTCCTATTGGAAAACCCTTTACTTCTCCAATGTTGTGAGGAATCTGAACATTCTGACTTCATTTTGCCCATTGAAGAATTTAACAATCCCTCGCAACGCCCATGCAACATATTGTATATCACTAAAACCATCATCGAACGAAGTGATTAAAATCCAATTAATTCTCGATCCAATAAAACTGACCTACTGTCGAATTATCCACAGAAAACATTTCGTGAAACAAAATTGAATAGAATACCGAGGCACACAATGTTTTATTTTACGGCAAGGTATAAATGTAGAAATACGCCGTATCGATCCTTGTGACAGACATTAACTGAACTAGTAAATTTTACCGATCACTTCGATAGCGCTAATATATTTTATGTTTCTGGATACCAAGCGAGCTTATTCATTTGTTTTCAACCCTCGTGCGGTTGTTGCATTTTCTTTACGCCATTGGAATATCGATTATGGCTTTTGTCGTAATTGCCACGTTATTTGTATAGATAAAAGTATTTGGGTCATACGAATGGCTTTTTCACTGATTCCGTTGGACTTGAATCAATTTTTTGTTTGTTTGGTGTGTGGGGATTGATTGAGTCAAGGTCGTGTTGGGTCATTGTGATGGGTGGTTTTAATTTTTTGGTGAATGCATTTATTAGGCTTCATTCATTTTATTCATTTAAAAATACACATTTAAACAGACAAAACATACTTTATCATGGAAAAAATAGATATGTGTAACATGAAAACTGAAACAGCTCGTGAGCTGAAAAAACACTGTGTCAAAAGAAAGCACACATTACAATTAAAGAAGTTCTGAACCCGTGCGATAATATTTCACATCAACACAGTTTTCATGGCTATACAGGATGTATCGTAAAATGTGGGAAACTTTAAGAATCTATAATCATTTTACAAGTGGTAGAGTGCGTTTACTGAAAATGCTCATTTTTGGAGTTATAATAACGTCAATGGAAAGATATACAGGGTGAACAACATTGAATGCAACTATATTTTTTCAAATGGGACACTGTCTCTTCAATTTTCAGAGTTTCAAAGTTTTGAAATGATGACACCGAATAGAAAAATACGAGTATGTGAAATACCTACGAAATTCTTTATATCCAACCAATCTACTTAAAGTTTTATTTTAAAATGAATACTTAACAATTACTTAACCAATGAAAAATGATAAACTGTGGTAGTATGGTAAGAATAACATAAACTGAAGACATTGCTCAAAATGACCACCTTCATTCAATACACATAGTTCATACAGTCGTCTCAAGTTGTTTAGACTATTTTTGATAGCATTAATATGGCTCCCATTCAAGTCAGAAATTAAAGGTTCAAAAATTTGTTTCTAATCATTACAATATTATCATTATTCTTTGTGCGTTGACGGGATTAGTTCCGAATTATGGGTTTAATATTGGTTTATGTTATAACATCAAATTATTCTCCGATTTCATTGATTGTCATTATTGCTGAAGTAATTCTTTTTCTTCAGGAACGGCTATGAAAACGTATCCAACGGTGTTAAATCGAAACTATTTGGTGGCCATAAAATGGGTGGGCCATTACCAATCCAAAGATCAAATCGGCCACTTAATTATTCACAAATTTCCAAAACGCTATGCCAGATGGTTATTGAAATTTGAAACTCTGTGGTGCTCAGAATAAGAAAGATAGACCAACATATGTTACATATTCGAAATCAGGGGAAAAAGAGCTAACCAAATATGGAAAAATATACGGGGTGTTCCATTAGAAAACATGAAGTTGCCATCAATATATTGGTCACCCTGTATATATTTCAGTTTCTGAACTTATATAAAGAAACCTCAGTTGATTTCGTGAAACTTCTGTATGAAACATTTTTTTGTATCTCCTTCAGTAACAAAGTTAAAAGGGGGGTCAAATTATAGTGAAAAAACCGGTACCAAACACTGTCAACAGAATGAAAATTTATTCGTCCCTCTTTGAGAAAAATCAGGTTACCAAATAAGTGAATCACTCTGTACTTACATTTCGTTAAACCCCCAAATGCCCATGTAAGTCCTCAGGCGGAAGTTCCCCACATTGATTTCAATCTACCGACGTCGTGTACACCCCCAACTTATAAAATCGATAACAAGAACACGAAGTAGAACGTAATCAGATCTCCTATTGAAAAATTCGCAACCTGACCCGACTGAGCTTACCTTCGCAAGAATTCGCTCCATCGAAAATTTATTCGCTTCCTTCCGGTATTTCCCGTATGTTCAACTGATTTACCGTGTATCTGTTGCGAAGAAGTATTTATTACCGTGAACATGATACGGTAGCCTCAGACTTCCACATATATATTACTCCTTAAACTTCCTGACGCTGGCGGAAGATAAACATTCGCAATCTCGAAGAGGAGATGCAGCTTCGAATTTGCGAATTTCGAAGATGCTGAAGTTCAGTTGGGGTGAATGATCTAAAGGGTTTCCCAATAAGAGGTGTTATTTTGAATAGCCCGCTATTTCTGTAGATGTCACGTTTGAAGCTGTCATTTTTTGACATTTGACAAGAAGAAACTACGCCATTAGTAAAAATGGAACGATACACGATTCAACGCATTGAAATTATTAAAATTCACTATAAAAATGGTGAAAATTTGGCAGAGACGGTTCATAAAACATTTTTGGGTCATCGTGAAGCACCTTGTCGCACCGCAATAGAGAAATTGGTGGAAAAATTCGAGCTGTTGGGACAAGTTAGTGATGTGAGGAATAAAACCCGTACATGTCGCTCGAGAACAGCCGAGAATATTGCTGCTGTAGCCGAAAGTGTTGAAGAAAACCCAGGTTTGTCCAATCCTCGTCGTTCTTTGGAATTAGGCATTCCACAAACGTCATTACAAAGTATCTTGCATAAATTTTGGGTGTTAAGGCTCTTAAAGTTCAGTTAACACAAGAACTCAAACCGGCCGATCATCAACAACGTCATGTCCTTGCTGATTGGGTCGGACCGTGTTATCTCTCGAAGACGCGATCACAATTGGCCACCGAAATCTTGTGATTTAACACCTTGCGACTCCTTTATTTGGGACCATGTGAAAGAGAAGGTCTAGGCCAATAGCAAGCAACGATTCAAGACCTCAAAGATGGAATTCGTGAGGCTATGGAGGACATAGCACAGCCACTTTGCGATTTGGTTATGGCAAATTTCATTAAAAGGATAAGGTCCCGTAAGCGTGGTCGTGGTGGTCATTTGCCTGATGTTATTTTTCACTATTAACGGCACAGCTTCTTCTTTATAATGAAATAAACATCCGATCATTTATATTGAAAAATGGCATTTTTCTTTGAATTTCAAAATAATACCTCTTATTGGAAAAGCCTTCACCTATTTTGATAAACAAGGCCTTGAAACGTCTTATTTTATAATTATTTATTAATTATCGTGTTTTCGCTTGTCCCAGAAAAGAAACAGCTTCAAATTCGAATGACTGTTATTGATTATCCTTGTTGAGTCTATTCTCCAGTTTTTTCTAATAACATGCATCATCATTCTAGTGAATTGTGAATTCAAAAGATACAAATTCTAAATTAACTGAAAGGCGCGCCATTACTTCGGAAAATTTTCATTCAGAAAAAAAAATTGCAGCAATAAATTCCTTAGAAACGATTGATTTATGTGAGCCAGAACGTCGATAATATCAAATAGAATAATTAGTGATTAGAATAAATACAGGGAATGGAAAAAGCGAACAAACAAAGAAAAAATAATTTCTTTCTGTGACGGGGAAAAAATTTGACATTTTATATCTCACACACAAAATTTAATTTCTTACGATATTACTTTCTTCCCTGTCAAAAAAGTGGGTCCGGAAAAAAAGTACTCACTTTTTTCCCGGGAAAAAAAAGTTATTCCGTGAAAAGTTATATTTCTTTCACGATTAAATGGTCTTTTTCCTGTCACAGAAAAATGGTGTGTTATAACAGGAAAAGTATCAGATTTTAGCTCTCGGTTTTTTTGTCTCTATCCGCTTCGCGTCGGAAGACAACATAACCTCGAGCTGAAATCTAATACTTTTTTCCCTTGTATAATAAATAACTATTTCAAACGAAAATTCTTCAAACACCATGAAACTATCGATCTCAGTCTTGCATTGACGTTGAAGAAATATTTTTCACTCGGGATGGATTTTGAATAATACGTCAATTCCAGTAACCTCATTCAGGAAAAGTTAGAGTATATCTCAGTTCTGTTTTTGATAGGCTAATTAAGAGGGCAACAATATTAATTCCATTCGATAAGATACAGATTTTCAACATCAATCAATTCCAGAAATCTCTTTTATTTGTATGTCCCAATAACGAAGATTTTATTCAGAAAATAAAGAATGAATGACGAACTTAGTTCACAATTTGTATTACTAGTGATTTGCAATAACTTATCAGCAAGAAAAATATTGAAGACTAGGTACTACATCATAATACATGTATATGTATATATAATATATGTATTTCTAGTGATTGTTCCGTGCTCTTAGTTATCCAATGCAGTTATTGAATATTTAGGACGTTGCACAGTTTCACAAATCTTCCTTCTTTATATTCTGTGAAATTCGAACAGTACTCACTTCTTAACCAGATCAAATGTTATCGATTCAATCCAACCCATCTATTCTATTTGATAGTTGTTAACATTCGTTCGTTGAAACTACTGATTTATGATTTGGTTAATATTTGGTTAACTTAACCAACATTCATGGAATTATTTGGTTAATATTTGGTTAACCAAACCAACTTTCATGACATGATCTGGTTAAAATTAGGTTAACCAAACCAAACCATGAATTTCAATACGGTTTCTTTTCAGTGTCCAACTCTCCATTGAAAAGAAACAGTAGATTCATAATTGTTCACTGAATATCATCCTGAAATCATCAAATTGTAACTCAATTTTTTAACTTGACGAGAATGAAGGTTGACATAGAGAGCACATTTCTTTTCGATGAAAAATTTCAGTGGAAAACAACTGCAGTTGGTATTGCGGATACAAATGTGTATGAACTTTCATTTGGACCTCATCAAACTGTCGAAAATTCACTTTTCAGCCAGACTATTGTGCTAGAAAATCACTGACGATATGAAGAAATACCGCAACGTAACATTTCCGCTCTCTAACTACATCCGGGAAATCCAAAAGCGGATTCCTAGCGTATTAACAATGCGCCAGTCATTCGTTACGTTTTCCACTGGGGTGAAATCCTCTCGGGGTACACAATTATATATTCCAGGATCTTCCCTTTCTGCCCATCCAGTAGCAACAGGCTCATAAATATAATGAACACGGAATTTTGCGTTGCGGAGGACTTTCTGGTCTGTATTTTGCATTTTAAATTTTGAAATATTGGTGAAAAAAGCTGTTTTATCTACGACTATTGTGAAATCCGTCCATTGTACGTATCTGTGCTCGGCCTTAATAATACCCATTAATCACAAGGGAATATTGAGATTATAATTCACTGCTGTCAGATGCTTCATAGATTTAGCTTTGATATAATATTCTTTAAATTGGTATTTCTTCAGTATTCTAAAGTACCCCAACTAATAAATATGGCCATACCTTGTCAATCAATGGCCAAATCTACTTTCATTATATCAATTAAAGCATGTTAAAATATATTCGAAAATACCAGTAATCGGAAAGGTGAATATATCGAATGAATTTCGAGATATAGTGTGTTTGGTCACGAGTTAGCGATAATTTAAGGTCATCAAATATACCTAATATTATCGACAAAAACACCCAAACTTGGAAGTTGGCCCCCTTTTAGCCCCCATTTTAAATCTACTTTTTATTTTCGTTGACCCTCCCAAATAATATCGATTTCTTTGGACATAAAGGTCTTACAGATGTGAAAAAAATGTTTTTTGAAAGATGATACTACCACCTCTCATTGAAGTATAACAATATAAAAAATTTTAACTTGAAAACGCCATAAAAAAATTCTTTAAAAAAGTTCATAGTAAAAATTTGTATTGATTTTCTTAGTGAATCCGAAATAGCACAAGAACTAGCACATTGAAGTATAATTTTTTTTCAATGATTTAATACGCAAGGGCATAAGCTACAAAACATCACTCACATCATATCTGTAAGTTACATAATTTGAGAGTTATTGCTGTTCAAACATGATCACTACGCGAGAAAAAGACACAAGCAATTTTTATGATTAATTTGTTTGTTTGATCATTGAAAATTATCGAAAGTACAGAACAAAGGTTTTTTTTATTTTACCAATTTTCATGAGGGTCATGTTCGAACAGCAATAACTTTCAAATTATGTAACTTACAGAAATGATGTGAGTGTTGTTTTGTAGCTTGTGTCCTTGCGTGTTAAATCATTGAAAAAAAATTATACTTTAATGTGCTAGTTCTTGTACTATTGCGGATTCACTGGAAAAATCAGTACATATTTTCACTATGATCTTCTTCAAAGAATTTTTTTATGGCGTTATAAAGTTGAATGTTTTTATATTGTTATACTTCAATGTAAGGTGGTAGTATCATCTTTCAAAAAACATTTTTTCACATCTGTAGGACCTTTATGTCCAAAGAAATTGATATTATTTGGAAGGGTCAACGAAAATAAAAAAGTAAATTCAAAATGGGGGCTACTCCAAAAACAAGGGGGCAAACTTCCAAGTTTGGGTGTTTTTGTCGATAATATTAGGTATATTTGATGACCTCAAATTATCGCTAACTCGTGACCAAACACACTGTATATTCTTCTGAGATGAAAGCTAATAAAATACAATACATGAAACAAAAAAGTCCCTAGATGAGGTTGGTGCAAAACGGGATACCATACTAGTCTGCGTATGATACCAGAGCATAGGGAAAAACCTAAGTAGAAAAAACCCTGTATCGCCTTTTTTACAAAATTGAAACTTAAAACTATTCGAATAAATTCCTTCAATATTCAGAAACAAAACACTTAATTCATGCTCTTGGTCCAGGAGGTGTTTTAAACCAGGTCTGGCATTCCAAGTGATGATTTTTCGAATCTTCTGTTCTTCTAAGACCGCTACAGAACCCCATTGAAAGGTAATCATCTCCCATATATTTAAACAGTGGAATTTGATCCTAAATATCGAATTCAATTTCGGAATAATGATAAAAACGTGTGTCAAACTTATATAAAGATGGACAAAATTAGCGCACCACCTAAAATTTCGTTAAATTTTAACAATTGATATCTTCCCAATCTTTAGTCGGATTTCAATGTTTTTTCTTTCAATTGTAGCTCTGTTATTTTCGAATTTCTTCCATTAAACAGAAGTAAAAAAATAAAATATTCATGTTATACAGGGCGTTTAAATAATGTCATGTTTTATAGTCAAATTTTAACGTCTTCTGTAGGCAATGCCAGGTTGCTGAAGCATATAAAAACAATAAAGAGTTGTAGCCTAGTATCTCTTGAGTATTTTGTTTTTTTAAAAACCAATTTATCCTGGAATCGTCCAGAGATATTCAACATTTTATCAACTCTTGTATTTTATGCATTAGCCATGAATATCTTCGCAACCATTGGTCCGATTTGAATGAAATGCAAGATGATATAAAAATGTGAATATCTCTGGAAGGGTACAAGTTAAAATGCTTTTTAAAAAAACAAAATACTCAAGAGATACTAGGCTACAACGCTTTATTGTTTTTATATGCCTCAGCAACCTGGCATTGTCCACAGAAGACGTTAAAATTTGACTATAAAACATGATATTATTTAAACGCCCTGTACAACATAAAGATTTTATATTTTGGACTGTTTAATGGAGGAAATTCGACAATAACAAAGCTACCATTGAAAGAAAAAAACATTGAAATCCGACTAAAGATTGGGAAGATATCAATTGTTAAAATTTAACGAAATTTTAGGTGGTGCGCTAATTTTGTCCATCAGTATATTATTTCTAGATGAAGCAGCTCAATACGTGTTAAAAAATCATACTTTTAAATTCCATTACTGAGTATTTCCTTCGTTGCCGGTATACTTGAAAATGTAGGTCATCAGGTAGGTCGTTCATGCAGTGCGGTCATTAGACTTGCTATTGGTAATCGATGAAGATATTTAGTTGAAGTTCAGTCATATATCGGATTCGAATCTCAATTTCTTCACGGTTACCTTTTTTGCTATGGTGAATTACGCGAGGGAGGAATAATAATGTAAGAAAAATGTAGTGAATTATATGGTTGCAGATTAAAGGTCAGGCCAAGAGTTTGCTTTTTTACGGGGTGGTTCGAGAAGAGTCAGCATTATTTGAGATGTTTCTTGAATAAATTAATAAAAGTCCTGGAAATCACTGAAAAAGCCTCTTCAAATCATTTCTTTAGTACCATAAAAAATATTTTAAATCATTTGAACATTAACTTCATAACTTGGTCCTGTTGAATGTAAATTTTGTTGACGTATATTATTCATTGATAAGTGCAAAATCCTGCCATAGTATCTTCTATTCTCCGATTCACATAGTTTCTATGGCTATATATCCTTATTATAATACGCTGGTACACGGAACTTTCCTGTCAAGAATTTATCTATTATCTCAGTTCATTCAAGATTCTAATCTATTCATGTCGAGTCATGAACAATGACGAATAACAATACCTTTTATATACCTAGTTATATCGAAGTGAATGGAACTTGCCTAAATAGAAATATATCCTGTACGAACTCAGTGATCAAGTCTCAACTTACAGAATAGCATGACAGAACATGATTTAAAACATGTGGGATTGAATCAAGTAGGATCATTGAATCTGATTTCGTTGAAGGAATTAATTACTAATATTATATGGAAATTTTCTTTGCTACTTCTCAGAATAAGAAGTCATAGCACAGATACGCCTATATATTTCGAAAATACATCAATACACAATACATCATTTGAGGTTCATCTAAAGAGAGGCGGTTATTCGTAAGAATATGAATAAGATGGCGTTGTTCCGGTTATAATACCGAAAACAATTCACCAGATCGTGAAATATAGGGTCCTGGAGTTCCTTACACCATTCAAAAATATTTCCATACTGATGAACCCAAATAGGATTGTAGCTTTAGCATTTTTTTATGATTTCGTTGTTTTCTAGCTTCAAATCAGTGGTCTCTTCACCAATCACACACAAGTATTGTGTTTCAGATACATTTATCTGGATACCCCATTTTCCATACTCTTCTTGAAGCATTCTCGCCATATATTCAAGATCTTCTTTATCATTCGCACATATTACTTGGTCATCGGGACATTGAAGAGTGTATATGCAAGTATCTCCATCAATTTCTATACCCATACCCTGGCATTTTCTATTCCACAGTGACAATGCTTTCGTTATATATATACTTTAAAGAGCGTAGGAGAAATGCAGCAATCCTGGCGTAAACCTTTATTGATTGTAAATGGCTCTGATTCTTTATTTTCGTTTTAATGGCTTTAACGAGTATATCAACCACATACTCGTTAAAGCCATTAAAACGAAAATAAAGAATCAGAGCCATTTACAATCAATAAAGGTTTACGCCAGGATTGCTGCATTTCTCCTACGCTCTTTAAAGTATATATATAACGAAAGCATTGTCACTGTGGAATAGAAAATGCCAGGGTATGGGTATAGAAATTGATGGAGATACTTGCATATACACTCTTCAATGTCCCGATGACCAAGTAATATGTGCGAATGATAAAGAAGATCTTGAATATATGGCGAGAATGTTTCAAGAAGAGTATGGAAAATGGGGTATCCAGATAAATGTATCTGAAACACAATACTTGTGTGTGATTGGTGAAGAGACCACTGATTTGAAGCTAGAAAACAACGAAATCATAAAAAAATGCTAAAGCTACAATCCTATTTGGGTTCATCAGTATGGAAATATTTTTGAATGGTGTAAGGAACTCCAGGACCCTATATTTCACGATCTGGTGTATTGTTCCCGGTATTATAAACGGAACAACGCCATCTCATTCATATTCTTAGAAATAACCGCCTCTCTTTGGATGAACCTTGAACGATGTATTGTGTATTGATGTATTTTCGAAATATATAGGCGTATCTGTGCTATGACTTCTTATTCTGAGAAGTAGCAAAGAAAATTTCCATATAATATTAGTAATTAATTCCTTCAACGAAATCAGATTCAATGATCCTACTTGATTCAATCCCACATGTTTTAAATCATGTTCTGTCATGCTATTCTGTAAGTTGAGACTTGATCACTGAGTTCGTACAGGATATATTTCTATTTAGGCAAGTTCCATTCACTTCGATATAACTAGGTTCATAAAAGGTATATGCAAGTATCTCCATCAATTTCTATACCCATACCCTGGCATTTTCTATTCCACAGTGACAATGCTTTCGTTATATATACTTTAAAGAGCGTAGGAGAAATGCAGCAATCCTGGCGTAAACCTTTATTGATTGTAAATGGCTCTGATTCTTTATTTTCGTTTTAATGGCTTTAACGAGTATGTGGTTGATATTAGTCTCTTGAAGTACTTCCCACAGTTTCACGAGAGGAATGCTATCATATGATTTTTGTAAATCTACAAACATCAGATGCGTTGACCTATTTCTTTCTGATCTTTCCTCAATAATTTGTTTCAGACAGAAGACATTATCGGTACAGGTTCTACCAGCGCGAAATCCACATTGTTCCTTCTCTTCTTGGTTTTGGTGCTCAATATTGTGGCAAAATGGCGAATACACTGGGCTCGTAATCATAGCCGATTATATATTTCTGAGTTCTTTGGAAGAAATTCCACTGCAGAAGTTTACTATCAAACTAAACTCCAACACAACTTTTGAGTGGTGTTTGGCAGCGAAAATTGTGTATGTAAAAGCATGTTCTGGGTGCTCGTTGCAAAATGGCGAATGCATTGATTCCGTTTTATGGAAAATACACACATCGTGAAACTTCTCGAATCCTCTTGCATTTGTTGAAATGAGACCCTATTATTGAGAGTCTTTTACTGTAATACAACGAAGATTCAATCTACAAGATTTATAGAAATTCAATTTTCATTCGTGAAAACAGTGGTGATTCTGCAGCCCTTACAATTTATAGTCTCACAAATTTCCAATTATATACCGAACTACTGACGCTAATTTGGTAAATACCGACCTGTACAATTATAAATTGATGTATTGCCATTGTTCGACTTTATAGGTATACCGTTACGCTCATAACTAGTTATCTTTACCCATTAATGTTGCTAACTTAGTTACGGCCAATGAATAATGAATTTAACGTCCAAATTCCTTGGGAGGCAAAACTTTCGGAGATTCGTTGGCGGGTATAAACAGTTGATGGAGGAATATGTTCTTTTTGAAAACTACTAGCAAAAAGTCTACTGCAGCAGATCCTATTGAAAAAGCAAAGTTTAGTCGGAAATAGCCTATACAGTATTATTATTTATTCTGATTTGAATTGAGGTCCTTATGGCTAGGTCAACCTTCCAAGACCTACGACCATATGAGTATTTGGTTTCCTAGCCTTCTTATTCATAGAGGTTGTCAATGAAGTTGATAAAACAGCCAACCAGCCTGGGAGTTTTGGCTGTTATCTTTTGGGTGTCCAGGGACGATTTGCCACTATGAATTGTTCTTAGGCAAACCAGCTCTGGACACTTGCATAAAACGTCTTCAGCTGTTCTGATTCAGATCGACAAAGTCTGTGAATTTCATCTGTCTACTTTTTCATGCGGTACGAATGATGTTTTTACTGACAGTTCCCTGTCAGCAGTCTCATCATCAACCAATGCTCAGCTCGTGACAGCTTCAGGAGCTTTCTGGTATAGGTAGGTGAAATCATCGCGAATTTTTTTGACTGAGTAAGTCCAGTACTCTTTCTCCAGTACAGAGGTTTGTTCTGTTATTCGGCTTCCATTGCTGGATCACTGCTTTTTTTTGGTCTTTTTCATGCCCACCCGAAGGATCAGGTCCAGCTGAAGTTAACCTTGATGCATTTCCTGCAAGTTCATCGGCTTTTTGATTTCCTTCAACAACACAGTGCCCTGACATCCACAGAAGAGTTAGTTTTTTCCCCTTGCTAGTTGCTTTATGGTGTTACGGCACTCCCAGGTCAGCAGAGAACCCTGGCAAAGCCATTCCAGAGATCTCAGCGTGGCCTGGCTGTCCGTGACAATATAGATATGCGCCCCCTTGAGGCTCACTTCTTTAGAGATCCTGAATTTAGGTCCATATACCTCATTGCCGGTGCCCCATTCTGATTTCGATCCATCGGTGAACCATATGGATGGATTCTTATCAAAGCCACTACAGTTTTCAATTCGAAGAATTCAAGTTGATGTTGCAATTAATACTGACAGAAATTTTGATGATTCGTTTTGTTTGGAAATGATTGGTTCTGATTGAACATAATGATCTCGATAAATATTGAACACTTATCGATTAGTTTTGAGTAAGAGTTACACGGTTAGAATTCTGCCAAATAACCAGTATCCATCAGCAAACTAGCGAACCCAACAGACGTTGTTCTGCATACACAAAAATTCATTCAATTCGATCCAGCCGTTTAGTTGCAGAATAGATGAATAACCTAGATAACGACTACAGCGCCATCTGTTGATCTTATTAGTGATTATAAACATACGGGCATCAGGCAATCCAAAAAACATTCATACATCATAGGTTTAAAATTTGTAAAATATGGGATAAGTGAAAAATTGTTGTATAATATGTTAATTCATACATTATTTCTGATTAAAATTTTATATTTTCGATTCACTCGATGTAACTTCATTTTTTGTCCAAATGTCAAAATCATTATAACCTATAAATATGTATTCTATGAATACTTGACTAGTCGTAAGAAAAAGGAAAGCCTTTTATTCTTTTTGAACAATATTTTTGTAATTATTTCTGTTGTATGAACCTTGCCCTAGCAATTATGAACAAAACAAAAAAAGAATTATCCAATTAGGTGCAGCCGTTTAAAAGATATTGCATTTTGACGGTAATCATCGATCCTGTTTCATTAATATAGACAAAAACCACAGAAAAGTTTAGTTTTTTTCGGACTAGAAATGGAGTTGAGCATAGTGGTACAGTGCCAACTTCAATGTCTGTTATTCTTGGATGGACTATATTCTAGGAAAACATATTCATATTTCAGGCAGCTCGAAAACCCTGCGTGTTTTCACACATTCATAATTTCATTTTCCACTCACTTCCTCCATGAGTAGGCAAACCAAGTCAGGTAGAATTCTCTGGAAATTAGCTTTTCCCGAGTCACCACCATTGATATAGGAAATTTCGCGTTCCCACTTGCTGGTATCCAACTAGTAATTTCCTGGTTCTCTATGAAACTCCCAAGTTTGCCGTCCTTTGTAAATGACCTTTCCACTCCATTTGCATATTTCTGTTCAACCTGCTCGACGCCTGCCAACGGTAAATGAGAGAGGGGGTGAATCACGTACAGGAAAAACGATATTGGAGAGAAAATACTGAATACTCAAACCACAGAAAATTAAAGTTACTTCTTTTGGACTAGAATTTGACCTCAGCCTGACGTTCAGGACCAAAATCGAAACCAATTATTCTCGGATAGACAATACAACTTTGTTTTTGAGAGCTCGTTCTACCCAAGCGAGTGCTATATCGTTTTTTTCTTCGAATTTTGAGCCTGAAAGGATGTCAAACGATAGGATTGGATTTCCTGATGTGATGAATTCGTGGTCAAATACCATTCGGTCCGTGGGGCCGGTCGCCTGGCCATTAGCAC
Source organism: Propylea japonica (assembly GCA_013421045.1). Taxonomy (NCBI): domain Eukaryota; kingdom Metazoa; phylum Arthropoda; class Insecta; order Coleoptera; family Coccinellidae; genus Propylea; species Propylea japonica. The sequence continues at coordinate 2,025,917 of CM024241.1, forward strand.
GATAACTTTCGAAGGGATTGTCCTGGAGTTTTGAGATTTTCAGGGCGAGTTTGGTTACCAAATGCCTCTGTAAGGTTTGTTAACCAGCCAAATCGTACAGGGCGTTCCATAAAATATGGACATTCAACATTTTTGTCCCTCAATATCTCAGACAAAATGAAATTCGGGGTTACATGCAGGATGCTCATAACAATAATAATAATAATAATTTTGTTGCCAGAGTGTAAACCGAACCAAAGAAAATTCAATTGAAATATTGAAAAAAAAAATTTCATATTTTCACAACAAGATACTCAATTCAAGTGAAATTCATTTTGTGAATGAAGATTGATATACTGAATATTCATGTGTAATCTCAAGAAGTTGGTATTATCTGAACCATAGGAAATTCAATTGGAAATTCGAAAAGTCTTTAATTCCTTAACAATATATCAAATTCGAGTGAAATTCATTTTTTCTTAGAAGATTGATATACTGAATGTCCGTGCAAAATTTCAGGAGGATCGCATCATCAGAATTTTTTGAATTGACAAGTTTTTTCATATTTCAGTTTTCGAATAATTTTCAGAATATTATTCCAATCATGCTGAGATTTTGCATTCATAGGGGTCTTTATAAATGATTGTAATATCGTAGGTTGCTCTGGAAATTTTTTATCTAATCGTTCCTTATACAAAGTCTACAAATTTATAATACCAGTCACATTATTCAGTTTCTATCGGAATGACACACAGTATAGTTTGTTCAAATTGAAGTTCACATCAGAATAAAAATATTTATAACAGTCCAACGCCAACTGCGTTGTTATAATCATTTACCCCCTGTATATTTAGTATTGTTAAGTCCTATACAAAATATTGAGGTAATAGGTTCATTGCCTCACCAATAAACAAGCGCTCAAAAGCACCTTCTCAGGGCTTTCTTCAAATTCTCAAATGACCTTTTTCTTCCATTTGCATATTATTTCTGTTCAACCTGCTCGACGCTTGCCAGCGGTTAATGAGAGAGGGAACGAATCACGTACAGGAGAAACGACACTGGAGAGAAAATACTGGAAACAAATATTTTGGAGGTGGTCCAGCACAATTTTATGGATTTAGGGAACAAATCCTGGCTGGATTTAATTGCGTTATAAAGTGGGGGGCTTAGTCTTGGTGCTTTATGGGATTATTTAATTGGGGAAAATGAAGAATGAATTGGGGCGAAATGCCAGGCTATGGTGCCATATGGTCATTGATTTTTTCAATGGAATTGTTGGAATGCTTGGATTTAGACTGTTTTCACGTTTTGTATCGTTTAGGAAGTTATAAACACTGATAACATTGATCGAAATATGCTTTTATTATTATTATTTTTAGATTTTTACTGTAATAGGCCAGCACCTACCTAATGGTTTGGATTGCATACCGATCTACAGAAAGTAGACAAATCATGCCCCTTTCGTCCTTCGTTAGCAAGTGATATTGCGTGAAAGTATCGTGCCGTTTGTTGAGCTTTGAGTGACTCCGTCATACAAATTGGTATAGAGCAGTTAAGATTGCAATGAAGTGATTTTATAATGATGATTGATCTATATTGACTTAAGACCTCTTGAATGATGTGAAACTATTTTGCATAACTCATGTATATCCTTAAAAAAATCTAATTTTAACATAGTCTCACTTGGATTGAAATCTGCTTTCGAGGACAAAGTTCCTCAAATATCTGAGGTTCTGAATACAGAGTCAGGTCAGGTTTGGTGAACCTTATTGGCTTTCGACTATCGAAATGACCAATGCCTCACTCCACTCAGGACACCATATGAATTCCCCTCAGTCGATACAGTGATGCCAACCTAGCCAGCAAACACCAAACGCTAGTGCATTTCGGGGTTCTCACAAGTGAAAGTTTTTCTAACAAACATTACTTAAAACCTCTTTTTGTAGTTGTGGTTTTATGGGTCCTAGAGGCGAGGGCAACTCAGTATATACCCAAATATTGACATTTTATTGCTCATTTATCCATACAATGTTACACCCCAATGCATTACCCGACTAAGGACATCAGTCATATAAATCTATCTTGACACGAGCGGACCCAAAACACCATCACTCAACAATGAATATAAGCAGTGCAGGACAGAGGAGGATTGTTTCCAAGCCTTTGTGCCTTTTCGGGGTAATCATAAGCGAAAATTTTCCCCAGAAATAAAACTAAGAGTCTTTATTTCGCTGACGATCACAACACGAACAGTTTGATTTTAAGGCTCCTATAGACGAAAACAACTCAGTGTATACCCAAATATTGGCACTTTCTTACTCATCTTCCCATAAAATGTCACAGCCTTATGCATCACTCGCCTCAGGACAGCCATATAAATCTCCTGCAGTCGACACAGTGATGCCAACCTAGCCAGTGAATACCACACAGTTCAGAATCTATCTCAACACGAACGAGCCAAAAACACTATCACTCAACAATAATTATTATCAGTGCATGACAAAAGAGGATTGTTCCCTTTGTGCCCTTGTGCCTTTGTGCCATTTCAGGGTACTCATAACAAAAATTTGCCCCAGAAATGAAACTGAGAGTCTTTTTTTCGCTAGACGATCACAACACGAACACTTGGGTTGGCTCCTAGAGACGAAAGCAACTCAGTGTATACCCAAATATCGGCATTTTATTACTCAACCTTCCATAAAATGTCACAGCCTGATGCATCACTCGACTCAGGAAAGGCATATAAACCTCTTCCAGTCGACACAGTGATGCCAATCTAGCCACCACAAAGTGCAAAATCTATCTTGACTCGAACAGGCCCAAAACACCATCACTCAACAATGAAATTGTTAGCAGTGCAGAACAAAGGAGGATTGTTCCCAAGCCTTTGTGCCATTTTGGGGTTCTCATAAGCAAAAATTTGCCCCAGAAATGAAACTAAGAGTCTCTTTTTCGCTAGAAGATCACAACACGAACAGTTGGGTTTTAAGGCTCCTAGATACGAAAGCAACTCAGTGTATACCCAAATATTGGCACTTTCTTACTCATCCTCCCATAAAATGTCACAGCCTTATGCATCACTCGCCTCAGGACAGCCATATAAATCTCCTGCAGTCGACACAGTGATGCCAACCTAGCCAGTGAATACCACACAGTTCAGAATCTATCTCAACACGAACGAGCCAAAAACACTATCACTCAACAATAATTATTATCAGTGCATGACAAAAGAGGATTGTTCCCAAGCCTTTGTGCCATTTCAGGGTACTCATAACAAAAATTTGCCCCAGAAATGAAACTGAGAGTCTTTTTTTCGCTAGACGATCACAACACGAACACTTGGGTTGGCTCCTAGAGACGAAAGCAACTCAGTGTATACCCAAATATCGGCATTTTATTACTCAACCTTCCATAAAATGTCACAGCCTGATGCATCACTCGACTCAGGAAAGGCATATAAACCTCTTCCAGTCGACACAGTGATGCCAATCTAGCCACCACAAAGTGCAAAATCTATCTTGACTCGAACAGGCCCAAAACACCATCGCTCAACAATGAAATTGTTAGCAGTGCAGAACAAAGGAGGATTGTTCCCAAGCCTTTGTGCCATTTTGGGGTTCTCATAAGCAAAAATTTGCCCCAGAAATGAAACTAAGAGTCTCTTTTCGCTAGAAGATCACAACACGAACAGTTGGGTTTTAAGGCTCCTAGATACGAAAGCAACTCAGTGTATACCCAAATATTGACACTTTATTGCTCATCCATCCATAAAATGTCACAGCCTTATGCATCACTTGACTCAGGACAGCCATATAAATCTCCTTCAGTCGACACAGTGATGCCAACCTAGCCCGCGAACACCACAAAGTGCAGAATCCATCTAGACACGAACGGGCCCAAAACACCATCACTCAACAATGAATATTAGCAGTGCAGGACAAAGGAAGATTGTTTCCAAGCCTTTGTGCCATTTCGAGGTAATCAAAAGCGAAAATTTGCCCCAGAAATAACACTGAGAGACTTTTTTTTCGCTAGACGATCACAACACGAACAGTTGGGTTTAAGGCTCCTAGAGACGAAAGCAACCTAGTGTATATCCAAATATCGGCACTTTATTACTCATCCTTCCATAAAATGTCACAGCCTGATGCATCACTCGACTCAGGACAGCCATATAGACCTCTTCCAGTCGACACAGTGATGCCAATCTAGCCCCCGAACACCACAAAGTGCAGAATCTATCTTGACACGAACAGGCCCAAAACTCCAACACTCAACAATGAATATAAGCAGTACAGGACAAAGGAGGATTGTTCCCAAGCCTTTGTGTCATTTCGGGGTACTGCGAAAATTTGCCCCAGAAATAAAACTAAGAGTCTTTTTTTCGCTAGAAGATCACAACACGAACAGTTGGGTTTTAAGGCTCCTAAAGACGAAAGCAATCCAGTGTACACCCAAATATCGGCCCTTTATTACTCATCCTTCCATAAAATGTCACAGCCTGATGCATCACTCGCCTCAGGACAGCCATATAAACTCCTTCAGTCTTCACAGTGATGCCAACCTATCCCGCGAACACCACAAAGTGCAGAATCCATCTAGACACGAACGGGCCCAAAACACCATCACTCAACAATGAATATTAGCAGTGCAGGACAAAGGAAGATTGTTCCCAAGCCTTTGTGCCATTTCGGGGTACTCATTAGCGAAAGTTTACCCCAGAAACATAAAATTGAACGGTTGAGCGTTTCGCATTATGCGAACAAGGAACACGAGAAGATATAATGGGAAAGAAAGTTGTGTATAGTTAATTGGCTGCATTGCAGGTTAGAACAGACGGCATTGCGTGTTGATTCGGCAGACCAGATTACGTTTTGCGTCACTCGTTTTCGCTGTTCATTTTTTTTCATGTGGAGGAGGTCGGATACGATTTTTGTGGTTGGGCTATCGTGTGGGTATGGCTATCGTTGTCAGTTGGTGACAAGAATTGGTTTTCTAGTGGGGAAATCCTGAGAACTATAGCAACTCAAAGACATAACTGGCCATTCATTTGTAGATTCTGAGGTAATGCGAAATAGTTCGTTTGTTTCTATAGGGAAATAATCAAGAATTAGCTATCAATGTCTAGCGATTTTTGTTGTTGTTTTGTTTTTTTCAGATACAGGTTCAATATGAAAAATCATAAATAACAGGGTTTGGAGGAGAAAAAACCCAATATTGATCCGAAAACCTGAAACTGTGTCTTTATTTAATTTCATGTGTGTTTTTCACATGATTTTCCATCATAACTACATATCTTATTTGCCATTTGGCCTTCTTCTCTGAGTATTTCCCTTGTCTTGATCTACATTATTCAGAAACACGCAATTTTGAATCACAAATGGTTTCTGAATGGAAAAACTATATGGCAGCCGCTATCAACAGTTTTTTCGAGTTTACCCGATGCAAAACTTGACAGTTTTTGTTGAATTATAACCTACACATATTGTATGCAAAATAATCTGTCACTTATGAAATAATCTTAATGAATACCATTTGGATATCTCATTTTTCCTTTGAAAAATTAGAAAAAACACAATGCAGAGTAATATTTGTTAACAAAAAGCATTCGTGCACTTGCAAAAATCCTTGTTCTCGACTCGGATTTTTTTTGCCACCAGCAGCAACCTGTTTTTTAAATTTTTTTCCGGATGAATTACAGACCCAATGTTATTACTTACGAAAATATATGAAAGTTGTGTTCTGAGTTCATTCATATGAAATATTTTCAAATAATCAATGTGTTATCATCACTCGAATACAATTTTTTGCTGATCTCAATGAAATCTTGATGAATGCCTTGTTGCATGTCTATCAAAATATGACAAGAGAATCAGTTGATCGGAGAACCAACAAAAAATATATCAATAAATTGTGGAAAAATGAGAACACTCTGGAGATTCTAATATTATAATACAGGGTGTAACTAAATGAGTGTAAAATATTTAATGAGGTGATTCCTCATCGAAAAAAGGTAGGATCTTTCATGTAAAGAAACTTCATTAGAGCATCCCTTGTTAAGATACAGCCCCTCAAAGGGAGCACATAAAATTTGTATAACAATTTTCTTCACCCGCAAAAAAAAGTTACAATATGAAATTAAACTGACGTTTCCTACTAGCAAAAAGACACTTATTCAATTATTTATTTGGTTTACCCCATGGTTGTAAGGGTGGGAAACGCAACCCCTAAAGTTTATTTCCAATGTAACTTTTTGTCTTATTATTTGTTTACCATTTAAAAATTTCCGATAGCCTGTTTCATACTGAACAGAAAATGTCCCTTGAGTTTTTTGCACAAAATATATCAGTTAGCAGTAAAAAATTGTTTTACGAACAACTACAGAGATAGATCGTCATAAATGCGAAACTAATCTATCTAATAGGACACTTTTAGCGATAGTGACAATTTTTTTTTGTTGCTAGTAGGAAACGTCAGGTTAATTTCAATATTGTAACTTTTTTGGTGCTTGTGAAAAAAATTGTTATACAAATTTTATGTACTCCCTTTGAGGGGCTGTATCTCAACAATGAAGTTTCTTTATATAAAAGATCCTTTCTTTTTTTCGATGAGGAATCGCCTCTTTGAATATTTTTCACTTATTTAGTTACACCCTGTATATATAATATTATAAATTCTCTCTCAATTAGAAAATAAAAAATGGAAAAAATTATTCGTTTATTCTGGAACCTTTAACCGAATGCAGATTCTAATAAACGAATAACGAACATGTCACATAAACTCAAAGTTTTCCAAGATCAACCCCTGTAATATGAAATCTGTCAGTATTCATACATCCCTTTGTGAATCTCATTCCGCAAAATCACGAGACCAAGGGTGAAAACCCAATATTCCGGCTTCATATCGTGAGCTGACAACAAACGATAAAAAGCAGTCCATATCGTTATTTGTCCTGAAAACTTCGTGTGACATATTTCCCCTTGTCAACGGAATAGGGGATGATATTGGAACGAACGATTCACGTTGGCATTATGTGTTAATACGTAGCATTTCAGGGGGAAAATCAGGAATCTTTTGAACGAGAAATGGATTCTATAGACTCCACACGGATAATACGCCTCTAAATATGGACTTTGGGGAATGTTCTACTCCATTTCTACTAATGGATATTTTCGGAATTCTTTCAATATGTTTCTCCTTTGATTGGAATGTCACGAGATCTGATCGGAGATATTAGATTTTTTCATTGAGTTTTTTTAATCACTTACGTTAACAATCGGTAAGTCGAGTGGTTCGTGTACTAACCACTACATTACTTTTGAGAATGTGAAAGTGGAGAAAAAACATTAATCGCAAACATTGGTTTTGTACCATGAAATTGAATCTTTGTTGTGATACACTTAAGAACTCTCAATAATAGTGTCTTATTTAAAAAAATACCAGGGAATTCAAAAAGTTTCCCGATGTGTGCAGTCGCCAGGAAATGGAACCAAAGCATTCGCCATTTTGCAACGACCTCCCAAAACAGGTTCTTACATTCACAGCTTTGCATTGCGGAAAACTTCTTGAAAATTTGTTTTCACACTACTGCCTTCAAACTTTCCTTCACATTTAATCGGTTACCGCAAGCCTTCAGAGATCATTCACTTGCCTCAATGCGAAGAAACCTGAGGAAGCATTTGTTGCGTCTGCAGCAGATTGAGTTATCTTAGTTTCGGTATATCACTGATTGTGTTGTCATTTGTGTGTTTACCGTCTTGCTGTTCATTCCGATCTCATAGCTCAACTGTCGGCATAAATGTTTGAATTGTTAATACTGAAATTTAATTATGTTTGTTGTTGTTTGATGCCTGTGGGCATTATCTGTTTTTTTTCTTCCTGGTTTTTTCACATTTTCTTTTCAATAACCTTGAATGACCTCGAAGCTACCATGAGGAGTCACTTATATTGTATGGTTTTTTTTGTATTGTAAATAATAGGATAAGTAGGAATAGCTCTGCTAAACATCGCCTCGAGCGAGTTTTTGTATAACATTTATGCACAATAATAAAGACAAAGCGCCTTTCAAAGAACTCAGGATCATTGACTTATAATCGGCAACGAAAAAGAGCCAAGTGAATTCGCCATTTTGCACCCAACATGAAATAATAATTGAAAACCACTATCTACAACATTCGTTCTGATGATTATTCTATTCTCGTAGTTCGTAATCACCTGAATTATTTGAATAATTGCTTTTCAACTTCAGATTCTCGCGAATTGACTTATCTACAAGTTTCGAGCTCCTTAAGAATTCAATTACCAATTTCTTCTGGAACTTCGAATTACTCTGAGTTTGTTTTCCAGTTAATTTTTTGTTTGTTTTTTTTTACTAAGTTGAAGTTCAGTCATTACATGGGTTGTTGTATAACGGAATTGATCTACTTCGTAACACAATCAATGATTTTCAGTGAAAGTTCACCATTTCACTAAACATAAGGATGTTCAAGAATTTTGACAAAATGTTTATTATATTATTAGAAGCCATAGAACAAAGCCATAGTGTTTGCTATTTTCCCCAAATAGGTTCTTACTTTCACAGCTTCGCAGTGCGGAAAATTCTTCAAAAATTTGTGTTTGGTTCCAGTTCAATGGCATAAATTGGCAGTAAAGCGACTTTCAAAGAAATCAGGATCATTAAATTATAATCGATAATGAAAACTTTCCAAGTGAATTTGCCAGTTTGCAGCCACAAGAAATAATAATCGAAAACCACTTCTAACAACATTCGTTCTGAGGATTTAGTTCGTAATCATCTGAATTATTTGAATTATTACCTTTCAACTTCTAATTTCCGCGAATTGGATCATCCAGTTTCGAACTCCATAAGGATTCAATCACGAATTCCTTCTGGAAGAATCAAAGTTGGTTTTTCAGTTAATTTTTTGTTTGTTTTTGTTCAGTTAAAGTTTAGCCGTCTCATGGGTTGTTGTATAACGGAACTGATCTACTTTGTAACACAATCAATGATTTTCAGTAATAGTTCCCCATCTCCTCAAACATAAGGATGTTTCAGAAGGTTGATAAAATGTTTATTATATTATTAGTAGCCATGGAACAAAACTCCCAAAAAAGGCTTTTCACAGTTTCGCATTTTACGAATCCTTTGACAATTTGTGTTAGGGTCAACTTAAATGGCATAAATTGGCAGTGGAGTGCCCTTCAAAGAACTCGGGTCCATTGAATTATAATAGGCAACGAAAACGAGCGAATTTGCCATTTTGCACCACTTGAAATAATAATTGAAACCACTACGTACTACATTCGTTCTGGTACAGAATCCATTTTGTTAGTTCAGAAACACCTGAATTTTTCGATTTATTACCCTTCTTCTCTCCTATTCAGTAAAATCTACAAGTTTCGAACTCCGTAAGAATTCAATTATGAATTTCTGTTGGGACTCCGAATTACTCCAAGTAATTTGTTTATTTTTTGTTTGTATTTTTTCTTGTTCAGTTGAAGTTGAGACGTCGCATGGATGATTGTATATCGGAACTGATCTAGTTTATGATGATCTGATTGATTTTTAATAATAGTTTCCCATTTCATCAAACATGGGGAGGTCCAAGAAGTTCAACTAAGTGTTCATTTGCCATTAAATGAAACCATAGCGTTCGCCATTTTGCAACTAGCTTCCAGAACAGGTTTTTTATATTCATAGTTCCGCATTCAGGTATTAAGGAAATCACTTAAAAATTTGTGTAAGGGTTGTTTAAGGGCCGAAGTTTGTAGTGAAGAGCCCTTCAAAGAGCTCAAGATCATTGAATTATTAAAACCGGCAAGAAAAACGAGAGCATTCGCCATTTTGCAACGACCTGGAATAATATCAAAACCAGTATCTACATTCCTTCAGATGATTGCAGCCTTTCAGTTCAGAAACACCTGAATTATAACCTTTCGAGTTCCTTATTTCGTGAAATCAGATCACCTACAAGTTTCGAGCTCCGTAAGAATTCAATTACGAATTTCTGTTGAAACTCAGAATTAGTCCGAGTAAGTTTACCAGCTTATTTTCTGCTCTTATTTTTCTTGTTCAGTTAAAGTTCAGCAGTTGAATTGGTTGCTGCATAACGATATTGAATCTAAGTTGTAATGCACTTGAACCAGAGCATTCGCAATTTCGCAACGATCTTTCGAAACAGGCTTTCACATTCGCAGTTTCGCATTCCAAAAACCACTTGGAAATCTATGTTTGGGTTAAGTTCAATGGCATAAAGTGGCAGCTAAGCGCCACTTAAGATAATCAAATTATACTCGGTAATAAAAAACAACTGGAAAAAGACATGTACCTTTGACATTTTGCAAAGACCTAAAATAATCCAGCACTACTACCAACTACATTCTTTCTGATGATTAATCTATTCTGTTAGCTCAGGAACACCTGATTTATTCGATTTATTACCTTTCAACTTTATCATTCCGTAAAAATGACTCATCTACAAGTTTCGAGCTCCATAGGAATTCAAATAAGAATTAATCCTAGTAAGTTTACTTTCGATTGTTTTGTTTCTGGTTCAGTTGAAGGTCAGCCGTAGCATGGTTTGTTGCGTAATGGAATTGATCTGCTTCAAATACACTGATTGATCGCTGGTACCAGTATTTAATTTCATGAAACATGAGGAGGCCAAGAAGTTTGATGAAGTTTGTAGTAGCCATAACAGGAAACCATAGCGTTCGCCATTTTGCAACCGCCTTCCAAACCAAATTTGCACCTGAATAGTTTCGCACACCGATTCGCGTTTGAGTTAAGTTGAATGGCAAGAATTGGCAGTAAAGCATTATTAAATGCAATAAGGATCATCGAATTATATTCATCGATGAAACCGACCCAAATGCATTCGCCATTTTGCAACAATCTGAATTAATCAAAAACAACGATCTACTACATTCGTTCTGATGATTAATCCATTCTGTTAGCTCAGAAACACCTGAATTATTCGATTTATTACCTTTCAACTTCCTCAATCCGAGAAATTGACTAATCTACAAGTTTTGAGCTCCGTAAGAATTCAATTACGAGTTTCTGTTGGAACTCTGAATTAATCCGAGTAAGTTTATTTTTGATTCTTTTTTTCTTGTTCAATTAAAGTTCGGCGTTCACATGGTTTGTTGCTTAATGGAATTGATCTGTTTAAAATACACTGATTGATTGTTTATAACAATATCTCATTTCATCAAACATGAGGAGGCCCAAGAAGTTTGACGAAAATTGTAGTAGCCATAACACGAAACCGAATCATTCGCCATTTTGCAACCGTCTTCCAAACCTAGTTTGTACATAAATGGTTTCGCATTCCGATTTGTGTTTGGGTTAAGTTAAAAGACTAGAATTGGCAGTAAAGCATCATTCAATGCACTAGGGATCATCGAATTATATTCATCAATGAAACTGAGCCAAACGCATTCGCCATTTCGCAACCACCTGAATTACTCAAAAACAACGATCTACTACATTCGTTCTGATGATTAATCCATTCTGTTAGCTTGGAAACACCTGAGTTATTTGAATTGAATCCGTGAAATTGACTCATCCACAAGTTTCGAGCTCCGTAAGAATTCAATTACGAATTTCTGTTGAAACTCCGAATCACTCCGAGTAAGTTTATCAGTTCACCCACTTCGCTTCTGCTAAGGTTCATGAAACTTTTCTACAGTCATACTTTACGTGTTTGCTGTAGATTAATTTAGGTTGATCCTGGCAGACGATATCTATACCAACCAAATTGAAATTATTGATTCGCTCGACGCTTGCGATGTTTCTATTTTGCTCCGTTCGGGCATGTTTGGAATGAAAGATAACGTGTGTGATTGGGATTCCTGCACTACGAGGCTTTTTCCACCAATTCGTTGATAGTGTTCGTGATATCGGAGTTTGTATCAGCTTATAGACATGCAGCGAAAAATAGGTGGTGTAGAGTGGTTCGCACCGTTTATTCAGGAATAAACTTACAGGTATATTTCAAGTTTTTGATGTATGCGAAAGTTGTTTGAAACGATTTAGATCTGAGAGTTCTTCTTGATGATGGCTTTCCAATAGCTGAATATTTTTGTTCAGCCTGGTTTAACAGAGCCTCATGTTCATGAAATTAATACATATACAGGGTGCGGCAAGCATAACTTCCTTTTTTTGAAACTTAATAAAACGCATTGTATGAATCAGAAAACTTTTATTCGTTTTTTATAATATAGGCACATACATAAAGTTTTGTTTTACCTAGTTTTGAAGATAAAATCAGGTAGGTGACGTCCCCCATTCTCCATACACTGAGTAAACCGATTTCTGGCGTTCGTCATGACTCCAGCCAGTATAGCAGGCGTTATGTTGGCATTTTTTTCCTGAATGTTGTTTTTCAAATCTTGTAGGGTCCTTGGACGGTTCACATAAACACGAGATTTCAAAAAGGACCCTACAAGATTTGAAGAACAACACCCAGGAAGAAATTGCCAACATAACGCCTGCTATACTGGCTGGAGTCATGACAAACGCCAGAAATCGGTTTACTCAGTGTACGGAGAATGGGGGACGTCACCTTCCTGATTTTATCTTCAAAACTGGGTAAAACAAAACTTTATGTATGTGCCTATATTATAAAAAACGAATAAAAGTTTTCTGATTCATAAATGCGTATTATTGAGTTTTAAAAAAGGAAGTTATGCTGCCGCACCCTTTATGTATATCTTGGTGGTGCCTTTTAGGACTATAAAATCATCTTTTTCAGAAAAGTACCGTCACGAAATTCGCAGAAAGGTTGCTGTTATCAAAATTAAGGAACCACTTATTTTTTTCTCGAATATCTCCAATAATGTCTCTTTCATGCTTTTATTGTAAGATGGAAGTCTCGTAACCTCTATGGATTAATGGTTTTCTATATTCCAATATAAAATGTTAAAAAAGATGTTGCGAACAGAATGGATTCGTGTAGTGCAATAAAGCTCTGATTTATGATCCTGAAGGAAAAGTTTCTGGCTTTAGTCTTCCTAGAGAAATTTGGTGAAGTTTAAATCGATTTAGAACAGGTCATTACTGTAATTTTTCATATTTAGATTGAATTATGTCGATAGTCCAAAGTGTAGATGTGTTACATCTACACAAGAGAACATTAGGTTGACAGTTGTGCTATCTATTGATTTCAAGGTGGTATATTCATTCATTTTAAATTTTTTCTTGAAAAATTAATGTAGTCAAAATATTCAATGGGCAATTCTTTGATTTCCAGAAAAGAAAAATTTCAAAATTAATGGCCCCTCAAAAAATCAAAGTGCTTGTCGGTACTAGGTTGGATTTTCGATAAAAAAATCATTTGAATCACCGAAATAAGAAAGCAAATTTAATCGATCAGAATTGGTGATTGAGTGTGACGTACGCGTAAGCATTCGTTGCATTGATTGAACGATTAATCACAGTTTACAATTATGCCAACTGGACATTTTGTTGTGAATCGTCATCCCTACCAATTATGCTTGCTTGTACGTCATCGTGGAGTATAGAAATAGCCGTGAATAATTGAATAGATATACAAACCTACAGTACTCTCAATGCTATTTATATAAAGATTATCTTCGAATACGCGACCTCAAAATTATGATCCTTAAATTTTGAGTTTCAATGCAGTGTCTGCAAAGTTGAGTTAAGAAAACGAGAATATTCCCGAATAATGGACAGATCAATACTTACTTTGTCATCGTGTCAACAAACATTCTATTTTTGAACGTTATAGAAACGATCAAGTAGGTACACGTCTCATTATTACAGGCTAGCATGTGAAATAAACGTATCATGCAAAATTCGTATACAGTGAAGGAGTTCGTTGACACTAACATCATTCGAAGAACTCGAACATAATTTGATTAATAATAAAAATAGGTCGCCCTACCACTCATTGACTGGAGTCCAAGATTCGATATTGAGGTTCATCATATTTATTATTCTGTATGATACATAAAAACGTAGGTACTATTGAGTTGGGATTATTCGTATTATATATGATTTAGACTGGACATCAATACATTACACCAGTTTTTCTTCAGTTTTTTAAAATATAGGGTCAACTAGGAAACATATTAAATAGCTCGGTTCATATGGTGATACTTGATTCAGTTAGAATTAAATTGAATAATAAAATGAATTTACAAAGCATCCCATTAATTCTCAAAGTGCTGAATTAAATATTATCATATTGCAGGGATCATAAATAACGAAATAAGTTACACTCAACCCATGTTTCAGAGAAGTTTTCTGAATCCCAACAAATTTATTCATGAAGTCTAATCCTTTTCATTTCTCACGCAAATATATTTCACGTTCACGAAATCAATGCAACAAATGCTGGACATTTTTCGTTCTAATTCGAAGTCAGTAATCACGAGAATAAACTCATACAGAAAATTTCTCATTTTTCCAAAATCCTGATGCAGAAACTCAAACTTAATCCAGCTAGAGACAATCGGTGAATGAACTGGAACTGAAAAAATAAATTCTCTACTTCTTTAACATAGGTATGAAAAAATAACATGAAACATGGAAGGGCACACCAGAAATCATAAGACATATTTCACAAACGCCAATAAATTCAAGCAAAGCTAGAGGCAATCCGAAAATAAACTGGGACTGAAAAAATAAATCGATAAAATATTTGGTTATGTTATTGATACGACTGTCACTTCAAATCCCAAACCTGATGTGTTCGTAAACTTAGAACCCGTGTCCGTGATCCGAGTAGATCCATCACGTGATCTAATGGATCGAGTAAGTAACCCTGAGTAAGTTTCCGAAAATGCCTAAGGAGTTCAGTGCTTTAATAGCAATTTGACTATCAGAATAGATCACTTTGTCGCTACCTGGATAGTTTCTTTTCATGTTTCTTTACAAGAATCTATCGATTGAAAGTATTTTTGCCTCATCAAATAGGAGCTGCACTATAGTGTGCACTTGGTTCTTTAGGCAATACTTGTGTGTTTAGTTGAGACTGTTACACAGTTGGCGAGTTATAGAATTTACCCCTTTTTCACGTTTTGTATTTTTCAAACGTTACGGGTCTTCAGATTAATATATCTAAAACACAATACTTGTGTGTTGAATAAGAAACCACTGATTTGAAGCTAGAAAATAATGAAACCATAAAGAAATGCGAAAGCTACAAATACAAGTACTTGGGTATCGACTTCAATACAGAAGGAACAGATGACACCGAAATTAAATCACGAATAAATAAGACAAGAAAATTATAAATTAACTAAATGGTTTTCTATGGAGCACAGAGATAGGAAAAAAAAGATAAGAATATATGATGCTAGTATACGGATTGAAAGCGGTTGAAAGAACAACTGAGGAGGATGATAGAAGCTACAGAAATGGATGCATTACGACGAGCATCAAAAACTTCGAGAATGGGGAGGGTACCGAATTTGATAATGAGGGAAAATATGGAAATGGAAGAAACAGTCACAGAATACATAGATGGGAAGCAGATGATTTGGTATGGACATGTGCAAAGAATGGCAGAGAATGGATTACCAAAGAATGATGTGATGTGATGAGATGGATACCATCGGAAAACAGAAAAAGAGAAAGACCAAGAACGACATGGATTTGTGGAATAAAAAAATCAATGAGTGAAAGAGGACTACATGATGAAGACTGCAACAATAGAAGGCATTGGCAATTGGGATTCGGAGAATGTCTTTAGGATGTTTTAACCCGAATATACGTTGAAAATCGGTGTACATATTTTTCCTCATGAACCGGAAAACCCCACAGGGATCAATGCAAAAAAACATGTTTCCCCCATCTCACTGGCTGTTCCTAAAAAGCTCTAACTTAATATGCATCAACCTGGTTATCTTTCATCCTGCGGTCCATTCTCTCCCCATATAATAAGCGACCGGAAGTGGAGACCGGAACGATACAGAAATGTTGACTGAACATGGCTAATGGTCCGTCGCTTTGTTTAATCGCCGGTAATCCGCACAACCGGGCAGAAGATTTTTATTTTTTCGTAAATATCGGCCGAGCCAGCAGCGTGCGAGGTCAGAAATTGCGATCCTTCATTCGAAGTTAATTGCTGTGAGTGTGGGGTTGGATGATGGTGAGGCTTCGGAGTAATGAACAGAGATTCCGGTAGAAAATACAGGGTGTCTGTAAACAAATGCGAGGGACTTTGGGATAGGATTCTTCGATGAAAATAAGCAGGGGTAGTTCATATAATTTTTTTTTGAAATCGACCTCCCTAACACCTCCTTTGGAATGCGATGACGAGTTGACAGTTTTTAATATTTTTACGGCTTCTTAAAAACACTGAGTGCCAAAAATATACATAATATGAAGCACTAAGTAGATGTTACTCACACAAATTTTTTAGATCTCGTAACTTTATTATTAGGTGTTGAAAATAAAAACCTCCTATGATTTTCGTTCGAAAATTGTTTTCGTGGGATACATTTTCGAAAAATGAAAAATTCTGTTATGGTTTCCCATTCAATTCTGGAGAAAAAACTTTTTTGCAAAATTTCGATACAATCGATATTTTCTCGGAAGAAATGAGAAGTTACAAGCAGTTATGATCACTGTTCATTCCATTTCATCTTATGTGTTCGAAAAAATTTATATTCTAAGATACTATATGTCTATGACAGGAGATAAAGATGTTCTATAAATTTTTCTGTTTGATTACTAATTTTTAGAAGAAAATGATATTCGTAATATTTTGATTTCACAAATGGAACTTTCTTTCGATTAATAAGCATTATTGACAAAACCAATTTTGAGCTAAACAATATCATAGAATATTCATTCTATGGAACATACGATGAAATGAAATGAACAGTGATCATAACTGCTTGTAAGTTTTTATTTTTTCCGAGAAAAGTATCGACCGTATCGGGATTTTACAAGAGACTTTCTTCTTCATAATTGAAATGGGAAACTATTAGGGAATTCTATTTTTCGGAAATCTACCCCAGGAAAACAATTTTCGATAGAAAACCGTAAGGGGTTGTTATTTTCAACCCCTAATAATAAAGTTATGGGATAAAAAAAATGTGTGAGACACATCTACTAAATAACTCAGTGTTTTTTAGAACTACTAAAAAAAATATGAAACTGTCAACTCGTGATGGCATTCCAAAGGCTGTATCTTGGAAGGGAGGTCGATTTCGAACAAATTTTATATGAACTACCCCTGCTTATTTTCATCGTGGAATCATCTCAAAAATTCCCTCACAATTGTTTAGGGACACATTGTATACCTACCGATATGGACATTCACACCTGAAAATACTATATTCAATGCATCAGAAAGAGAACTCCGCTGTCCAGTTGAACACGGGTATATTCGGAAGATTAACCTTTTGCGTTTCTAACGAAATGAATGATCAGCTGCGATCCAAGTTGTTGTCTTCCTCTATTCGTTGGAAGTGGCTTCATTCGTTCAGTATTGTTGGCCACGCGAACTATTCGAATCAAGTACGTGATACTCGGTTCGAGAGAGACAACAACATTATTAGCAGTTGTTGGGATGTTAATATCGAAGGGCTGTTTTTTATTGAATGCCATTTTCATTTTTCTTTTTCGATTAATTTGTCATCTGAAAAACAAAATAACAGAAACAGAAAGACAATTGACACTCACCTCCATACTTCTTGAAATTCCATAAACAAATATTTTTTTCACACCCCTCTATTCAATATTCACAAGGGATCGAGTAAACGTGATTCTGAAGGGACTTTCTTTTCAGAATACTCAACGAACAACCTGAAATATATCTACACCTTCTGTGAAAATTTTATATTCCAATTTACAAAAACTGTTTCTTCATAACCTGATGAAGTATTCGAAGGTGAAATGAAATTGTAGAAAAACAAGAACAAGACAAGTGTTTATTTTATAATGACAATATTAAGTCACGACCCAGTCTATCGAAAAAAGGTAGAAAATGTAAATAAGGGTTTTATCTGTAATGACGATGATCAATTGAATTTTAGTTTATCTAATTTTTCAACATATGTAATAAGTGAACTGTTTTATTTTCTGTCCATTCAATTGGTAGTTGTAATAATGAAAAAATATTGACAAACTTATATTTTGGTATTCTGAACAACTAATTCAATCTAATATTTCACGTTCCTTCTAATAAAACGACCAAATTATGAACATTTGTTCAATTTACGATCACCAATATGAACCAATACAACCCATTCTCATTTATTGTTCTCGTAATTTCACGATACATAACCCCAATATTTCTTATGGCTTTTATCCCGGAAAATATATTCACCTCACCAAAATCCTGAAATGCCGCACAATATCGTACCCCCGGACATGCCATTCACGTTCCTTTAGCCCAGAAAGGCTCACAAAACGCGGTAATTTGAAGATAGCCTTCGTCTAGAAAAGCTCCTTCAATTATTGATACGGCTTTCATTCAATACTTGAAATGATAAAAAAACTTGTGACAAACTTATATCTTGGTATTCTAAACAACTAATTCAATCTAATATTTCACGTTCATTCTAATAAAACGACCAATTATCAACATTTGTTCAATTTACGATCACCAATATGAATCAATACAACCCATTCTCATTTATTGTTCTCGTAATTTCACGATACATAACCCCAATATTTCTTATCGCTTTTATCCCGGAAAATATATTTACCTCACCAATATCCTGAAATGTCGCACAATATCGTACCCCTGGACATGCCATTCACGTTCCTATAGCCCAGAAAGGCTCACAAAACGCGGCAATTTGAAGATAGCCTTCGTCTAGCAAAGCTCCTTCAATTGATACGGCTTTCATTCAATACTTGTCCGGGCTATCTCGGCCGCAAATCTCCATTTTCTCTACCCTTTTGTAATTTTGAGTGATGGATGGATGTTCCATCGTCTTTCCTAGCGGCTTTTCTCGAGGCTGGAATAAGCCACGATAAAACGTTGAAGAATGTTACCTTTTTGTGCTGGGAACTTCGGACTTGGGGCCTCGTCGTTTTAATTTGTCGTTATTCAAGTTGGCTTTTTTTGGTTGATGGGGAATGTTTTTGTTAGTTTGGTTCGTTGTTCTTTGGAGTGCAGGCGAGTTATGCAACCATCATTTCTCAATTTTATTTTCAGAATGTCGTAATCAACTCGTACTAACTATAAGTAAACCATAATTAGGCAGAGATGAAACCTTCAACTACAAATTTCCTGAAAATAACAAAGATAAAAACCCACTGATTTTTTGAAAGTGACACAGGTAAAATATTGAGCTTTTTGTATAATCCTCATTTGGAATTATTGGAAAATAGTACATTATCCACGACTACTAAAAATTTAGCCATTTTACGTCTATGAGCTCGACCAAAATGTCAAAAAATCACGAGTGATTTATGAGATATAATTCACAGAATTCACTGCTGTCAGACGCTTTGATATAATATTCTTTAAATTGGTATTTCTTCAGTATTCTAAAGTACTCCAACTAACAAATATTGGTATACCTTGTCAATCGAGGGCCAAATCCACTTTTATTTTATCAATTAAAGTATTTTTTATAACTAAATATACAATGACCAGTTCTCCAAAAATTTCTCATTTGTCAACTTGACTTTTTTCGCGCTTGTCGTGAAAGGGTCTTGTCGCGGTCGCCAAATGTTGAAATCTTCAAGAAATATATTTAGTAGTTGTGGATAAAGTATAGTATGCTACTTGCTTATAATGGCTATTATACGCTCGTTGCATAATATACTATTATGCAATGAACATTTAATAATAGCCATTATACGCGAGTAGCATACTATACTTTATCTACGACTACTGAATATATTTCTTGAAGATTTCAACATTTGGCGACCGCGACAAGACCTTTCTATGACAAGCGTGGAAAAAGTCAAGTTGACAAATGAGAAAGGACCCCGCACATTTTGTATGGGAATTGGCTCCCGGTGGATTTGGCTGAAAATTTGATATGATGTTCTACTAATCCTTCTGATCAAATGTCTAAACAGTCACGAAGCTGAAAAATGCATACTTCTAGGAGTTTTTAGCGATTTTTTGTATCCATTATGGCTAACGTATTATGGGAATGGGCTCTCGGTGGATTTGGCTGAAAATTTGATATGATGTTCTAGTAATCCTTCTGATCAAATGTCTCCACAGTCACGAAGCTGAAAAATGCATACTTCTAGGAGTTTTTAGCGATTTTTTGTATCCATTATGGCTTACTTATTACCGTTCACACAGAAATGTTTGAAAATATTTCGAATTGACAGAATCTGCTTTCAATAATCACCAAATATTTTCAAACATTTCTGTGTGAACGGTAATACGTAAGCCATAATGGATACAAGAAATCGCTAAAAACTCCTAGAAGTATGCATTTTTCAGCTTCGTGACTGTGGAGACATTTGATCAGAAGGATTAGTAGAACATCATATCAAATTTTCAACCAAATCCACCGGGAGCCAATTCTCATACAAAATGTGCGGGGTCCGTTTTGGAGAACTGGTCATTGTATATTTTGTAATAAAAAAGCTTTAATTGACATAATAAAAGTAGATTTGGCCCTCGATTGACGAGGTATGCCCATATTTGTTAGTTGGAGTACTTTAGAATACTGAAGAAATACCAATTCAAAGAATATTATATCAAAGCTAAATCTATGGATCATGTGACAGTACCTATTGAATTATAATCTCATTATTCCCTTGTGATTTATGGGTAATAGCACAGAGACGTACAATGGACGGATTTTACAATAGTCGAGGATAAATATTCATATACTGAAGATTTCACCGAAATTGAATTGAAATCACCATTGTTGCTCCTTCAACGTCAAGTCACACTTGCCATTCATCCAAAAAATTCTATGAACTTCCAAACAAAAAGCTTCATACTTTGAGAAATTCTTGAGGAAGTGGACCAAAAACGCGGTTCGAAATAAATTCTTCTCAGCCAGACGAGAAAGGCAATGAATTTTTATCATGGTGTGAAAAGGAATAGCATGAACGTTGAAAGGTTGACAAGTTTCACCAACGCGAAGAGCTTGTAGGTACCACTGTTTTTGAGGTTAGTCAATAGACTCCTGCCATTCTTCAAAATTGATCTCAGGTTTCACCTGATTGTGCAAGCAACTCAAAAATGAAATCTGAAATGCGCTTTCGATGACTTGGCTACAGAATACACTCCCTTATTACCCCTTCATTGCTTATCGAATTGCAATAGATTTCAAATTTAGAACGAGTATAATATAGTGAACTACTATCTAATAGTAGGTATATTATGCAACAAGCGTATAATGATAGCTATTATTAGCGAGGTGAAGTTTACTCTACTTTATCCACGACTACTGAATATATTTCTTGAAGATTTTAACATTTGGCGACCGCGACAAGACCCTTCTATGACAAGCGTGGAAAAAATCAAGTTGACACATGAGGAATTTATGGAGATTTAGTCATTGTATACTTCGTGATAAAAAAAGCTTTAATTGATATAATGAAAGTAGATTTGGCCCGCGATTGACAAGGTACTTATGCTCATATTTGTTAGTTGGAGTACTTTAGAATACTGAAGAAATACCAATTTAAAGAAAATCATATCAAAGCTAAATCGATGAAGTATCTGACAGCAATGAATTATGATCTCATTATTCCCTTGTGATTAATGGGTGTTATTAAGGCCGAGCACAGAGTCGGATTTTACAATAGTCGTGGATAAATATTCATATACTGAAGATTTCACCGAAATTGAATTGAAAACAGCATCGTTGCTCCTTCAACGTCAAGTCACACTTGCCATTCATCCAAAAATTCTATGAACTTCCAAACAAAAAGCTTTGTACGTTGAGAAATTCTTGAGGAAGTGGACCAAAAACGCGGTACGAAATAAATTCTTTTCAGCCAGACGAGAAAGCCAATGAATTTTTATCATGGTGTGAAAAGGAATAGCATGAACGTTGAAATGTTGACCAGTTTCACCAACGCGAAGAGCTTGTAGGTACCACTGTTTTTGAGGTTAGTCAATAGACTCCTGCCATTCTTCAAAATTGATTTCAGGTTTCTCCTGATTGTGCAAGCAGCTCAAAAATGAAACTTTTCGATTATGTTCATTTCAGGTATATTTAATAATTAATGCAGAAACATCGAAATTCTAGAGGTACCACATATCTACAAATTCTAAGGAAAGCACGCTGTTCTTCATGGTAAGTTTGGCACCACTGCTCCGTCCTTCGGCGAGTGACATATTAAATGATGGCAGGATTCACGGGAAGGCATTGTATCATATTAGCGCGAATGAATCTGTGGCAGTGCCAAATCTACCATTAAAAACGGCAGGATTTCCTAAAAATTTGTGGATATGTGGTGCCTCTAAAATTATATACCTGAAATGAAACTATTCGAATAGTAATTTGAATGTTTGAAGGTGAAATATGGAGTAAATTGGAGCAGTGAAGTTGTGTTTTTATAGTGAAAAAAGTGACATGACGATGGAACATCGTTAAAACTTTGGGGGTCCATATTTTCTAAACTAAGACAGACCGACACCTGTTGGTTTCTCTAATGCTGTTCAAGAAGACTCAATGAATACAATGATACCGAAATCTGGTGGATTCCAACTGGTTACCGAAATTCAAATATTTACAGAAATCAGCAAAAAATTCTATGAACTTCCGAACAAAAGCTTTGTACGTTGAGAAATTCTTGAGGAAGTGGACCAAAAACGCGGTTCGAAATAAATTCTTTTCAGCCAGACGAGAAAGGCAATGAATTTTTATCATGGTGTGAAAAGGAATAGCATGAACGTTGAAAGGTTCCATCGTTCTCTTGCGTTGTAGATGTGCATACACCGAAAAATCCTGTATCTTTCTGTACACTTTGAAATATTCATGTTATATATTTTCAGTGTTGCCTCTCTCTTGATTTATGCGGCGAATATGACCGTGTGCGATCATTTCGAAGAATGTTTTTGCGTGGAATATTATTTTTCTGAGTTATGTGCGACTGCTATCTGCAATTTCGCAAAGCTAAGTTGAGATATATGTGGTTTTTGCTCTCAGATAACGAAGCAGTTCCATCTGCTGAATTAGAGTTTGTCTACAGAATAAGGTTTGAAATATTACTGCAGATATTTATTTTGAGTCCTTCAATTGAGCTCCGTATTTTGTGTATTCGTGAATAGTGGCCATAAAGACTATCATAGTCATTTTTTCAATACGAATACGAATGCAGAATACATTAAGATTTTTAAAATTTATCAACAGGCCATAGAGTGGAAAGCTTTGGGTCAAATATTATTTGGGCTGTTTATTTCCATCATACATATTTACTTATTATATTGAACACTTTAGACCCTTAACTTTCTGAAAAGCAGCTTTCGTCACTCTTTGAAAATGTTTTTCATTTTGTAAAGTTCTCAGAAAATAATGATTGATGGCTTTGATCGAAAAAATTCAATCGATCTTCTTCAGCTAGATCTTATTATTGTTGGCCAGAGGGGCGACCGATAGAGTTTTCGGTTATTGACATGTAAGCTGCTTCCTGCAATTTGCTATGGAAGTTTTTTCTCTTTTGATGTCATGGAAGCATCACCTTATAGAATCCTATAGTTGCTATTGGTGCAATCTAAGGTTTTTTCATCTATCTCTACCTATTTCAGAATGTTTTATTTCTATTTGGGCTGAGTTAAATTTTCTCAGGTTAAAATCCTGAAAACGGCATCATTACATATTTGGCGTGAGATTTCGCAGTACTGTCAATAAGTGTATATAGTCCGTTCACGAAAGGTTGAGCCGTCGGTTGGCTATGGAAATTTAGCATATTCCACTGTGTATATTGAAATTTTAGGTTATGTTGTTTATTTTCTTGTCATCAGATTGATACGCAATGTTGTCAATATTGCACAGAGTTCTCTGATAACTAGCAAGCTCGTCGGACGAGGCCGGGTACATTCGGCAACGTCGACTTTATTTTACGTTATGACAGCAAATATTGCCAACTTCAGATGAATAAACAAACGCCTATTATGCGCTCAAACTTTCGTGAACGGACTATATGTTACAGTTTACTTGAGGATAGCAACTGCATACAATTGCGTATATTTTCCGATTTTTTTTATGTTTCATATTCTTAGAAGTTTCCTATTGTTTGGAAGGTTCCAAGGAATATTTAATTGATGTAAGTAAATCTTTCAATGATTAATATTATATCAAGTTCAAACCATATGTCAACAACTGTGTCAATAATATCACATCGAACAGTGATTAACATAGGCTTTAACCTTGATATATAGATCATTGAAGGGTTTACTTACAACAATTAAATATTCCTTGGAACCTTCCAACCAATAGAAAATTTCTAACGAATATGAAACAGAACAAAATCGGAAAAAATACGCAATTATGTGCAGTCGCTATCCTTAAGTAAGCATAAACACTTATTGACCATACTGCAAAATCTCGCGCCAAATATCTAATGATGCCGTTTTCAGAATGATAACTTGCGGACTCGAATAGAAATAAAACATCCTGAAATATGGGGAGACAGATGAAAAACTCTAGATAGCACCTATAGTTTATTATATCGGTATACACCTATGTGAAGATCACTAATACTTTTAGTTATTCCTTTGTTTATATGGAATAAAATTGTCTACACATTCTTATTTCTCTATTAATTTTAGTAGGAATGTTTCAATGACCCATATAAAAAGAATGTAGGCGTGAGAGAAAGCAGTATGATATCATAATCAAAATTGATGCAAAAGTGAGATGAAATTATGTCAATTATGACTATCATACTGGGTGTCAATTACTATCGAAGTATGTCAATGTCTATAGATTATGTAATTTCGACGAAATTGGTGTCTTCTTGAATATTCAATCGATATTTATTTAAAGTTTGAAGGTAATACCAAATAGCAACATTCAACTATAGTTCCGTAATAATAACCATGGTGTTACAGTAAAATAAGAAATCGAATTCGCCCACTGAAAGTATCCATGCCCTTAAGGTGTCAATTACTATAGCTTTCACCCTAGATATAAAGACGAAGCCAGGTTGAAACTCATACAGTTCATTTTATATAAAACTATTACCTTTCATCATGAGGTATCTACGTTATGAAAGAAAAAGTTTACATCCTACTAACTTTCGAGAAACTCCGAGGTTCTTTCTCACTCCCTGTCTAATTCCGGCATTTTATGTTAAGCTTATGCAGGCGATTCACCTCGGAAAAATTCCTGCGGACTATGAATATTGGAGTTATAAAAATATTGAACGAAGCAACGTCACAGCAAATGCGTGCGTTCGGAGAACGGAGGTCGAATGGACAACACGCAACCAAGGTTACCACTATGTCGCCCCTTAACTTAGTATTTTATTGACTAATTCAACCAAAGCGACGTTATGTTTGGGTAATTCCGGCTCTATACAAATTGATAAGGCTGGTTATTTTAGGAAAATGTGGAAAAGTAGGAAAACTTGATCACAAACAACTCTCCATACATCAAAATTGGGAAGAACATTGTTAGACCAACAAACATGTGCAAATATTTGGAAATACTAATTGATAACAAATTGAGTTCCAAATCACACACAAAAACACAGAAATCATCATGATTTCCACAAGTTCTAACCTTCTGCCACGTCTTGAATTTAATATAATTTTTAAATATAAAGAGGCCTACTCTATACATGTTGAAGACAATTTTAAATGTAACTCGATTCCTGTGAAGTCATTATCCTTGATAAAGGTCCGATTTGCGACCGAAACGTCGGTGAAATGATGTAAAAAGGAGTGTCGAAATAAATCCAAATACCTGAAAGATATTTTCAATTATACATATTGCAGTTTGCAGATGACACAACCTTGATGGTTCATGAGAAGTCTGTAGAAAAATGCATGCAATCTCTACAGATTCTTGCTGACGTCATCATTGAATGCTTTTTCAAATGGAGATTGAAACTTATATGAATAGAATTACCCCAGGATCACCGTATATTAGCATTAATGGTACAACTATAACGCCATCTCCATCAATAAAATACCTGGGATTGCAAATCGATAACAGATTAAATTTCAACAATCACACTAGAATGATGAAAAAAGACCATAGCAACATAAACAGTGATTCCAAAATATACAAAACAATTGCCGAAAATTACTAGAATATACTCAATACCACAACAATGAAAGCATCACAACAAGAAAACATCCAAAGCATACACTAATAAATACAATGAAAATGGTTTATCATGAATAATTTAATATAATAATTAATGATATAATTAATGTAATGCATCAAAAATGTACAAATAATTTACTGTGAAACTATAGGCTGAGGGACCTTATGTCGATGGCCATTGCTATTTCGAACTTTGCACTGTCTATTCAGAGCTTTTCTGTTGTACTAGGTTGTTTTTGCTGTACAACAACTACATTCAAATCAAAAGCTTTTATGACTGCTAGACTAATAAAAATATTTTGAACTCAGTAGATATCTCACACTTTTAATAGCAAATTCTTAACTGTGCCTGGATGACCTAGAAACAATGATATATATCGAATCTGGGTATGCTTCCATAGACTCCCGCTTTAGTCCTAGCAGAACATACATATTATTCACCAAATCACCAACACTACAACATCTGAAGTTTTCCACCAATTTCAATATCGACCCACCAAAATTGCTAAAGTATTGTGAACTTCAACTGATGAATTTCCACAATTCTTCAGCTAATTTTAACAATTTCAATGCATTTCTGAAGCTTGTGTTTTTCCATTTTTCATGATGGTGAAGTTTTCACTTGTCAAATATCAAAAGATGAAGACTTCAAGAGGGATATCTGCTTTGTTGGCACGCTTTTTGGAATGACACTCCATCAATCCAGAAACTCTCTCGTCGACATAACTTTCCTCTTCAAATATTCATGTATCAAAAAATGTATTCAAAACAAATAGCCAGCGTTGCCTCGATGAATCTCAGCTTGAAGCAACTCAAGAAACACGCCTAATTGAGAATATCCAAGTCTTCTGAGCTCAAAGGAAAAAGATAATTCGTTGGAAAACGGATTATCAAGCTCATGGATTTCCACGGAGTGCGAAAACTTCGTTATGTCAACTACGGCGTCGTGACGCCTATTCGTCGGATCTACTTCGGGGACTTGGACGTCCGTAGGTGCCAAACCGTCTGGAGAAGTGAATAAAGTGAGAGGATACCGATAATTCGATTCCGTCACACGATAAGGAACGGGTTCTTCCTTCCTTGCATGTAGTTTCTTATGCGGAGCTCGTTGGGGACTACTTCCAATCCAGGAAATTGAAAATTAGCATTAATTTGTACGTGACTGGTGGTTCAATCGTTGCTGAAGAGTTTTCTCAATCTGCCCGATGATTAAAATACCTTCAATTAACTTGACGAGAGTTCCTTGGGTGCCAGGGCATTGTGGTGTTGAAGGAAATGAAAATGCCGATCGATTTGCGACAAGTGAATCCAGGTTGACACCTGCTGGACGCAATATCTGTGAAGGCTCCAACGAGGCTAGTTTCTCGCTCTTACAAGTTTTTCGACCAAGGCATTCTCTCCTTAGTCTCGCAATGGCAAAACATTCCGTGACTAGGTGAATGGGAGTTTCTTCCTACTCCCCATAGAACCTACACTAGTCAGTGTCTGATAATCCCATCCTCAACAGGTGCTTTCTGAGGCGACAATGTTCTGTAAAAAGGCCAGAGAAGAGGTGTAATTGTTTCTTACCAAGATCCAGATATCTTTCGGATCTTGCTGTTTCAAAGTTCCGAAGGAACTTAGTGGAATGATCCATCCCTGAGAGATTCCGTCAGAGTTTTTCCTTCTCAGCTTTCCCCTTCTCCAGAAACTCCTTATAGGTACATTTACCTATACCGCCGAAGGGTTCTGGGCCAATGAGTGACATTCGTGCGCCCTCTTTGTCAAACGTATTGGCCTCTTCGTTTCCTTTGATTCCCGAATGGCCGGGAACTCAGATTGAAAAGACCTTATTTTTCTTGCCTACCGCATTGAGTTTGTTCCGGCACTCCCAGATCATCTTTTAGTCGATGACGTAGGAGCTCAGTGCTTTTATAGCAGGTTGACTATCTGAGTGTATGGCTAGATAGACCTAAAGATCATAGTGAAATAAAAGGCCATAACAATCTACAGATTTGGAAAATCACATCTGAAACAACGATATACAATGCATCAGACAGAGAATTCTTCCGTCTAGTTGCACAGATGAATAGTCGAGATAATCACGTGCTGTAACTGAACAAATTTCGTTGACTTATTGCAATAATCTAGTCTTGTCTCTATCTTATCGCAGTATGGTAGGGAACCTGCAGTACACGTATATGATTATTTAATTTGTCAGGCTGCCCCTAATACGCGATTCAAGTATTTACTGTTGCCTACCATACTGAAGAATTATGCTCCTCCCAACGATAAGAGAGAGACAAGACTAAAATATTGCAATAAGATAAAGGTGTGTTACAGCACGTGATTGTCTCGACTATTCATCTGTGCAACTGGACGGAAGAATTTTCTGTCTGATGCAATGTATATCGTTTGTTTCAGATGTGAATTTCCAAACCTTTATAGGGTAAAACCCGGATAGAAGCCTCAGTTGGATAGATGCCCCATTTTCAAAATACCTAACTTCCGAAACACGTATCAAAAAATTAATTTTATAAGTAGCTGCTACAGTCACCCTGGACCTTAGTTTTGTAAGGGTTATTGTAAAGTGAAGCCGTTTTTTGCTAGTGTGTGCGATCATCTCAGCAGCGAACTTCACAAACAGGCCAAACTTTTAGAGGTAGGTATTAGCCGCTGTATAAATTTTGAAGAGATAATAAATTCATTGATTTTTTTATACGCCAATACAGTGTTTCATCTGAGTACAAATATTTTTTATTTTGATTTTAAACTTGATTCCTGATCATTTTTGTTGAGACTTATTATTTAATATACATATTTATCATGAATGTGTGCAATAATGCTTTATGTTAATATGAAGAATGCAACTTTTCGTTTAATACATATATGCTTTTGAAATTCAATTAGAAATGCACAATTGTTGTTGATTCGATCCACGTTACGTACATAAAGTTGCTGTTTTGAGCATAGAAAATTTCATTGTATTTAGTTGGGTTTTTGGTTCACACTGTATGAAGGGCATCTATCCCTCCCAGTATTTTCATGATGGGGCAACTATCCATACTTGTAGGCAAGTATCCCAAAAAGGGTTCTACAAAAATCAAATTATTGAGCAATTTGGGATTGCTATGTCAGAAAAAAATCTCAGTATTCCAAATCAAATAATGGGGCTTTCTACACATATAAAATCAATATTCTCAAAAATATGAGGCAAATTCAAAAAGTGGGGCATCTATCCGGGTTTTCCTTCAATCTACAATAAGAACTCTTTGATATTGCTTAATTTGAAAGTTGATTTCACACCAAAACAACGAATAAACAACCTATTTACCCACCAAAAGAACCGTATATTCGCGAAATTATTTAATCTGCCAATAAACCAGCAGGTCTGAAAGCTTCAAGCTGAAATTCAGCTGAAGACAAACATCTAGGTTTCATTATTCATTGGAGGACAAGGTCGGTCCTACGTTTTCAGCAAGGGTGGCCATGTAAGGCAAGTGGAAGTTTCTGTTGTATTCATGCGGCGAGCAATGAATTTTAAATAGGCCTGGACTGAGCGTTCTGCCTGAGGCAGAGGTCCTTTAAATAGTCCTGATGACGAAACAACTCGCATAAAGCTGACATTTTGTAATTGCTGCGCTTTGTTTGAATGCTCAAATGTCATCTGAAATGACGTTCGGTCGAAGTATGAATAGGCAATTTTCGACAAGGACAGATGGTTTCTCATCAATGTTGATGAGATCAATAGAGAACATAGATAATCCCTTTCGGATGTGAACACAGGAAAAAATGAGGGGAATGGTTTCTCATCAATGTTGATGTTTGGTTCGGATCAATAGAGAACATAGATAATCCCTGTCAGATGTAAACACAGGAAAGAATGAGGAGAATATGTCCATGTTCATATTTGCCCCCCCCGCTATTTTTAAACATTTTATCCATTTAAGCTGCAGAATTTTTAATTTTGAATCTTCTCGAACAATTTGCATTCATTTTCGAAGACTTTCCGTTGGTAATTGAAGTATCAGTTATGACATTTATGTACGAAAGATAATAATTAATTTCAAACGGATAACCAGTTATCATTTTGGTTAACCAATTGCATTCAAGCGCTTTTGGTTATTTTTGGTTCAAAGTAATGCCGTCATGAATTAGCCCTTGGAATATATTGAAATCTCTAAGTTAGGTTCGAAAATCGAAGCATCCAAAAGCTCCTGACTTGTTTAAATTCTTTAGAATAAAATTGTCCAAAGTTCTTAAAGATTGATGATATCGTTGGAGTATAACAAAACATTCTTTCTTTACTTGGATAATGGAAAAAGCTTTGTGCTTCAATTAATATCTCTTGACTGTTACGAAAAATTATGAATTTGTGTTTAAGTTCCCAAAAAAAGCTTTTTTGATAGCAAACTTTACTGTGACGTGTGAGATGTAGCCAAATGCCATAGCGATATCAATACATGTGAATTTATATCTTTTGGATAGTGTCCTCCTGTATATTTTTCGGTGATATTTTATCTTCGAGTCATTTCTGTCAGAACAAAAAAACTTTTTTTTTTCAAGCGGAACATTCTGAAAAACATATGCTCATCGTTACATCGAATCCACGTTTCAAACATTAATATTTTGGGATGCATGGAGTTGAAAATGAAGCATAATAATTTACAATTGCAAATCGAATTTTGTATTCATACTTATATGGAGGCATACAGGGTGTCCCAATACTCGACGTCAACCCGAAACCGGGCGAAAAGGCAAGTAATGCTGGTTGTCAGAAAAATATAAAAAAAAACTAAGTTGCATGATATTAAAATAACGGGCATTTAAAAAACACGCAAAATTCCACACCCTGTGACAGTCTTTTCGCTCCTGTTACCACGAATATCAACTTTTTCCAACTTTTTTTGTTACTGTGTAACCTTGAATAATGCTTGTCTAAACTACAATCAAAATTTTGACACCAGCTGCTCTAGGTTTCATAAAATAGGGCTTACTTCTCAGAAAAAAATTTGAACTACGGCAGCTACAATTAAACAAGTATTATACCATTTTAGAATCCTTACTAAATGCACCAACTTTTGGAAAAACATGCCAAACCTACGTAGTACATTTTTTTTCAATACAGTCAGTTGAAACAAGGCAATTGTTTATTTCGAGTTTTTTTTTCTGAGAAGTGAGCCCTATTTTTATGAAACCTAGAACAGCTGGTATCAAAATTTTGATTCCAGTTTAGACAAGCATTATTCAAGGTTGCACTGCAAAAAAAATAGTTGGAAAAAGTTGATATCTGTGGCAACAGGAGTGAAAAGACTGTCACAGGGTGTGGAATTTTGCGTGTTTTTTCAAATGAGCATTATTTTAAAATCATGCAACTTAGATTTTTTTTTTATTTTTCTGACAACCAGCATTACTTGCCTTTTCACCCGGTTCCGGGTTGACGTCGAGTAATGGGACACCCTGTATAGCCGCAACATTTCATTTCGATGGGTTTCATTTTGTCTGAGATATTGCGGAACAAAAATTTTGAATGGCCATATTTTATGGAACATCCTGTACGATTTGGCTGGTTAACGAACTCAACAGAGCTATTTGGAAACCGAACTTACCCTGAAAATTTCAAGTCTCTAGGACAATCTCTTCGAAAGTTATTGTGCTAACGGACTGCCTTCATCAGGGAGTAGAACCCTATCGTTTGGGACAATTTTTGGGCTCAAAATTCAAAAATTACAGACATTTAGGCGATATAGCTTTCGTTTGAGTAGAACGAGCGCTCAAAAACCGCTCAATTTGAAACATCCGTTGCATTTTCATCTGATTCATTTATAGACCTCGTGGAAAAAAGGTAACATTTGCACTTTTTCGGGAAACGGACGCAATCAGAAATTGATATATGAAATTGCACTCAAATTATCATATAAAAGGCCCTCAAAATCTAGGTTTAAGCTCGAATTTTTCTTGAACGTCGTCGTGTTAGCCTAAAGTAGAAATATAACAGCAAACGTATCATGTTTAGAGTTCAGTTCTAGCGCATATCGATTTTTTGCTCATGAATAAAATATATAGTATAAATTATTACGCGAGATTTATGATGACATCATTTAGTAAAATACATGTTGATAAATCACACTACATACTATGCTGTTGTCCAAAATTGATATGCCAAAAGTATTGATCGATTGTTGATGGTTGAAATTTTTTCGATATCGAAATATGGTCGCATAATAGTTAATTTTAGGACGAGCATTTTGTATCTAAATATTGAAGGTATTCATTCGAATAGTTTTAAGTTTCAATTTTGTGTTAAAACGGCGAGGCAGGGTTTTTTCTACTGAGGTTTTTCCCTGTGCTCTGGTAACACGCCAAAATGGTATATGGTACCCCGTTTTGCATCAACCTCAGCTGTTTCATGTATTGTATTTTGTTAGCTCTCAATTCAAGAGAATATATATAGGACAAGTTTAGAAGAAATTGTATTCTTGCACAAGTTCGCAATTTAGACAGAATAATTTTTTCGTAGTGAAAACGATAGTAAAATTAGGTTTAGACCTTAGATGAGTGCTTTTATTTGATCTTGATTACACAACTCCTTTTCAAAAGACTCAAGTAAATGAACTGCAATCACTGCAAGGCACTTTGAAAATAGAATCACGAGAACTGGTCCAAATATTTTTAACATTCATCCATTTCTTGAGAATTATGCATTGCATATCAGGCTCAATTTTGAATTGATAATATTATAAGATGCTCCCCCAAAAGTTGGAAGCATTATTTCACGGGGGTTAGTATTAATACAATCGAAATTTTTCAACTTAATACAAATAATAATTATTCATACATAAATGAAATGAAACAGACAAAAAAAAACAAAATTTATGTTTACATAACTTTCATACAATCAAAGTATACTTTCAAGGCATAAAGATCAATGTCTACTTATGAGTTTTACTCAATGTTATTTTGTTACAATCGAGTGAAAAACTTACTATTTTCGGCTGTTGTTCAATAAGATAATTATGATTAGAGACCGGATTATATGCATGTGCATATTTTAGCTAAGATCCAGTTATGATGCATACTTTCAGGACAAATATTCTTTCCTGCGTTCCGAAATGCGAAAAAGTGATGCTATCACTTGAATCCGACAAAATTTCTCAAAATATGGGGTCCATTGAGTAATAATACTAATAATTGTGACTTTTGTCAGATTAGCTTTGAGCGAGAACGAGATTAGCTCTGTATGGGATTAATATTTTGAATGATCGTAGGTAAAATTGAACAATTGAACATTTGGAACAATATTTAATTGTGAACGTTCACAAAATAAATTAAATTTTAATAACACATTTTTAAAAGTTATTGATTTGTTGATTTTGAAATGAAAATTACTCTTCTTTTTTTCTGAGTTCCTAAAATTCAAAATGCAATTTTGCATAGGTATTCTGCATATTTTTGTGCATATTTCAAGCATTTTTCATTCATATTCGCATGCATATAACAACGTTTCATGTTGCAGTCTCTAATTACGATTCTTTCAAGATTAGTCAATTATTTTTTATATTGTCGACCTTAAGAGCCACTCAATTCGCTCACGTGGACACAAAGTAACGAAGAGTTGACGACCATCCAGTAGAAAAAGGTCTAGGTTTTTTAATGTTGTATAAGATTGTCATTTGAAACTTGAGATTTCTCCTCTTTTTATACTTCTTGAAATTTGAATTTCCCCACCTAACCAATGCGAAACCTAACCAGTGCGAAATGGGAAATATTTCCCTGAATGAATTCTTGTCGACCTCCACGTCCAACAATATGAAAGAGCCAACAACTAAAAGTCAAGGAGGCATTCTTCGATTGAACTTCCTTCGACAGCATTTCCAAGTACTTGAATTAAGCCCTCTTCGGCCATAACATCTCAACGAAGCTTTATTGTGCCTTCTATTATAATCACGGGAGTTTCTCTATAATCTGGATTAACTTGGATTGCTCCATCCTTTCTAATTCTCCTTTCCTGCATTGTCTGGTCTATTCGGCACAAATTTTGTATTGTGAAGGATTTTACTCAGGAAAGAATAACTGGAAAGTAAAAAAACGTCTTTTTTGAATAGGTACTTGAACAATGTTTGATAAATCTGGATCACAGGATGTAGGAATTTCTATCAATATAGGAATTTGTTTCTAGACCTGTGTGAAATAATCTTGAGTTTTTAGGCAATTCAAGTGTTTATGTAACTGGGAAAAAAGTAATTTCGTGAGAAGTTATACATCTTTCACTATTAAATGGCCGTTTTTCCTATCACACAAAAAATATTGTACCTATTATACACGGGAAGAATACGAGGTCTTTATAAATGATTGCACCATTGTAGGCTGCTTTGTGAAATTTTATCTTATCGTTTCTTATGCAAAATCTACAAATTTATAATTCCAGGTACATTATTCAATTTCTTTTGGAATGACCAACCTAAATTCTCAGTATCGTTTGTTTAAATTACAATTTACATCAGAATATTAATATTTATAATACAACTGCGCTGTTATAATCATTTATAGAGACCTTGTATTAGATTTTAGTACATAACCTCGAGCTAAAATCTAATACTTTTTTCCCTTGTATAACAAAAATAATAGGCCAAGCAATAGAGATATTTCCTTGACAAAAATACTACCTGGAAGCCACCTGTGCCATTCCGAGCAGGACAGTCCGTAGTTTATTCCCACCATGTTTTAAACACGAAAATGCCATTTTTTTTATTTGTTATTAACAAAAAACAACAAAAATACGCGTTTTTCGTTGCAAAATGGAAACTATTGATGCAGTGATAATGTTGCAATGGGATGAATTGTAGAGAATTACATTGTGAAGAGAATGATGGGTCAAACGATCCGATCGAATAATTAAAACTGGAGAAAAGCGGAAAAAACCGGAAAATTGCGTGTTTTTTCTTTTAACTCATAACTCTGCCATTTTGCTATATTAAGAACTGAAACTTCACACGATAGTAGCTATTGACGTGCAATTCATGTGTGCCAAAATTGGATTCGGTCGGATGAATAGTTTTCACATAATTTCCATTTGAATTTTTTTTTGACATATTTTCGCGGAGAGCTGGATGCGTTTGAGGTCGTCCGATTGAAATTAAAAAAATTGATTTGGAAAGAAGACGTGATCAGTAACAAAACGTCTATTCTGATTTTTCAATGAAACGCGTTTAAGTGTGTTAAAAACTAGTGAGAACATGAGGGAAAACGACCGACCAAGCGAGAGTGCGTATAAAATTTTTGCGTATAAAATTCGAGTGCCATAAGAAGCCATAAGAAAACACTCATTTTACGCATTCAATACAAAAATAACTATTCCTTGCTTATTTTTTTCTGACTGATATATGTTAATGACTGTGATAATGTGATAACTGTCAAAAGGCAGATTTGAATCTGTCGAGAATGTATTAACAAAGACATCATCAGCCCATAAAATGAATATGAATATGTTTTTCAAATCAGAAACAAACAGTAGGGCACATGTCCGGTTATCGAAATGCGCTACGCCTCGCCCTGAAACCTTCACATTTCACCATCTGTACCAACTGTGCAGTGTACAATCATCTTAATGATGCTCATCACCTACAAACATAATTTTTTTGTTGTGAAACATCAAGAAGTCTTCCTTGTTCTCTTAAAATTACCAAAAATACAGGATTGTTCAACCAGTAAGACTGCAGTTTATTATCAAGAAAACTTCGTCTGAAAATATTTACCCTCGTCAACAAAATCGACAAATTAAGTAGAGCCAGTGTCCTAAAAGAAATCCAATTCATCAAGGTATTAATTTTGGCTCGTGAACTTTTCCGGAGAAAAGTGGAGCGAAGATTAAAAGTTGGGAAATTCCATCCAACATTTCCTATAAGTTTGAAACCTTGCAACGAAAATTGGACGTCTTTTTAATCGAGGCAGCGTCGCTGAGATAAATTATATAAAAAACTCCTGAACAAGACATGCGAGGTGATTAACTATGAATGATTAAACGAGGTAAAAAACTAATTGTGCAGTTTATTTTTTGAAATTAGAGCATGGGTATATTTTCGTAACATTTATTTCAAGTGGTTCACACAATATGGTCATTAGAGAGATACTTTCGTTCCAAATGTTTGTTCAGGTTTGCTTCTCTACTTAACCGAGTGCTATTTGTTCTTTTGCCCAAATGTCTGTAATTTTCTAATACTTTTTTCCCTTGTATAATAAATAACTATTTTAACGGTGAGGAAAAAGTAATCATTTACGCATCCATAGTGATGAACAAAAGTCAAGTTTTTGACAGTTGTACCTACAAAAAATAAATACAAGAAAGAACGCCTATAAATAGTTATTTTTGTATCTAGTGCGCGAAATGCTACTTTGGTGATCGAGAACTGATTTTTTTAACTAGGCGCAGCCGAGTTAAAAAAAAACTCGAGATCACCTAAGTATTTCGCGCATGAGATGCAAACAAATTTTTTTCTACAAACGCTTAGCTTAATATGAAAAAAAAATATTGAACTGGTTTGAACTGTTTTTCCAAATCAAGTAATTAGGTATTATAACTATGGACAATATATTCTATGTTGAAAGCAACACTCAATGTTAAAGAAAACGTGGATTTCAAGAAATTCACCAAGTTAAAATATAAAAATCCCATACAGTTTACATGCAGTGTGCGAAGTAAGTATTTCGCACACTACTTCACGCACGGTGTCATAGTAACAAAGGAAAATGAAAAAAAGGGTCACTTCGCATATTCTTGCCGATGCGCGAACCTTGTCATTTTTTGACGTTTGTAGAAAAAATATATTCGAAAGCTTGCTATTACGCTGGGCAGACAATATGCAAGTTCAATAGCTACATCAAATGCCATGTCAAACTACATCAAACATTCTTCCTAAACGCTCTGCTTGGTATAATTAAAAATTCATCCCATGCTAGACTGCATCTTCATAAAACCGACATGGTCCGTATAATATATTTTTCTTCAATCGAATAACACCTTAAAACCACATGCTGCACCCATGGCGTTTTATACAAAATCGATACCACGTACGAAGGAGGTGTTTTTGTCTGAACTCGACCCATGAGTCGATGAAGATATCTCGATGCAAAGAGGAGCATGTTATCAGAATTGGGAATCAGAATATAGGCTTCGTGCTGAGTTGTCGAAAGGGGAACCAGTTACCATTATTCATTCTACCCTTTCATTATCTAAAATTGAAGACGTGTCGTGGTATTGGTGGAAGCGATACTCCATTTATGATGGCTATAAATGAAAATGGCGCAGATATTTCATGAGATAGAGGATGGTGATGTTGCATGAGCGTTCTGATGTGAAGTAGGATCTGATTGGAGTGTGTGATTTTAGAGATGACTGTAGAATGCTATGATGAATGTGTTTCTGAATTATGTAGGCAAAATCGATCAATCTGCCTTACCTTGTTCTAGATTATCTCAGTTACACACAAACTCATGGCTTCAGTATGATATGTTGGTGCTCGGATGTTTTCTACCACTCATTCATCTTTCGTATGTCAATTCTACGAATGGGAAATAGTATATTATTCAACGAGCATATAATGATAGCAATTATTCGCGATTATCACCGAGTGAATAACAGCCATTATACGTGAGTAGCATACTATAGTTTATCCACGACTACTGAATACATTTCTTGAAGATTTTAATATGTGGCGACCGCGACAAGACCCTTCTATGACAAGTGCAGAATAAGTACAATAGATCTCTCCCCAAATTATAAAATCAGGATTAAATCACATAAGAACAAAGAATCTCTTGACTAGAGGTCAATTATTGTTGTAGTGACGTCAAATACTGTTTAAACTTCGAAGTAACATCGAAAAACATCACTAGACATCGACAGAATGAAGTTTTCACCTTTTCCAAATCGAGTAAACACTTATTTGTCAATTTGACGTACTTACATTATTTTGTGCATCCATTCCTGCTCTAATAGTTCATCCAATTTTTCCTGATATGCAAAATCCTAAAAAGAAACCAAAGAAAACCCGTAGAAAACCCAAGAAAATCAAATGTGACTCACGAGAAAAATCAGATATATTCACCGATGAAAAATCGCAAAATTTCCAGTTATTGGATTATCATATCGAGTATTTAGCGGATGAAAATGATGTTTCACTTCTCAACACCTCAAATCCAAACTTGTCTACCTCAGATAAATCTACAGCGTGCCATTTCGAAGAATTCGGTGATTTTTGGCCATATTTGGCAACCATGAAACTTCCAGAACTGATAAAAAACAAGAGATTTTGTTTCATGCTAAACAACCCTCAGTTTCTCAGAAGAGATAACCGGATATATCTAGAAAATTTGGCTAAAAGGAAAGAAATTACCAAAGAAAGAAAGCAACGACTTTCAACTGACTCTAAAACACCCGATGTAAAAGAGGTTGAAAAGAGGAATAAAAACGAACTGGAATCAGCTTCTTTCGCTACAGCGGTTGAGATGATGAAGAGAGATTTTCCCAATTATTACCAATATTTGAAATCCTATTACACGAAGAAGAAGATGAACTCATTAGGGAACAAGGACAATAAAGAATTCAAAGATGTTATTTTGTATTCTAGCAATCAGAAAAAGGATTATTTGGAAGGAATGGAACAGTTATTCAGATTATATTCAAGCGCTTTTGTTTGATTATTTTATAAATATTTGTTGCTATCGAAGGGATACTTCAATTGTTGTTCGATCCGAGAACAAAGACTTATTTCTATAATACAGATGCTTCGGAAGTTGATAACTTGAGCATGAAAGCGTTCTGAAAGCAGCTTCAAGCTCAATACCAATTTGCATTCAATGATTTTTCTATATATGGTATAATTCAGAGAAAGGTTTAGTTACTAACATTCTTGTATGGAATATTCATGAGTAGTTATGGAAGGGGGATTCTGGCACACTTTTATGTGTGCCAGAATATATTGTGGCGTTGAAGGAAATGAAACAGAAGATAAACATCAAAAAAGTGCATCAAAGTTAACACCTGCTGGTCCTGATCCTTTCTGTGGGATTGGAAAAACCAATACAAAGAAGCGGTTTAGCAATGAAGGCTGAATAACAGGATAACTCTCTGAAGAAACACTCCTGGACTTACTCAGGTTAAACAATTTGGTATGATTTCAACTTTCTGTATCAGAAAGTTTCTAAATCTGTCACGAGCTGAGCTTTGTGATAGTGATACTGCTGATAGGACACTGTCGGTACAAAAATCTTTTCTTACGTATGGGAAAATCAGCACATGGGATGTGTAGGCACTGCGGATCAAAAGCAGAAACAGCTGAATACGTGGTATGCAAGTGTGCAGAGCTGGCTGGCTTGAGAACTATTTATATAAAAAAAAGGACCTGGACACCTGAGAGATAACAGCCAAAGCTTCTACAGAGGTTGCCGGTTCTATCAACGCCATTGACGACCTCCTTGGGTTTCCATGTATGAGCACGGTAGAGACCGAAAAACCTACAGGGCGTCAAGGAAAAATGTACCATGCATAGTGCCACGCGATAGAGGGCCATAAAATATGAAAAAAATGTCCCATTAATTGATATATGTCCGAAACTGCTTCCCTCAAGAAATACACAGTGTTAAACTTTATTTTTTCATTTGGTTTTATTTCAACAAAGAGGTGACAATTGGACAAAATGTGATATGCGTGAGTTTTGTATATAATGCAGAATCCAAGTATCCTTTTAATTTTCAGATTACTAATAGGAGGTGCCACATACAGGTTGTTATTGTAAGTAGCTTACTTTGATACCGGATCCCGTTGGTATAAGCCACTTCAACAAAGTATAAGCTTTTTGAGGGAAAAAAAGGAGAGAAATTGTTTTTACTAGTCCAAAATGACATACAGTGTAAGGCGAAAAAGTCAGGGTTGATTTAAATGCAGAAAATTCATGTATGTGGCGCCCTCTATTATTAATCTAAAAAGTAATAGGATATTTGGATTCTATATCATACAAAACAACCGCATATCATATTTTGTTCAATTCTTAACTCTTCGTCCAAAGTTATTGGGAAAAAAAACAAATAAAAAATTAACTTTAATACCCCGTATTTCTTAAAAGAAGTAGTTTCGGACATACAGTGGAACTTCCCTATAACGAACTTCTGTATGACGAATTTATCCGTATAACTGGAGCACTAGAAAGATAGGTATGCCAAACAGGCTGACTGGGTCCAACCATAGACTCGAAAATTACAGATGGTAATGTCAATTTCTCAGTTATTGTGCTCTATTGTTAGTTGCGTGCTTTTTTTGAAGAATACTTAATAGAAAGTATTGATTTTTTATTCAAAACAATAAAGTTGGAGACTAGACAGGTAAGCATAAGCATTTATTCGATTACAGATTTCATTTCATTCGAATTGTTCTGTAATTTTCGAGTCTGTGGTTGGACCCAGCACGGCTGTCTGGTATACTCCCCTTTTTAGAGCCTTAGTATAACTAATTTCGTACAAGGCATTACACCTTGAATCCAAATTCCATGTTGAAAACACCCTCTAAAACGAAGTAAATTCTCTCTATAACGAAATATTCAAAGAACATCACTCTTTGAATGGGAATTGGTGAGAAGGTATAAGGGTGGGTTTTTTCCGTTATAATACTGACCTTAAACAAAATCATTACGGCGGGCAGAGAGATCCTTCTGAAACAGTTTAAAATACACCCCTGGCTGTTAGGTTTCAATTCAACCATTACGCTTGTGTGAAAGTTGTGCGAAAATGTCTTAAAGTACTTAAGTGTTTAAGTTTGAATGAGAAACTAAAATTTATCAGTGAAGTCGACTCTGACATTGCCGACTATAGAAATAAATTTTCTGTATAACGAAACTTCTTTATATAGAATTTTTTGCGGATCTAGCGCTTTCGTTATAGGGAAGTTCCACTGTATATTCGTTGGAACTTTTTATCATATTTTATGGCCCCCTATCGCGTGGTACTATGCATGGTACTTCTTTCTTTGACACCCTGTACACGGTCGCAGCTCCTGGAAGGCTGACCTCGCAATAAAGAAAAATAGTAATCATACGTTATCCTATTAATTCCTATTTTTGATGAATAGTCGGTCGTTGTTGATACATACAGTTTGGAGGTTTCTGCATTGAAAAAATGTTGGTTGCCAGAATAGTTTTCTTTATCACCGAAAAGACAGATGAGAGGTGAATTCGCGACAGGAGGAATTCGAGTATTAACAGTGATCGTATCGCTCTCCAAACCAAAAGCTGCACTTTTCTCACTTCAACAATCCAGTCTATTCCAGCAATCTCTCCTATTAGGATCGGAATTACACTCATTCATTATTTAATCCTCGGTTATAACAAATATGCATGAATTATAGAGGTGCACCAACCCAATTTCATTTGGAATTTTCGAGCCTGCTGTTGGCCGCTGATACGAAAGATGAATATGGGTCCAACTATAGCCCGGCCAGTCTCCCTGGGTGGCAACATATCATCCGAAAATATGCAGGATTTTGAATCCTGGCTAATCCTGGGCCAGGACACGCATCCCGATCATGAATTTATTCGCATATCCATCTGACGTTCATGACAACGTGAGATATCTCTTCTATTTATCATGTCATTCACATTGTACGTCATTATCCGGACAGAAAGAGGTGGGTTTTTGGAGTTTCTAGCAAATCGAGCTAAGCGATACGCCCTCTGGTGAATTGAGTAACCTTTAATGTTGACATAATTATTTCATTTTGCATTGTGTTGTCGTGATTTATGTGAATATTTAATATTATTAATGATTTTTCAAGTATAATTCATTCGAATCGCTATTGTTCAGTTCCTTATTGTTCTTCCTGAGAAAAAAAGAATTCCAAATAATACAGGGTGTAACTAAATAAGTGTAAAATATTTAAGGAGGTGATTCCTCATCGAAAAAAGATAGAATCTTTCATATAAAGAAACTTCATTGGAGCATCCCTTGTTAAGATACAGCCCCTCAAAGGGAGTACATAAAATTTGTATAAAAACTTTTTTCACAACCACCAAAAAAATTACAATATTGAAAAAAAAATTATAAACTGACAGCGTTATACCAATTTAATTGTCACTATCGCTAAAAGTTCCTACTAGATAGATTAGTTTCGCATTTATGACGATCTATCTTTGTAGTTGTTCGTAAAATATTTTTTTACTGCGAACTGGTTTATTTCGGACAAAAAACTCAGGAAATAAATT
Source organism: Propylea japonica (assembly GCA_013421045.1). Classification (NCBI taxonomy): domain Eukaryota; kingdom Metazoa; phylum Arthropoda; class Insecta; order Coleoptera; family Coccinellidae; genus Propylea; species Propylea japonica. The sequence continues at coordinate 2,068,321 of CM024241.1, forward strand.
TTTGAATGGTAAACAAATAATAAGACAAAAAGTTACATTGGAAATAAACTTTAGGGGTTGCGTTTCCCACCCTTACAACCATGGGGTAAACCAAATAAATAACTGGATATTTTTTTTGCTATTAGAAAACGTCAGATTAATTTCAATATTGTTACTTTTTTGGTGCTTGTGAAAAAAATTGTTATACAAATTTTATGTACTCGCTTTGAGGGGCTGTATCTTAACAAGGGATGCTCCAATGAAGTTTCTTTATATAAAAGATCTTATCTTTTTTCGATGAGGAATCACCTCCTCAAATATTTTAAATAGTTACACCCTGTATACATTTCCATGCCTTTCCTCAAGCTAGGGATAAATTTCTTGTTTGGGTAGAAGGGAAATCGAGGAGTAAAGTGACAAAGTGTTGATGGATCGACGAAAAGCCTGGCAACTGAACCTTAAAATCGGTAAACCAGTCACTGGAAATATGAGAGTTTGATCCTTGCATTTTGTAGATGACGATTATTTTCATCGAGGTAAGTACGGATTACGCAAAACTTGTAAGTCAGATTAGATTCAGGTTAATAGTTTACAGATCCCAGTTCATAACAGAGGTAGTTTTGAAAAATACTGATGTGCCCACCAGAAATCTTCCTGTTGGATTTATTACCAGAAAGGAGGAACAACCGGAATGTTCTAGCTCTAGTAGTAGAACTGAAACGTTGAGACAAGGAAGTCTAAATAAAGAAGAACCCACTGAAGAGTTCTCTTGTAAAGAGGAAAAGTACTGTTGGAATATCATGAAATATAATAAAAAGAATTAATACAGCTGTTCAACAAAAAAAATTGTTTATATTATACCTGCGATTAACGCGATAATTTTCATTTCGTAATAAAAATTGTATTCCTAAGTTTCCTCAACAGCCTTTTCATCTAATTCATCTTTCACTATGACTGAAATAAACTGAAACAATTGATGACACCCACCGTCTTTATAGAAAATAAAAATATAATATAAACAGTTATACACTCCTCCACTATAGATTACTGAAATTTCGATATATTGATGAAAAATTCAAATTTTAATGAAGCCTATTTATAGGCATCTGAAAATAAGAATGCAGCGTTTTAGCGGGCATTCGTAGAAATATTAATATTGACATGGAAGGATTTGGTTGTATTGTTTATGTGTATATCTGCTTCATTGAAATTTGGATTTTCATCAATATATCAAAATTTCTGATGCCTATAGTAAACGAGTGTATTACTGTGTATATTATATTTTTATTTTCTGTGGATACGGTGGGTGTCATAATTTGATTCTATTTATTTCAGCCATAGCGAAAGATCAATTAGGTTAAAAGGATGGTTGAGAAAATAAAGGAAACCAATTTTGTTTGTTGAACAGTTGAATTAACTTCATTTTATTATATTCCAACAGTACTTTTTCTCTTCACAAGATCAATCTTCTGTGGGTTTTCTTTGTTTAGACTTCCTTGTTGCAACCTTTCAGTTCAACTACTAGAACTAGAACATTCCGGTTGTTCCTTTTTTCTGGTAGCAAATCCAACAGGACAATTTCTGGTAGGCACAGCAGTATTTTTCAAAAATTACCTCTGTTATGAACGATTAACCCCATGAATCTAGCCTACATGTTTTGTGTAATCCGTACTTACCTCGATAAAAATAATCGTCATCTGCAAAATGCAAGGAGCAAACTTTCATATTTCCTGTGACTGGTTTACCGATTTCAAGTTTCAGTTGCCAGGCTTTCCGTCGATCCATCAACACGTTGTCACTTTACTCCTCGATTTTCCTTCCACCCAAACACGAAATTTGTCCCTAGTTTGAGGAAAGATATGGAAATGTATATTATTGGCATTTTTTTTCAAAAAGAACACTGAGGAACTAAACAATAGCGATTTGAATGAATTAAACTTGAAAAATTATCAATAATGTTAAATATTCTCATAAATCACGACAACACAATGCAAAATTCAAGAATCATGTCAAATTAAAGCTTACTCAGATCGTCACCAGAGGGCGCATCGCTTAGCTTGATTTGCCTATAGCAGAAAGCTCCACAATAACCCACTAACCATTCAAGACATTCACTAACCCTCAACATTTGAAACTTGAGGAAAAGAATCGCAAAAAACGTAGCTTATTTGGATTATTATTTGCACGAAAGCTGCTTTCTGTACGTAAAAAGGTTCCGGCTATATTCTAAAAAACGACTTCTTTTCAATTCCAACAGTCGGAAATAATTCAAGTGCTTATAGGATATGCTGTTTACATTTTCAGACGAGGTGTAATATACTGAAGTTATTAGCACCTATTAAATAACACCCTGTATAAGGAGTATATGGATTAGTATAGCGTTTCATTCGAATTTAATCGGTATGTTGAAAAATCGAAAAATTTCAACACTCCGCAAACCTCAATCACAGAAACGAAATTAAAAACTCGTTGATTGTAAACCTATACTTATATTTTCACTTTTTTCTTTCCCTAATTGCGAACGCAAACAAAGAAACATAATCCAAAGCTCGATTGTCCATTTGTTTCTAATTCTTCGGTGTTCCTTCAAGGTATGAATTAATTAAAATCTAACTTTTCTTTATTCCTTAATTCGTTTTTGATGGTTTCATCGAAAATCCAATTAATCCTTTCGAAGGAGAAAGGATAATATTCTTTGTTCTCCATATCGATTATGCGATCATTCGCCCTACTCCAAATCAGTTTGAGTTCGTTCTATGGTTCTCTATTGATTGAAAACCCTTCGTTTTGAGCCTCAATCTTAATCTGCAAACTTCAAACTGATTGGGGGCCTGATTGCTGAATTTTTAAAGCCCTGAAGTCATTTTGACTAATTGCGTCTGAATTTGGAACTTGGAGATTCATTTGAATTAGGTACATTCATTATTTCAGGAGTTTCACATTGATAATTGGAAAAAGTAATTAATTCTTATATAACTGATAGAGCAAAAAGATAAGATCTGAAACTTTCAGTAGTTGTGAATGAAAGATATTCCGAATTAACGCTGGCTTTAAAGAGAATATGTATACAGTGTATTAGGTCATGGCTTAGCGATTATTTGAGGGCATCAAATATACCTAATATTATCGACAAGAACAACCAAATTTGGAAGTTTACCCCCTTAGTTTTGGAGTAGCCCCCTTTGAAATTTACTTTTTTTATTTTGGTTGACTCTTCCAAATAATATCGATTTTTTTGGACGTAAAGGTCCTACATACCACTTTTCATTGAAGTATATTAATATAAAAACATTCAACTTGAAAACGCCATAAAAAAAATCTTTAAAAATTTTAAGTGATTTTCTCAGTAAATCAACAATTGTACAAGAAGTAGCACATTGAAGTACAGTTTTTTTTCAATGATTCAACACGCAAGGATATTAGCTACAAAACAACACTAAACATCATTTCTGTAGGTTACATAATTTGGGAGTTATTGCTGCTCGAACATGATCACTACGCGAGCAAAAGACACAAGACAGGTCGTCATGAAGGCCACTGCCTGTCTATAGAGCAGAGGCGGCCATTTTGAGCCATTTTTATGATTGATTTGTTTGTTTGTTCTTTAAAAATTATCGAAAGTACAGTTCTGAGGTTTTTTTTATTTCATCAATTTTCACAAGGGTCATGTTCGAACAGCAATACTTTCTAAATATGTAACTTACAGAGATTATGTTGGTATCGTTTTGTGGCTAATATCCTTGCGTGTTAGCTTATTGAGAAAAAAAATAACTTCACTCTGTTATTTCTAATACTATTGCGAATTTACTAAGAAAATCAATACTTACATGTTTTTACTAAATTTTATTTGAAGAATTTTTCGAACATTTTTGAGTTATATGTTTTCATATTGTTCCATTTTAATGAAAGACGGTAGTATCATCTTTCAAAAAACAATTTTTCCAAATCTGTAAAACCTTTTTGTCCAAAGATATCGATATTTTTGGGAAGGGTCAACTAAAATAATAAGGTAAATTAAAAAGGGAAGCGTTTCCAAACTTCTTGTCGAAAAAACGAGGTATATTTGATGCCCCTAAATTATCGCTAAAACATGACAAAACACACTGTATGTTCAATTTATGCTATTTAAATGTTCAATCCCCATGGCAACCGTACACAAAGTACTTAGAAGCACTACGAGAAATTTCCAAACTATAACATAAAAAAAATAAAAGAAATTTCGTTATATCAAATGTATTTCAATCAGAAGTTCGTTTCGAATTCATAATAAGGTCAACGGAAAAATCTTATAATCGACTCGTTTATTAATCTAGCGACTAATGAATTTTGGCGATGTAACTACAGCTTACCACAGCTTACCATAGTTACATAGTTGAAAGTTAATATACATATTCTGTCAAATCATGTAACCATAGTTAGATAGTTGTAACCACAGCTCGCCAAAATTCGCCTTTAGTCTCGAACTATTAATGTAGGTATATTGATAACATATTATTAACACCGTTAATCGTTCAGCTAATCCATGAAAAATGCGTAAATTTCTTCATACAAGAATTTATTTATTCAACTGATTGATTTATTTCATAGCCATAATTGTCTCGTGAATTCCTCCATACAAGATGTATTTATAAATAAACATATTTCCCACATAATGTACCTTCACTCCTCAACACATCTATGAATTTCAGTGGATTTAATCTGTGCAAATTTTAATATTATGTATTTTGCCAGGTCCCAGTAAGTTTCTTTTCATTACTTGGTGAGTAATATCCCCTAAATAGACTGCAATAGAGCTCGTTGCAACTAAAAAACCCCAAGTAAATCCTTTTGAAACCTCCCAAAAAATCTCCCTTTCAGAACACCAAAAAGGTTCAATTCAAGATCGAGTTCATTCTTTTCATGTGAAAATTGAATCTTGGTACGAAAATCAAGACTTTGTTGCCTAAGATACAATTTTCACGTATTTTTGAAGCTCTTTCCTTGTCAAACCTAATATAAGCATCCTGTAGACTTGAAAAACATATAAAATAATACTGACAAGTAGTGTAGAGCAATGCATGAAATTACATAGTATTTATAACAGTTGCAGATAAGTTAAAATGAAATGATTTTCATGCATTCCATTTGAATTTATCATATCAAAGTCCACACAAATAATATTTAATTGTTTGTATTTATAAATCGAAATACAAATGATCTTTTTCGTGAGTAGAAATTTAAATCATCTGGAAAAGTTCATCTAGGAGTTTTCCTTTCGACATTTGAAAGACAAAACAGAAATCTCTTTGAGTATTCTGGCATGAATGAACTATTATTTCTCTAAGCTTTTCTATCTTTAACTGTTATGCCTACTATGCTATTTCATTTTCTTCATTTCTCTCAATACAATCCTTCCGTAGCTATTTGAGCACTACACTACTATCTTATTCCTTTCTTTCACTTTGTAATATTATAATTATTGGGAATACTGCTGAAGTAAAATATATTATAGAATTAATAGTTAAGTTTCAGTGCATGGTAAAGTATATTTGCAACTATTCAATAAGTTATTGAAGTGTAGAAGGATTATTCATAAGCAGGGTATTCATAAGTTATTCGCAATTTAGTGAATAGGATACTTTTGAACGAAGTTTCCACGTAGAGTAAATTGAATTTTAACAATCACATAGCATAAACGAGTGGTAAATGAAAACCTATTTCAAAGATTCGGTGGAAGTAAACTCAAAGTTTCTTTCGAAGATTATTTGAAATTTTCATTGCAAGATATTTTTAATTATCGAAGATATGTGAAGGTTACACCAAAATATCGTGTGAATTGTCAGGAAAAATTATAAAAATGACTATACTAGGAAAAATCACTCAAATTGTCCATGTTCGTAATTATTGAGGAATAAATTATTTATAGCAACTTTGAATTAGTTGAAATAACTTCCTCACTTCGTAAATACATAAATATGAATACGTAAACACTGAAGTTTAATGAAACCCACTGGGCATGAAAGAGAACTGAATAGGATTATGAACTTAAGAGAAATCCACACTCGCTCAAAGCATAGTGTATTATTAATTCTTGTTCCTCTAGTCTGATATTTCTGTTGAGGATTAAGCATTTAAACGTTTAAGTCTTGATTGCCACAACTGCTTTATATTCGTTTTAATGAGATCATAGCATCAGTTTTGATTTTGAAATTGAATTTATATTCTCAATATTGTATTAAAAATCTTATATCTTATAATTTCGATGAGGTAGGTATTTTTAAAGAAATCCTTCATGATTGTAATTTAATATAAATAAGGGTTTTCCAATGAGAGGTGTTATGTTGATATTCAAGGAAAAATGCCATTTTTCAATAAAATGATCGGATGTTAATTTCATTATTAAGAAAAAACTATGTCGTTAATTGTGGAAAATAACATCAGGCAAATGATCATCACGACCACGCTTACAGGACCATATCCTTTTAATGAAATTTTTCATAACCAAATCGCAAAGTAGCTGTCCTATGTCCTCGATAGCCTCATGAATTCCATCTTTGAGGTCTTGAATCGACTCTGGGCTATTGGCGTAGACCTTCTCTTTCACGTGGCTCCAAAGGAAGAAGTCACAAGGTGATAAATCACACGATCTCGGTGGCCAATTATTGTGATCACCTCTTCGAGAGATAACACGGTCTGAGAACTTTTGCCGCAAAAGATCAATAGTTTTGTGCTTGTGTGGCACGTAGCGCCGTCTTGTTGAAAGTAAACGATGTCCAGATCAAAATACGGTGTAACGTCATTTGTTGAGTGCCTAATTCCAAATAACGACGAAGAATGGACAAACCTGGGTTTTCTTCAACACTTTCGGCTACAGCAGCAATATTCTCGGCTGTTCTTGAGAGACGTACACGGGTTTTGTTCTTCACATCACTTACTCGTCCCAACAGCTCGAATTTTTTCACCAATTTCTTTATTATGCTCTGACAAGGTGCTTCACGACGACATGTTCGAGTTACGAACCGTCTCTGCCAAATTTTCACCATTTATAGTGAATTTTACTAATTTCAATGCGGTCTTGAAGCGTGTATGGTTCCATTTTTACCAATGACGTAGTTTCTACTTGTCAAATGCCAAAAAACTGATAGCTTCAAACGTGCCATCTAACGAAACAGCGGGCTATTCAAAATAATATCTCTTATTGGAAAACCCTTTAGATCTTGAGTGGCGGAGTTCGCTCTTTTAATGCAATAATTAGCCAAACAGAAGATAAAATGGATTAAATTCTGAAAAAGGCACGTTTTTTTGATTTTGAACTCGTGAAAATATATGAATGCCTATTGAAATGGTCGAATACCTATTTGGAAGTAGGCAAGAACAGGAATCAGAGGAATGGAAGAGACTAACACACTAGCTAGAAGGGAACGCAAACGCCACTAAAAAAACACTGAAAAAGGAGCATTTTAGGGGAACTTTCCAGGAATGGTTCTCCGAAAAGTTCTTTCGAAAATTTGAAACTGCCTTCTCATATGCTTTCTAACAGGACATTGATGAGAATGTGCTTAACATAAAGTGACGAGTGTAGATTAGGTGGGAAGGAGGAGGAAACTTTAGCCCACAAAGTCACAGAATTCCTTGCCATTGCGCCAAGAATGTCTCACACAGGAAAATTATTCGACAAACGCGGATTTAGCCTTCTTGAAGCCCTCTCACATACTGGAGTGCATTGGAGCTCTGGACCTGGAGAGCGATCTGAAGTGCAGTTATGAATACACCTCTGATAAGGCACTGTAGACCTTCAGGTAGGTGTGGAATATAGCCCTCCTAAAGATCCAGAAATTACAATCTATAGTCTGTGCAGTTGAACCATACACCCTAAAAACAATCGATTCTCCCCTAATCAAATATTCCACTCGTAGAACCTGGAAAATATTTTCATTGTACCCATGTTTCAACTTTGGAGCTTTATAAACCACTTCAATCTCGCTTTCCTTTGTATTATTCCCCAGAGATGAGTTCAACATACATGTAGAATACCGGTTATGCTTCCAAGCGTATGAACTTTAATTTAATATGGCTTCCTGTTCCTTGGAATACTGAGCGGCATACTTGATATCGGAGAAATAGGTTAAACATTCGAGTTTCCACCCCTGGTTTTCCCGCTCCAAAGTAATCCTTATGAATCACGAGGATTTGATACGAGAACAGTCTGAATTTGGAAGAAAAATGATTTCGCTAGAATGGAGGCGACAGCACAATGGGATGATGTTACGAAGCGCAAACTGGTGTATGTTCTACCCTAATCTTTGATGAATGACATAATTTGAACGAAAGCATTTGTTCTTGATGTTTGTTCGAAGAGGTGAGGGATTGTGTTCTCTGCAATTTTGTTTGCTCTGTTGAAATACTGGTGAGATGATGAAATTGATAGCTTCTGCCTATAGTATAGTCCGTTCACGAAAGTTGAGCGCATAGTAGGCGTTTATTTATTTATCTGAAGTTGTCAGTATTTGCTGTCATAACGTAAAATAAAGTCAACGTTGCCAAATGTACCCGGCTTCCTCTAACGAGCTTGCGAGTTATCAGAGAACTCTATGCAATATTGACAACATTGCATATCAATCTGACAAGAAAATAAAAAACATAACCTAAAATTTTAATATACACAGTGGAATATGCCAAATTTCCATGACCAACTGACGGCTCAACCTTCGTGAACGGACTATACAGTACATTTGTGCTTATAAAAAACCCCTAGCGGGAAAGTTTTGGGGTAAGTTCGATATTTCCATATGTATTGTGGGGGTGCTGAATCCGAATCTGAGGTTTACTAAACAAAATTTCGTGACGAAACATAGAAACAACACAAAAATGAATGACATTTTTTCTGGCAGTTTTTGCTATTACTCGGAAACTATCAACTTTTCGTGTGGCATAGGCTCATAATGAACCTTATGCAAAGTGTGTGGTACCATAGTGTGAACAGAACCATAAAAAATTCAATTGTAATATTGAAAAGACGAATGTCTATATGTATTTCCATGACAAGATATCCGATTCGAGTGAAGTTTTTTTCGTGAATCGAGACTGATATACTGAATGTTCATGCAGAATTTCAAGAGGATCGCGTTATCGGAACAATAGGATTTAATTTGTTTTCAGTTATTGAGTCATAGAAAGAACCTCATTTTCAACTATAATTTGAGCCAGAACGGTTTGTCGCAAAACAAGCTGTTGTAGTACAATTTTTAGGAAATTTTATGTACTTCCATTTTGTATGGAAAAGTTTTACACGAAAAATTCCGAGTTATAAGTAAAAAACTGACCCAGAATGAGATTTGAGACAAAACAACCTCAAAAATTTCTTGCTAAAAGCCCAATTCGCACGGATTATCAAAGGAAGAGTTGACTTATTCATTATCACTGAATCCTCTAGCTCGACAAGTCCCCACAGCACTTGTCTTTTGTTTTCTAAAAGATTATCAAGAAGTATCCTTGACGATTGGAATAATAAAATACATTGAATTTGACAATTCTCATAACCTGTATTCAATGTATACATTGTCATTATATTGTCAAAAACATCCCAGTCCTAAAAACATGGCTCAGCCTCCAAAACCATGCCGTATAAAATGCATAACAAAAGCCATGGACGAAGCCTATAACAGATTACTCCAATCAGACTCCAAATCCCTTCTGAAAAAATATCTAACACCAGAACTTTACAACGAGCTGAAAGAAAAACAAACCCCAACATTCGGATCAACACTCTTAGACTGCATCCAATCAGGTCTGATGAACTTGGATCCGGAGTTGGAATCTACGCTCCAGATCCGGAAGCTTACGCAGTTTTCTCCCCTCTTTTCGACCCTATAATCCAGGATTACCATTTGGGATTCTCCCCTACCCAAACACACCCGCCACTGGACTGGGGCGACCTCTCCACCTTCAAGAACTTGGACCCCGAGAATAAGTACATCATTTCCACCAGGGTGAGGTGCGGAAGATCAATCGAAGGATACCCCTTCAATCCTTGCATGACAGAGGACCATTATAAGGAAATAGAGCAGAAAATGACGAATGTGTTCCAGGGTTTAACAGGGGAACTGTCTGGAACATACCGACCTCTCACTAAAATGGCGAAATGCGAGCAAGAGAAGCTGATCGATGATCATTATTTATTCAAGGAAGGGGATAGATTTCTCAAAGCTGCGAGAGCTTGCCAGTTCTGGCCTGTCGGCAGAGGCATATTCCTCAATAAGGACAAAACTTTCCTCACCTGGGTAAACGAGGAGGACCATCTCCGTATATTCCATGGAACCTGGGGGAGACCTCGGGAAAGTTTATCGCAGGATGATCGAGGGTGTAAACGCTGTACAAAAACATGTCAATTTCTCCAGGAGTGACAGGTTGGATTCTTAACCTTTTGTCCAAGTAATTTGGGAACTACTGTCAGAGCATCTGTTCATATAAGTTCCTAAATTATCTGCTGACAAGGAGAAGATGAATTCTGTAGCTGATGCGCATCACTTGCAAGTTAGAGGGACTAGGGGTGAGCATACGGAGTCTGAGGAAGGAGTTTATGATATTTCAAATAAAAGAAGATGGGTTTGACTGAGTTCCAGGCGTTGAAAGAGATGCAAGATGGAATCTTGGAAATTATCAAAAATTGAGAATTCGCTGTGATAGTTTGAGGAATGTGATGTTTCCTAAAATTAAAAACTATTATTTGTGAGTTCTTTGATTTAAGAAGAAAAGTTACTACAGTTTCTAATTATCGGTTGAGTATATTTCATTATATGTGTTGTTATCAAGAACTCTGCTTTCACGATTTTATATATTAGGTATTTCTGTCAACTCAGCGATGCAGAAAACTCTTGCTAAACAATATTTCTAAATGGGGTAGGCACTAACCAATATTGATGAGAGTATTCTATTAGTTTGAACCAAAATTCAGTGAATTAGAGATAGTAATGTATAGCTATAACCTTCATTTGAATGGCAAATGTGAGCAAGAGCGTCTGATCGATGATCATTATTTATTCAAGGAAGGGGATAGATTTCTCAAAGCTGCGAGAGCTTGCCAGTTCTGGCCTGTAGGCAGAGGCATATTCCTCAACAAGGACAAAACATTCCTTACTTGGGTAAACGAGGAGGACCATCTCCGTATGATTTCCATGGAACCTGGGGGAGACCTTGGGAAAGTTTATCGCAGGATGATCGAGGGTGTAAACGCTGTCCAAAAACATGTCAATTTCTCCAGGAGTGACAGGTTTGGATTCTTAACCTTTTGTCCGAGTAATTTGGGGACTACTGTCAGAGCATCTGTTCATATTAAAGTTCCTAAATTATCTGCTGACAAGGAGAAGATGAATTCTGTAGCTGATGCGCATCACTTGCAAGTTAGAGGGACTAGGGGTGAACATACGGAGTCAGAGGAAGGAGTTTATGATATTTCAAATAAGAGAAGATTAGGTTTGACTGAGTTCCAGGCGTTGAAAGAGATGCAAGATGGAATCTTGGAAATTATCAAAATTGAGAATTCACTGTGATAATTTGAGGGATGTCAGGTGTTGTCCTAAAATTAAACACTATTATTTGTGAGTTCTTTGATTTTAGAAAAAAGTTACAACAGTTTCTAATTCAAATTTCATTATTATCTATTAGATAGTTCTGTCAATTCAGTAATACAGAAAAGTTCTGCTAACCAATATTTCTGAAAGGTATATGCACCAATCAATATTGATGAAAGTATTCTATTAGTTTCAGTTAATTAAAGTGAATTAAAGATAATAATGTAAAGGTATAACCTTTCACTTAAATGGCAAAATGTGAGCAAGAGCGTTTGATCGATGATTATTAAATTATTCAAGGAAGGGGATAGATTTCTCAAAGCTGCGAGAGCTTGCCAGTTCTGGCCTGTAGGCAGAGGTATATTCCTTAACAAGGACAAAACATTCTTACCTGGGTGAAACGAGGAGGACCATCTCCGTATGATTTCCATGGAACCTGGGGGAGATCTTGGAAAGTTTATCGCAGGATGATCGAGGGTGTAAACGCTGTCCAAAACATGTCAATTTCTCCAGGAGTGACAGGTTGGATTCTTAACCTTTTGTCCGAGTAATTTAGGAACTACTGTCAGAGCATCTGTTCATATTAAAGTTCCTAAATTATCTGCTGACAAGGAGAAAATGAATGCTATTGCTGATGCGCATCACTTGCAAGTTAGGGGGATCCGAGGTGAGCATACGGAGTCAGAAGAGGGAGTTTATGATATTTCGAATAAGAGAAGGTTGGGTCTGACTGAGTTCCAGGCGTTGAAAGAGATGCAGGATGGAATTTTGGAAATTATTAAAATTGAGAATTCTCTGTGATAGTTTGAGGGATGTCAAGTGTTTCTTAAAATAAAAACTATTATTCTTAAGTTCTTTGATTTTCAAAAAAAAAATTACTACAGTTTCTAATTCTTCGTTAGTTTTATTTCATCATAATGTGTCGTTGTTAAGAATTCTGCTTTCACGAGTTTATCTGCTAGATATGTTGTCAATCGGTGATACAGAAAACTTCTGCTAACCAATATTTCTAAATGGGATAGGCGCCAAACAATATTGATGAAAGTATTCTATTAGTTTGAATCAAAATTCAGTTAATTAGAGATATTAATGTATAGCTATAACCTCTCATTTGAATGGCAAAATGTGAGCAAGAGCGTCTGATCGATGATCATGCTTTATTCAAGGAATGGGATAGATTTCTCAAAGCTGCGAGAGCTTGCCAGTTCTGGCCTGTAGGCAGAGGCATATTCCTCAATAAGGACAAAACTTTCCTCACCTGGGTAAACGAGGAGGACCATCTCCGTATGATTTCCATGGAACCTGGGGGAGATCTTGGGAAAGTTTATCGCAGGATGATCGAGGGTGTAAACGCTGTACAAAACATGTCATTTTCTCCAGGAGTGACAGGTTTGGATTCTTAACCTTTTGTCCGAGTAATTTAGGGACTACTGTCAGAGCATCTTTTCATATTAAAGTTCCTAAATTATCTGCTGACAAGGAGAAGATGAATTCTGTAGCCGATGCCATCATTTACAAGTTAGAGGGACTAGGGGTGAGCATACGGAGTCTGAGAAAGGAGTTTATGATATTTCAAATAAGAGAAGATTGGGTTTGAATGAGTTCCAGGCGTTGAAAGAGATGCAAGATGGAATTTTGGAAATTATCAAAATTGAGAATTCACTGTGATGATTTATGGGATGTCAGGTGTTGTCCCAAAATTAAAAACTATTATTTGTGAGTTCATTCTTTACTCTCAAGAAAAGTTACTACATTTTCTAGTTCTTGGTAAATTATTTTCATTATAATGTGTTGTTATCCAGAACTCTGCTTTCACGAGTTCATATGTTAGGTATTTCTGTCAATTCAGTGATACAGAAAACTTTTGCTAACAAATATTTCTAAAAAGGATAGGCACCAACAAATATTGATGAAAATATTCTATCAGTTAGAACCAAAATTCAGCGAATTAGAGAAAATTATTTATAGGTGCTACCTCTCACTAAAATGATGATATTAAAGCTCGTAAAAAGGAAGTAAATTAATTAATCCATTTGTAGTTTGTACCACAGGGTAATGTCAATATTACTCATTTTCTCCTTTTTATCTTCCTTTCCTCTCGAAACAAGTGATTTGAAGATGGAAAAACATGAAAATGAAGACAGAGATTTGTTTCGATGAAAAAAGTATACCGATTTGGAATTCACATCGAAAACATACGGTATACAAGGCATCAGACAGAGAATTCTTCCCTCCAGTTGCACAGATGAATAGGCGAGATAATCAAGTGCGATAACTGAATGAATTCAACTGTCTTACATCTTAACAGCGCGTCTTCCAGTTTCAGAGATCTGATGAAATCCAAGTGAAGGCTTCAACTAGGCTAGTTCCTCAGTTTTACAAGTTTCTCGCCAAGGCATTCTCTCCTTAGGCTCGCAATGCCAGAGTATTCCGTGCCTAGGCGAATGGGCGTTTCTTCCTGCTCCCCACAGAACCTACACTCGTCAGTGTCTGATAATCCCATCCTCAACAGGTGCTTCCTAAGGTGACAGCGTCCTGTAAGAAAGCCAGTGAGGAGGTGTAATTGTTTCTTACCAAGATCCAAATATCTTTTGGATCTTGCTGTTTCGAAACTCCGATGGAAGTTAATGGAATGATCCATCCCTGGGAGATTCCGCCAGAGTTTTTCCCTCTCGGCTTTCTCCTTCTCAAGAAGCTCCTTCTTATAGGTACATATACCTTTACCACAGAAGGGTTCTGGGCCAAAGAGTGACATTCATGCGCCCTTTTTTTGCAAGTGTATTGGCCTCTTCGTTTCCTTTGATTTCCGCATGGCCGGAAACGCAGGTGAAAAGACTTTATTATTCTTCCTACCTTATTGAACTTTGAAGCTCGTTACTTCCAGGTCAATAATTTTCCAGGGATTTCTTTCCAATACTCTAGCTACCTCAAATCTAAAATTACACGGTTTTTACGGAAAAAAATACCCCCAGAAGTTAACTAGCTCTATAATCAGTGCACGAATCCAGTTCACGTACCAAACTCATATCATATTTCCAGAGACGTGTACCTGCCATGAAATTGAATATCGTTACTAAGGATTTATTGAATAAAGTGGAATTTCTGCTACATCAAGTTGTATGTATTACAATATGCAATATTTTAGCAGAAGTGGCACGCAAACAACCGCTAAGGCTCCTTGAAAATCGATACGTCCTTTGGTGCCTGCTTAAATCGAATATGAGAGTGGAGGATTGAAATCGTACATGAGCGGAATTGAATTATGAAGGATTTGTTCCTGATTTAGACTTTGGATTGTTGTATAGTGACTGCTTCTCTGCATTTCTAACAATATGGTGTAGGTGCCAACCAACCTAAATTAACAACTCAATTGATCAATCAACTTGAGATACTGAACATTACATAATATTTCAAATAATGTTTTCCGGTTTAAAAATAACAACAAGTATCAAGTTGTCTTCGAAAGATAGAAATATACAGGGCGTCTACTTGAAGGGGCGATTATACGAGTGATTTGCAACAAAAAATGTCATATTAAGCATGGTCGAAATGTTGTCAATTTAACATTTTGTGATTTCACGAATATTTCGAGTTTTTCCTCTGAAATGATCATTAGTCAGTTTGCCTTGTAGTCTCATCAAATTTGACTTTATTCGGATAAGGCAAAAAATTTTCTACAAGATGAGAGAGTATGTATGGAGAAAAAACACTTATAGCGGGTGTTGTAAGGAAGCGAATATCACGAAATTCAGAAAATTTGTCCTATTTTTCCAATGGTTTTTTCGGTGAAATATCAATAATTATTTACACGTTTCTTTTCAGTAGAAAATACCTCATTTAGTGTACTTTCGAATGACATATCAACTTTTGTGCTAGCTGCTCATTCACTGATATAATATCATGAATAAAAACAAAAAAGTCTAAAATTCCGAACCTAATTCGCTTTCAGACTCGGAAGATTCTCATCGTCAAAATAAAATTGTGTTGTGCAGAACTGCGTCAAAACGCTGTAAACTTTGCAGAGAAAACGATGTATCAAAGGTATTGAAGAAGAAGGTTCCTTTTTCGTTATTATTTTGATTCAAGATGAATGATGATTCCATAAAATTATACTAAGATTCAATCACGAAGAGCTTCAAAATAGAGCGAATTTATATCGATTGAAATATATTCTGGGAGGATTCTGCATTTCTTAAAAACTTATAGGTTTTCACTCCCAGTCTCTGAAACTTTCAATGTCAATCAAATTGCAAACACAATTCTGAAGATTTTACAAGTTTGTCTGAAGAAGGTGTCTGATATAGAGACCGAATCTTTACATTATCCTTTTCATTTATTTCCTTTTCAGTTTTACTGTAGGCAACATTTTTTCAAGACCAAATTGCTCCTGACAAATAAGTGCAAAGATTCTCGCAGGACCACTTCATCTTATTTAAAAATTTTTCAATTATTTCTGTTTCAGAGACTGGAGTGAAAACCTATAAGTTTCAAAAAAATAATGCAAATTTAGGTTCGAAATTTTTAGACTTTTCGTTGTTATCATGTAGCCATGATATTATAGCAGAGAATGAGCAGCTGGCACGGAAGTGTGCATAATTATTAATATTTCATCGAAAAAAAACCATTGGAAAAATGGGACTGATTTTAACTTCAGAATCGTGATATTCATCTCCTTATCACGCTCGCAATAAGAGTTTTTTCTGCACACAGACTCTCTTATCTTGTAAAAAAATTATTGCCCTTTTCTAATATGTGGTCAAATTTGATGACGAGGAAAACTGAATAAGGATCATTTTAGAGTAAAAACTTCAAATATTTCGTGAAATCAAGAAATGTTAAATTGAAGAATAATCGTCAACATTTCGACCATGTGTTATATGACATTTCTTGTTGCAAAAAACTCGTATAATTGCCCTTTGAAGTTTGTCCACTATAAAAGTAGATATCCTGTATACAACCTCAATTATAGATTCATGTAACAGGTTCTTTCACCACTTTACATTCTCGACTCAACCAAAGAAACCAGCCCAATCTTTCACTCTCCAATCTCCCAAATATCTCCAACAGGCCAATAGCAATCTGCACATCATACGTCAGCACAAAAGAAGTCTTTGTTATTTGCTCTTTCTCCCTGTCACATTCGCAGAACCTTTGACAGAGCCGAGCATCCCAGGATTGCCACTCAATGTCGCATTGCTGGAACGCTTGTTAAGGCGTTTCTTATTATCCTTGAGGACCTGGAGCTAAAGTTCAAGCACTCCCCAAGTTTCAGGCTAGCAGAGAGATAGATTGTTGCGGTCCTTCAACTAAATTATTAAATTGCAAGGAAGGTGTGATTTATTCCCACTTTTGTGAATACGTGCGGCTGCATATTTCAGCTGGGAATTTGGGCAATTGCTAGTATGGAATGGAATTGGAATTATTGTTCGTTTGCTGAAAATGTCTCGGTTAGTTTATTTAAAACTTACTCCTACTAGGTTGAAGAAAATTTCGCTATTGAGTTGTACTTAAATAGAAATATATTGTGAGCCGAATTAACGAAGATTCTGGAGAAAGTATTCAAGGAATGTATAATATGAATTCTTGGAAGAATTCATAAAATAATGGACAGGAGAGAATATTGACTTCAGACAAGGATAGAATAATATTAGTGCGAAGCACAGAACATATAATAAAAACATTGGATCGTAGATATCTACGCATTAGATATCTTTATGTTCTGTGATTTTTCCAACATTATGCATAGATTTATAATATTAACTAGATGGCGAACCTGTCAAAAATTTTGAGGCAAACGGTGGCCATTTGCAGTTTTGGGTGAATTTGAGAGTTGTCACTTTTCTATGAATAGAAATATTAGATTTACCAATATCCTTATTTATTTATTTCAACTAATTAAATGATAGGATTGCCAATATTGGTTAATAACTAATCACAAGAATCGAAATTATTTATAATTTTAATAGACCGAAATGTCAGAGTTCACAGAACACTAATACTTATATAGAGTTCATTTTTCATCACTTCTTTCAAAGGAACGTCTATGTTTCAATCAAAATTCGAGCACAAATGGCATAAAACATCAAAATATTTGGGGTTCACCCCAAACTGCAAATGGCGGCCATTTGCCTCACTTTTTTCTACGTCACAGTAAGGAAGTTCGACGCCCAGTTAGTATTATAGGTCCATGACATTATGAGAGAGAGATACTGTGAAGGATGGAGTGATATTAGTTTAGTTCAGTCTATTCTCTACACTAATATTACCATAGATTTAGGGGTCGTTTATACTGGCCCGTAACTTTAACTTTTCCCTTACCCTAAGAATTGAAACATAGAAATTTTATGCTATGGTTTATACTCGAACTTTAACTTATTCCCTTACCTAGAAGTTTTTCATTCATAATTTAAGGGCTTAAGTTAAGGGCATAAGTTACGGGCCAGTATAAACGACCCCTTATAATACTAACTATAGTCTGTTCACGAAAGGTTGAGCACATAGTAGGCGTTTCTTTATTTATCTGAAGTTGGCAGTATTTACTGTCATAGAGTAAAATAATTCAACGTTGCCGAATGTACCCGGTCTCGTCCGACGAGCTTGCGAGTTATCAGATAACTCTATGCAATATTAACAACATTGCGTATCAATCTGACAAGAAAATAAAGAATATAAACTAAAATTTTAATATACATAGTGGAATATGCCAAATTTCCATGGCCAACCGACGGCTCAACCTTTCGTGAACGGAGTATAGATGGCGAACCTGTCAAAAATTTTGAGGCAAACGGCGGCCATTTGCAGTTTGGGTTGGATTTGAGAGGCGTCACTTTTTCTTTGAATTGAAATATTAGAATTACCAATATAATATATCTATGAGAGAATTGTACGTTTTTTTCTATTTCTGTGACAAATTCATTCATTCAGTTCGAGAATATATCAGTTTTCATTCTCATGTTTCAGTATTACCCACATCGTTAAAATTACTTGAACCCCTTTGATTTCTCAAGAAATAAACAATTTATGTTAAGAAATGACACTGATAGTTTCCCTTTTATTAATTACAATATATTCGATAGAAAATCTTTGTTCGTTACCCTTTGCTCTATCTAGAAGTCTGAATTTATCGATAATTCATTTGGATTGATAACAGTTATTTCCAAACTCAATCTAAATTCAATAGTACGCATTAACACTCTCCTTTCAATCAACTGTCCAATACGCCTAATAGGGGTACACCATGCCTTTTTCGTGCCTTTTTTTTGGCTTGACCGATTCCGCCAGAAATTTCAACAAAATCCTCATATACCTAGAACTATTTCGGTGCCTATTTCAGGTTTGCAAATAAATAAAGCCGATTCTGTCTTTCGCCCCTGAAACTTGCGACTACGCCAATAGCCCAGCGTCGATTTAAGACCTCAAAGATGGAATTCGTGAGGCTATCATGAACATAAGGCAGCCACTTCGCGATTTGGTTATGAAAAATTTCATTGAAAGGATATGGCCCTGTAAGCGTGGTCGGGGTGGTCATTTGCCTGATGTTTTTTTCCACTATTAACGGCATAGCTTCTTCTTTATAATGAAATAAACATCCGATCATTTACATTGAAAAATGGCGTTTTTCTTCGCATGTCTAGATAACACCTTTTATTGGAAAACCCTTCAGATGATCCTATTGATTTGCTTTCAAAACTGGCACTTGGTTTGAACACTTTGTTATATTTATGCCGAATCACAGTTGAACATCTTCAATAACTCAATTAAGGAACACCATGAAAAAATTTCAAAGCCACAAGCTGTATAGGTATTTATATTTCACGTGAAAAAATCCATGTCAAACCTATTTTTCATACAGTGTTTTCTATGGAGAAGTAATCGAAATTCAATTGAAAAAGTGGCAGCTATTTAAATATTAGGATTGAGCGTTAAAAGCTCCAAAGTTATTTTCCACGATTTCAGTCGAATATCAACTTACAACTTGCTTTCTCCTGAAGTTATCCATACAGCAACTACTCGTAAACAAAAAACAAGTTAAATCTCAACGTTGATCGCATCCACAATGAATCACGTCTTCGGAAAGTTTCACCGAAGCGAACATCAAAATACTACAAAAAGAGAAGGGCAACCTGGGGTCGGAAGAACCCGCGCCCTAATTTCTAGTTAACAAGTAATAAAGAGGCAATTATTACAGGGTCGCTAGCCATGAAATTCTCTAATAATTTTCATCCATCAAGGAATAATTAATCTTACTCAGAGTCACTGAATATTTCAGGCCGCAGACGAAAACTGTGGTACTTACTCAAGTTTAAAAACTGCAGTTGGAATAACTGAATATTTTCAGTTCTGAGAGACCGAAGTTTATTGTGATTGAGTTAAACTCGAATTATGACGACAAACTTTTGTTCAGTTCGCCTAGTTTGGATTTTCATTAATATTCTTGTGATGGAGTGTGAAAAAAATTATGAAAACCTTTACGCGAAGTCAGAAGCTTTCGTGCACTCAATATAAACTTGGGAGTTTCTCAGGGGTCCTTGCTGGGACCCTTGTTGTTTCTGCTCTTCATTCACGATCTGCCCAATACTATTCTTATCATTTTATTAATAATTATTTTTGTTGAAGGACAACGCTCTTATTTCTATTTAACAAGTAAAAAAAAAAGTAATTATAAAAAGGTCGCTAGCCGTGAAATTCCCAGATAATTTTCATCCTTCGAGAAATAATCAATCTCAGTCAGAGTCACAGAATATTTCAGCCGGTAAATGAAAACTGCGTATGATATCACAAATCAGGGAAAAACCTCAGTAGAAAAAACCCTGTCTCGCCGTTCCAACAAAAATAAAACTTGAAAACTAGTTGAATATTGAAGGATTTCTTCTGTATGTATCTGTCCAACCGAGAACCCTCTTCAAGATGCCTTCGGAATTCTGAATCAAAACAACAACAAAAATCGATTCAAAAAAAAACGAAGGGAAAATAAAATGATTGAAAATCTATTGAATCGATTCAAAATTAACAACCCAATTCAAAAACGACTCGACAAGTTCATGTTGCCCTTAAGCCATCTTGAAATTTAAATATGGTACAATTATTTATCTGATATTCTATTGTCTCCTTTGCTTCTCCGCATTCGCAACTAGGACTCTCAACCGATATCCATTTGAGAAGCATGCTATTACAACGGCCATGACCTGTGCATATACGATTAAGAAGAGTCCAAATTTTCCTTGGAAGATCAAATCCAGGAACTTCATTCGTGGGATCAGTGTGTTCCACTCGGATTGCCGAATTGCTTTATCGCTTTCACTGGAAGTCAGTCTCTTATCTTATTATCTGGAATAAAGGAAAGTATTTGATATGAATTTGTAGAAGAATTAAATTCATAGCAAATTTTCAAAGTTAGGGCCTGCCTGCGGATATGTCAAGGAGCAATGTTTGAAAAAACTGGTTACCATGGTGCTGGTGTTGATTCTATTGTTCCAGTTAAAAGTTTAATTATGAATCAATCTTATGTACATGTGCACTGTTGAGCCAAACAGGTCAACAATATTCGGCAGTACGTTCAATGTTCTATACTTTTGCTTTTTATCTAAAAGGAAACACGAGACTTCAGTTTATTAGGATTTGGGTCAAAAAAATGATTTTTTAAACTTCTCAATCTGCAGAAAGATTACTCTCTATCGTTTCAAAATCTGAATGATGAAAAGCCGAAGCAATATCATCGGCGTATATAAATTTTTCAGAAGAGATATCACTAAGATATAAATTAAAAAGAAGAGACGATAAAACTGATCCTCGTGGAAGACCATTATTCAATATTTAAAAACTGCTAGTATTATCGTCAACAAAAACATGAAACCCTCTGTCTGACAGCATATTTGATATAAATTTGACCATTTTTCCACATTTCAGATGAATATAAAGTTTAAAAATCAAACCATCTTTCCAAAACAGTATAGTCCGAGAGCTGGCACGAATTTTAGGGTAGGTATTTGAGGCAAGCTGAAAACTTGTCAGATACCTCTCCTATTATATCCCAACTAGGGATTGCAGACCTGGCTGGTGAGTAGCGGGGCTAAATCAACCCCTACATTTTAAAAATATTTTTTTTCTTCCCAAAATATATTTGAGGCGATACGCAATTTATATATGTTGGAGTGTAATGCTTTATAAATACTAAAAAAATAAGCCAAATAATTAATCGGGGTTTTAACATTGCCAGACGCGTGCGAAAATATTTTGCAAAAAATTATAAAAATGTTTTTGGGGCAGCTTGAAATTTTAATGGAGTGTTACTTATAACTAAAAATTAGGATTCCCAAAAAGACAGATCATTTCGGTAGGGCTTTCTACCTGCCAGGCCATTAAAAATGTAGGGGTTGATTTAGCCCCGCTACTCACCAGCCAGATCTGCAATCCCGAGTTGGGATATAATAGGAGAGGTATCTGACAAGTTTTCAGCTTGCCTCAAATACCTACCCTAAAATTCGTGCCAGCTCTCCTACTAGTATCATATGCAGCAGATAAATCCACAAAAGCTGTACCTGTTCTTAATTTGAGGTATAACAGAACAAATTGCAAGTCCTTACGTTTCAGCATATTGTGCCATCCCTCGCAATCAAATCTCACGTCAAAATACATAGCACGCTTCGAGATTCCCCTAACTCAGTGCTTTCTTTCTCCATTTTTTCATTCAAGCGACACAGCCAAATATTTCACGCATTATTCAAATCCCAAGCAAGCAAACCGCAGGATGAAATGTTCATACTGAATAATTCGTCCCATTCGCGAAAGCATTCTTCTTCATTAGTGTTTGTAGGTCAGACCCTCTCTTGAGGTCATTGTGGGGAAGCATACTTGCTTTCTGATGAGGTTTTATTCAGTGCCATTCTGAAGTGTAATTATATTTTTGAGAGCTCGGGAATGTGACTGGTATATTTAAAAAAAGAAAAACTCTGGATTAAATCTGTGTTTAAATTCAACGCGAAATTGCTTTGCTTCAATCCTGTGACAAATCCGTCTGTTTTGTCATACTTTGTAGAGTGGAATCGAGCGAGAATATGTCAGTGTCATACAAATTTCATGGTTATATTTCATTTCTTTATGTTATTACACTGAACACAACATAGATTCATCTTTTATGGGTTGATTCACTGATGCAATAATTACTACTGCATAATCGTTAGGCTTTTATTCAAGGCAGAAAAACTTGCTATCTATTGTAACCCTACACAAGAGCAAGGTTGTAGAGTCACCGCATGCGCACTGCAGTTCAATATTGTATTTGAAAATGGCGAAAAAAAAAGGAAAATTATGGAAAGTGAAGAGAATTTGGCTCAGTGTAAAATGTGTGGTTCCATGAGCAGAGAAAATAATGCGAAATAACTTCTTCATAACTTTGTATGCAGATCTTTCTGCGTTAAAGCCTTTTTTACTTCTGTAATATAGGTACTCAAAGATAACATTGAACATGCGAGGGCACACCAGAAATTATAAAAAAGATTTTACAGAAACCAATAAATCCAAGCAAAGCTAGAGACAATCAATTAATAAATTGGAACTGAAAACATAAATTATCTACATCTTCAACATCGGTATTCAAAAATAACATTAAACAAGGAAGGGCACACCAGAAATTGTAAGAAATATTTTACAAAAGCCAACAAATGCAAGCAAAGCTAGAGACAATCCGAAATTAAATTGGGACTGAAAAAATAGATCCATAAAATATTTGGTTATGTTATTGATACGACTGTCACTTTTAATCCTAAACCTGATGTGTTCGTAAACTTAGAACCCGGGTCCGTGATCCGAGTAGATGTCACGTGACCCAATGGATCGAGCATCGAGATATAATAGAGAAGAGACGCTATGACATACAATTGAGTAAGGAAAAATAGTACCACTAGGCGGGGCTAAGTCGTGGACCAATATGGCGGAAAGTTCAGGGTTGAATTAAGTTGCCAGTTTTTTCTGTTTACAAATTTCACCCAAAAAATACGATGTGTTGCGTTTTCAGAAACCCTGTTCAAACAATTTCAATTGAATATAAGATAAACAATTTTTCTTCAGGCGATAATATACACATATAAAAAGATATCAGAATACCAAGACAGACTAGCAAAATTTCGAATGCGGATCTGTTCAGTACTCATTCCTACCTGTGATAAGTTTTTCTTCTTATTTTCTTCTAATATGTCTCTTCTCTACTTGAAGAAAGCCTTACAGTGCACGATGCCATTTTATTGTATATTATTAAGCAGAAAGAATCACAATTTAACTAGAAACAGGCGCAAGAATCACAATTCCTCCAAAAAATTCAACGAATGTCAAATTTTACGTTAGGTGGTAGTAGTATGGCGCATCTGATACCACGTTTATTTGAATGATGGCAACTCTATACTATACTATCTCTATGGGATCGAGTTAGTAACCCTGAGTAAGTTTCCAAAAACGCCTATAGTGATCCATTTTGACAATTAACTGTTATTAAAGCAGTAAACTCCTTTGTTATCGACTCAAAGCTGATATGGGAGTGCTGAAGGAACTCATAGAAGCAGGCAGGAAAAACAAGGTATTTTAAGTCTGGCTTACTTAGGAATCAAAGGAAACGAAGAGGCTAATATACTAGTAAGCAAAGATTATATAGTATAAAGATCGGAAACGACACGACTACAGTTTATGAGCGCCATCTCTGGGTCAAATGTGAACTAATGTCACTATAGAAGGGTTAAAATTCTGGTTCTATGATTATAAGTTTCGAAATCAATATACATGGGAAATGTCATTGATATAAAAAGTGCCCATCAATTCGTTTGCACAAATTTATTTCACTTCGAACGGCTTTTGCCGTTAGTGTCGTCTCGAAAAAATTGGGAAAAAGATTAGTTTGTACCCTTCAGTAATGCAGATTACGAACGAGATAGTGAAACTGGATGATCAACTGGTGTTTTATGGATGTATGCAGGTAAAGCTATATCTTGGCTTGATTAACGTCAAACATCTGTTGCTATTTCCACGATACAGGCAGAAATAGTGGCTGATGTGAAGCTGCACGGAAAATGAAATGGTTAAAGTGACTATTCAGGAAAAGTTTTCCGTCAATTCGAACAGTGATGGTAGACAACGAAGCTGCAATTGAACTGAGAAACTGGAAATCCACAGACGCACTAAGTATATTCATATTCAATCCATGTATAAATCTTACAATAATACCCTAATATTTCTGTAATATCTTCTATAAATGCATAATAAAAATATTACACATGAAATACTGCATTTTACTGAAAATTATGGATTTAAAATATAAAAATGAAACATCCTGAAGGGAATACGAATTTCGCATCAATTCTTATTACAGTTTTCTTTATATGATTTCTAATCCAAATTACAGATTTTATATAAAAATTGATCTTTAGTGCCATCTCTGGGTCAAATGAGAACTAAAAAATGTAGTCGTTTTTTAGCACTAGGAATGTAGGGCCGTTTCCTATCTTTCTATACTCTATAATCTATGCTAGTAAGAAAGGGGGCACGAACCCACACTGACCCAGAACCTTCCTATGGTATAGTAAAATGCACCTATAAGGAAGAGTTTTAGAAAAAGGTAGAAACTAAAAAGAATAAGAGAAATCTTCCGAAAAAAGTTCATTCCGAAAAGTTCCCTCGGAACTTCAAACTGCGAGATCCGAAAAATATTTCGATATCAGTTGGAATAAGTTACGCCTTCTATTATCTCTCTCGATGCTAAAATCATAAATTAATTTCATGTTTTTGTTTCAGACTTTCTGCGTGGTGTCGAAGCGTTTCCGGAAAAACTACATCCACAGATTCACCGCAACCAGTTCGTTTTTCTTCTTCAGCCCGTTTAGTCGTGTCAGAAAAACTTGTATATATTTGAGTACTAATCAGTTCTTCGATTATATGGTTATGGCCACCATTTTACTCAACTGCGTCTTCCTTGCCATGGCTGAAACAATCGAAGAAGCTGAGTAAGTATTTCATCTTTTAAAATATTATCAATTATACAGGGTGTCCCGGAAAATGTGGGGAATCTCTCGAATTCAGAGAGAACATAAGAAATGAAGATGACAAGTTTCCATAATTTTTTTCCTAGCGGCCCTCCCTACGAAGATACGACCTCCTAAGTGACGCCACTGGAAATCCATTTTAGTGAAATAAGTTTCAAACTACTTGTTTGAGATTCACTGATATACTCTCAAACAAATTACAACAGTCCCACTGACCCCCCTCTCTGTGTTGAGGAGCAGGCGCTAAGCGTTCTCCAATTCTCCATATGAAAATTAATATTCCCTAAAAATTGTCACAGCGAACACACAACACACTTTTTCTAAAAATAATAGTTAATTAACCACGTTCCATCTCATCTCTAATTAATTGAGACATATTGATTGTCATCACCACTGTTATATTTACTGTTTGTAAATAAAGGAAAAAATTGAAGAAGGTTTTCAATTCACACTTTTATGTACGGAACCAAAACCGTAACATAAAAATTGGTGCCGAAACCCGGGAACTTCAGATTTCCATTGGATTACTCAACAACTGAAGAAACTTCACGATAAGTACCCAATATTTGAGAAGTTCCACAGAATTTTCCAAATAAATCTCAAAATTCGATTTCCATCACCTCGTATAAGATTGGCGTATTTCCATCTTCACGGCCAACATCTGTTGCATTCCAAGTGTGGCTGACTTTGTTTCAAGATTGAAGATAACACCGCAACAAAAACCACGGAAAGCAGGTTTGATTGTTTTGATTTAGGTTCCTTGGAATAAAAATTAAAAAGTGTTACTTTAACTTATTCTGAAGAAGATTGAATTTAGTTCGATCTGATATTATTGATATGAAATGATTGATTTTGTGCATATTTGATTAGTTTTTAAATACCGATCTAATCTGAACGCATTACAAATTGCAAGGTAGCATTGATAATTTTTCTGTTGAGTTCTAAGTTTTATTCTATTGTAATCGAAGTTGATTCTTTGAATTATTTGTTGAGTATTTCTGGAATACTTTAATTCATTATTTCTCTTTCACCTTTTATATGCTAATTTATTTTGAGTTAGTTATAACTGACTAACTATCGCTAATTAATCTCACTTGACAGTTCGCTGCAAATTTGTTTCACTTGATTCACATTTATTATTAATTAATTAATTAATTTTTCATTTATTGAGTTTGGTCAAACTGGAAAGTTTTGTTGAATTTAACTCATTTACTACTGTATATTGAAGGTTTCTCTGAACCTTTAATCATTTATTTCTCTTGCGAACAATTATTGTTTATTGCATTTGACTTTTTCGTGTTTATTATTACTACATAGAGATGGAAGCTTTAATTAAATCACGAACGGCACAAAAGAATGTTTTTGTTAGATTGGAAACATTTATCAGAAAAAATAGTGATACAAAAGTAAGTGATATCAAGACTTATGTTTTGCGTCGTGATTGGTTGGTTGAAGCTTTCAATAAGTATAATGCATATCAGGATGAAATTGATTATCTTGTATCTGAACATTCTGATGATTATAATGATGATGAAAATAGAGAGGATATGGAACAACGGTACTGTAAGCTTTTATCTGAATTGGATAAATGTATCGAAAGTTTTAACTCATCTCAAAGACAACTTAATATTGGCTGTTCTACTACAGTTCCACTAGAAAATAAAGTATCGGTTAAATTACCAGAATTGAACATTCCTGTATTTTCGGGAAATATTTCGGACTGGATGTCTTTTTCTGAATTATTTTCAACACTCATAATGGAGAATAAAGCTCTAGGTGATATTCAAAAGTTTATTTATCTCAGATCATCTTTGAGAGATGAACCTCTGAACTTGATAAGTAATTTACAATTAACCAGTGATAATTTCAGAATAGCAATGAATACTCTCAGGGATCGTTACGAGAACAAATTTTTGATAATAAATTCACACATTAGATATTTGTTAGACGCTCCCACTCTGTCAAAATTCTCTGCTCCTCAGTTAAGAGACTTAATCACTAAACTTAAACAACACTTAGAATCTTTGAAGAATCTCGATATGCCCATTGATCAATGGGATCTAATTCTCATTTTTATTTTCTCACAAAAATTAGATTTCAACACTAGAAAGGCTTTCGAAATAGAAAGGAACGGAAATGAGCTTCCCACTCTAAAAGATTTTTTCCAATTTCTAGAGAAACGCTGCGTTATTTTCGAAAATTTGAACCCTTTACCCATAAATCTATCGCCCAACTCAAGTAAAAATAGAAATACAAAATTTTCTCATCACACAAGTGTAAATGCACCAGTTAAGATCTCTTCAGATAGAGTTTGCCTCTATTGCAATCTTAGTAATCACAATATTTATAAATGCATAAAATTCAAAATTTGTCTCTAAAGAATCGCACTCAATTTGTTAAAGATAAAGCTCTGTGTTTCAATTGTCTTGGCTCTAAACATTCAGTGGCAGGTTGTTTGTCACGAGGATGCTCTGTTTGCGGAAAAAATCACCACACACTATTACATGAGTTTAATATGCACACCTCTCCCAAAAATCAAAGAAATTATACAGACCACAGTAAACCTCTAATAACCCCAACCTTTTCTGATAATTGCGATTCGCGTACACCTATAAGTTCACAAAAATTAGCTATACCCACAGAAAATGCCTCTTCAAATACTTCTTCCGACAAAAATTCCCATATACTCCTAGCGACTGTCAGTATAAATATCTGCTCTCACTCAGGAGAATTTATACATGTGAAGGCTTTGCTAGACCCAGGTAGTCAAAGTTCATTTATAACTGAAGAATGTGTTAAAAGGCTTAACCTTAGTACATCTCAAAGAAATATACAAGTTTCAGGTATCTCTAATAGTCACGCTTCTGCTAATAAAATTACAAATGTCACTTTCTGTGACCAGGAAAATACTCAAAGTTTTAATGTTGGTTGTTATGTATTGAAAGAGATAACCTGTATGTTACCACAAATCAAATTAAACCCTAGTAAGATCAATATTCCCCCAACTATTAGATTGGCAGATCCAACATTTTTTGAACCCTCGTCAATAGACCTTTTACTCGGTTGTGACATTTATTACAGTTTAATTCTCCCTGATATCATTAAGTTAGGAAAGAATTCGCCCATTCTGCAAAATACAACCTTAGGCTGGGTTATCATGGGGCCAATTTCTAAGTCATGCTTGTCTAACTCTTCTGCTCAAAATGTAGTTTTAACTTATCATTCAATGTTGGAAGAAAATTTAGATGATACTCTTCGTAAGTTTTGGTTGACAGAAGAAGTTGAGGTGGTGAATCGCTTATCGCCTGATGAGGAATTGGCGGAGGATGTATTTCAAGAGACCACCTTATTATTGAAAGATGGTCATTTTCAAGTTAATTTGCCCATAAAAACTCATGAGTCATTGCTAGGTGAATCATTTACATTCGCTAGGCGACGTTTTCTTAGTATGGAAACTCGTTTTAAGAAAAATAAAAGTTTGTTCGATCTATATAAGAATTTTATAGATGAATATATAGCTCTGGGTCATGCGAGATATGTACCTTTGATGAAAACTATATATTCTGACGTGAATACATATTTTTTACCTCATCACTGCGTATTGAAAGAAAAGGTAACGACGTTTCTATTCGTGTTGTGTTTGATGGTTCAATGAAGACCACTTCGGGATTCTCACTCAACGACATTATGTTGAAAGGTTATCAGGTACAGCCCGACCTATTCGATATACTATGCCGTTTTAGAGCCTTCATTTACGTGTTCACTACAGATATAGAAAAAATGTTCAGAAATATTAAGGTTAACCCTGATCAGACACATATGCAAAATATACTATGGAGAAATAATCCCTCAGAGGAACTTAAATGTATAGAACTTACCACGGTTACATACGGAACAAGATCTGCACCCTTTTTAGCTACTCGCTCTCTCAAAGAACTTGCTCTGAGAAATAAAAATAATTTCCCTCTAGCTTATCGTTGCATTATGGAACAATGCTATATGGACGATTTCATATGTGGTGCAAATTCGGTAGAAACTTTAAACGAAATGTTTTTGGAGCTTGAATCCTTGTGTGCCTCGTCACATTTCTCTTTACATAAGTGGAAGTCAAATTCTAAAGAGTTTATCAAGTTTTTCATTGATAGTCATACGCAAAACGATCCAAACTATATCATTAAAATGTCAAATAATCCCGACAAAGTGTTAGGTTTAATGTGGAACCCTAATTTTGACGAATTCTTAATTAAACTGCCCGATTATGAACATAAGACTCTCACGACTAAACGAGAGGTCCTCTCAACTATTGCTCAAATTTTTGATCCCTTAGGTTTGATATCACCCATAATAATTACTTTCAAAATATTTTTACAAAAGATTTGGATATGTAATGTTGGATGGGATGATAATTTGAATTCCGAATTGTTAGATGAGTGGAGAACTTATTTGCTCAATATTTCTAAACTGCGGACTTTGAAAATTCCTCGGTTACTTTACCAGGCGTCCACTGTAACTCGATATGAATTGATCGGTTTTTGCGACGCAAGTATAAGAGCCTTTGGATGTTGTGTTTACTTTAGAGCTACCTACTTAGATCAAAGTCGCTCATCCAGGTTGATTTGCGCAAAGTCTAAAGTAGCCCCTATAAAAAGTATTTCACTTCCTAAATTAGAATTAAATGCCGCACTACTATTATCGAAATTAGTGAAGAAAATTGTCGACATATATAATTCGATGGAAATTTCAGGAGTATACTTATTTTCTGACTCTGAAATTACACTCTCATGGATCAGCTCACATCCCTCGCGATGGTCAACATTTGTGTCAAATCGTGTTGCAATTATACAAGATTTAACTTCAAAATATCAATGGTCACATGTAAGATCAGCGCTGAATCCAGCAGATTATGTTTCCCGTGGCCTATCTCCTGATAAATTAATAAATTGTTCATTATGGTGGAATGGACCAGAATTCATTTCAAGTTTTAATGTTAGTTTGGACCACTTGCGATATGTTTCACGCCTGAAGGATTTACCAGAAAAAAGGAAGATCGTTTTGCTTGATGTATCTGTTGATCCGAAATTCGATATCGAATGTTTTTCACAAAATTTCTCTTCATGCACCAAGTTTTTACGAACACTTTCATACTGCCTCAGATTTATTAACAATTGTAGATTACCAACAAAAACTTCAGGACCCTTACATGTTTCTGAAATTCAAACTTCGCTCAACCTTGTCATTAAATTACTGCAACAAATTCATTTTTCTGAAATAATTATGAAAATTACGCGAAAATTAGAAATTAATAATAAACAAATATTGAAACTGAGTCCTTTTTTGGACAGCTCAGGCATTTTACGTGTGGGTGGTCGCTTATCTTTATCAGATCTTCCGTACGATCACAAGCATCCAATACTTCTTCCATCAAATAGTAATATTGTGAGATTGATGCTATTGTCGGAACACAAAAGGCTATTGCATGCTGGGTCACAAACAGTCCTCTCAAATTTTAGGCTACGATATTGGCCACTGAACGGACTGAAAGACATAAAACAAATGATAAATAAATGTATTATATGCTATAAATTCAGAGCAAAAAATGCTCAGCAAATAATGGCCGATTTGCCAAAATTCGAATCTCTACAACGAGAGTTTTTTCCAGTGTTGGTTTAGATTACGGAGGTCCCTTAGTAATTAAATCCTCTAATTTGAGGAAGGCTCCACTCAAAAAATGTTACATCTGCATTTTTGTGTGTATGGCTGTTAAGGCAGTCCACATTGAGCTGGTCAGCGATCTTTCAACTGATGCTTTCTTGGCCTCTCTAAAACGCTTTATTTCGCGACGAGGTAAACCTGCGTGTATATATAGCGATAATGCAACCAATTTTCTCGGGGCTAGAAACAAACTTAAAGAATTATATGACTTTTTCCAAAATAAGAATAATGTGACTAATATAGAAAATTATTTGAGCTCGAATGAAATCCAATGGAATTTCATCCCCCATATAGTCCCCATTGGGGAGGAATTTGGGAAGCCGCCATTAAAAGTACCAAATATCACTTATTTCGGATATTAGGCAATTCATCGTTGACATTTGAGGAGTTGTCTACTATTTTAACTCAGATTGAGGCTATACTTAATTCACGTCCTCTATGCCCTGTTTCGAATGACCCTGTAGACTTGAATTGTCTCACACCAGGACATTTTCTGATAGGAGCCCCTCTTGCTTCCTACCCTGAGCGAGATCTTTCGGATGTTCCAATTTCCCGATTATCGCGTTGGCAACATTGTGCTAAATTGCATCAAGATTTTTGGAAGAGGTGGTCGATAGAGTATTTACATAATCTACAAAATAAGCCCAAATGGTTGAAACCCTGTCCGAACATCAAAGTAGGTGATTTAGTTTTGTTGAAGGTGGATAATTTACCACCCCTGAAGTGGTGTACTGCGCGAGTACTAGAGGTTTTTGCGGGTACCGATGACAGAGTGCGAGTTGTTAAGGTTAAAAGTAAAG
This sequence comes from Propylea japonica, assembly GCA_013421045.1. Taxonomy (NCBI): domain Eukaryota; kingdom Metazoa; phylum Arthropoda; class Insecta; order Coleoptera; family Coccinellidae; genus Propylea; species Propylea japonica. The sequence goes on from CM024241.1 coordinate 2,100,385, forward strand.
ATGGTATATTTACTAGGCCTATTTCAAAGATATGTCCCTTACCAATTGAGACTCAAAAATAATAATTTTTACAATTTCGATTATTTGTTTTTTTTGTTGTTGGTTTTTTCGCGGGGGGAAGATGTTTGAGATTCACTGATATACTCTCAAACAAATTACAACAGTCCCACTGACCCCCCTCTCTGTGTTGAGGAGCAGGCGCTAAGCGTTCTCCAATTCTCCATATGAAAATTAATATTCCCTAAAAATTGTCACAGCGAACACACAACACACTTTTTCTAAAAATAATAGTTAATTAACCACGTTCCATCTCATCTCTAATTAATTGAGACATATTGATTGTCATCACCACTGTTATATTTACTGTTTGTAAATAAAGGAAAAAATTGAAGAAGGTTTCAATTCACACTTTTATGTACGGAACCAAAACCGTAACACTACTCGATATAATTTAATGAAATTTGATATGATTAATAGTATTAAGGACCCCTTAAATCACCGCACTCAAGTTTCAATTAGCTTGTTCAGTTTACCAGGGGCGGACTGAGTTGTACATTTTAATGCTTACATTTTTAACACCCTGTAGGATAAGGTGCTAAAAAACAAATTTGGATACCTTGAACATTAAGCTGAAGAAAAGGTACTCTTGTTCAGTGTCGATAAAATGAACCGTTTTCGAAAAAAAAATTATGAAAGAAGTAGGTAAGTAATTGAAATTCATTCCACTGAAATGAATTTCCAGTGGCCGTATCTTCGTAGGGGGGGCCGCTAGGAAAACAATTATGAGAACTTGTCATCTCATTTTTTTATGTTCTATCTGAATCCGAGAGATTTCACACATTTTTTGGGACACCCTGTAGTGTATACCTCTATAAAAGATGGAAATTTTTGTCCTCCTTGTTGGGAAAATAAAGAAAACCGTGGCAAATGCCGAAATAAGGGAATGTTGTAAATATTGTTTCTCTCAGATGGCGCTGGTCGTATATAATACTTAGGCTCTGAAAAAGGGGTTTATACCAGACAGCCATGCTGGGTCCAACCACAGACTCGAAAATTACAGAACAATTCGAATGAAATGAAATCTGTAATCGAATAAATGCTTATGCTTACCTGTCTAGTCTCCAACTTTATTGTTTTGAATAAAAAATCAATACTTTCTATTAACTATTCTTCAAAAAAAGCACGCAACTAACAATAGAGCACAATAACTGAGAAAGTGACATTACCATCTGTAATTTTCGAGTCTAAGGTTGGACCCAGTCAGCATGTCTGGCATAACTATCTTTCTAGTGATCTAATAATACTGATCAGTTCAATCAAAAATTTTGAAATATTTGGTCCCTCAGATCGTAAAGTCATTCTTCAGATTCATGTCCGTGCGTTGATGAGAGCCAATAGCTCGAAACTGCTGTCTGCAGATACTCTAAATGGCCTAATATTCTTGTAGATTTTATGGGCGATGTGAATCTTCAGCTCTGGAGTCTGAATTTGATATTTGTTGATATTTGACACCAAAGTGAATAGCTTATTTTCTTTTAAATAAATGAAGCGTTTACCTCATTCATTCAATATGAAACTAGAACAAGTAAAGTCCAAAACAACTAACAATTTAAAATCAAATATTGTTAATTTTGTATAAGATTTCGTGCGAATGGAATGTTTTTTGGAAATGAAACACTATGTCATTCCTTCAAGCTTTGTTTCGCAACTTTATTGTTGCTTCTTCAGGCTCTGCAAAATAAAACACACCTCTTTCAATGCAGCCACATAAAAACAGACAAAACAGATGACTTTACTGGTTCCGTGTTGTTTGTCTGTTTTTATGTGACTGAATTGAAAGAGGTGTGTTTTATTTTGCAGAGCCTGAAGAAGCAACAATAAAGTTGCGAAACAAAGCTTGAAGGAATGACATAGTGTTTCATTTCCAAAAAACATTCAATCCCACGAAATCTTATACAGTTCAAAGAAGGAATACGATAGAAACTGAATTCAATTGTTAATTTTATTTTGTTTGTTTCAGGTATATTTTTTTAGCCATATACACGGCTGAAATGTTAGTTAAGGGTACAGCGAAAGGGTTCATATTGAACAAGTACACGTATCTTCGAAATCCCTGGAATTGGCTAGATTTCGTAGTCATCACCAGTGGGTACGCGACCATCGGCATGGAGTGGGGCAACTTGGCTGGATTAAGGACGTTCAGGGTACTCAGAGCGCTCAAAACCATCTCAATACTACCTGGTGAGTACATTCATAAACAAAAAGTTTCCAACTGCCTCATTGGTTCACGTTAAGTGAACTATTCAATTGAAATCTTGTTATTAAAGGCAGTATTCACTAAGGGAAATAGCACAACAGGGGAATTTTTCCTCGAGTTTACCACACCTAACTACGGCAGAGCATTATAGTCTATTTCAGGAGAGTACAGGGTGCGGCAGCATAACTTCCTTTTTTTAAAACTTAATAAAACGCATTGTATGAATCAGAAAATTTTTATTCGTTTTTAATAATATAGGCACATACATAAAGTTTTGTTTTACCCAGTTTTGAAGATAAAATCAGGTAGGTGACGTCCCCCATTCTCCATACACTGAGTAAACCGATTTCTGGCGTTTGTCATGACTCCAGCCAGTATATCAGGCGTTATGTTGGCAATTTCTTCAAGGATGATGTTCTTCAAATCTTATAGGGTCCTTGGACGGTTAACATAAACACGAGATTTCAAAAAACCCCATAGAAAAAAATTACAAGGGGTCCAATCGGGAGAGCGGGATGGCCACTCCAAATTAACCCTAATTGAGATAAGGCGCTCTGGGAAGTGTTCCCTCAAAACAGCCATCGATGCTCCTGTAACATGTTTACATACCGGTCCGAATTCACTGTCACTGTCACCTGTACATTGGAATTTTGAAAATCTGTTTTAAAATTCGAAAATACCACTAAGAACTGAACTGAGACGTACACTCCAAATTTTCGCGCAGATAGTTTCAATGCACAAATTTTCAACGTTAAAGTGAAGTTTTTAAGAACTTGGATACCTGAAAGTGGTTTGAAGTGACTTTTAACAATGAATTATCAAAATATTGAAATCCATAATTATTATACGTTATAATGCAACTCACTTCTCAATAAATGAAAACTAATGTGGAAATTAATTACAAAGTAGGTAATTTTAAAACAATTATGGATTCAATATTGTTGATAATTCATTGTTAGAAGTCACTTCAAACCACTTTCAGGTATCCAAGTTCTTAAAAACTTCACTTTTACGTTGAAAATTTGTGCATTGAAACTATCTGAGCGAAAATTTGAAGTGTACCTCTCAGTTCAGTTGTTAGTGGTTTTTTCGAATTTCAAAACAGATTTTCAGAATTCCGATGTACAGGGTGTTGTTTCGGGGATTCAAACGACCCATAATTTTCGTAAACCCGAACCTGGATTTTCACGTATACAGCTATAAAAAGGATAGAAAGGACAACCAATGTGGAAATGAATTACAAAGTAATGTTGAAATAATTATGGATTCAATATTGTTGATAATTCATTGTTGAAGTCACTTCAAACCACTTTCGGGTATTCGCAAGCTCCTAAAAACTTCACTTTTACCTTGAAAATTTGTGCAGTAAAACTTACTGCGCGAAAATTTGAAGTATACGTCTCAATTAAGTTTTTTGTGGTGTTTTCGAATATTAAAACAGATTTTCAAAATTCCGATGTACAGGGTGTTGTTTCGAGTATTCAAACGACTCATAATTTTTTGTTAACCCGGACCTGGATTTTCGAGGCGGTTATTGCATTATATGTTTGGGCTCTCAATTAGGAACATATTTGCAAAATCTGAAGAAAATATACCGGGTGCTTCGTCTGGTACGGCCTCAGGAAGAAACGGGTAAAATTCATAAAACACCCTGTATCTCGGCTACGAAGACAGTGAGACCCAATAAATGGGGTATCTTTAGAACCGTCTTGGTGCCACCTATGCACCTGTGAAGTATTTTCCTTTCCCAATGAAACACCCGGTATATAATCATCATGGTTGTCGGTTGAAATGTGATCTCATGTTTGTTGTGTATTCAGCTTTCGTATGATACACAGAACAAATATTTTTACTTTAACTACTGATATGAGATTTGAATAGAAAGATCCTTTCGAAAAAAGAAAGTATCAAATTAATAATAAATTTGTGATATATCATATTCAGGAATCCCATATAAACAAAGATTGAATATAATAGTTATTGTGCAACACTTGTAACTCATAAACAATTTTGATAAATCTTTATTAGAAAAAATGCATATTTACTTGATTATATATACCTTATCCACATTATAAAATAGTATTTGAATATATAAGTATTGGTTATATACAGTTTTGGAAATTCACATCTGAAACATACGATATACAATGCATCAGACAGAGAACTCTTTCGTCCAGTTACACAGATGAATAGTCGAGACAATCACGTGCTGTAACACACGGAATTCCGTTGTCTCATTGCAATATTCTAGTCTTGTCTCTCTGTTATCGTTGGGAGGAGTATAATTCATTTAGTATGGTAGGCAACAGTGAATACTTGAATCGATTATTACGGACAGCCTGACAAATTAAATAATTCTATACGTGTACGGCAGGTTCCCTACCATACTGCAATAAGAGAGAGACAATACTAGGTTATTGCAATAAGTCAACGGAATTCATTCATTTACAGCACGTGATTATCTCGACTATTGATCTGTGCAACTAGAAGGAATAGAATAATTCTCTGTCTGATGCAGAGTATATGGTATGTTTCAGATGTGAATTTCCAAATCTGTAAACGAGTAATACGAAATTCACACCAGGTCAAAATCATCAAGATTGGCACATTCTTCATCTATTGGAGGGTCGAAGTCTCTTAACGTTTTCAAAAATAATTGAGTCATTTCGGAATCCACTGTTTCTGAACAATAACTGGCCTTAGTACTGTAGAGACATTCAGGTATAATATTTTCCTTGCAATAACGATTATTTTGTAATGTTACGTTTCTTCTTTCCATCCAATTTGTGATCTCCTTTAAGCAGGGACATTTCCAAGGATTGCCTTCTAGTTCCAATGTGCCCACCGACATTTTTTCGAGCAGTTTTCGTGGCAAAAAATTCAGAAAATTTCCATTCAATCGAAGCAGCTCAACTTGAAATTTATCACCTATTATATTTGGACTTAGATTTGTAATTCTATTATGTCGTAAGGTCAAAATTTCCATGTTGGTAATATTTTGGAAAGCACCGTTTTCTATATATTTTATCTCGTTATAATCTAAGAGGAGGTCCTTCAACTTATGCAAATTTTGAAACGTGAATTTGCCAATATATTGAATTTGGTTGTAACTAAAGTCAAGTAGAGTTATATTGAAACTGTCTAAAAACCAGATAAGATCGATATCACGAATTTTATTTTTTGACATATTGATATACTTCAGAGATGGCATTTGGCCGAAAATTGCCTGTGAGGTCAAACCTGAAAGTTGATTATGGTACAGGCTGATCTCTTCCAGGCTCTCCAAATCGTTGAAAACACCTGGAGATACAGATGTTAAATTGCCATCAATTATTGTTATACTCCGAAGTTTAGGCAGATCCTCAAAAGCTCTTATATGGATTTTCTTTATTCCACAACCTGAGAACGCTAGATTGGTCAACTCTGGTAAACTGTGCACTGCATGTTCACCGAGTTCTTCGATCTTTTGGTCCACAACGGAGAGCGAGCTGATTGCTTGATCGAATTGTTTATGTTCAAAACATCCATTGAAGTTTTTCCGCCAATACGCTTTGGCGTACGGGACTCTACTTCTTGGTATTACACTGACGGTTATGTTGTTGAAAAATTGGCAATCGTAGCACTGACCGCTTTCAAAGAGAATCAGAAATATACTTGAGAGTAGATAAGGTTTCATTTCTCATAAAGGTCTTTTTTGGGATTGTTATATAAAACACATCGAGTTATTCATCTGAACAGCACAGTACAGCACAGAACAGAAATGAACAAATATTGTTGACCAGCACATCTGAACTAGTGCAATTATTCACGATTTGATATTGCAGTCTATTTTAGTCTTATCTTACACGTACTATCTCTTGTTTTGCAACATTCAAGAATATTTGAGTCAATTATACAGGGTGTCCCGTAATTAGACCGACAAACTTCGATTATGGATCGTATTTTAGACACATTCGACCCAAATCATATAATGCAAAATTGCTTCGTTAAGGAGCTAATACCCTTTGAAGATGACGTCCTGTCCACACTTTTTGCCACATATTCGCAAAACGGAGTCACATAAAGGGCTGAAATTTTACACATTGGCTAATATCAAAAATACGCATCGATTAGATTGAGTGCATTTCTTTTATGTCAAAAAAAGTGAACATTGAGTACTTAGTGAAAAGAGAGAAAATTTCAAATCTATTTTTTTCAGAAATGGTGCATCTGGGCGTTATTATACAAGAGCAGAGTTTATGAATATGATGTAAATATCTCGAAATAATAAAAGTTAAAAAAGTCGATGCGTATTTTTGATATTAGCCAATCAGCACTTTATGTGACTCCGTTTTGCGAATATATGTGGCAAAAAGTGTGGACAGGACGTCATCTTCAAAGGGCACTTGCTCCATAAAGAAGCAATTTTGCATTATATGATTTGGATCGGATCTGTCTAAAATATGATCTATAATGTCCTCTAGAAGTTTGGCGGTCTAATTACGGGACACCCTGTAAATACATGAAATTGACACCGTTTCAGAAATTATATAAATAAATTTCAAGATTAACGTTGAAATAAATATTTATTTTTTCTTATCAAATGTCATTAACACCACATGATATACACATCGAATGAAAATTGTTGAAATAGAATACATATCATTCAGTATATTATTCTTTTATTAAGAAATTTGTAAAAAAAAAGAGATAGAGTATTTTCAAATAATGAATGGATAAATTAATCAAAACTCTTTAATTAATATATATCAGTTGATGGAAATATGATGTCATATTATTTTTGTTTTTATATTAAGATTTGAAATGATACACCGAACAAAAATTTTTGCTCTAAATACTGATACTGATGAATGAGATTCGAATTGACAGATCATTTTCTAGAGGAGACAATAATCAAATTGATAATGAATAGGTTATTATACATTTCATTCAAGAATCTAATGTATATAATTTGAATCTGAAAATGGTTGATTCAATATCAGAAAAATGAAATTAAAATTCAGATTAGAAAGTTGGAATTCAGAAAAACGAATAAGTTGTGATTTGGAATAGTGCATTCAGATCCAGATATTTCAGAAAATGTAATTCATTATTCAGAATAATATTAAATTATGCAACATAGGCAATTTGCTGTTCTGAATAATTTTTCACATTTTCTGAATAATTAATGAAAATGGTGTAGCAAATTTCATGGAATTCTAATTCCATTACGACACAATATTTAATATAGTCAATTACCTAAACATTATCTTAGGTAGGTGATACAAATAAGGCCTATCTAATTCAAAAAAGTGATACATAAACGCAAAGTATCTTTTTTTGATCAATATATTTTGAGTATTTAGAAAATATAAAGTTTTCTTTTATCGCCAATCACTTAAAAACTGATAATTCTGAAACCTTAGCCTTAGGTCTTTTAAAATAGTGATCTAATGAAGCCTATATTCTTAAATCATAAGAATATCGTAATAAGAGTGAAAAATATGCAAAAATATACATTCCTGGGCCTTTCATCAAGTGTTCTCATGAGATCCTTGAACAAATTTCTGACTTATTCCACAAAATGTAATGTTTAAATTGCTAGTCAGACTTGAAGTCGCATATTAACAGGAAATAATGAATTATGCTGAAAAAAAATTTCAAAAAAACAAAAAGAGCACATTTTTCATAAAAATATAATTTAATGGTGAAATATAAAAAGCCTTAGTTGTATCAGGTACTTAAGCTAATGCCGAAATCATTGAAATAAATAACAAAATTTCTTATGATTCAATCAAGTCGAGCACAATGTTCATTCACTTCAGTTTTCATTTTTCTCAAGGTTTCAATATACCTTTTCGACATTTCCTCGTCGTTATATTCCAAACAAGTCGTAGAATACGACAAAGGATAAAAACAAAGGGGTATATTGGGATCATTACAATACACAGATGTTCTTAAAGTAATATTTTTGGTAAAAACCCAATAATGAATCCTATCAAGGCATGGGCACTTCCAAGGATTTCCATCCAGAGTCAAATCTTTCACAGATAACTTCTTCAATAATTCGTTGGACAAATAGTTGAGGTAGTTGCCGTCTATCAGAAGAGATCGCACAGATATTTTATTGGGAAAAACATCTTCGCTCAGTTCCTTCAATCTATTATACCTCAATCCTAGATAATCGAGATGTTTAACACTCGTGAATGAATCTGCCTCGATTGTCTTTATCTCGTTAGAATCAAAAAAGAGTTGTTTCAATTTGTTCAGGAAAAGAAAAGCTTTACTTGGTATAACTTCGATTTGGTTATTTTGAAAATCCATTATTTCTATGTTGGTGGTATTGAAGAACCAGGAGTTGTCCCAGACTTTCAACTTGTTATTGTCCATGTGAAGTCTCTTCAAGTTAGGAAGGTTGGCAAATGCTTTTTCTTCTATTGAGTATACAGCGTTATCATGAAGTCTCAGTATTTGAATCGATGGTATAGCTTCAAAGATTCCTGCAGGAATTTTTGTTAGGTTTCCAACCGATATTTGCAGGTTCTTTATTGCAGGGATGTTCCTGAACGCACCTGGGGATATTGTTTTTATCTGACATCCCCAAAAAGATAAAGTTCTCAGGTTTATCAAATGTCGAACACACTCTGCACCGATATTTTGGACATCTTGGTTACGCACGTACACTTGGGAAACACTTATATTTTCCAGATTTTTTCTCTCAAGGACGCCACTAAAAGAGGTTATGTTCATTTCTTTTTCGTGCTTGTCTATGATTCTCAAAGTTATATTGTTGAACGATACGCATTTTGTGGAATCAGCTATGGAGGAAATAGACACGAGTATTATAAAAATTGAACACAGTTGATTCACATACATTTTGAAAGATAAAAACACTATTTGTTGGATAACCAAAGGAAGCGAGTAGCAAAACAAGAACTGATATGTGCAGGGGTCAATGGAAATACCAGATATGAGTACTCTCAGAAGACGTTCAAGGATATTGGATAAATGAAAACAGTTGTAGTTACTTTGTTTACGAACATTTTGATGGAACTATAAAAGGAATTCGGCATTATATTGATTAGGCCGAAATAGTTTTTTTCGGGAACCAATGCATAGATTTTGATGGAACTTCTCATACTTTAAATGATATCAATTGAAATCCGTTTTTCAATTATAAAAGTTCATGCATTTTAAAGTTCAATTCACAACTCAATAATGAAGTTTGCTTTTAGAAAAACTTGAGATTAATTGAAAATAGGAATGAAATTTTGATCATTACAGCCACACCCACAATTTGAAATGGTTATAATGGCAGCACTGTGTATCATTTTTTGACATTTTTTTATAATTTGTGTCCAGTAGGCTATGTCATTTATTTATAAAAGATACCTACATGCTTCAATAATATTCAGAAATTGTTGAATCGTCCTATAAAAAATAAGTGCTCAGTTGTGAATACTAAAAGCAATTTAAGAAGAATTCATAAACGACATTGTCCGTTATCGTAAGCACGATAACTTCCGAAGGAATTGTCCTAGAGACTTGGGATTTTCAGGGTGAGTTCGGTGCCCAAATACCTCAGTTGAGTTTACTAACCAGCCAAATCGTACAGGGTGTTCCATAAAATATGGTCATTCAAAACTTTTGTTCCCCAATATCTCAGATAAAACGAAACCAATCGAAATGAAATTTTACGGCCACATGCAAGATGCTCATGTAAACAGAACCATAGAAAATTCAATTGGAATATTGAAAAGAGAAAACTTTATATTTCCACAACAAGAAATTCGATTCAAGTGGAATTCATTTTGTGTATGAAGATTGATATGCTGAATGTTCAAGTGAAATTTCAATTGGATTGAATCGTCAGAACCGTATAGTTAAATTTTGTTAACTGTCAAGTTTTTAGATACTTCAGTTTTTGAACATTTATATATTCAGTATCGATTTTAAGTCTTAAACGAAATTTTGAAAATTGTCCCACCAATGAACGAGCACCAAAAGCACCTGTTTAAGGCTTTCTTAAATTAAATCCATTTAATTCTGGGGATTCGAAATGTAATGGAAAGTGTTGTGAGTTTGGTTCCTATAAGTAAACTATGTCATTTCGACATAAGTTTGTCACACGTTTTTTATCATTATTCCGAAATTTAATTCGATATTTAGAATAAAAACCACAATTTGAATCTATGGGAGATGACTACCCTTCAATAGGGTCCTGTAGCGGTCTTAGAAGAACAGGAGATTCGAAAAATCATATATCGATTGAAATATATTCTGGGAGGATTCTGCATTTCTTAGAAGCTTTATAGGTTTTCACTCCCAGTCTCTGAAACATAAATAATTAAAAATGTTTGATTAAGGTGAAGTGCTCCTGCGAAAATCTTTGCACTTATTTGTCAGGAGCAAATTGTTCTTGAAAAAAATTGTTGCCTAACAGTAAAACTGAAAAATGAAACAAATTAAAAGGATATTGTAACGGTTCGGTGGCTATATCAGACACCTTCTTCAGACAAGCTCTAAAATTCTTCAGAATTGTGTATTTTGGGTGCTCGCCCATGCTATTACCTCAACATTTTGTAGAGGTACATATTATATGAATGCAAAATCTCAGCACGATTAGAATTATTTAATGGGAATTATTAAAAAAAATGGAATATGTCAAAAATCGATAATTGAAAGAAATCATTCTATGATTCAGATGATGTGATTCTCTTACCTAAACATTCAGTATATCAATATCAATTCACAAAATGAATTTCACTCGAATCAGATATCTTGTTTTGGATGGAATAGGAAGATTGTTCTCTTGAATATTCTAATTGAATTTTCTATTGTTCTGTTAACCCTATGACCACAAAATTTTTCATGGGGCCTTTTATGAGCATCTTGGATGTGATCGCAAAATTTCATTTCGATTAATCTTGTTTTGTCTGAGATATTGAGGAACAAAGATTCTGAACACCCTGTACGATTTGGTGGTACTGCATTTGGAAACCGAACTCACCCTGAAAATCTCAAGTCTCTAGGGCATTCCTTTCGAGAGTTATCGTGCTAACGGACGAACGGACGGCCCCACTGATAGAATTGAATTCGACCACGAATTCGTCATCAGGGAGTCGAACCCTATCGTTTGAAACCATTTTCGGCTGAAAATTTGAAAATTTCATTTGAGCTAAACGATATTGCACTCGTTTAAGTAGAACGAGAGGTCAAAAAGATATTCAGAATTTTCTAGCCATGACAGAATGAATCAATTTAAAACTATTGAATATAATCATTGTTGATTGAAATATGATCTCATGTTCGTTGTATATTCAGCTGCCGAATGATACACAGAACAAATATTTTTACTTCAAATACTGATATGAGATTTCAATAGACAGATCCTCTTCAAAAATAAGTATCAAATTATTAATGAATTCATGATATTTCATATTCAGGAATCCCATATAAACAAAGGTTGAATATAACAGTTATCGTGCAACACTTGTAACTCATAACCAATTTCAATAATTTTTCATTAGAAAAAATGGCATATGTACCTGATTATATTCACATTATCGACATTATAGAATAGTATTTGAATATATAAGTATTGGTTCTATATCCGAGTAATACGAAATTCACACCAGGTCAAACTCATCAAGATTGGCACATTCTTCATCGATTGGAGGATCTAAGTCTCTTAACGTTTTCAAAAATAATTCAGTCATTTGGGAATCCACTGTTTCTGAACAATAACTGGCCTTAGTACTGTAGAGACATTCAGGTATATTATTTTCCTTGCAATAACGATTATTTTTCAATGTTACGTTTTTTCTATCCATCCAACTAGTAATCTCCTTTAAGCAGGGACATTTCCAAGGATTGCCTTCTAGTTCCAATGTGCCTACCGACATTTTTTCAAGCAGTTTTCGTGGCAAAAAATTCAGAAAATTTCCATTCAATCGAAGCAGCTCAACTTGAAATTTATCACCTATTATATTTGGACTTAGATTTGTAATTCTATTATGTCGTAAGGTCAAAATTTCCATGTTGGTGATATTTTGGAAAGCACCGTTTTCTATATATTTTATCTCGTTATAATCTAAGAGGAGGTCCTTCAACTTATGCAAATTTTGAAACGTGAATTTGCCAATATATTGAATTTGGTTGTAACTAAAGTCAAGTAGAGTTATATTGAAACTGTCTAAAAACCAGATAATATCGATATCACGAATTTTGTTTTTTGACATATTGATGTACTTCAGAGATGGCATTTGGCCGAAAATTGCCTGTGAGGTCAAACCTGAAAGTTGATTTTGGTACAGGCTGATCTCTTCCAGGCTCTCCAAATCGTTGAAAACACCTGGAGATATAGATGTTAAATTGCCATCAATTATTGTTATACTCCGAAGTTTAGGCAGATCCTCAAAAGCTCTTATATGAATTTTCTTTATTCCACAACCTGAGAACGCTAGATTGGTCAACTCTGGTAAACTGTGCACTGCATGTTCACCGAGTTCTTCGATTTTTTGGTCCACAACAGAGAGCTGGGTGATTGCTTGATCGAATTGTTCATGTTCAAAACATCCATTGAAGTTTTTTTGCCGATACGCTTTGGCGTACGGGACTCTACTTTTTGGTATTACACTGACGGTTATGTTGTTGAAAAATTGGCAATCGTAGCACTGACCGCTTTCAAAGAGAATCAGAAATATACTTGAGAGTAAATAAGGTTTCATTTCGCATAAAGGTCTTTTTTGGGATTGTTATATAAAACACTTCGAGTTTTTCATCTGAATAGCACAGTTTTCACAGTTAGTCGCGAAATGAACAAATATTGTTGACCAGCACATCTGAACTAGTGCAATTATTCACGATTTGATATTGCAGTCTATTTTAGTCTTATCTTACACGTACTATCTCTTGTTTTGCAACATTCAAGAATATTTGAGTCAATTATACAGGGTGTCCCGTAATTAGACCGACAAACTTCGATTATGGATCGTATTTTAGACATATTCGACCAAAATCATATACTGCAAAATTGCTTTGTTAAGGAGCTAGTGCCTTTGAAGATGACGTCCTGTCCACACTTTCTGCCACATATTCGCAAAACGGAGTCACATAAAGTGCTTAAAGTTTGAATATTGGCTAATATCAAAAATACGCATCGATTAGATTGAGTGCATTCCTTTAATGTCAAGCACAATCAAGTGAAAATAGTGAACATTAAGTTCTTAGTGAAAAGAGAGAAAATTTCAAATCTATTTTTTTCAGAAATGGTTCATCTGGGCGTTATTATACAAGAGCAGAGTTTATGAATATGATGTAAATCTCGCGAAATAATGAAAGTTAAAAAAGTTTCAACTAAAAATACCCTTGGTCCCCCCCCAAATGATAAGATTGTGCTTGACATGAAAGAAGTGCACTCAGTTTAATCGATGCGTATTTTTTATATTTGCCAATGTGTAAACCTTCAGCACTTTTTGTGACTCCGTTTCACGAATATGTGGCAAAAAGTGTGGACAGAACGTCATCTTCAAAGGGCACTAACTCCTTAACGAAGCAATTTCGCATTATATGATTTGGGTCGAATCTGTCTAAAATATGATCTATAATGTCCACTAGAAGTTTGTCGGTCTAACTACGGGACACCCTGCATACGTACAGAACAGATTGATACTAAATTCATTCACAAAATGAATTTCCCTCGGATCTTATTAAGTAAATATTTATATTCTTTTCAATATAACAATTGAATTTTCTGTTTCTTCTGTTGTTAACACCATGGCCACAGAATTTTGCATGAGTATTAGCATCTTGCACTTGCCGCAAAATTTCATTTCGATTGGTTTCGTTTCTTCTGAGATATTGAGGAACAAAAATTTCCAATTTCTACATTTTATAGCCTCTTTACCACGCCCGCAACAAGAGTTTTTTCTGTATACAGGCCCCTTTTCTTGTAGCAAATTTATTGGTTTTTTCGAATATGTGGTCAAATTTGATGAGACTACAAGAAAATCTGAATTATAATAATCATTTTAGAGAAAAAATTCGAAATATTTCGAGAAATCAATGAATGTCAAATTGGAGAATAACCGTCAACATTTCGACCATGTGTTATATGACGTTTTTTGTTGCAAATCGTATACCTAATTCCCCCTTGAAGTTTGGCCTCTCTGAAAGTAGACACCCTGTATATACATGAAATTGACACCGTTTCAGAAATTATATAAAAAAATAATTTCAAGATTAACGTTCGAATAAATATTTATTTTTTCTTATCAAATATCATAACACCACATGATTTACACATAAGATGACATTTGTTGAAATACAACGCACATCATTCAGTATATTATTCTATTATGAAGAAATTTGTAATAAAAGAGATGGAGTATTTTCAAATAATGAATGGATAAAGTAATCAAAACTCTTGAATTAATATATTTCAGTTGATGGAGATATGATGTCATATTTTTGGTTGTATATTAAGATTTAAAATGATGCACCGAACAAATATTTTTGTTCTGAATACTGATACTGATGAATAAGATTCGAATTGACAGATCATTTTCTAGAGGAGACATAATCAAATTGATAATGAATAGGTTATTATACATTTCATTCAAGAATCTAATGTATATAATTTGAATTTGAAAATGGTTGATTCAATTTCAGAAAAATGAAATGCAAATTCAGATTAGAAAGTTGGAATTCAGAAAAACGAAGTTGTGATTTGGAATAGTGCATTCAAATCCAGAAACGGCAAAATTATATTTCAGGAAATGTAATTCGTTATTCAGAATAATATCAAATTATGCAACATAGGCAATTTGCTGTTCTGAATAATTTTTCACATTTTCTGAATAACTAATGGAAATGGTGTAGCAAATTTCATGGAATTCTAATTCCATTACGACACAATATTTAATATAGTCAATTACCTAAACATTATCTTAGGTAGGTGATACAAATAAGGCCTATCTAATTCAAAAAAGTGATATATGTATAAACGCAAAGTATCTTTTTTGATCAATATATTTTGAGTATTTAGAAAATATAAAGTTTTCTTTTATCGCCAATCACTTAAAAACTGATAATAATGAAACCTTAGCCTTAGGTCTCTTAAAATAGTGATCTAGTGAAGCCTATATTATTAAATCATAAGAATATGGTTATGAGAGTGAAAAATATGCAAAAATATACATTCCTGTTCTCATGAGATTCTGACTTATTCCACAAAATGTAATGTTTTAATTGCTAGCCAGACTTGAAGTCGCATATTAACAAGAAATAATAATTATATTGGAAAAAAAGTATTCAAAAAACAAAAACAAAAAATGCACATTTTTCATAATAATATCATTTAATGGTGAAATATAAAAAGCCTTATTCGTATCAGGTACTTAAGCTAATGATGAAATCATTCAAATAAATAACACATTTTCCTATGATTCAATCAAGTCGAGCACAATGTTCATTCACAACAGTTTTCATTTTTCTCAAGGTTTCAATATACCTTTTCGACATTTCCTCGTCGTTATATTCCAAACAAGTCGTAGAATACGACAGAGGATAAAAACAAAGGGGTATATTGGGATCATTACAATACACAGATAATCTCAAAGTAATATTCTTGGTAAAAACCCAATAATGAATCCTATCAAGGCATGGGCACTTCCAAGGATTTCCATCCAGATTCAAATCTTTCACAGATAGCTTCTTCAATAATTCGTTGGACAAATAGTTGAGGTAGTTGCCGTCTATCAGAAGGGATCGCACAGATATTTTATTGGGAAATACATCTTCGCTCAGTTCTTTCAACCTATTATACCTTAATCCTAGATAATCGAGATGTTTAACACTCGTGAATGAATCTGCCTCTATTGTATTTATCTCATTGGAATCAAAAATGAGTTGTTTCAATTTGTTCAGGTAAAGAAAAGCTTTACTTGGTATAACCTCGATTTTGTTATTTTGAAAATCCATTATTTCTATGTTGGTGGTATTGAAGAACCAGGAGTTATCCCAGACTTTCAACTTGTTATTTTCCATCTGAAGTAGCTTCAAGTTAGGAAGGTTGGCAAATGCTTTTTCTTCTATTGAGTATACAGCGTTATCATGAAGTCTCAGTATTTGAATCGATGGTATAGCTTCAAAGACTCCTGCAGGAATTTTTGTGAGGTTTCCAACCGATATTTGCAGGTTCTTTAGTGCAGGGATGTTCCTTAACGCACCTGGGGATATTGTTTTTATCTGACATCCCCAAAAACTTAAAGTTCTCAGGTGTATCAAATGTCGGACACACTCCGCACCGATATCTTGGACATCTTGGTTACGCACGTACACTTGGGAAACACTTATGTTGTCCAGATTTTTTCTCTCAAGGACGCCACTAAAAGAGGTTATGTTCATTTCTTTGTCGTGCTTGTCTACGACATTTAAAGTTATATTGTTGAACGATACGCATTTTGTAGAATCAGCTATCGAGGAAATACACACGAGTATTAGAAAAATTGGACACAGTTGATTCACATACATTTTGAAAGATAAAAACACTATTTGTTGGATAACCAAAGGAAGCGAGTAGCAAAACAAGAACTGATATGTGCAGGGGTCAATGGAAATACCAGATATGAGTACTCTCAGAAGACGTTCAAGGATATTGGATAAATGAAAACAGTTGTAGTTACTTTGTTTACGAACATTTTGATGGAACTATAAAAGGAATTCGGTATTATATTGATTAGGCCGAAATAGTTTTTTTCGGGAACCAATGCATAGATTTTGATGGAACTTCTCATACTTTGAATGATATCAATTGAAATCCGTTTTTCAATTATAAAAGTTCATGCATTTTAAAGTTCAATTCACAACTCAATAATGAAGTTTGCTTTTAGAAAAACTTGAGATTAATTGAAAATAGGAATGAAATTTTGATCATTACAGCCACACCCACAATTTGAAATAGTTATAATGGCAGCACTGTGTATCATTTTTTGACATTTTTTTATAATTTGTGTCCAGTAGGCTATGTCATTTATTTATAAAAGATACTACATGCTTCAATAATATTCAGAAATTGTTGAATCGTCCTATAAAAAATAAGTGCTCAGTTGTGAATACTAAAAGCAATTTAAGAAGAATTCATAAACGACATTGTCCGTTATCGTAAGCACGATAACTTCCGAAGGAATTGTCCTAGAGACTTGGGATTTTCAGGGTGAGTTCGGTGCCCAAATACCTCAGTTGAGTTAACTAACCAGCCAAATCGTACAGGGTGTTCTATAAAATATGGTCATTCAAAACTTTTGTTCCCCAATATCTCAGATAAAACGAAACCAATCGAAATGAAATTTTACGGCCACATGCAAGATGCTCATGTAAACAGAACCATAGAAAATTCAATTGGAATATTGAAAAGAGAAAACTTTATATTTCCACAACAAGAAATTCGATTCAAGTGGAATTCATTTTGTGTATGAAGATTGATATGCTGAATGTTCAAGTGAAATTTCAATTGGATTGAATCGTCAGAACCGTATAGTAAAATTTTGTTAACTGTCAAGTTTTTAGATACTTCAGTTTTTGAACATTTATATATTCAGTATCGATTTTAAGTCTTAAACGAAATTTTGAAAATTGTCCCACCAATGAACGAGCACCAAAAGCACCTGTTTAAGGCTTTCTTAAATTAAATCCATTTAATTCTGGGGATTCGAAATGTAATGGAAAGTGTTGTGAGTTTGGTTCCTATAAGTAAACTATGTCATTTCGACATAAGTTTGTCACACGTTTTTTATCATTATTCCGAAATTTAATTCGATATTCAGAATTAAAACCACAATTTGAATCTATGGGAGATGACTACCCTTCAATAGGGTCCTGTAGCGGTCTTAGAAGAACAGGAGATTCGAAAAATCATATATCGATTGAAATATATTCTGGGAGGATTCTGCATTTCTTAGAAGCTTTATAGGTTTTCACTCCTAGTCTCTGAAACATAAATAATTAAAAATGTTTGATTAAGGTGAAGTGCTCCTGCGAAAATCTTTGCACTTATTTGTCAGGAGCAAATTGTTCTTGAAAAAAATTGTTGCCTAACAGTAAAACTGAAAAATGAAACAAATTAAAAGGATATTGTAACGGTTCGGTGGCTATATCAGACACCTTCTTCAGACAAACTCTAAAATTCTTCAGAATTGTGTATTTTCTCATTTGTAATCTGATTAATCAGATTTCATTTCAGAGACTGAGAGTGAAAACCTATAAAGTTTCTAAGAAATCGAAAAATCATCACTTGGAATGCCAGACCTGGTTAAAACACCCTCCTGGCCCAAGAGCAATAATTAAGTATTTTTTCCATCTGAATATTGAAGGTATTCATTCGGATAGTTTTAAGTTTTAATTTTGTAAAAACGGCAAGACAGGGTTTTTTCTACTGAGGTTTTTTCCTGTGCTCTGGTATCATACGTCAAATAGTATGGTACCCCGTTTTGCACCAACCTCAGAGACTTTTTTTTTCATGTATTGTATTTTGTTAGCTCTCATTTCAAAAGAATAAATATATGGATAAAACTTTCTGAAAACAATTCAATCTATTGCACTATACACTATAGAATTCTGTTCAACTCAATTGAACAAAAATTGTTTTATTCGGTTTTTTTCAGGTCTCAAAACCATCATCAACGCACTGCTTCATTCGTTCAAACAACTGGCGGAGGTTATGACGCTCACCATCTTCTGTCTCATGGTTTTCGCGTTGTTTGCCCTTCAAGTTTACAAAGGGGAACTTCGCAACAAGTGTGTGCTTAAGATGGATAATCACAACGCATCATATACGGTTTGGTTCAAGTGAGTATTGAACTTAGACCTGTAGCTTGTATTTATTGTTCTCCAAGACGACAATTATGTATATATATTCTCTCAATTTGATGATGATGGAAACTGAGAAAGGATGATACTTAGGTACCACTTACATTGATGGGGTTTAAACACAAGTATAATGGGTAAATTATTTATTGAATAGTCGTGGATGAAACATGATTTTTTGTGGAAAAGTATCGAAATTTTGGGAATTTATGTATGAAGCAAAATATCTGGTAAATGGCTTTGCTAGCATATGGATACCCCCATCAATAATATAAGTATAAGACCGGCTTATAAGGCCGCCTATAAATAATAGATATACCTCAATTAACTGACCGTAGACAAGAAGGTACGTACGTCGTAATTTAGTATTCACATCGAGGAAATTGCAAGGGGGCCGTAGTCTTGATTTAACCGATCTATACATGGTGTCTGTAAACAAATTCGAGGAAGTTTGAGAGATGATTCCTCGAAGAAAATAAGCAGGGGTAAATCATATAATTTTTTTTCGGATTCGATCCCCCATCCAATATACAGCCTTCGGAAGGCAATGACGAGTTGACAATTTTTATTTTTGTTCAAAATATGTTTTCGTGGGACAGATTTTCGAGAAATTAAATTCTCATTTAATTTTCCCCATTCAATTCTGGAGAAAAAAGTCTCTTGCGAAATTTCGATACAGTCAATTCTTTTCTCGAAAAATAAAACTTACAAGCAGTTATGATCACCGTTCATATAAGTGTTCTATAGAATGAATGTTCTAGGATATTGTATGTCTATGGCAGGAGATAAGTTCTATAAATCTATCTGAAGGTTTAATTACTAGTTTCCGGAAGAAAATTATATCCGTAATATTTTAATAACACAAATAGAACTTTCTTTCGATTAATAGGCATAATTAACAAAACCAATTTTGAGCATAAACAATATCTTAGAATATTCATTCTATGGAACATACGATGAAATGGAATGAACAGTGATCAGAACTGCTTGTTAGTATTTATTTTTTCCGGGATAAGTATCGACTGTGTCGAAATTTTGCAAGAGACTTTTTTCTCCAGAATTGAATGGGAAACCATAAGAGAACTCTACTTTTCGAAAATCTATCTAACGAAAACAATATTTAGAGGTAAATCGTAAGTCGTTATTTTCAACCCCTAAAAATAAATTTTTGGGACCAAAAAATATTGCGTGAGTAACATCTCCTTAATGAATCATATTATGTATAGTTTTATGAATCAGTGTTTCTGAGGATTCCTAAAAAATTAAAAACTGTCAACTCGTCATCGCCTTAAGAAGGCTTTATCTTGGAAGGGGGTTGACCTCGAAAAATTTTTTTTATGAACTACCCCTGCTTATTTTCATCGAGGAATCATTTCCCTGTTTACAGACGCCCTGTATACTCTATAGCACAACACCCTGAAAGGACATATCTTCAAACTACGCAAGAAAAATTTCCTAGGCAATATTTGTGTCGAATAGGTACTCATTCAGAATTTTGTGTTCTTGCTTCCTTTCACTGTTATATAAACAACTCGAAAACTACTCAAAGGATTTTGTCTTTTACCAACGCCAGTTAAAGTGCAACGTTGGGTCGAAACCAAAGCAGCTTTTCCGCCTCTAACAAGCGCGTCGAACCAATCTGACGTAACGGATATCATTCGAAATCCGAACGTTATCAATTAACAAAATGTTTCGTGAAATACCGTAGGTCATGTAGAAGGCCGTGAAATATAGCGGTAATAAAACTTCAAACCAGCTGAGCCGGCCGCAATATCCGGCACGGCAAATTCAATTTTTTTCGGTGCCTCTGTGCAACAACGCTCGGCGTTAGAAATGATGAACATGATATCCGCCGCAACATTGCCCTTCGTAACGGAGCTTCCGCAGATGCTCACATTCTAAATTGACGAAGGAACGCAAACCTGCAATTTGGCAGGGTTTTAATTATACATTATCTGCCGTTACCTGCTGCAGCTGTTACTGAATTGAGAGTATTTAGAAAGGGAAGTTATTTTGCAGCGGAAATGAAGAGTTTGCTTGTATTCTTTTGGCTGTAGAATGAATGCCAATAATTCGATAATTATTTGGTTGTGTAATATTTGATAATTGTTCGATTGAGAAGATTTCTGAAGGATTACAACGTTGTTCAATTTTATTCGGTGCCTCTGTGCCACAACGCACGGCGTTAGAAATGATGAACATTATATCCGCCGCAACTTTGCCCTTCGTAACGGAGCTTCCGCAGATGCTCACATTCTAAATTGACGAAGGAACGCAAACGTGCAATTTGGCAGGGTTTTAATTATACATTATCTGCCGTTACCTGCTGCAGCTGTTACTGAATTGAGAGTATTTGGAAAGGGAAGTTATTTTGCAGCGGAAATGAAGAGCTTGCTTGTGTTCTTTTGGATGGAGAATGAATGCCAATAATTCTATAATTATTCGGTTGTGTAATATTTGATAATTGTTCGATTGAGAAGATTTCTGAAGGTTACAACATTGTTCAATTTTTTTCGGTGCCTCTGTGCAACAACGTTCTTCGTTAGAAATGATGAACATGATATCCGCCGCAACATTGCCCTTCGTAACGGAGCTTCCGCAGATGCTCACATTCTAAATTGACGAAGGAACGCAAACATGCAATTTGGCAGGGTTTTAATTATACATTATCTGCCGTTACCTGCTGCAGCTGTTACTGGATTTGGAGTATTTTAGAAGGGAAGTCCTTTGCAGCGGAAATGAAGAGTTTGCTTGTGTTCTTTTGGCTGTAGAATGAACGCCAATAATTCGATAATTATTCGGTTGTGTAATATTTGATTATTCTTCGATTGAGAAGATTTCTGATGAGTTACTACTTTGTTCAATTTTTTTAGTGTCTCTGTGCGACAACGCTTGGCGTTAGAAATGATGAACATGATATCCGCCGCAACATTGCCCTTCGTAACGGAGCTTCCGCAGATGCTCACATTATAAATCAACGAAGGAACGCAAACATGCAATTTGGCAGGGTTTTAATTATACATTATCTGCCCTTACCTGCTGCAGATGTTACTAGATTAGGAGTATTTGAGAGGGGAAGTCGGTTGCAGCGTAAAATGAAGAGTTTGCTCGTATTCTTTTGGCTGTAGAATAAACGCCAATAATTCGATAATAATTCGGTTGTGTAATATTTGATGATTCTGCGATTGAGAAGATTTCTGATGAGTGACTACTTTGTTCAATTTTTTTAGTGTCTCTGTGCGACAACGCTTGGCGTTAGAAATGATGAACATGATATCCGCCGCAATATTGCCCTTCGTAACGGAGCTTCCGCAGATGCTCACATTATAAATCAACGAAGGAACGCAAACATGCAATTTGGCAGGGTTTTAATTATACATTATCTGCCGTTACCTGCTGCAGCTGTTACTAGATTAGTAGTATTTGAGAAGGGTAGTCATTTGCAGCGTAAAACGAAGAGTTTGCTCGTATTCTTTTGGCTGTAGAATGAAAGCCAATAATTCGATAATTATTCGGTTGAGTAATATTCGATAATTCTTCGATTGAGAAGATTTCTGAAGGGTTACTACGTTGTTCAATTTTTTTCGGTGCCTCTGTGCAACAACGCTCGGCGTTAGAAATGATGAACATGATATCCGCCGCAACATTGCCCTTCGTAACGGAGCTTCCGCAGATGCTCACATTCTAAATTGACGAAGGAACGCAAACCTGCAATTTGGCAGGGTTTTAATTATACATTATCTGCCGTTACCTGCTGCAGCTGTTACTGAATTAGGAGTATTTGAGAAGGAAAGTCCTTTGCAGCGGAAAATGAAGAGTTTGCTTGTATTTCTTTGGATGCAGAATGAACGCCAATAATTCGATAATTATTCGGTTTTGTAATATTTGATAATTCTTCGATTGAGAAGATTTCTGAATGGTACCACGTTGTTCAATTTTTTTCGGTGCCTCTGTGCAACAACGCTCGGCGTTAGAAATGATGAACATGATATCCGCCGCAACATTGCCCTTCGTAACGGAGCTTCCGCAGATGCTCACATTCTAAATTGACGAAGGAACGCAAACATGCAATTTGGCAGGGTTTTAATTATACATTATCTGCCGTTACCTGCTGCAGCTGTTACTGGATTGAGAGTATTTTAGAAGGAAAGTCATTTGCAGCGGAAAATGAAGTATTTGCTTGTATTCTTTTGCCTGTAGAATAAACGGCAATAATTCGATAATAATTCGGTTGTGTAATATTTGATAATTCTTCGATTGGGAAGATTTCTGAAGGGTTACTGCGTTGTTCAATTTTTTTCGGTGGCTCTGTGCAACAACGCTCGGCGTTAGAAATGATGAACATGATATCCGCCGCAACATTGCCCTTCGTAACGGAGCTTCCGCAGATGCTCACATTCTAAATTGACGAAGGAACGCAAACATGCAATTTGGCAGGGTTTTAATTATACATTATCTGCCGTTACCTGCTGCAGCTGTTACTGGATTGAGAGTATTTTAGAAGGAAAGTCATTTGCAGCGTAAAATGAAGAGTTTGCTCGTATTCTTTTGGCTGTAGAATGAAAGCCAATAATTCGATAATTATTCGGTTGAGTAATATTCGATAATTCTTCGATTGAGAATATTTCTGAAGGGTTACTACGTTGTTCAATTATTTTCAGTGCCTCTGTGCAACAACGCTCGGCGTCAGAATGATGAACAAGTTATCCGCCGCGACTTTGCTCTTCGTAACAGAGCTTCCATAGATGCTCACATTGTAAATTGACGAAGAAACGCAAACATGCAATTTGGCAGGGTTTTAATTATACATTATCTGACGTTACCTGCTGCAGCTGTTACTGGATTGAGAGTATTTGAGAAGGGAAGTCGTTTGCAGCGGAAAATGAAGAGTTTGCTTGTATTCTTTTGGCTGTAGAATAAACGCCAATAATTCGATAATTATTCGGTTGTGTAATATTTGATAATTCTTCGATTGAGAAGATTTCTGAAGGGTTACTACGTTGTTCAATTTTTTTCGGTGCCTCTGTGCAACAACGCTTGGCGTTAGAAATGATGAACATGATATCCGCCGCAACATTGCCCTTCGTAACGGAGCTTCCGCAGATGCTCACATTCTAAATTGACGAAGGAACGCAAACATGCAATTTGGCAGGGTTTTAATTATACATTATCTGCCGTTACCTGATGCAGCTGCTACTGGATTTAGAGTATTTGAGAAGGGAAGTCATTTTGCAGCGGAAAATGAAGAGTTTGCTCGTATCCTTTTGGCTGTAGAATGAACGCCAATAATTCGATAATTATTCGGTTGTGTAATTTTTGATAATTCCTTCATTGAGAAGATTTCTGAAGGTTACTACGTTGTGCAACTTTTTACGGTGTCTCTGTGCCACAACGCACGGCGTTAGAAGTGATGAACATGATATCCGCCGCAACTTTGCCCTTCGTAACGAAGCTTCAGCAGATGCTCATATTCTAAATCAACGAAGGAACGCAAATATGCAATTTGGCTAGGTTTTATTTATACATTATCTGTCGTTACCTGCTGCAGCTGTTATTTGATTTAGAGTATTTGAGAAAGGAAGTTGTTTGCAGCGGAAAATGAAGAGTTTACTTGTAGTCGTTTAGACGCAGAATAAACGCAAATAATACGATAATTATTTGGTTGTGTTATATTTGATAATTCTTGGATTGAGAATATTTCTGAAGGGTTACTACGTTATTCAATTTTTTTCGTTGTCTCTGTGTAACAACGCTGGGCGTTAGAAATGATGAACATGATATCCGCCGCAACATTGCCCTTCGTAACGGAGCTTCCGCAGATGCTCACATTCTAAATTGACGAAGGAACGCAAACATGCAATTTGGCAGGGTTTTAATTATACATTATCTGCCGTTACCTGCTGCAGCTGTTACTGGATTTAGAGTATTTGAGAAGGGAAGTCATTTGCAGCGGAAAATGAAGAGTTTGCTTGTATTCTTTTGGCTGTAGAATAAACGCCAATAATTCGATAATAATTCGGTTGTGTAATATTTGATGATTCTGCGATTGAGAAGATTTCTGAAGGGTTACTGCGTTGTTCAATTTTTTTCGGTGGCTCTGTGCAACAACACTCGGCGTTAGAAATGATGGACATGATATCCGCCGCAACATTGCCCTTCGTAACGGAGCTTCCGCAGATGCTCACATTCTAAATTGACGAAGGAACGCAAACATGCAATTTGGCAGGGTTTTAATTATACATTATCTGCCGTTACCTGCTGCAGCTGTTACTGGATTTAGAGTATTTGAGAAGGGAAGTAGTTTGCAGCGGAAAATGTAGAGTTTGCTTGTATTCTTTTGCCTGTAGAATAAATGGCAATAATTCGATAATAATTCGGTTGTGTAATATTGATGATTCTGTGATTGAGAAGATTTCTGAAGGGTTACTGCGTTGTTCAATTTTTTTCGGTGTCTCTGTGCAACAACACTCGGCGTTAGAAATGATGGACATGATATCCGCCGCAACATTGCCTTTCGTAACGGAGCTTCCGCAGATGCTCACACTCTAAATTGACGAAGGAACGCAAACATGCAATTTGGCAGGGTTTTAATTATACATTATCTGCCGTTACCTGCTGCAGCTGTTACTGGATTGAGAGTATTTTAGAAGGAAAGTCATATGCTGCGGAAAATGAAGAGTTTGCTTGTATTCTTTTGCCTGTAGAATAAACGGCAATAATTCGATAATAATTCGGTTGTGTAATATTTGATAATTCTTGGATTGAGAATATTTCTGAAGGGTTACTACGTTATTCAATTTGTTTCGGTGTCTCTGTGCAACAACGCTCGGCGTTAGAAATGATGAACATTATATCCGCCGCAACATTGCCTTTCGTAACGGAGCTTCCGCAGATGCTCACACTCTAAATTGACGAAGGAACGCAAACATGCAACTTGGCAGGGTTTTAATTATACATTATCTGCCGTTACCTGCTGCAGCTGTTACTGGATTGAGAGTATTTTAGAAGGAAAGTCATATGCTGCGGAAAATGAAGAGTTTGCTTGTATTCTTTTGCCTGTAGAATAAACGGCAATAATTCGATAATAATTCGGTTGTGTAATATTTGATAATTCTTGGATTGAGAATATTTCTGAAGGGTTACTACGTTATTCAATTTGTTTCGGTGTCTCTGTGCAACAACGCTCGGCGTTAGAAATGATGAACATTATATCCGCCGCAACATTGCCTTTCGTAACGGAGCTTCCGCAGATGCTCACACTCTAAATTGACGAAGGAACGCAAACATGCAATTTGGCAGGGTTTTAATTATACATTATCTGCCGTTACCTGCTGCAGCTGTTACTGGATTGAGAGTATTTTAGAAGGAAAGTCATATGCTGCGGAAAATGAAGAGTTTGCTTGTATTCTTTTGCCTGTAGAATAAACGGCAATAATTCGATAATAATTCGGTTGTGTAATATTTGATAATTCTTGGATTGAGAATATTTCTGAAGGGTTACTACGTTATTCAATTTGTTTCGGTGTCTCTGTGCAACAACGCTCGGCGTTAGAAATGATGAACATGATATCCGCCGCAACATTGCCCTTCGTAACGGAGCTTCCGCAGATGCTCACATTCTAAATTGACGAAGGAACGCAAACATGCAATTTGGCAGGGTTTTAATTATACATTATCTGCCGTTACCTGCTGCAGCTGTTACTGAATTAAGAGTATTTGGAAAGGGAAGTCATTTTGCAGCGGAAATGAAGAGTTTGCTTGTATTCTTTCGGCTGTAGAATAAACGCCAATAATTCGATAATTATTCGGTTGTGTAATATTTGATAATTCTTCGATTGGAAATATTTCTGAAGGGTTACTACGTTGTTCAATTTTTTTTCGGTGCCTTTGTGCAACAACGTTTGGCGTTAGAAATGATGAACATGATATCCGCCGCAACATTGCCCTTCATAGCGGAGCTTCCGCAGATGCTCACATTCTAAATTGACGAAGGAACGCAAACATGCAATTTGGCAGGGTTTTAATTATACATTATCTGCCGTTACCTGCTGCAGCTGTTACTGGATTTAGAGTATTTGAGAAGGGAAGTCGTTTGCAGCGGAAAATGAAGAGTTTGCTCGTATTCTTTTGGCTGTAGAATGAAAGCCAATAATTCGATAATTATTCGGTTGAGTAATATTCGATAATTCTTCGATTGAGAAGATTTCTGAAGGGTTACTACGTTGTTCAATTTTTTTCTGTGCCTCTGTGCAACAACGCTCGGCGTCAGAATGATGAACAAGTTATCCGCCGCGACTTTGCTCTTCGTAACAGAGCTTCCACAGATGCTCACATTGTAAATTGACGAAGAAACGCAAACATGCAATTTGGCAGGGTTTTAATTATACATTATCTGACATTACCTGCTGCAGCTGTTACTGGATTGAGAGTTATTGAGAAGGGAATTCGTTTGCAGCGGAAAATTTAGAGTTTGCTTGTATTTTTTGGCTGTAGTATGAATCCCAATTATTCGATAAT
Organism: Propylea japonica; assembly: GCA_013421045.1. Classification (NCBI taxonomy): domain Eukaryota; kingdom Metazoa; phylum Arthropoda; class Insecta; order Coleoptera; family Coccinellidae; genus Propylea; species Propylea japonica. The sequence continues at coordinate 2,128,004 of CM024241.1, forward strand.
TATTCGGTTGTGTAATATCTGATAATTCTTCAATTGAGAAGATTTCTGAAGGGTTACTACGTTGTGCAATTTTTTTCGGTGTCTCTGTGCACCAACGCACGGCGTTAGAAATGATGAACATGATATCCGCCGCAACATTGCCCTTCGTAACGGAGCTTCCGCAGATGCTCACATTCTAAATTGACGAAGGAACGCAAACATGCAATTTGGCAGGGTTTTAATTAAACATTATCTGCCGTTACCTGCTGCAGCTGTTCAGGGATTAGAGGCACTCGAAATAGGATGTTGTTTGCAGCATAAAATGAAATGTTCATCATAATACTTTTGAACGTTGAGTAGCATCTATAATTCAGTCATTATTTGGATTGGTATTTTAAAAATAAGCACAAACTCCAATAAAGATTGTTGCTTTTTCAGGAGTATTGATTTCACTGTTCTCGTAACTACTCTACAGCTCGCCCTCCAATTTTAGAGGAACTCCACTATCTGAGAAGACTTGAAGTCGGCTAGATCAGCGTTTCTCCTATAATTTTTCTCTCTAAGACATTCCTTGCGCAGGCTCGCACTAGCGAGGCATTTTGTAACGAACTGAATAAGAGTTTGCTTCTATTCTCCGCTAGAAAAATCAACGGACTCAGATTATGTTAAAGTTAAAAAGATATTCCGTTATCTGTTGCCACAATAGATCATGGTCTTAGCTACAAATCTGCCAAAAGGATGAGTTTGTAGCCTTCAGTGATGCTGCAGATTTTATTTACAAATTCATTTTCAGTGCCATCTCTAGATCGAATGCAATCTAAAAAAATTGGTCGTTCTTTAGCACTACGAATACGAGGCCATTTCCTTTCTTTGTAGTCCTATTGTAGAATTTTATCTGGACTCGAATATTTCGTTCGACTTAACTGTAAACAAATATTCAGTCGAGATCTTTATTTAGAAAATTTCACGGAATTCCAAAGAAATATGTAGCCTAGCAACAGCCCTAGGTTCAAGTGGTACTTGAAAGGGTCTGATCGACCTAACGTAACAGGTCAGGCAGTGCATTGGTAAAAGTCGAACCATTAACACATTCCCAAACAGAGAATCGTCTTTCAAATCAGTGCATTCAAAAGTAAAGGTTTCACTAACTCAAAGCTGTGAGTTCTAGTGATCATCGCATTAGGTGTTAATTAAATAGCTTTTAGGTGGAAAGTTTTTAATTTCAATCACGCACCTAATCATCGTTATATTTGTATTTGTATATTTTCGTGGTCTTACAACATAGGACAATTGCATCGACGGATCGAAATAGTCAAGATATTTTTCATAGTCCTCGAGATAGGATAATTTTTCATGGTCCTTCGAGCCACATGGTCGATATTTCAATCTTATAATCTTTAGAAACATATTTTATACTCTCCCTGCACGTTTGGAAAAGATAACTCATAACTCTCCATATCAAATCTAACCCCTAACCTTCTTCAACCCTTCTGATTCAACCCTCCCATAGGGAAGATATGACCTGAAAATTGACCAACAATTAGCTTTTAGAGTCCGTTCGGGCCAGATCAAACAAGGGTTTGCTATAAATCATATCGTGGCGTCTAATCACTGCCGTGTGATGTATTGACCCTATTTCAGAACGTTTGCAGAACTGATGGATCATAGCTGAAGGTCAGTTATAAATATGGCACGGAAGGCTGATTATATTTGACAAACTGCCCGAGAAACTCAGTTTGGAATCCAATTTGCCATGGAAGGAATCGTTTGGAACTACGCTGCATGAATTTTGAGGAAGATTATATCGTTAGTTAAATTGTGTTAGGAATATTCGAAATATACTGAGGATAGAAGTGTAGAATATAATGGTCAATGGGCAAAAACTTTCAAAAGTAAAGTCCACAGAAGATTTTTCTAGAGTTGTATAATTCCTTCCAAACTTCTTGACCCAATTTGTAATATTATACATATCTTTCACCCGCTCCTGTTGTCTAATAACCGTTTTTGTAAAATTGTCGCGGTCTTCTTCCAAAATACGCTTCAAATACGACTGAATTCTCAGGTTACCGATTGACAAAACCTCCGCATTAGTGCGTTGGTTAGTTGGGTTAAAAAATTTTTAAATTGAAGTTTTGAATATTTGAAATTGAAAGGCACTTCTGAAATATAGTATAATTAGAGCGCCTAGTAACTATTGAACTTCCTTCACTACCAAGAAATTCAATGCCCATCGAGTATGACCTTGACACCAGCTACGAAGTGATTATAGATGAGAAAAGAATAAAGGGTTTTCCACTAAGAGGTATTATTTTGATATTCAAAGAAAAATGCCATTTTTCAATATAAATGATCGGATGTTTACTTCATTATTAAGAAGGAGCTATGCCGTTAATAGTGGAAAATAACATCAGGCAAATTACCACCACGACCACGCTTACAATACATATTTCATAATTCATTTTAATGAAAATTTCCATAACCAAATAGCAAAGTGGCTGCCCTTTGTCCTCGATAGCCTCACGAATTCCATCTTTGAGGTCTCGTATCGACGCTGGGCTATTGGCGTAGACCTTCTCTTTCACGTGGCCCCAAAGGAAGAAGGTGTTAAATCACAAGATCTCGGTGGCCAATTGTGATCACTTCTTCGAGAAATAACACGGTCCGGAAACTTTTCTCGCAAAAGATCAATGGTTTCGTTGCTTGTTTTGTTGCTCTTGTTGAAAGTAAACGTTCGTCCATAAAAAACATTTGTAGAATGTCTTATTCCCAAGAACGACTTCAGCAGCAATATACTCGGCTGTTCTTGAGCGACGTACTTAAGTTTCATTCTTCACACCACTAACTTGTCCCAACAGATCGAATTTTTTTTTATTGCGGTCCGACAAGGTGCTTCACGACGACCCAAAAATGTTCGAGCTTTACGAACTGTCTGTGCCAAATTTTCACCATTTTAATAGTGAATTTTAATAATTTCAATGCGCTCTTGAAGAGTGTATCGTTCCATTTTCATTAATGGCGTAGTTTCTACTTGCCAAATGTCAAAAAAAGAGAGCTTCAAACGTGACATCTACCGAAATAGCGGGCTATTCAAAATAACACCTCTCATTGGAAAACCCTTCATTTACATAAATTTTTGCTGGGTACTATTTGCGATCTCAAATGAGATCAAGGTCGCCACTATAACGTAAAGGGTAGTCACCATTTTAACCCTTTTAATGATCCATGAAGGAAGAGAACGTACTCGCAATATCTTAAAAAAAAGACATTATCGTGAGAGATTCTTCCTGGGGCAAAACCTTAGTTTTTGGCCTATCCTATAAAAAAAATTTCATTACGATCTCCCCCATAAAACAAGAAATCTCTAGTAACACCGTGACAAAACGGAACCCTTAGATAACAATGAAAGTCATTCCATTGAGTCCCATTAATTAAATTAGAGCGAAAAATCTGTTACGAAAACGTGTCATAAATCTTCAGCGCTATTGAACGTGTAGAGTTGTGAAGTTATCTACAATGCCGGCTGAAATTTGATGTTTGGCCATTGAAGTAATTATAATAGAAGCCTTGATTAATGGTTCATTGGTAGCTCGAATTTCTCGGAGCAACAGTCTGCCGAGTAATAACCTTAATGAGACGTTGTAAAAGTTGAAAGCGCAGCTAAGCTGTGTGTGTATATAACGCTATCGTATATCGAAGGAGTGAAGTTTATTAGCGATATATGAAATGATGGCTTTTCATACTTATATAATAAAGGAGAGAAGAAGGAATTGATTCTTGGTCATAATCTTTTGAGAGGTGATTCATCTGCCAATTTATACTAAAGGGTTTTCCAATAAGAGGTGTTATTTTGATATTCAAAGAAAAATGACAATTTTTCAATATAAATGATCGGATTTAGAAGAAGCTATGCCGTTAATAGTGGAAAATAACATCAGGCAAATTACCACCTGCACGACCACGCTTACAGGAGTATATCCTTTTAATGAAATTTTCCATAACCAAATCGCAAGGTGGCTGCCCTATGTCCTCGATAGCCTCACGAATTCCATCTTTGAGGTCTTGAATCGACGCTGGGCTATTGGCGTAGACCTTCTCTCACGTGGCTCCAAAGGAAGAAGTCTCAAGGTGTTAAATCACAAGATCACGGTGGCCAATTGTGATTACCTTTTCGAGAAATAACACGGTCCGGAAACTTTTCGCCCAATGGCAATTTAGGCCATAAAAAATCATTAATCATGTCTCGATAGCGCAATCCATTCACCGTAACTATTGCTCCAGCCTCATTTTCGAAACAGTAAAGTCCAATGACACCGCCGGAACATAAACCGCACCAAACAGTCACACTTTGTGGAAAGAGAGGCTTTTCAACAATAACTCTTGGGTTTTCCGATCCCCAGATGGGACAATTTTGCTTGTTGACGAAAGCACTGAGGTGGAAATGGGCCTCATCACTCGAGATGATTTTTTGATTGAATTCCGGATCATTTTCATGCATTTCAAGGACCCAATCAGCAAAGACACGACGTTGTTGATGATAGGCCCGCTTGAGTTCTTGTGTTAACTGAACTTTATAAGCCTTTAAGACCTAATCCTTATGCAAAATACGGTGCAATAACGTTTGTGGAATGCCTAATTCCAAAGAACGACGAGGAATAGACAAACCTGGGTTTTCTTCAACACTTTCGGCTACAGTATCAATATTCTCGGTTGTTCTTGAGTGACGTGCACAGGTTTTATTCTTCACATCACTAACTTGTCCCAACAGCTCGAATTTTTTCACCAATTTCTTCATTGCTGTCTGACAAGGTGCTTCACGATGACCCGAAAATGTTCGAATTTTACGAACCGTCTCTGCCAAATTCTTACCATTTTTATAGTGAATTTTAATGATTCCAATGCGTTCTTAAAGCTTATATCGTTCCATTTTTATTATTGGCGTAGTTTATTCTTGTTAAATCTCGAAAAAATAACAGTTTCAAACGTGACATCTACTGGAATAGCAGGCTATTCAAAATAACACCTCTTAGCAGAAAACCCTTTATAAAACGAATTGTCCTTCCTGAGCAATCACCTCAATCTTGAAACATATCGAGGACACTGGTCTCTAATCTCAGAAACATCACTTCAACCATCAGCCAAGTCGGAAGCGCCCATTATCTTCGCCCCGGAATTTTCCGGTCATTTCCTCGCGATATCCGCGTCGAAAATCGCGTCGTCGGTTTTCCATATGCCGGCAATTAATTATGTGCGAATTTTCCAGCTGGACTAACGACCCGGGCAACTGGTTGCTTCGACCGGGCACCGACGATCCGCTGCTTTGCGGAAACGTGACCGGAAGCAGACACTGTCCATCCACTCACACCTGCCTTTGTGTCGGGGAAAACCCGAACCACGGCTACACCAGCTTCGATAACTTCCTCTGGTCCATGCTGACGACTTTTCAGCTGATCACGCTCGATTACTGGGAGAACGTTTACAATATGGTGAGTTTATATTGGGTACGTTCAGCATCACTCAACTGTTGGCATAAAGCAAAAATCAGTTGAGCAGAGTTGAGTTTCAGCGGATGAAACTTTTCTGAACGCTTCGCTGAGTGATTTACAAATCTGACATATCATGATATATAAACTTATTTTTTGATACCCAGTTGAGAAACTTTTTGTGATTGTACTTGCAGATTATAAATTGAAGTGTATTGGAATAACCAAAATACTGCTTAATACACTTCAACTCACAGAACACAACAATATTAAACTTCAACTAAAAACTTTAAGCATACTTAAACAAATCACAATATAGATATATGCGCATGTCTCAGCGGTCAGATGAGTTACAAAGCGCAAATTTTTACCGCTGCCAAAAATCGACATCAGCTGAGAAACATCGATTTATCAGCGGTTTTGTTGAACACTATCGCTTTCTCACCTTACTCAACTGTTGTCAACAGTTGAGTGCTGCTGAACGTACCCATTGATTGAATTTCCACAATATTATGGTGTGTTTCAACTGATATAGACGACTTGACGTTTATGATTACAGCCTGTTCACTTAACTGAAATACACAGGGTGTCCAGGAAAATGTGAAAAATCTCTTGGATTCAGATAGAACTTAAAAAATGAAGATGACAAGTTTCCATATTTTTTTCCTAGCGGCCCTCCCTACGAAGATACAATCTCCTAAATGACACCACTGGAAATTTATTTTAGTGGAATAAATTTCAATTACTTACTTCATTCATTATTTTTTTTTCAAAAACGGTTCATTTTATCGACACTTAACAAGAGTACCTTTTCTTTAGCCTTATGTTCAAGGTATCCAAATTTGTTTTTTTTAGCATCTCATCATACAGGGTGTAAAAAATGTAAGCATTTAAATGTACAACCCAGTCCGCCCTTGGTAAACTGAATAAGCTAATTGAAATTTGAGTGCGGTGATTTAAGAAGTCCTTGATACTATTAATCGTATCAAATTTTCATCAAATTATATTGAGTAGTTTGAAAGAATTTCCACTAAAATGGATTTCCAGAGGAGTCATTTAGGAGGTCGTATCTTCGTAGGAAGGGACTCTTGGAAAAAAATTATGGAAACTTGTCATCTTCATTTTTTATGTTCTATCTGAATCCAGGAGATTTCCCACATTTTCCGGGATACCCTATATACAGGTGTTTCACAATATCGTCATCAATCGCGGTTGGATTTAAAGTTGGTTCAAAGTTTAAAAGACATTTTCTTAATCTTAAATTTCATAATTTACTTATAATATTGAATTTGATTTTGGTATATGCTCAATCCATTCAAAATAATCTATAAAAATAGAAGAAACATTCAAAATTCTTAGTCAGAAGAGTGAAATTTGAGGATGTCTCAGTGGATTTTGATTACATTTTCCAAACGGGGTAGCTATTTTATAGGTCTACACATCGATATCTCTAACCATTTTCAAGAAATACACAGTTTAACATTGAAGAAGATGAATGACATGGTTGCGAATTAATTGTTTCTATTAAATGAACTGACAATCATACCTAAATAACTACTTGACATAAACAAAATATTGAAGAAAGTGATTGAAATGATCGCTATTTGGCATAATGGACAATTCAGCCGTACGATTTAATTTTGAAATATTGTAACATAAACCTGAAAGTATTTTATGTTTTTCAATGGTTTATTGCGTATTTCATGGAAACGGTTTGAGATATCAAATTCAGGCAGGACGTAAAATTTGTGAAAAACTACCTATAGTCGGTTGGCCATGGATATTTGGCATATTGCACTGTGTATATTAAAATTTTAGGTCATGTTGTTTATTTTCTTGTCAGATTGATATGCAATATTGTCAATATTCCATAGAGTTGTCCGAGACTGGGAACATTCAGCAATGTTGACTTTATTTCACGTTATGACAGGAAATACTGCCAACTTTAGATGAATAAGCAAACCCTTCCTATGCGCTCAAAACTCGTAAACGAACTATATGTTCTTCATTAGTGATTTTCATTGTAAAAAATAGCTACATCGTTGAGAAAAAGGCGTGAAAATTCGCCACTACCTGAAATTTTAAATTTTTTCTCAATTTTCTTGGGGTTTTTGGACCCCCCAAATTCCTCTTACGCTTTTGAGACAGTCCATTTTTTCCGAAACATAATTTTCCGTTGAATCATTTACTCTATTCATTTATCATATTCACCGAATTTATATCAAAATTGATCGGACTCCACCAATCTTTTCCAATGATTTTCCTATTGAAAATTTTGATTGACAGGACAGTTTTCTATAGCAATGAATTGACACCAACACAAAAAAAGCAAATATAATCGTGAAAGTTGTGCGAAAGTCTGAGATTCTCAAACCAATTTGCTAACAATATTTCGCACAATGAACTAATATGCCACAGAATTCGAGAATCGAGTATCATTTACTCTCAAGTAGCCTACATTTTACATTGAACCTTGTTCGTTTCAAAGAACCATAAATACTAAAATCTTTATTTTTATTCCAGGTGCTCTCAGCGTGTGGACCTATTAGTGTGAGCTTTTTCACCGTTGTAGTGTTTTTCGGTTCGTTTTATCTTATAAACCTAATGTTGGCTGTGGTAGCGCTTAGTTACGAAGAGGAGGCTGAGATAACTCAAGAGGTAAGTTCAAATACAAACAGATTACCAGCAAGTTTCCCTTCATTCTCCTCTAGCATATATTCTATATATGACTGTCAACAAAGGTGTTAATTGCTAATTAGTTGGCCTCCCTTTGAAAATCATATCGCGCGATATACAGATTACCGTGCTCTTGTGAGAATCCAGAATTAATTTCAGTTCATTCATAGTCTGCATAAACTCTGAAGCAACAAAGGGTGACATGCAGTGTTCCTTACACAATATGTGGATAAAGTATGAAATTGGATTTATAGCTGTGATATTAAATGTTTTCAAGTAGAATAGCTGCCAGGTCGATTTATGTTTGTATGCTCTTGAGGTATTAAAGTAGTAGTTGCAATACCTAATTCCAAGGACTAAAATAGTGCCTTTCTGCCATTCCTTTCATTTTTCATTTTCAAACAATTTTTCAAATTTCATACGTTTTTGACGAATTAATGATCAAATATTTTTCGTTTATATCCATCATTTTTCCCCTCTCAAAAATACATGAAGTTCATGGTATTTCCTGACGATGAATCTTTGACTTCTTTAAAAATATGCCAATTAATTGCGCAAATTTTAATGGCGCTTTTTTTGATTTCGAAAATTTTATATAGTTGTCTTGATTTTCTTCGGCATTCAATAGCATGCATCTCTGTGATTCAAAGCGGAAAAAACTACCCGGAAATTATTAAAATCAGAAGGAAATAAAAATGTTAGACAAGATATGAAGAACGTTGAATGTTTCTACCAAAATTAAAGAAATCCTATTAATTTCATAGACTCATAGAGGATAGGCAAATCCTGTAGTAAACATGAAATAAAGGGTTTTCCAATAAGAAGTGTTATTTTGATATTCAAACAAAAATGCCATTCTTCAATATGAATGATCGGATGTTTATTTCATTATAAAGAAGAAGCTATACCGTTAATTGAGGAAAATAACATCAGGCAAATGACCACCAAGATCACGCTTACAGGACCATATCCTTTTAATGAAATATTCCATAACCAAATCACAAAGTGACTGCCCTATGTCCTCGATAGCCTCACGAATTCCATCTTTGAGGTCTTGAATCGACGCTGGGCTATTGGCGTAGACCTTCTCTTTCACGTGGCCCCAAAGGAAGAAGTCGCAAGGTGTTAAATCACAAGATCTGGGTGGCCAATTGTGATCACCTTTCCTAGAGATAACACGGTCCGGAAACTTTTCCTACAAAATATCAATGGTTTCGTTGCTTGTGTGGCACGTAGCGCCGTTTTATTGAAAGTAATGTAATGACGTTTGTGGAATGCCTAATTCCAAAGATCGACGAGGAATGGACAAGCCAGGGTTTTCTTGAACACTTTCGGCTACAGCAGCAATATTCTCGGCTGCTTTTAAGCAACGTGCACGGGTTTGTTCTTCACATCACTAACTTGTTCCAACAGCTCGAATTTTTCCACCAATTTCTTTATTGCGGTCCGACAAGGTGCTTCACGACGACCCAAAAATGTTCGAGTGTTACGAACCTTCTCTGCCGTATTTTCACATTTTTTTAAGTGAATTTTAATAATTTCAATGCGTTCTTGAAGCGTGTTTCGTTTCATTTTCATTATTGGCGTAGTTTCTACTTGCCAAATGTCAAAAAATGACAGCTTCAAACGTGACATCTACAGAAATAGCGAGCTATTCAATAATTTTTCTGTTTGAGAACTTGACAACGAAAAATTTGCTATGATTTTTTTAGTTCTGTTATTCATAAAAGGATTTTTTTCTGGAAATCAGAACCAAACCACCAAAAAACTCAATATTATGGTTTTATCCACAAATTATCGAGAAGCATAATCCATGAAAGATTTCAATTATTTCCGAAATTCGAGTTCAAGTGGAAATAACGACGCACTGGAACGCTACTCTTTTACAGCTACCTCCATACTTCCGGGGCATAAAAAAGATAATAAAACTAATTGAAAGGACTGATCATCTGCAAGCTTTATTGCCACTTTTATTCGAGAGAGGCCGTAAAAAACCAAAGCGACATAAAAAGGCAGCAATTTTAGCTGAAAATGTGACAAATTCCAATGCTGCAAACGAAACAATGAAACAAATTTTCAATGAGTAAATAAACATTTTATATCGCTGGGAAAATTCACAATTGAAGCTATCAAAAATACACAGAAAATAATGCGAATGTAAGATAAATTAGTATTTGAGAATCATGATCTATGAATACTCTCTCTGATTCAGTAAAATATCTGAAATACTCTTTTGCTTAGACCTTAGACCGTGCTTTTTTACCCACTTTCCCGCACTCATTTTGGTTTAGAAATTGTCACTTTCCTGCACTAAAGCGGAAAAGCGAGTTTTCTCGATCTACTTAGTTCGGGAAAGTGACACTTTCTTGAGATCTGACAACAATTTTAAAACCACCAAAATATTCACCATATCACGCTTTAGTTGCACCTCAAAAATCATACAATGTCTTTTCGAAACTTTTCGTAATCAAAACTCACTCATTATACAGGGTGTCTGTAAACAAATGCAAGGGAATTTGGGAGATGATTCGTCGATGAAAATAAGCAGGGGTAGTTTATATAGATTTTTTTCGAAATCGACCCCCCTCCCAAAATACAGCCCTTGGAAGGCGATGCAGGGTTGACAGTTTTTAATTTTTTTACGGCTTCTTAGAAACACCGAGTCATAAAACTATACATAATATGAACTACTGAGTAGATGTTACTCACACAAATTTTCTAAGATCATATAACTTTATTATTAGGGGTTGAAAATAACTTCCCCCTATGATTTTTGTTCAAAAATTGTTTTCTAGGGATAGATTTTCCAAAAATAAAATTCTCTCGTGGTTTAACATTCAATTCTGGAGGAAAAATTCTCCTGCAAAATTTCGATGCAATCGATACTTCTCTCGGAAAAAATAAAAACTCACTGTGCATTCTATCAAAACCAATTTTGAGCATAAGTTGTATCTTGAAATATTCATTCTATGGAACATACGATGAGAAGTAATGAACAGTGATCATAACTACTTGTGAGTTTTTATTTTTTTCGAGAAAAGTATCGACTGTATAGAATTTTGCAAGAGATTTTTTTCCAGAATTGAATGTGAAATCATAGGAGAATATCATTTTTCGAGAATCTATCTCACGAAAACGATTTTTGAATGAAAATCGTAAGGGGTTGTTATTTTCAACCCCTAATAATAAAGTGCAAAGTGAAGGGTTGCAAAGTATTTTGGTGCAATAGGCCCCTGGTCATCATTTTCCGAAGGCTGTATATCTTGGAAGGGAGATCGATTTCGAAAAAAATTTATATGAACTACCCCTGCTTATTTTCATCGAGGAGTCATCTCCCTAACTCCCTCGCATTTGTTAACAGACACCCTGTATACACCTATTCCCTAGCATTTCCCGTTTTTTAATTATTACTTCTCTTTCATTTCTCTTAGAATTCTCACCAATTCCGATTTCAGGAACGTAAAAAAGAACTAGTAGACCATCGAGAGGACTCTACGTTCAGCTTCGACCCCTCAAGCCTTAACGTGAAGAAACTGCAGAAGCACAAGATAAAAAAAATCGACGCTCGCAAAGGCGTCTTGCTGTCCTCGTACACGAGAAAGAGGACGCGACGAAGAAAAAGAAACAGGAGTACGACGAACCCGGGAAAGCAACAGCAGAGCTCTGGGGGAAAGCCCGAGGCGAACGAGAACAGTGCCGCCAACAAGAAAAACGAGGAAATGTCGAATAAGGATTCACCGTCTAGGAGGAATTCGAGGTGAGAATGTATTAGCGTCTTGCATGCTTTTACTTTATTGGTATTGGATGGGGTACTTCGTTATTTTGTGGTTTTGAACACGATGAATGGAATTACAGTGGAACTTTTCTATAACGACATCGCTAAATCCGCAAAAAAATTCATTATACAGAAATTTCGTTATATAGAAGTTTTTTTTATAGTGTCAAGTATCGAAACAAGCAATTGCAATTCATATACATAATCAAAAAGTTCTGTAAGTGCATTTCTCATAGCTTATCGGCATTTTATGTAGAAACATATATAATACATAGCTATTCATGATTTTTGGTCAAATCTATATATTAATAAAACAGGATCTATGGTTACCGTCAAAATGCAATATCTTTCAAACGGCTGCACCAAATTGGATAAATCTTTTTTTGTTGTGCTCATTATTGTTAGGGCAAGGTTCATACGACAAAATATTACCAAAAAAAATTTCAGAAAAAAATGAAAGGCTTTCCTTTTTCTTACGACCAATCAAGCAGTCATAGAATGCATATTTATAGGTTATAATGATTTTGACATTTGGACAAAAAGTGAAGTTACATCGAGTGAATCGAAATTTAAAATTTCAATCAGAAATAACGGAACTAACATATTATACAACAATTTTCACTTATGCCATATTTTACAAATTTCAAACCTATGATGTATGAATGTATTTTGGATTGCCTGATGCCCGTATATTTATGATCAAAAATCATATCTACAGATAGCTCTGTAGTCGTTATCTAAGTTATTCATCTATTCTGCAACTAAACGGCTGGATCGAATTGATTGAATTTTTGTGTATGCAGAACAACGTCTGTTGGGTCCGCTAGTAATTCATAATTTTTGTCTGAGTGGTACAATCAAAAAACATTTTATTCTCATGAAAAAACTTTGCATTTTCTCAAAGATTCGAAAATATTTTCCGGAACCTCTACAATGGGCCGGAAAGCGAGACGATACGTTTTAAAGGTTTGAAGTACCTCTTCACGATTCAGTTTTTCGGCCGGTTGCCCCTCCAAATCAACGCTGTCGGTATCATCACTGCTATCGTAGTGATCTCGAACACCGAATTTGACACTGTTTAACATGCCTTTTTCAGTTGAAAGTTCATTTGTTACAATTTAACATCGACATAACCGAAATCATTTGAAGTTACCGTCATTATCAACATTTCCAGATGAATCCAAAATTTCGGAAGGATCTATCTGCCCGCCGTAATGGTTTAGTTTATGGTCGGGATTTATTACCTACGTCGGGCATAATTATGAAAAAAGCCCACCCTTATACCTTTTTACTAATAACCAATAACCATTCAAGAGTGATGTTCTTGTTCTTGGAATATTTCGTCAAAGAGAGAATTTACTTCGTTTTAAAGGATTCAAGGTGCAATGTCTTGAATGAAATTCGTTTTACAGAAAAATTCGTTATAAATACGTTTGCTATATGGAAGTTCTACTGTACTTTGTTTACTATCGCTAGGCCCTTTCTTTTTGACGCTGCATCACTTCCAAACTGATGCAAAATCAGTTGATGCATGTTATATTTGACAATGTTGTGATTTTGAACTAATGCGCATTACTTCTAACTGACGTTGCCCCATGACAAAATCAGTATTACCGTAATCACTTCAGTTCATTACTCGGTTCATTACAACAACATAACCTAACATTTTGGTGAAAGGTAACAGCGTTATTGCTCTACCAACGAACGATCGCTCAAAAGTACCTACCTACTCAGGGCTTCTCTTGAATTTTTTTAATATGATTCGATTTTTCATTTTTATATTATAAATAATTTTTTTGAGAATTTTTTGAAAAACTCACTCTTTAATGCCTCAAACAAGCTGTAATTTTTCGATTCAGAATATTGATAGAGTTTGTGGAATTTCTGTTCGTTAAAAACAGAAAAACACATATGGCGAATTTTCTCAGAAAATGCAAAAATCGTTTCCTTCACTGAAGAAATTGAATTAAACATTGGGTTAAAGAAGTTTTGACTCTCACTTTGATCAATTTTGTCAAGAGTGTCAAAATATCCCAGCGATTTTCGAAATACATATAACATTGACTATCCCAGCATGTAGATATGCATCTCACAAAGTACCGTCCATAATTTCACACCTATTTCAACTTGTTCTCTGAAGAAATCGACTGGTTCACTTCGACTGAAATTCAACGTCAGTTTCTGCTGACCACAAAGCAATAAATACCCACAAACAAAACAACGATATGCTTTTATACACTTTCTCCACACAGAACTTGAGAAAAGTGCATTATCACATCGTTCACCTTGAAGTGCCATACATTATGTATAAGTTTTTTCCTCAAATATAGGCAAACATATCTCGAAAAGCTCCACGTACGTGACTGACGTGCTGAAGCGGATTGTCTGGAATAGAACGTATTATTATCAAAGTGTGCCAATTCTGAATTAATTCTCCGCAATATTGAGAATGTATCGGAGGCAAGCCGCCTGGTTGTGAGGTTTTCTCGGAGAAAACGTGTTGGTCTGTAATTGAAAAGACGACTGGCGTCTAGTTTCGTTCATATCTGGGACATATGTGGTTCTTTCGAGATAATTGATTTTCCTATTCGGACTCTTGGGAGAGGAAAATGGCGCATTCAGCATGTTGGGACTTTTGGAACCTTAGGTACCACGCTGACTGCTAACGGATATGATATTAAAGGGTTTTCCAATAAGAGGTGTTGTTTGAATTTCAAAGGAAAATGCCATTTTACAATATGAATGATCGGATGTTTATTTCATCATGAAGAATAATAATGGAAAATAACATCTGCCAAATGACCACCACGACCACGCTTACAGGACCATATCCTTTTTATGAAATTTTCCACAACCAAATCGCAAAGTGGCTGCCCTATGTCCTCGATAGCCTCACGAATTCAATCTTTGAGGTCTTGAATCCACGCTGGGCTATTGGCGTAGACCTTCTCCTACACTCCTCTCTTCAAGAGATAACACAGTCCAGAATATTTTCCCCGCAAAAGATTCCACCAATTTCTTCATTGCGGTCTGACAAGGTATATGATTATTATAAAACTGATTACTTCAAGGGTTCATTGAAGATCCTTAAAAGCTATTAAGCTTGTGAATAGTGATTCTTAGAATCACTGTTTATCGAAGGTCACTAAAAATGGACAGTACATTCACATCGAATCAAATCAACACTCTAAATACCAAGTTAGGAGCAGCCAAAAGTATATACAGGGTGTCCGTGGAATAACTGTACATACTCTTACCAGAGATAGAGTTGCACTAGCTGACTACAGATTGACTATAAAAAATTAATTTCTGGATTTCCCTAGAGAACTACAGGGTGTTTTTCCAACTTCATGGAAATACTTAGACCATCATGAAATCCAAACTTATTGACGGATTATTGAAACTTGAAAGGTTATTAGCACATACCTAGGTCGAGTCAGAAAGATATCAATTATTTCATTATTCCAGGGCCGGTTTCATTAATCCTCATTTAAAGTGTTCAGGGTAAAACAACACTTTGTATTTCGAATAACGAATAAAAGAAAGAAGCTAAATTATGCTTCAATTTGTGGTATTCCTCAAAGTTGTCACATCAACAATTATTTTTCATGAATTTTTGAATTTGGAAAAAGTTCGAAAAATTGAATTTATTTACCTGAACAGGACTTAGTCACCTTGTGGAGGTAGAAAATAAATAATAAATTTTCTCTTAAAAGTCACTGAAGTTGAGGAAGACTATAATAATTTGTTGATATACTGGGTGGCCACCCTAGACGCGGATCTCATTGCGATGAAGTGAATGAAGGTATATTGCGAAAAATAACTATTGGCTACATGTATAGGGTGTACATAAGCATATTTCAAAATTATTCGTATGTATAACCGTGTGTTCGACAACAAAGATATAGACTAAAGGAACACTTCTTTCAATGAACAACCGGTATACATACAAATAATTTTGAAATATGCATATGTATACCCTATACATGTCGCCAAACGTTTTTTTCGCAATATACCTTCATTCACTTCATCGCAATGAGATCCGCGTTTTGGGGGCCACCCAGTATACCAACAAATTATTATAGTCTTCCTCACCTTCAGTGACTTTTTAAATAAAATTTATCATTTATTTTCGACCTCCACAAGGTGACTAAGTCCTGTTCGGGTAAATAAACTAAATTTTTAGAACTTTTTCCAAATTCAAGCGATACCACAAATTGAAGCATAATTTAGCTTCTTTCTAAAAAGCGAATTAATTATTCGTAATTCGAAATACAAAGTGTTTTTTTTTACCCTGAACACTTTAAATGAAGATTAATGAGTCCGGCCCTGGCATAATGAAATAATTGATATCTTTCTGACTCGACCTAGGCATATGCCAATAACCTCCCAAGTTTCAATAATATCCGTCGATAAGTTTGGATTTTATGATGGTCTAAGTATTTCCATGAAGTTGGAAAAACACTCTGTAGTTTTCTAGGGAAATCCAGAAATAAATTTTTTATGGTCAATCAGTAGTCAGCTAGTGTGACTCTATTTCTGGTAAGAGTATGTACAGTTATTTCCCGGACACCCTGTATAATAGAGCATCGAAAATGACCGAATATACTGATCTCTTCAAGAAAATAAAATTGGAGAAATTAAAAATATCCCTGAAATTCTTGAGCAAAGTAGCTATTCCAAGAAATAGTTAAAAAAGGTCAAAACAATGAGCAACGTATTCAACGAATTCAAGAAATTTCACAAAATCTTCACTGTCGGGAACATTTCATTTTCTATTGTCAAAAACTCCCGTGCGAGGAAAATTCTTCACAGTTTCAGAATGTGGAAACACAAGCCATTTCCGAAATAGCGGCCCAATCTGGAGCAGGGAATCATTCGACAAGGAAGAACGAGGAATAATGAACATTCTTCATCGCCCTGAATGGAATATTTCCCCTAAAAAATTCATGGTCTCTATGCGGTCAGGCCTCCGTATCGGTGAAGTTTCAGCAGTGTGATAAATGTCAGAGCATGCGGAATATTCTCCTTTTATTTGTCATCCAGTCAAACTGAGGGCTGTGATAAGATGGATTTGAAAAATAAGGATTAGGTAGAGAACGGATTTCTGGAGAATTCATGGAAAAACTGACATGGAATGTCGAAATATTCAAATATTCAGATTTTGCTTGATTTGACGTCCCAAATTTGCATCTGAAAAACAAATGGCGGAAACAGAGAACCACGAGAGAGTAACAAGTAATATGAGTATCCTCTCTGTTCCTCAAATTACTGTCGCATTTATACATTCATCAAACCTGATAATGAAAATCAACTTACCAAATTTGCATGAATATATGAACTACCTTGTGAGTGTGATAGAATCATAGAAAATCTTTTTTCTTCTGTCAAAACCAATTCTGAGAATGAACAATATCTTAGAATATTCATTCTACAGAACATACGATGAAATGGAATGAACATTGATCATAACTGCTTTTAAGTTTTATTTTTTTCCGAGAAAAGTATCGACTGTATCGAAATTTGCAGAACTTTTTCTGCCCAGAATTGAATGGGAAACCGTAAGAGAATTTTATTTTTCGAAAATCTATCCCAAGAAATAGTTAGGAACAATATTTTTCTACAAGCGCTTATATACGAGATCGATTTCAACACACAGATCAAATGTGAATTGATCATTCTAAATACACCTGAATGACAAAAGTCTCTGACAAGTCGTTATTCTTTAGAAAAAGCGTGCGAGAAAAACCCTTGCTAATCCATTACCACACGCATTTGCGTTATTCTTTAGAAAAAGCGTGCGAGAAAAACCCTTGCTAATCCATTACCACACGCATTCGCGTGCGGTAATGGAATAGCAGGGGTTTTTCCCGCACTGTTTGGCAATGTGACTCTTTACGAATTGAAATACGTGCGGGAAAGAGAATGAAAGTGCACGCTTGTAGAAAAACAATTTCTGAAGGAAAATCATAAGAGGTTGTTATTTTCAACCTCTAATAATAAAGTTCAGGAATCAAAAATATTGTGCGAGTAACTTCTACCTAGTGCTTTATATTATGTATAGTTATATGACTGCAGTGTTTCTAAGAAGCCGTAAAAAATTAAAAACTGTCAACTCGTCATCGGCTTCGAAAGGCTGTATCTTGGAAGGGAGGTCGATTTTGAAAAAACTTTATATGAACTACTCCTGCTTATTTTCACCGAGGAAGCATCTCCCTAAGTCCCTCGCATTTGTTTACAGATACCCTGTATATTGGAGAAACTAAACGTCATTCAAAATGTTCGAATCAAAGAACATGAAAAGCTAGCTAAACAGGTAGATACTGATAAGTCAAAGCTTCCCCAACATTCTTTAAATGAAGACTTTATAGTTTATGGAGTAAGGCTTCCATAATATCAGGAGAAGAAGAACTAAAACGTGGAAAATCAAAGAAAACAGCTTTCATGTCAATTACCGAAAAACCAATCAGTCCACAGTCTGTTGATTTCAGAACGATCTGAGTTCAAAAAATTATATAATGTTCGAAAAGATCAAAATTATCGAGGATTATTCTCTAGAACTGTCAAAAATGACCAACATCTTCGAAGAGTGACGAAAGTTGCAAGTTTTGTGAGGTTTTTTGACGATGGCTGCAGAATGCTATTTTGTTAAATACTTTGATTCACATTTTAAGGACCCTCAGTTTCTCCAAAATAGAAAAGCAAAGGTGATGGAAATCGCCCAAATAATATTTGAAATGATAGGGATGTTGATTCATGTTACGAATTCATATAAATTGAGGTTTTCCTCATAGAAGGAAGTCTTTGCAATCCTAAAAAACGATTTTAGAGATCTTATTATTCTCGTTAAATTAAATAAAGCTGATTTAAATTATGTTATTTATTATCAACTATCATGTGACTGCGAACGCCAATCAGAGGTAGTTGACGTCACTATCCGATATTTTCATTGCAAATTCGAATGTTCTGTGCTCAGATCAACAAAATACATTAATAAAGCCGAGTTTCACAAAACTCCAATCCCCTTGATTATTGAAATGCCATTATTTCTGTGCAATTTTCAGTTCAGTTTTGAAATAAATCATCGACTTATTTCAAAATCAACGATTTTGATTCGTACTTATGAAGTTGAAAGCTGAAAGAGAACAGAATAGTTCAATTATTAGTTACAAGAACGATAATCTACAATTTCCTTTATGATGGAGACAGAATTCATCAAGGTAAAAGTAGTAACTTACTATTATTGATTCCCTGATGGTCGCAAGTTTCTTTGCTGAAAACAAGGATTTTTGTGCAGCGAAGCTTAGAAACGTGAAATTGTCTTTGTAAGTATCAAATTCTTTAACTCATATTCATTATTACAAATAGAAGAAACACCTTTTACAGAATTTTTAGACAGACGTATTCATTTTGAGGGCTTAAATTGAACTTTTTCACAAGGAATCAGGCAAAATCAGTTCGCTTTGACAGAAGTCAAAGTTTGTTTATTGGATATTGACAAATTTGAGCATTTTTGCGGGAATTTCGAATTGTCTTTTCATTTACGTATTTTTTATCGGCAATTATTATTTTCAAGAAAAAAATAATTTTTTCGTGTTTGTATAGGGTTTATCTTTAAATAAAATAAATTTCAAAAAGTAGTCAACATCCCTATTGTGTTTTCACATCGAAAAGAAGGAGTGAATTTTGAATTATCATTAAATTGTGAACTGAATAAATGAATAACCTGAAATGAATACTTGAAATACGGGACTGCAACATAGATTTAGGAATCAACATTCAGCTAGTCGAACAAACAAGGCACAAAGGCGATAGTAATAGCTCGATCTGTTGGCCATTTCAGACTCCGATCCTATCCTTTGACGACGTCAAACGTTGTTGCATCCAATCCAGCGATTGTTTAGACGGGAAATCGAGTTGTTCGATTACATGCTTTAGAATTTCCCGGCCGCTTTCCACAAATACGCGACACTGGTTGTAATCTAGCGCTCATTGTTTGCCCGCTTTTCGGTTCTTGGGCAGGTGAAAATTACAGAAATACTTCAGGGAATTTGTGGCGGAGAAGATAAGATTGAATTAATGCTTCATTAGCGAAGATTTGTTCGTGGTTGTTGAAAGGAGTGACGTTTCATTATTTACAGACTGCATCCAAGTGATTATAATCGATTCGTAGTTTGAACGAGATTAGTCTGTAACTAACTAGTGAGCGCCCAGACATACCTTCTATGCAGGTCAATTTAATTAGCGAAAAAAAAATTTGGGTTGATCATATGAAGGGTAGGTCAGATGAACGAATAGTCAGTCGAACCGGTAGATCAATTGAACTAGTAGACCAATTAACCGGTAGATGAGATGAACAACTATTGGTTTCGTGCACGTTTGACAACTGACAGCACATCGGAGGTATAACAAGCCCACTTTTCCTATGCAAATATAGTAAAACCACGAGAGATTTTGATGTTTTTCAAGTGTTGTTCAAGTGGGAATTCAACTTGTTAACTGTGGAAGGAAGATATTTATCCATCTTACTTGACTCATTTCAAAGATAAAATGTATCCTGATATGATCAGTTATTCAGTGAAAACAAAGAGTGCTGCTGCAGTGAATCAAATGATATTTATAATATTTATTCTTCAATATATGGAAATAAGGAAAATTATCATATTTGTTTATTGAAATGAAAGCCCATGAATTCCATGATGATTTTATTGATAAAATGGAAGACTATGAAAATTAACATCTAAATTTCAATTATTCACAACGTAGAAAACGATTTCTAAAATACAAATTAAAAAAATTAATTTATATTTTGTCGAAAGTAAAGCATTCATCGTTCAATACAAACCAACAAATTTTAGTTTTTTGTATAAACAAAAATTAATTTTACAATACAGAGTTAGAAGTAGGTATGTGTATGCTATTTTCTACAAAATAGTGAATAGCGGAGATAGCAGTTACCTTTTACTTGTCTCATATAAAAAACTAAAGATATATTGCAATTTGAAAGAACATCCAGATAAGTTTTAGTTCAGTGATATGATTTCTGGGCATACATTCATAAAACTTACTTATGTTATCTCAAATGACGAGTAATCTTCATCTCTTTCTTTAACGAGTGAATTGGAAATACATCCAATAATGTTCTATATTTCCTCCTTTAAGTCCAAATATGAATCCTGAAACTGGCTTATCTCTTTGTCTTCTTGAGTTTGACTGCACTTTACGTCTCAAATGCTTCCTCTGGTGCTAACTGGTGATCAACTAATGAAATACTATTTTTTCATAACCACCATCCTCTGTAAACTATCAACTATCAACTAACCACCATCCTATAAAATGTTGACCTGTGAAAGATTTTCATTGTTTACTTCACCTGAATAAAAATATCTGCAACATACCTCACCATTCTTTGTTAATCCTTCTTTCCAGCCTTCTCGTATAATGATCATTATTTTCTTTTCTATATATTGAAGAATAAATATTATAAATATCAATCCATTCGCTGTACCAGCATTCTTCGTTTCTACTAAATAGTGGATAATAATATCAGGATTAATTTGGTCAACGGGATAAGACACATTAGATAGATAAGTCTTCTGCAGTAGATAAGGGTGAATGCCCAAAACTGATATTTTTCTACATGTCGTCCTCGATAAATATGTCCTGAACTTAATAAACAATTTGATAGGTCCATTTTCACGATTTTTCAGTCCAAAGAAGAAATAAATCAACTGAAATACTCGAGAAATACCAAAATTTCTCGTTGTTTTCCTATATTTACATAGGAAAAGTGGGGTTCTTATACCTCCGATGTGCTGTCAGTTGTCAAACGTGCACGAAACCAATAGATCAGTGGAACCGATATATCAAATTAGTGTTAGATGATCGTTTTTGTTAATTTTAGGTGGTGATAGGGATATTCCATTCATGTATCAGAATATCTTGATATGTTGATATCGCTATTCACAAATTCGACTTCTATTCTGAAAATGAACCTACTGCGAGAATTTCGTCATTTCAAAAGGACTGATGAAGTTGCCAATTTGTAAATATCAATTTAGAGATTGTTGTGGTAATTTATCAACAGCTTGAGGATTATCTTTGCCTGATTAGTTGCCTGATTTTGCTATCCATGATGATTATGATGAACATATTCTGAAGCGCATTTCAAAGTGGCAGTATTTTGTCTTAATTTTTTGCAGAAGCTGTATTTTATAGACACGTAAGCTGAAACCGTTAGGTAACAGTTTTTCTGTCGTTTTGATATAGATAGTTTTAAATAGGTAAAATTTAAATTAGTGGAATAAGGATAACAACTGCTTGAATTCCTCATTAACTAGGCCTTAAAATGGACGAGTTGCTCTATGAACTTCGAGAACACTATTATGTTTTCTTGTAATGTCTAGGTTTTCTCCTAGTATCATACTTTCTTTACCTTTCCAAGATTCACTATCCATTTTTGACGTATTCAATTGGATGGGATGATGTGCATTATTCGAGTCACCTGCATGAAAAAAAACTGATATAGATTCATGCGTTCATGCCGGTCTGCATAATGCACCCAATTTTCTATGGGTTTGAACATAAAATTATTCACTTAATTTAGTTACGTTAATCGGATCATTGCTAGTGCACCGATGAGAGACCAATTAGCTTTGAAATTGCCACTCGATGAACAATAATCCTCTATGCAGGTTGATACGTGTTTACAGCGATGCCAGATCTATAACATCTCGAGTACATGGTTACATATGTATATACTCAATGTATATCTAACCTTTATTGGCTCAATGAGTGTGAAGAGTGAAACAACTTATGTTTGGATTAGATTTGTTTAGAATATTACCGATTCAATTATATTTTCAAAGTAAAAGCAGAAGAAAAGAAGGAAAATGTTGATTTTCTGGTTTGAAAGAATGATTAAAGAAACCTTTCTGTAATGTTTTCATTATTCTATTGATTGGTTTATTGACTGAACAATTATGACGTAGGATCATTCGAAGCTTATTTGCCACGAAATGAAAATTCGCGCATTTAAGAGTAGGTAATGCAGGTTTAATATAAACAAAGAAAGCAGATAATAATATTAATTGATCAAAATCAACCAATATTAAACTCATACTTCGGAACTAATCCCGTATGAAAAACGGATACCCATCTCGCTACTTCGTTCAAGGTTCATGCATCGGAGGTAGGTGTTCTTAAGGATCCCAGAGGATGGCGTTTTGTTTCTGTTTATACTCAGAAATTACATTTCGTCAAATGAGGGAACCTAAAATGCCTTTCAGGCAGAGCTCCTCCATACTGAAGAGCCCCAAATAGGGCGAAATAGCTATCTATGGATGCTCTGTTTGATATTACCACCATGCATGTTCTTTGTGCGTTGATTTTAATCGATTAATATTATTCTCTGCTTTCTTGGTTTATATTATTTGCCACGTTCACTATTCGATCTCTTTAATTAATTTCATTGGCCATGATAATTTGTCATATTCCACTGTGTATATTAAAATTCTAGGTTATATTGTTTATTTTCTTGTCAAATTGATACGCAATGTTGTCAATATTGCATAGAGTTCTCTGATAACTCGCAAGCTCGTCGGACGAGGCCAGGTACATTCGGCAACGTTAACTTTATTTTAAGTTATGACAGCAGATACTGCCAACTTCAGATAAATAAACAAACGCCTACTATGCGCTCAAACTTCCGTGAACGGAATATAGTTAAGATGGTGACGAATTGAAAAAATTGTAAGCTTCCGACCAATCAAAAACGTATTAGCTTTTTTCCCGAAATGGCCGTTCATTCCGACATTTCCAATTATTTTTATGAAGAAATAAAAAAAAATTATGCCAAATTATGAATGTCGAATATATTTTTTTCAGGAAATCACTGGAAATACCGTTCCAAAAAGGCAAGCCGGAAATTTGCGCCTCGATTATGCTACACCAATATGAACTGAATAAAAGGCCTATATAGCGTTTAACCGAGCCATAAATATCTTATAAGCGAATAAATTATATTCACTGCGCCCCAAATTCGCACGTCAACGTTTATGAAATTCTAAAAGATCAAATTGGAAAACTCATGAATGAATAAATTGGATGAAATTTTCCATCTGACATTATACGAAGCGTATAACCAAGGCGGAAATAACTTTGTCTTTCGAAAAGTGGAATAATTGAAGAATAATAGTGTAGTCATAATAAAAATTAATCATTTTTTCTTATATACTGAGTGTAAGTGAATAAGTGGGATAAATTTCAGTATGTGGATCCGAATGAAAAAATAATAACTTAATGCTTAATAGCTTTTGTCCGCTATTGATTCGTTTTCCTAGATACAGGATTTTGAACTTTCACTTGAAAACTCACTAAAAAATGGTACGCCACTGGAATATCTAAAACTAAAAATCTGTTTTGAATTCCTTTTTCAATTCGTGACACAATATCTTCTCTGCTTGTTTCATGCAAGTGAGTAAAACAATTTAACGCGTATTAGCCTTTACTTCAACCCATTGAGTTGTAGTGTGTTAATTCATAAATATGTTATTTCTAGTTCGATTTTATCGAATTTTTTTTTCAATTGTAGGTTCGTTCATTCTTAATCAATAACCAGTTTGAAATTTCGAGAAAACTCGACGTACGTCGATTAATACAGGCTGAAATAAAAATCTTTTTTTTTTTCCCTGGAAATTCAGTTCTTCATTCATACTCGTAACAATAGATCAATTTTTGTTGAAGATTCAGGATTTTCAGATTAAAATGGAACTCCGCAATTTCGCTATGGCTATGAAAGTACTTTCACATATTTAACCTCAATTAAAACGATATGAAAACTTACTGAAAATTGAGTGAAAACATAAAACAAGAGGAGTTTTAGCACGACATGTTGTTCGGTATGCACCGTTTATTAGAGACGATTTCGTGCTAATTATTTATAATGCCCGACTTCTTCAACAGCATGTGGCTAGGATTGCCAGAGGGTATTTAGCAGAGGTTGATATCCAAAAATTCAACTGGCTTATTCTAAGCTCAGCGTTGAACCAATTGGGCATGTTTCCTCTTGGGAGGAAAATTCGACCTCCCCTACCAACTCCTGAAAATTTGCAGCAGCTCAGTGATGCTCTAATTCATTCAAAACCTTAATGAGGACATACCGAGACGAATTGCACATGTTATCTGCGTTTGGGCGGAAAACACGTTATGTTTTTGACTTAGTTTTCAGTTAGTTTTCATTAAGTCAGAATTTAAGGTTGAATTTGTTGAAGTACTGTTGTAGCTTTAGCGAAATTCAATATTCTACTGAAAACCCTGTATCTTCAACGAAAATTGAGCTATTGTTATGAGTGAAGAATTAAATTGTGAAGAGAAGATGTGTCCTGATGATGAAATAAGAAATCACAAGGTGGAACAACTGGAACACACCAGGGGCGGTTCTAAAGTAAGGGTAGAAAACAGATTTCGTTTCACCCTGTATAAAATGATGTACGCTGAGTCTTCTTGAAACTCAAAACTGTTGATTGATTAGGAATAAACATACCTACAGTTGAAAAAAAATTCATTTGAATCGGACATGAAATCACATATTTATGAATTAACAAACTTCATCGATTTTTTGAGTGGATCGATCATTTTGCCAAGTAGTGTATTATAATTCAATCACATTTTACATATGTACATATTCAGGAATCCAGTTTTTTCTTAATGAAATCGATTGTATCAGTATGAGTACCTCAGTTAAAGGAATACAACTCGAGACGTATGTGAAGCTTTAGCGAACTGACTACGTAAAGCGAGCGTGGTCCATGGCTCCACCAAGGCACTATTCAATCTGAAAAACTTTTTGTACCAAAGTTTCAATACGACATATGGGTTTTGTTTGGGTCGTGTTAAGAAATCAGAGCTTCGACGTTGGGTTGAAAGTAAATTTCACCAGATCTGCTCATTCTTAGAATTCATCCCCTGGCGGGCAATTATGAGGTTTTTCCACATGGGGATTTCCATTGGTACAAGTTTCTAGCACCAACTTGAGTAATTATCAAAGTTGACCAATGAGATCAGGCGGAGAATACGCAGCTGATGTGTAACCGTATATTTCGAATTGGTGTGTAAATAGACTATAAATAGTAATACAGGGTGAATATTGAATCTCAGTGATCAGTAGATATCGACCAGTCATGGTCGATATGATGCCTCTCCGTGAATCCTGCCATCATTTGATATGTCACTCGCCGAAGGACGCACCAGTGGTGCCAAACTTACCATGAAAAACAGCGGAATTTCCTTGGAATTTGTGGATATGTGATACCTCTAAAATTTTGATGTTTCTGCATTAATTATTAAATATACTTGAAATGAAACTAATCGAATAGTTATTCGAATGTTCGAAAGTGATTTATGGACTAAAGGCCGTATCACATTATGTAGTTTATGATATCGTTTTCTGTACAGTCGTCAATGTCGACAAAAACTGTATAAAACTCTGATTGGTAGTAGAGCTGTCAAGTCAATGTTAAATGATATCACAGTTCTTGTTAATATTGATATTAGTATTTACGACTTTTCTCATTTAATTGATTTCGTTTCCATTTTAGAACTATGTCTTGGACGAAAGTCGCTGCCCTAAGCGTGAAGTTTTTTCAAAATAAACATATAACCTGTTTCGTCCTGGTATAGCTTCCTGAAAATGAGTATTAAATTTCTCGATATCTTCTTTCACCAAATAATATAAATAATCAAATTGTGTCTGGGACACCCTTAAAAAGTTTCTATATGCTAATGGATCTTCTTGCAAAAGCTCATTGTTCAACAAAGTTAACACATTCGAAGTCAAACGACTTGTTCTCCTTCGAATCCACGGCTTAATCCATTTTCATTTTGGCTTTTTCCGATAATTACGTTTGCATATAGTTTGGAATATCATTGTATATCCAACTATAGCCGCAACACCTGCAGAAATTTGGTTTGAGCCCATTATAATAGGAAACCGAATAAAATAATTTCAACCTCTGATTTCAACTAACCAATGAATAAGTTAAGGTTAGGCCAAACATAAACAAGACACGATATTCGATCTTTTGCGCAGAAACTGTACAGAAATATGATACGGAATGATATTTCTGTATAGTTTCGATATCGAAAACCACATGCTTGTGTGACACTATACAGTTTTTGTAAGGCTCTGAGAAGGGGAGTATACCAGACAGCCATGCTGGGTCCAACCACAGACTCGAAAATTACAGAACAATTCGAATGAAATGAAATCTGTTATCGAATAAATGCTTATGCTCACCTTTCTAGTCTCCAACTTTATTGTTTTGAATAAAAATTCAATACTTTCTATTAACTATTCTTCAAAAAAAAGCACGCAACTAACAATAGAGCACAATAACTGAGAATTGACATTACCATCTGTAATTTTCGAGTTTATGGTTGGTCCCAGTCAGCCTGTCTGGCATACCTATCTTTCTAGTGCTCTAGTTTTTGTCAACATTAAAAACTACAGAAAACGATATGATAAACTACATAATGTCATACGGCCTTAAATTTGAGCAGTGAATTTGTGTTTTGATAGTGAAAAAAGTGACGGGACGATGGAACATTTTTGGAAGTTTGGGGGTCCATATTTTCTAAACTAAGACAGACCGCCACCTGTTGGTTTCACTAATGTTGTTTAGGAAGAATACAATGACACCAAAATCTTGTCGATATCTGCTGGTCATCGAAATTCAAATATTTACCTAATATGCACAGTGCTTCACAAAGTAAAACTTTCAATAATACCCTTTTGGACAACATTCAAATCACATTGAATTATAAAAAACCTACATATATATGTCTTTTTTTCAGGTCCGTAACCCCAAGCCCGAGCCCCAGTCCCCGCCACAGCCGCACGCCCAGGCCTCAAGTTCTACCTTTACCTTTGCCGCCCCCGAAACACGTACAACTGACGGATCCCAGATGCTGTCCGGAGACTTTGCATCCCGGAAACACTTTGGGTAAGTGGAAGGAATGCCGGCTTAGAACGATTCGCTCCCTACATTACCGATCCGGGAAGAGTTAAATGTTATGAGCCTTCGGTTTAGGGGAGGCTGTATTTTGACGTGGAGTGGTTGTGTCGGTGACAGGACCGGCACAGGTAATCGTGCTGGAAAAATGGGGGTTCTGTGTTTTACTGAAAGTTGAAAAGAAGTTTGGGTTTAGGAGATGGAGTGAAAAATAGTCAGGAGTTCAACTATTGTTTTAAAACTTTCTCCACCTCGGGAACATTTGAAAACCGTTCACTTTTAAGAACAGATATTAAGGGGTTTCGAATGTTTTTACAGCAAATGTCTCAACTCTCAGACAAAGTAGAAAGTTAGAACACAAAACATAAAAAGCAATTAAACCTCCATCAGAATCTGTCGTTGATCACCAACCCTGAAAAATCCACCCAATTATTTTTGTTGCGCATTCACCATTTTGCGATTCTCCCAGATATTCATTACAGACAATTAAAACGTCAACCCAAAAGACACTTTGAAACATAATTGAAAAATCCATTAATTAGAAAAATTCCATTGAATGAGGTGTCCAAATAGAACGAAGTATACAGGGTGTTTCTGATTTGATGCGAATGATTTAAGGGGATGATTCCTCAGAATATTTTATGCAAGAAAGTTACCATAAATGTAGTTCCGGAAATGCATTGTTTCCAAGATATAGGGTTTTGAAGTTTTATTTAAAATCTGACTGAAAAAATAATACGCCACTGAAATTTTTTGAACTCACAATTATTTTTGAATTATTCGTTCAATTTTTGACGAAAAATGTCTCAAGCCTTTTTTTCGTGTGGTGCTCCGTTTGTATGTAAAAAAATAAAATATCTTGACGTAGTATCTCTACTGCATTATGTGTTGAAGTAGCGACAAATACGAGTTAAGATGTTTAATTTTCTTGAATAAAAACGGCACCCTACACGAAAAGAAAGCAGAAGAGATTTTTTCCATAAAGTGAACTAAGAATTCGGAAATAAATCTTAGTTTAAAATATCTTAGTGGCGTACCACTCTTTCAGTCAGTTTTAAAGTGAAACTTCAACACCCTGTATCTTGGAAACAATCCATTTTCTGAACTACATTTATATAAAAACTTTTTTTCATGAGGAATCATCCCTTAAATCTTTCGCATCAGTTCAGAAACACCCTGTACAATATGCCACAATTTATAATTATTATTCCAAGGTTTGAATTAGCGTGAAAAATCAAAGTGTTTTACCATATTTTTCTCTCACTGGGTAACCGTTTGAAGGTAGAAAAATTTAAAATATTCTGGGGTAGTAATGAAATTTTAACGACGAATTCTAATACAGTTTCTGCTGCCCTTTGAAATACTTTCTGTTTGATCTTTCTACCATGTCTGAGAGTCAAGATATTGGCTCTATAGAACATGATGGGACAGTAAATGGTCAATTCTTGTATTAACAAATATTCACTTATACAACCTAAAGTTAAATGTTAACACTTAACATTATTTTCAGTGATGGTAGTGCAGGACTGTGAAACTGACTGAATCAAATCATCTTAATTATAAAAATTATTCATATTGATACAATTAATTATTCAACGTTAGTAAATCCTTTAAGATTTTCAATAGGATTAAGATCTGCAAAGATGCTGGCCATGAAATAACTGTCACTTGGTTTTAATCATCCAAGCTTGAGTATTGAATTGCTAGTTTATTATATTTCCATTATTTTTGCCTTAAATATTCAAAATTTCGGAAAAAATTCCCAAACCGTTATCAGAAAATCACACTTTGACCTCAAAACTTCCGAAAAATCAACTTGCGTGACTTTTTGCAAATATTTCAAAAAGTAATAAAAGTTGCTTTTCTCTGAGAACTAAGAGATAACAATTTTGATATGAATTCGAGAAACATCTTATGAATTACTAGCGACCCGCCCCGGCTTCGCACGGTATGACATCACATTAGAAACCTCAAAAATAACAGTACATATGTACTTCTCCACTATTTAATGGATGTTATTATACATATAAACCTTCCTCTTGAGTCACTCTATCTATTAAAAAAAACGCATCAAAATCCGTTGCGTAGTTTCAAAGATTTAAGCATACAAAGGGACAGAGAAAGCGACTTTGTTTTATACTATGTAGTGATCAGCAGAAATTGAAACAATAATACAGTGATTATTCGTAAGGCAGTTGAGGACTTAGAAATTACATCCAGTAAAATAAACCTTGATTGAACAAATGTAATATCCCAGAAAATCGAGAACTGATCACACATAAAACATCTAAATAACCCACATATCAATTCCCCGAAACCATTTTGAAATAAAATGCGTATATCTACATCGGTGAAAGGAAGAAATATATCAATCCATTCCAAGCGAAACCACATCGTTGACTCTTAAATCTAAACCCATAAAAGAGCAAGGATTGAGACTGGGAAAGAAATTTATCTCAATAGATCCATATTTACCGATAGAACAGGGTGGTTTAGCAAAAATATCACGTACGGGGGAGAGTGGAGCAGAGGAGAATTTTATATAACGAGGGTTCCTGAAAGAATGCTGAATCGGCCCGAGCTTTTCGAGAGATTTTCTAGTATTAGACACCGAATCTATTGAATGAATAAGACGTTAAGGATTGATACCTCACGTATTGACGAATTGTGGTTCAAACGTGACGAGTATTATCTTTCTCTGTATACAAATTGAGTTTTAAGCAGGTAAAGCCTTGTTTATCAGTGAAAAGGATCATGCAAGTTCATTTAGTCACACTTTGTTGAACAAAACCGTGCGAAAATGATTTCATTGTTAAATTTCGTGATTAGGTATAAGGGTTTTCCAATAAGAGGTGTTATTTTAATATTCAAAGAAAAATGCCATTTTTCAATATAAATGATCGGATGTTTATTTCATTATAAAGAAGAATCTATGCCGTTAATAGTGGAAAATAACATCAGGCAAATGACCACCAGGACCACGCTTACAGGACCATATCCTTTCAATGAAATTTTCCATAACCAAATCGCAAAGTGGCTGCCCTATGTCCTCGATAACTTCACGAATTCCATTCTTGAGATCTTGAATTGACGCTGGGCTATTGACGTAGACTTCTCTTTCACGTGGCCCCAAAGGAAGATGTCGCAAGGAGTAAAATTACAAGATCTCGGTGGCCAATTGTGATCACCTCTTCGAGGGATAACACGGTCCGGAAACTTTTTCCGCAAGAGATCAATGGTTTCGTTGCTTGTGTGGCTTGTGTTGATAATCGGCCGGCTTGAGTTCTTGTATTAACTGAACTTTATAAGCCTTAAGACCCAAATCTTCATGTAGAATACGGTGTAATGACGTTTGTGGAATGCCTTATTCCAAAGAACGACGAGGAATGGACAAATTGGGTTTTCTTCAACACTTTCGGCTACAGCAGCAATATTCTCGGCAGTTCTTGATCGACGTGCACGAGTTTTATTCTTCACATCACTAACTTGTCCCAACAGCTCGAACTAACTCCTACCAATCTATTTATTGCGGTCCGACAAGGTGCTTGACGACGACCCAAAAATGTTCGAGTTTTACGAACCGTCTCTGACAAATTTTCACCTTTTTATAGAAAATTTTAATAATTTCATTGCGTTCTTGAAACGTTTATCGTTCCATTTTTATTAATGGCGCATTTTCTAGTTGTGAAATGTCAAAAAATGACAACGAAATAGCGGGCTATTCAAAATAACACTTCTTATTGGAAAACCCTTTATGTTAGTACTCGGAACTCTATCAGAGATTCTATTGACAATACAGCTGTTTTTGTCAATTTTCCACGTTTTAGTTCTTTTTTTTGATGTTGAGGAAGTTCATTCCATTTGAAACTATGGTTTTTTTCAAAGCATGTTGAACGAGCTTTGTCATGTCAGTTCGTTCCTGTTCAGCCAATTTTGGATGTTATTTAGTACGTACTTTCAAAGTTTTAATTTAATTTCTTCATGGAGTCCACTTTCCTGTTTTACTGAGCATGTTAGTGACAATAATGAATATAATACGAGGCATTCATACTGAGATCTGACACATCTCTTCAGGCATTATTTCTGATATCGAAAAACAATACGCCATCTCAAGGGTTCCATTCGAACAACCTCCTTCTGTAGCATGAACCTTTAACGAAGTAGAAAGATGTTTACCTTACCTTACCAGAGCTAATTGAATATCCAAGAATGCGTGGTATTGTACAAAGCGATTCCTCATGCTGATGAGCCCAATAGGGAAATTATATATCTGGATACTCTGTTTGATACCACTTCCTTGAATTTGAAAGAGGACGAGATTGGCTCCGAAGTACAAATTTTATAGTTATTTTCTGATTGAATGAATATTGAGCAATATCGCCTTAGTTACGATATGTCATAACACCATCATATTTCCCAAGGGAAATATGAAAAAAAGTCATATTGGCCCAAGGAAAATATGAAACGTCAAGTCATATTTACTAAAAATAGTATATTATGCAAATTTTCACCTAATACATCAGAAAAAAATTCATTTGGAGCTTCTATCAAGAATTTCTTGATCTGCTCGTGGAACAACACTGTTGATTTTTCTGGGAACGTATCCTTCATTTTTGTTCTTAACAATTGCATTCACTTCATCGAATTATTTCACATTCGTTTCTTCCTTCAAATGTTGCATGGACCTTAACATAGATAATTTTGGCCATAACGTGTTTGGTGAATATTTCTGCGACTGGAGATCGAATGAATTAATCATACAATGAAAATAACAAGAATCAGAGCAACATACCAAATCTTCAAAATATGCTAACTAAATATTTTCGCTGACACCGTCCACCACCTTTCCACTTCTGAAAGCTTGCCAACTCTTTACTATAGGCAGCTTTAGATTTGACCAGAATCAAAATTCACGGGCTTTCGCCGCTTGAGTTTCGACGTAGTTCGACATTATTTCAATAATTTATTTCTGACAAGACGTCAAAATAAAACCAGTCAACCATGATTCTCACAAACACGGCCCATAGCAACGTTAAAAATCCAATTAATTCAAATATTTACAATCTAACATCAATTTTTCCATTTAAGGAACGATATTGTTTCAATCAGAATAGTTATTTATGTACCACGTGCGTTAGGATCTAATAACGCTCGTGGTGCATACAAGATTTATTTTCACGAATATATCATTTAATTACAATAAAATTCGATTGCTCCTATGATTTTTTTCCATTTAACTTTCAGTAGTAACCATGGCATTTGTTAATATTTTGAAGTTCGTTATTGCTGTCATCATTTTATTAAGTGAATGTCGTTACTGTTTTCACAACGAGCGGGCGTTATGATCCATAATGCCCGCTAAAATGCCCACAGGCCTAATGAGTGTATTTATAGCAACCGTTTATAAGGTAAAATAAACATATAATGTACAAGTGAAAAATAAAAAACTTTTGATTACAACACGAGAATTATGAATACATTCCCAAGGTTGCCTATACATCCCTCGGGCTTCGCCCTCGGGATGTAACTAGGACAACCTCGGGAAATATACTATTCATATTTCTCTAGTTAATATTATTTCCTGCTTTCATGGTTTATGTTTTCATGGCGATGTTACGCGTTATATTCCATTTGTTCCTATTATTCTATACTTTCATATTTCCATTTGCGCTCTCCGCACTGAACCCTTTTCACCCCAGACTCGCAACCTTCATAAACTACCCTCAATATTATCACCCAATCACCCAGCCAATCTACAATTTTCAACCCTGATTTCTTTCCAGCCCCTAACAAGCTCGGTCCGAGCAGCAGGCAAACGAGCAGCAGTAGCAATAACAGGGAATCATCGCTAGACGATTCCGGTGTCGTGGACGACCATGAGACGGAGGGTTATGCCACCTCTGAAGATGCGCCATCGCAGACGCCGGCACAGCAGAGGGTGAGTGAACTTATCGCAATCATGTAAATGGGGTATTGATAAGGGATGGTGAGACGCCACTGGACTTTTTGGCATGAAAATATCGTATCGCATGCAAGATATGAGAGCCATTTCGGGCGCAGTTTTGTCTTTTGATGTGGTGGATTCTTATCTTTGTCTGAGAACGAAATAGGGTTGCTTTTTGAATCGATGTGTGGTGTTGAAAATGAGAAAAATTGTGTTTTTGATGGTTTCTGTCATTAGGAAATATTGTTCTCAGTACTAGAAGAATTTGAAATATACTTTGATCTATAGTATGGATGGTCGAGAGAAAATGGATTTTAGTTTGTCTGTTTTCCTGGAAAATTATCCTAGTTTTTCCTCGGTAGTATTTGGATTACAGGAGATTGTTATAAAGATTGAAATAATTCAGTTGTAGTATGCCTACAGTGTAAAGAATAAAGATAGCTTTGGGAAAATTTGATGCAAATGGTGGATGCTAAGGGTATTGTTGACAGCGTTCAATAGCAAAAGTACTGAATTTTTCGGAAAGAAAATACTGGATTTATGTGTTTTGTCTCGATATGAGTCTCGTTCTAGGCGCAGTTTTGTCTTCTTATGTTGGAGATCTAATTTGACAACGAAATGGGATTGTTCTTTTAAAACAATGCCTAGATGTTTGTTCTTCTTTTTATCAGGAAATATTTTCTCAGTATTAGCTGAAATTGAAACATACTTTGAATCATACATATTGTATCTGTGTATGATTGGAAAAACAGATTAATCGTCGCTCTGATTCTTTTGGAAATTTGATGAATTGTCGTAATTTTTCTCAGTTAAATATTTCCATTACAAGAGATTGTTATGATGATTCAATATCCGTAGTATTTGAATCATCATATCCTGAAGTACTCCTAAAAAATGAAGAAATAGCGACTCATAAAAATTGTTAATTGCAAAATGGCGAATGCGCGAAAATTTTCGAAGTTCTGAAGAGAAAAATTGAGATAATACTAAATATTCTTAAATTGAACTGCCGAACTTAAGAATATAATTTCTTTCTTGTCTTGTTCTTCAATTAAGTTACATTGATTTCTATAATTGCGGAATAACACCGAAATTGATTTGTACTTTGAAAGACCGGTCATTTGTTGTTGAAAAGTGGAGAGAGTTATGGTTTAATTTTTTATCTGAAACTATATCGTTCCTTATGAATTTTGATGACAAAATGGAGGGTTTTGCCACCTCTGAAGATGCGCCATCGCAGACGCCGGCACAGCAGAGGGTGAGTGAACTTATTTCGATCATGTAAATGACTATTGATAAGGGGTAGCGGGACGCCACTGGACTTTTTGCTGAATTTATGTGTTTTATCTCGATATGAGTCCTTTTTCTGGCGCAGTTTTGTCTTTTGATGTGGTGGATTCTTATCTTTGTCTGAGAATGAAATAGGGTCGATGTGTTGTGTTGAAAATGAGAAAAGTTGTGTTTTTTTATGGTTTCTGTTATTAGGAAATATACTTCGATCTATAGTATGCATGGAACAGGATAACAATTAATTGCAAAATGGCGAATGCGCGTGAAACTTTCAAAGTTCTGATAAGAACAAGTGAGATAATAAACAGATTTTGAAACGAAACTGCTGAACTTGAGTATATAATTTCCTTCTCTTCTTATACTACAGTATGAATGCGAAGGGTACTTTTGACAGCGCTCAATAGCAAAAGTACTGAATTTTGTTGGCATGAAACTGCTCAATTTTAGTATTTTATTTCGTTTTTCTTTGACTATGAGAACTACTTCGGGTGTAGTTTTGTCTTCTGATGTGTTGGATTCTTATTTTTGAATAGCTAACCACCAGATATCGGCTA
Organism: Propylea japonica; assembly: GCA_013421045.1. Taxonomy (NCBI): domain Eukaryota; kingdom Metazoa; phylum Arthropoda; class Insecta; order Coleoptera; family Coccinellidae; genus Propylea; species Propylea japonica. Next base: position 2,163,712 of record CM024241.1, read on the forward strand.
GATTTTGGTGTCATTGTATTCATTGAATATAATATATAGGTGAAACCAACAAGTGGCGGTCTTAGTTTGGAAAAATGAGGGCCCCCAAAGTTCCAAAAATGTTCTATCTTCACGTCACGTTCTTCACTATAAAACCACAAATTCACTGCTCCAATTTACTCTATAAATCCCCTTTGAATATTCAAATAACTATTCGAATAGTTTTTCTTTTAGGAATGTTCAAAGGTTAATGCAGAAACAAAGAAATTCTAGGGGTATCACAAATCCACAAATTCTGAGGAAATCCCACCGTTCTTCTTGGTAAGTTTGGCACCACTGCTCCGTCCTTCGGCGAGTGACATATCAAATGATAGCGGGAATAACGGGAAGGCATCGTATCGTTTTCGCGCGAATTAATCTGCGGCAATGCCAAATCTACCATTAAAAACGGCGAGCTGATTCTAAGGAATTCATGGATATGTGGTGCCTCTAGAATCTCGATTTTTCTGCATTAATTATTGAATATACCTGAAGTGAAACCAATCGAATAGTTATTTGAATTTTCAAAACTGTGGTTTAGATAGTTCTTGTTATTAGGAAATATTGTTCCTAGTATTAAATGGAACTGAAATATACTTGGAATCATATTTATTAATAGTATCTTTGTATGATTGAAAAAAAAACAGATCATTCTTTTCTCTGATTCTCTTGGAAATTTGGTGGATTATCCTAGTTTTTCAGAGTTTAATATTTCCATTACAGGGGATTGTTGTGATGATACAAACACTCCTGAAATATGAAGAAAAAACAACCCATAAAAAGCGTTGGTTGCAAAATGGCGAATGCGCTGGAATCTTCAAACGTTCCAAAAAGAAGTGAAATAATACTGATTTTCTTAGAAGAAACTACCGAACCTAAGTATATAATCTCCTTCTTTTTTGTTCTTGAATTCAGTTGAAAAGATTTACATAATTGAAGCGGAGGACACCGAAATTGAGTTGTACTTTGAAAGACCGGTCATTTGTTGTTGAAAAGTAAAGAGAGGTATTGTTTGATTTTTTTATCTGAAAGTTATATCTTTCTCAATAAATTTTGATGATATAAAAGGAGGGTTCTACCACCTCTGAAGATGCGCCATCGCAGACGCCGGCACCGCAGAGGGTGAGTGAACTTATCGCGATCATGTAAATGGGCTATTGATAAGGGATGGTGATGCGCCACTGGACTTTTTGGCATGAAAATATCGTTGCTTGTAAGATATGAGAGCTATTTTGGGCGCTGTTTTGTCTTTTGATGTGGTAGAATCTTATCTTTGTCTGAAGACGAAATAGAGTTGCTCTTCGAATCTATGTGTAGTGTTGACAATAAAAAAGATTGTGTTTTTGATGGTTCCTGTTATTAGGAAATATTGTTCTCAGTACAAAAAGAATTTGAAATATACTTTAATCTATAGTATGAATGGTAGAGAAAAAATGGATATAAGTTTGTCTGTTTTTCTGGAAAAATGGACCAATTCTCGTAGCTTTTCCCTAGGAAATATTTCGATTACAGGAGATTGTTATAAAGATTGAAATAATTCAGTTGAAGTACGCCTACAGTATGAAGAATAAAGATAGTTTTGGGAAAATGTGATGCAAAATGGTGAATGCGAAGGTTACTTTTGACAGCGCTCAATAGCAAAAGTACTGAATTTTTCGGAATGAAAATGCTGGATTTATGTGTTTTATCTCGATATGAGTCCCGCTTCTGGCGCAGTTTTGTTTTCGTTATGGTGGATCTAATCTGAAAACGAAATGGGGCTGTTCTTTGACAACAATGCTAAGTTGTTTGGTGTTGAAGATGAGGTAAACTGTGGTTTCGATAGTTCTTGTTATTAGGGAATATTGTTCTCAGTATTAGATGAAATTGAAATATACTTTGAATCATACATATTAATAGTATCTATGTATGATTGGAAAAAAAGAGATCAAGCGTTTCTCTGATTCTTTTGGGAATTTGGTGAATTTTCGTAGTTTTTCACAGTTGAATATTTCCATTACAGGGAATTGTTATGATGATACAAATACTCCGGTTGAAATACTCCTTAAATATGGAGAAATAACGACTCATAAAAATGTTGTAAAATGGTGAATGCGCAGGAAACTTTTTAACTGAAACTGAACTGAACTTAAGTATATAATCTCTTTTCATTCTTGTTTTTCAATTCAGTTACAAAGATTTCCCCAATTGAAGCGGAGAACACCGAAATTAAGTTGTACATTGAAAGACCGGTCTTTTGTTGTTGAAAAGTAATGAGGTTTGATTATTTTATCTGAAAGTTATATTGTTCTCCGTGAATGTTGATGACAAAATGGAGGGTTTTGCCACCTCTGAAGATGCGCCATCGCAGACGCCGGCACGGCAGAGGGTGAGTGAACTTATCGCGATCATGTGAATGACTATTGATAAGGGATAGTGGGACGCCACTGGACTTTTTGGCATGAAAATGCCTCGGAAAATGCTGAATTTATGTGTTTTATCTCGTTGCATTCTAGATATGAGAGCCGTTTCAGGCGCAGTTTTGTCTTTTGATGTGGTGGATTCTTATCTTTGTAGTTCTGTTTTATCTGTGAATAGGATGGGGTTGTTCTTTGAATATATGTGTGGTGTTGAGGATGAGGAAAATTGTGTTTTTGATGGTTCTTGTTATGCGAAAATATTGTTCTCCGTATTAGATGAATTCAGAAGGATTTAGAAATATGCTTTATGTAACTGAAGTGCTTCGAACTTCTCGTAACTAAAGTACAAAAAAGAATTTTTGCTTGTCTATTTCTCTGGTTAAAATGACAGATTCTCCTACTTTATCAATAGGAAATATTTTATTGTCATTGAGGTTCAGCTACTTCGGTCGAAATACATCTCACTGTATAAAAATTGAAAGTATTGAAAAAAAATAATATGGTACAAAATGGTGAACGCGCAGGTTACTTTAGAAGGGGCTGAAAAGCAAAAGTGAGATAATACCCATTTTTTTAGCACTAATATGCTGGATTTTTCAGTTCCTTCGTTTAGTTCGATAATAATTTTATTTTATTTTATTACAGAAGATGAAGGCCACGCCGGTTGCTGTGACTTTAAGTCCTAAGGAAATAAAAGTCATCAAATGTAATGGTGTTGGGAGTTGCAAGAAAAAGAAGCACAATATGTATACTCTTCCTCCAGATTATCTTTCACATATCGTGGTGATAGGTGAGTTTTTTGTACTACGGTACATATTTGAAAACAATTAGAAACGAAAACATGGTGATGAATTCGTTATAAATTGGTTTATGAAGAATTTCAAATGGTTTTCAAAAATTCTTTCGCAGGTATTTCTATGAAATTTGGTGCACTTTTCCACTTAATCAATATAGATTTTCTACACACAAACTGAATTGAAAATCAGGCATCGTCCAGAATGAGATCATGAAAAAATTTCAAGAATAAATGAGAATTTCAAAACTAATTCACAATTTGAGAAAAACAGAATTGCACTCATTTTGCTCCAAAGATATTCGATATACAAAACTCATACAAAATCAGAAAATAAATATCGAAGCGGTGAAAACGTGCAGGTACCAAATTCGGTAGAAATATATGTAGTTCAAAGAAAATTTGAAAATTTCACCACCCTGTCATACGATGCTAGATTTCCTCATCATGTTATGATTCCTTACGTGTTGCGCGGTTTTTCGCAAGTACACTTTTGGAATATTAATTTCGCTGCAATTTGTATCACATGAAACAAAGTATTTAAAAACTTCCTGGTGGCCATCACATGTCATGAAAGCACATCAAGCAGTAATTTTGCGCATTTCCATAAATGTGAAACATTCTCATGTTGACGCAGCCATTTTACCCGGCAAAATCATCTATTAAATGGCACGAAAAGTTTCGTGATATGATTATGTGGTTTAAAAGTAATATTCAGATTTTGTAAACATTAATTTCAATTCAAATCAAATCTTGTTTTCAAATCAATATAGTGGTTTAAAATAGAAAAAAGGTTCAGAGACGTCAGTTCATAACAGGAAAATCAATTTTATCAGTTTTTCATCTAAAAATGATAATATAATCATTACACAACAAATTGGACATTATTCAAATAGTGTGATAATATCATTCATTTTTAAATGATACCAAATACCTCCACTTATTGAAATATTTCGTAAAGAGCAAAGCAATTGTGAAACAGATATTTTTGGACAATTTGGCTTAACATTGGCAGAATAAACGCATTAAACAACATAATTAGAAGAAATTCAATTGATTACTGTTCAAGTGCTCCTTTTTGTTGAAGAAATTCATAGTAGACTTTTGATTGCAAGTGAAAATCTATCGCTCAATAGGAAAAAGAATTGTACATTCTTACTGTACCCCGTTCACGAAAGGTTGAGCCGTCGGTTGGCCATGACAATTTGGCATATTCCGCAGTTATATTAACATTTAAGGTTATGTTATTTACTTTCTTGTCAGATTGATAAGCTATTTTGTCAATATTGTATAGAGTTCTCTGATCACTCGCAAGCTCGTCGGACGAGGCGGGGTACATTCGGCAACGTTGACTTTATTTTACGTTATGACAGCAAATGCTGCCAACTTCAGATAAATAAACAAACGCCTTCTATGCGCTCAAACTTTCGAGAACGGACTATATATCTTAGTCATCTTAACCTCGATTTTTGACATGTAAACTAACGAAATTGCTTCTCTTGTTACAGATGATCAAATACCTGATAGAAATTGTGCGAGCTGTGAAAGATGTTGTATGGACTACGGGGGTTGGCTACAATTTCAACAAGTTTTATATCGTATAGTGAAAGACCCCATTTTCGAATTAGTGATTACTGTGTGCATTATTTTAAATACCATGTTTTTGGCCTTAGAACATCATGGAATGAGTGAGTCTGTATACAGAGCCTTAGATGTAGGAAATAAGGTAAGATCCTCAAAGTGACAAATAATGATAATATATAATTGGCGCTCCTTGCATAATACAGGGTGAGGCACAGAAACTTGCTGATCAAGAAACTCATTTGAACAAAAACTCACCCAAATATCGTACAAATAAAACAGTTAAGCCGGGTTTCACAAAAAACCAATCATGTTGATTAATGATATGTCATCATTTCTGTGCAATTTTTAGTTTCCATTTACATTACTGCAAAAAAATTATTTTTTTTAGCGAAAATTCCAAAAAACTTCAAATGTTCCACTTGGTGAAGGAAAAATGATTAAGTCAATATTTGCATAAATTATTGTTCAATTGAATTTCTGAATCACCAAGTTGTGTTCTTCCATACATTTTTTGATCGGTTCTTTAGAAAAATATAACAGCATAAATTAATAAGGACATATACAACCATTTTAAACGACCCTTCCAGACCAAACCTGTTAATTTCGTATAACTTATATCTTGTAACTTATTTATCCCATTCACAATTTTTGTCTTCATTTAATCCTCCATTTTGGGAACGGGAATACACCGACTATCAACTCAAAGAAAATACCGTAAAATGGTATACAGATGGTTCCAAAACCTCTACGTCTTTCAAGCGGAAATTTTAGCTATAGTCAAGCTGCTATCAAAGCACTGAGCTCCTACGTCATCGACTCAAAAATGATCTGGGAGTGCCGGAACTAACTCAAAGAGGTAGGCAAGAAAAATAAGCTCTTTTTAATCTGGGTTACCAGCCATTCGGGAATCAAAGGAAACGAAGAGGCCAATACACTTGCCAAAGAGGGCGCACGAATGTCACTCATTGGCCCAGAACCCTTCTGTGGTATAGGTAAATGTACCTATAAGAAAGAGTTTCTGCAGAAGGAGAAAGCCGAGAGGGATGAACTCTGTCGGAATCTCCCAGGGATGGATCATTCCTCTAAGTTCCTTCGGAACTTTGAAACAGCAAGATCCAAAGGATATCTGGATCTTGGTAAGAAACAATTACACTTCAGCTTTAGGAAGCATCTGTTGAGGATGGGATTGTCGGACACTGACGAGACTGTGGGGAAGAGAAAGAAACCCCATTCACCTAGTCACGGAATGCTTTGGTATTGCAAGCTCAAGGAGAGAATGCCTTGAGCGAGAAACTTGTAAGAGTGAGGAACTAGCCTCGTTGAAACCTTCACAGATACTGGATTTCATCAGATCTCTGGAAGTGGAAGGCGAGCTGTGAAAGATGTGGTCAGGACAGCTCTGTAAGGAGGCACAATAGACCTTGAGGTCGCTGTGAACCCTTTTTCAAACTATCAATTCTTCATTCTCCGTTTACTGCATTAGATTATATCTATTCGAATAAAAAATATGATATTCCGAGATTTTAAATCTTTCCATTCCAATAATTCATATTCCGAACAGATGACGCTGATGCACCAATTTTTCAAACCACTCAGTCAACTTATTTTCCCAGATAAATTTTATTCGTCAAAAAGCCGGTGCCTCCAGGGCAAAAGCAGTAATGCAATTTTCCAAATTAGCCGCGATTTTCCACTTTTATCCGTCATTTTCCCGGCGAATGAGGAAGAATTTGCTGTTTCAGGTTTTCACTTCGATTTTTACGTTCGAATGCACGTTGAAGCTCATGGCGTTAAGTAAGGAGTTTTTTCATTGCGGCTGGAACATATTTGACCTCATCATCGTTTCTGCCAGTCTGCTGGATCTGATTTTCGAACTGGTGGACGGACTTTCTGTTCTCAGGGGACTCCGTTTGGTAAGTCAAGAAATACTTGTTTATATTTTGTCCAGTCAATCGTCTGTGGATCTCAAAGAACTTCTGGTCTCCAATAATAATATCCCGCTTAAAAAAGATCAAATGAATTGTCTAACAACTGTGTAAACCAAAATTTCAAGAAAGGCCCTGAGCAGGTGCTTTTTAGCTCCCGTTTATTGGTGGAGCAGTCTAGTCAATCGTCTGTGTATCTCAAAAAACTTCTGGGTTCCAATAATAAGAACCCGCTTAAAAAAGATCAAATGAATTGTCTAACAACTGTGTAAACCAAAATTTCAAGAAAGGCCCTGAGCAGGTGCTTTTTAGCTCCCGTTTATTGGTGGAGCAATGATGCTATCTATTACCTCAAAATTGTGTATAGAACTCGAGATTCATGCCGAGTTTATGAAAGTAAATAAAAAGCACGATCAGAATAATATTCTAGAAATTATTAAAAAACGAAATATGTAAAAAAATATTAATTAAAAAAAATAATTTTATGGATCATATGATGCGATCCTCCTGAAATTTCGCATGAAAATTAGGTATATCACTCTTCATTCATGTAATAAAATTCACTCGAATCGAGTATCTTGTAATATGTAATGAATATATAAAGATTTTTTTTTCATTATTCCAATTGAATTTTTTATGGTTCCCGTAACACTATGGCAACAAAATTTTGCATGAGGTTTATTATGAGCATCTTGCATGTGAACGCAAAACTTTTTTTGTTTGATTTCGTTGTGATTATTCTATGGTTCTAATGATGCGATCTTCTCAAAATTTTGCATGAACATTCGGTATATCAATATTGATTCACAAAATGGATTTCACTTAAATCAGTTATTCTGTTATGAAAATATAGAGATTCTTCTTTTCAATATTCCAATTGACTTCTCTATGGTTCGGTTGACACTATGGCCACAAAGTTTTGCATGAAAATTAAGTCTTCATTCGCAAAAAACATTCACTTGAATCGGATATCCCCTTATGGAAATATAAATATTCTTCCTGCCTTCTTTCCAATATTCCAATTGAATTTTTTATGGTTCTGCTATGGCCACAAAATTCTGTATGAACATTCAGTGTATCAGTTTTTATTTATGGAATAAATTTCATCCGAATCGGATATTTTTCTATGGAAATATGAAGATTCTTCTTCTCAATATTCCCATTCAATTTTTTATGGTTCTGTTCATACTATGGGCACCAAATTTTACATGGAGCTCACTATGGGCATCTTGCATATGACCGCAAAATTTCGATAGGTTTCGTTTTGTCTGAGATATTGAGAAACAAAAATTTTGAATGGCCATATTTATGGAACACACTGTACGACTTAACCGCGGCATTCGGGAACCGAACTTACCCTGCCAATTTCAAGTCTCTTGTACAATCCCTTCGAAAGTTATCATGCTAACAGGCGGACGGACCGACAGACACAATTGGATTTGAGCACGAATTCGTCATCTTATCGTTTGAGACCATTTTCGGCTCAAAATTCGATATTTACAGACATTCAGGCAAAAAGATATCGATTAAAATATAATCTGGGAGGATTCTGCATTTCTAGAAAACTTTTTGAATTCCACTACCAGTCTTTGAAATAGAAATAATTAAAAAATTTTGATTGAGGTTGAATGCTCCTGCGTGAATTCTTGCACCAATTTGTCAAGAGCAAATTGGTTTGGAAAAATTGTTGCCTAACAGTAAAACTAAAAAAGGAAATAAATGGAAAAGATAATGTAACCTTACGGTGTCTATATCAGACTCCTTCTGCAGACAAACTTGTAAAATCTTTGGAATTGTGTATTTTTCCGTTTGCAGTCTAATTGACATTTCAACTTAATTAAAATTCTATGAATTATTTTTGTTTCAGAGACTGGGAGTAAAACCCTAAAAAGTTTTCTAGAAAAAACGATATAGCACTCATTCAATTATAGAACGAGAGGTCAAAAATCATTTTCACAGAATGAAGAAAGTTGCTTTTCTGAGAGTTCTAAAATGTTTTCTTGGCGACAACTGGTGAATGCAAGCCGAAGCGTTCAACAGATAGAATAAATTGATAAAGAAATAGACCAAATTATATTGCAATAAACAATAACTAACGTTGAGGAAGAAAAACTTTTCGACATCAACAGCTTCTTTCAACACAACACCCTGTGTTGTAAGCTCAATTTCAATTTTAAAATAAGCAAATCCATCAAAATTCCCTGACCACAGAAAACACAAAAAACATCGTCTGGAACACAGCGCCGTAAAATTTTCTTGCCATTATTTTCCATTCTTAATCTGCATAAAAAGCAGCAAAACAGCCGAGTGATAAATTATTATGGAAGCGTAGAACATCGATAAACAGCACTGTCACAATGAAGGCTGTTAATACGGCTGGTGATCGCTCACAGAGAAATTATGACTATGATGGATCTTCTGGGAACCCGAAGGGCGCGATGACGGGTCCCTCTGGGTTTCATTACGAATCCAGGTGATTAATTTAAGCTGGAATTGTCTGGAACGTTGTTCGGTACACCGGGAGAGTTGTCACAAGAAATTATCACCTTGCACGTGGGCGGTGAAACAACTCGGAGAATGTGTCGAATTGGAAGTTGACTGACAATTGTCTTGATCAGCTTTTGATCAATAAAACTGGCTTTCAGTAAGGATTTACTCATTGAAGTCATCATGAAATATAAAAACTTCGATATCAGGTGAAAATGAAATAATTAGCTAACGTAACCTTACTTTAACAACGGAAGGCAGGCAAAAAGAGGGTTTTCCAATAAGAGGTGTTATTTTGTTATTAAGAGAAAAATGCTACTTTTCAATATAAATGATCGGATGTTTATTTCATTATAAAGAAGAAGCTATGGCGTTAATAGTGGAAAATAACATCAGGCAAATGACCATCACGACCACGCTTACAGGACCATATCCTTTTAATGGAATTTTCCATAACCAAATCGCAAAGTGGCTGCCCTATGTCGATAGCCTCTCGAATTCCATTTTCGAGGTCTTGAATCGACGCTGGCTATTGGCGTAGACCTTCTCTTTCACTTGGCGCTTAAGGAAGAAGTCGCAAAGTGTTTAAATCACAAGATCTCGGTGGCCAATTGTTATGACCTCTTCGAGAGATAACACAGTCCGGAAACTTTTCCGCCAAAAATCAATGGTTCGTTGCTTGTGTGGCACGTAGCGCCGTATTGTTGAAAGTAAACGTTGTCCAGATCAAAACTATCCAATTTTGGTCAATAATTCCAAAGAACGACGAGGAATAGACAAACCTGGGTTTTCTTTAACAGCAGCAACATTCTCGGCTGTACTTGAGCCTGCACGGGTTTTATTCTTCACATCACTAACGAATTTTTTCACCAATTTCTTTATTTCGATCTGACGAGGTGCTTCATGACGACCCAAAAATGTTCGAGCTTTACGAACCGTCTTTGCCAAATTTCCACCATTTTTATAGTAAATTTTTAATGATTTCTATGCGTTCTTGAAGCGTGTATCGTTCCATTTTCATAAATGGCGTTATTTCTACTTGTCAAATGTCAAAAAATGACAGTTTCAAACGTGACATCTACCGATATAGCGGGCTATTCAAAATAATAATTGGAAAACCTTTCACTTAGCTAACGTAACATCACTACAACAGAAGGCAGGCATAAATTATCAGCAATCAATTTGTCAGAAATTTATTGATTTTGTTTCGAAGAATAGCCGTTGAATGTTTATATCAGTTCGGAATTGGTCCAGATTCAGTGCAGAATCTCCGTTGGAACAAACCTTATATTGTACCCAGATATAGGATACAGTCACGCGTCAAACAGTTCCTTAATGCGTTCGTACATGAAAGGAAGCTGACGAAACATCAGAAGAACTTAACGACGACACTTTTTAAGCGCTTCTTTCACTTAAACTAGAGCTATATCTTTTTGCCCAAATGTCTTTTTTTTCGAATTTTTGGCCTAAAATGATCTCAAACTAAAACGTCCAAATTATCGAGGACGAATACGTGGTCAATTCAATTCTATCCGTGGAGTCCTTGGTCTGTAAACACGATAACTTTCGAAAGGATTATCCTAGAGACTTTCAGGTTCCTAAGTGTCGCGGTTGATTTCATACCGTATTGGGTGTTCCATAAAATATAGCCATTCAAAGTTTTTGTTCCTTAATATCTCAGACAAAACGAAAACCATCGAAATGCAATGTTGCGGCCATATACAAGATGCTGATAATAAGCCTCATGCAAAATTTTGTGGCCAAAGTGTAAACAGAACCATGAAAAATTCAATCGGAATATTGAAATGAAGAAACTTATATTTCCATGAAAACGTATCTGATTCAAATGAAATTTATTCAATTAATGAAGATTGATACATTGAATGTTCATACAGAATTTTGTGGCCATAGAGTCAACAGAACCCTAGAAAATACAATTGGAATATTGAAAAGAAGAATCCTTATATTTCCATAACAGGATAACCGATTAAAATGGAATTTATAACATTAAAAACTGATATACTGAATGTTCATGCGAAATTTCAAGAACATAGCATTATCACAGCTATGGAAATTACATTTTGTAATTATTTATTTCCATATATTTCATTTTTAATAATTTCCAGAATATACTTCTGATTGTGCTGAGATTCTGCATTTATATATTTGGTATCAATCTCAAATCCCATAAGAAATTCTGAGGTAATAGTATTTTTGCTCCACAAAAAAACGAGCTCTCAAAAGCTCCTGCTCAGGGCTTTTCTTGATGTTTTTCATAGCACTCAGAAACAATGATAAATCTATAATAATTCGTTTGGTTTCAGTTGAGAGTCTGAAGCTTGCTCAGTCATGGATCACCATGAAAGTTCTTCTTAGTATTATCATCAGTACCATTGGCGCACTCGGAAACCTGACGTTGGTACTCCTGATCATCATTTATATTTTTGCTGTTATCGGAATGCAACTTTTTTCCAAGGATTATTTAGCGGAGAAATTTCTTCCTGATCCTGTACCAAGGTAAGTACCTCAATCTTTTATCATCAGAAAATTTTCAATTTATGGCAGATACTGACATTCTATTCATCTTTTTTAAAATTAGAGAGCCACACTTTTGTAACGTTTGATCGTATATTTTCATCCACTTGACATTTTCAAAGTAGGTATTTTTTTGAAAGGAGGTTAAAAAAAAGGAATTATTTCGACAGAAACACATACATACAAACAGGGTGTCTGTAAAAAAATGCTAGGGAGTTTAGGAGAGGGTTCCTCGATGATATTAAGTAGGGGTAGTTTAAATAATTTTTTTTCGAAATCGACCCCTATTAAGATACAGCCTTTGGAAGGCGATGACAAGTGGACAGTTTTTTTTTTACGCCTTCTTAGAAACACTGAGTCATAAAACTATACATAATATGCAGCACTTATTAGATATTACTCACACAATTTTTTTTATATCTTATTACTCTATTATTAGGAGTTTCAAATAACAACCCCCTATGATTTTCGTTCCGAAATTGTTTTCGTGGGTTAGATTTTCGAGAAATAAAATTCTTTTATGGTTTCTCATTCAATTATGGAGAAAAAAAAATTAAAAAAGTCTCTTGCAAAATTTCGATACAGTCGATACTTTTCTCGGAAAAAATAAAAGCTTACGAAACTGTTCATTCCATTTCATCGTAAAAGTGTTCCATAGAATAAATATTCTATGATATTGTATGTCTATGACAGAATATAAAGATGTTCTATAAATCTTTAGCCTTAATACTAATTTCCGGAAGAAAATCATATCAGTAATATTTCAATTTCACAAATAGAACTTTCTTTCGATTAATACTTAAGCATAATCGGCAAAACCAATTTTGAGCATAAACAATATCTTCTCCAGACTTGAATGAGAACCATGAGAAATTTTTTTTTCGAAAATCTATCCCACGAAAACATAAGGGGTTGTTATTAACAACCCTTAAAAAGTTATGGGATCAAAAAAATTGTGTGAGTAACATCTACTGAATCATATCATGTAGGTATATTGTTGTGACTCAGTTTCCTTTAGGACTCATAAAAAACACATTCAGAATTAAATTGTCTCTCGAATGACACAATAGAAAAGGGATGTTCCTAAAGAAAATTTTTTTGATAGCGATGCAACGCCTGGCGAAAACTGGTTGACTTAGAAGGTTGCGATTTTCACCAAATAAATTTTCTCAAAAATTTAGCCCGAAAATGTGCCACTCTAGCTTATTGGGTTTCTGAGATCCCCTCACTAGGCAACGAATTTAGGACACCCGATACATTTATTTCTAACGATTCTTGAGATGGAGGAACCGCCGTTTAATTAAATCGAATTCGAAGATGAAATTTCTAACCGATTCATAACGCAAATATGATAGAATGCAAACTACTTTACAAATCACTTTCGAGAAAAGATTTTCAGCGAACGTTACGAGATCGCTCTCACGATAAATCGTTTGAAATACAGAACAACAGTGAACTGAGTGGAACTAGTCGAGCATGAATGTTTTCACGCTCGAAATATTTCCCAACATCGATTTCGAAAGCGAAAGTTTTGTCTGTAACAGGTTCGTGGGGAAACTTTGCCATATTTGTATCGGGCTACAGATGTCAGAACGATTTTTTCTTATTATTTCGACTTGAACAATTTTTTCTTTTGGAAGTAAACGATCATAGGAATTATATTAATGTTGCTGAATTTACTGGCGAATGTCTGTGGTTTCAAAACAAATCAATTAAATCATGTCGAATCAAGAAAAATTTGGAAATTTTTAATGAATGAGGTAATTTTTCCTTCTATAACCTCATTGCTGTTCAGGTTATTCAATTGTTTTATGTATTTAAAGTTGAAAAATCTAGTAGGGAACTGATATGATATCAGTTGTTTTTGAGCGCCCATTTACATTGGGAAATCTATCTTTCAAATATGAATATCTTCGTAAAAAAAATTATAAATGCCCTGGGCAGGTGCTCTTGAGCGTTCGTTCATTGGTCGAACAATAAGGTTATTACGTCATAATTTTGTAAAGGACTCGAAAGTGATACACTAAATACATAAATGCAAAATCTCGATCGGAATTATATTTTAGAAATAATCGAAAATAATGAAAAATTGACTAAAATATCAAATTCAGTGGTTCTTAATTCATAATCCTTTCGAGAATTGATGGAATGATCATTCACTTCATCAATTTACATATTCAAACTCGATTTCATTTCAATCGGAAATTTTTCCATGGAATTTATGGTTGTATTAAAACCTACAATTTTTGATATCTGCTGTGAATCGGTATTGAACATTTTACTGCAAAATTCCAGCTCGATCGAATTGAAAAAATCTTAGTTATACGAAAAAATTGATAATTGAGAAGAAATTTCATTCTATGGTTCTGATTATGCGATCCTTTTTTTTGCAAGAAGATTCAGTATATAAAAATCTTTATAATCAAAATGAATTTCACTCGAATCGGACATTTTTGATGGAAATATAAGGTATTTCATTTAATATTCCGATTATCTTTTCTGTGATTTTGTTAACATAATTGCAGAAAAATTTCGTATGAGGCTTTTTATGAGTATTTGGAATGTGGCTCCCAAAATTTATATTGTTACTGTTCTATCTGAGCTATCAAGCACCAAAAATTTTGAATGGATTTAGGAACCGAACCTATACTGAAAAAAAGTCTCTAAGAGAATCCTTTCAAGAGTAATCGAGTTTACTGTCGGTCGGACTGCCGGCCTCACGGACCGAATTGAATTTGACCATCAGGGAGTCGAACCTCAACGTTTGAAACCAATCGATAGAATAAGAGTTCTCAGGATATTCAAATTGGATTAATCGTTTCACCGAAATGATTCAATTTTTTCACTGTTCCACCCAGTATACAATAATAAAATTATAAAGCACTATACCGGGTGTCCTAAATTAGTTGTCTTGAGAGGGGATCTCAGAAACCCAATGAGCTAGAACAAAATGTAATGAAGGAAAATTGATTACTTCAATGAATTTTACTGAAAAAAGTGCCTGTATAATGTTTTAGTTTCATGTTTATAACTTCAGTAATAAATAAGTTATGAGAACTTTTCATTTGACGCCATTTTCCAATTTTCTCTAATATCTTGAAAACGGTTCGACTTAGAAGGTTTCGATTTTCATCAAATGAATTTCCTCAAAAATCAAGCCACTCATTTAGTTCTAGCTCATCGGGTTTCTGAGATCCCCTCACTAGACAACGAATTTAGGACACCCGGTACATTCAAATCCACTGATTTCGAATGAATCAAAAATTTATCAAATAAAAAAACACTCCAAGCAATCGCGTCGAAAATAATGCAAATAGAAAAAACGAATAAACCTGGATAACATCAAAGCGTCATCACTCCATGGCAAATATTCGCAGGCTCGTAATTCATGATTTCATAATTGATTTTTTTTTGGTTTCAGGTGGAATTTCACGGACTTTTTCCACTCGTTCATGATGATTTTCCGGATTTTATGTGGCGAGTGGATTGAACCGCTCTGGGACTGCATGAGAGCAGAAGCTGGAGAGGTATGAAAAAATTGGTCTTTTATTAATTTACAGAGGGAGAGGGGCAAATTCAAATCGTTAAAATTTTTCGACACTGATGTTAAACGGAGACTCTTTCAAGTATAATTCATATTTTTTTCACAAAAAATTCATTTTTGCTATACAGGGTGTACATAATAGTCTGTCACTACTTGAGGGAGCAAATTTACATGTTACTTTAAGAAAAAAGTTCATACAAACATGGGCCCATAAAAGTTTCGTTACGGAGCTACAGGATGTTGAAATTTCCAAAAAAAAATGTTTTTTTCTTCATTACTCCTGGCAGCTTATGAGATATTCAGTGCAAATTTGGAATGATAGCTTTTTTCAACAGTCTTCATCATTGCACGTCCTGAATCTCAACTAGAATCAACAGGGTGTTTTTTTTTCGAAGCCATGTATCCTTTTTCCCTCTCAAACTTTTTTACGGTAAGCCACTGATTAGCGTGAAATCAATTTTTGATATCTTCGTTCAATTTAAAACTTTTATGCTTCATGTAATTTCTTTGTATCTCTAACCGTTTTCTAGTAAAAAATTATTGAACGATTGTATATAGACAAAAACTTCGAAACAACTCAACTGATCTGGCCATCTAACGAACTCAAATATTGAGTTCCAACACCTATCCTGAAAATTTGAAGTTTTCTCCTATCGAAGGTTAATATATAAATATAACTTTTCTCCAGGTCTTGGATCGATGAGGACCCTTCTCATTTCATTCACAAAATAGTACACTGCGCAAAAAATTAACGCACATTCTGAAAATCTCACTCTTTTATGTTATCTCGGGGAGTTTTTGAACTAAACAAGACATATCAAATGGAAGAAAAATCTAGACTCGTCTGTGAAGAGAACTCTTTCCCAATCAGCCTATTCCCAATGGATATGCTCTCTCGCAAAATCCAAACACGCCTTTCAATGGGCTGGGGTAAGAGCTGGGGCTCTTGCCGCTACACGAAGCCTTAATTCATATTCTCTCAGGCGATTTCTTTTTGTCTGAGTGCCAATTTGCACCCCATGAGTTTGCGCAAGCTGATTTTGAAGGAGGCGAGCGGTTGCAAACCGTTGTCTCAACGAAGAAACTCTCGAGTAAAGTTCTTGAATGGCAGTTGTTATCCGTGGTCTACCCTGTCCTGGTCTTCGGACATTCATACCTGTCTCCCTGAATAGCTGCAACATTCTGGACACACTTGTATGGGAAACTCCAAACCTTTCTGCAATTCTTGTGTATGTCCACCCTTCTTCTCGCAAAACTACCGCTTGGGCACATTCCTCTTGAGTCAAATTGCGTGTTTTGCGTTGCATAGCGATCGAGTGTAGAAAATCAAACGAAAGAAAAACTATTGATCACTAGAATTGATCGAGAACAACTGATTTCAGAATGGAGCCAATACATTCAAAATCTGATAATCTCATCTTTTTTTTATTCCTGCTGGAAAAAACATCTGTATTGAAGAAAAACGATGAAGTGGATAACATATGCATGCATAATTCTGATAAAAATAATTATTATCATTGAGAACACCTTCAGTTGAAAAATAAATTTGAGATTTTCATAATGTGCGTTAATTTTTCTGCGCAGTGTATTTTGACAAATTCCGCCAATTTTCAGCCAATTATTGTTATCACTTATCTCACCCCTAGTTTTTGGTCTAATTTGACCAGACTATAACTTTCTAACCTGTGTACATTAACGCATGAAATTCCATAGAGAAAACCACCAGACCGAAAATTTTCCGACACGAAATAAATCCAGCTTATGAGCGAACAAAAAACCGGCGGGTGTCTGCAAATCCTCTTCTACATCTCTCACCCCTCTGGAACTTCATTTTCAACACCAGGAAAAAAATATTTGCCGAAATCACGCGGTGTTAACTTATTCAAACAAGCCCCCTTTCTTATCGAGATGTTATTTTAAGGAAAAAGTCCCGAATACACACGGTTTTCGATAGCAATAAAGATATTCTGAATCCGGTTCTCTGACGTGGTAGCGAGAATAAGGGATGTTTATGTAGGGGATGGAACATAGAGACAAACTTTCCGTCTATGCGCGTCTGACACGGGAATTGTACGTATTGAACTTTGTTCGATGATGTGAATTTTTATGGGTCGTGAGGTGGTAGCTTAACATTGAAATTGATAGGATGAATTACTTCTTAGGTGTTTAGCATGAGAGATTAGAAGGTGATGAATTAGGAAGTCGGCCAAACCAAGAGTGTTCAGTACAAAGATGTTCTGTCATCGAGCGCTTCTACTAAGCAAAAGAAACAATAAACTTCGATCAGTTTGGTTTTCGTCCTTGATTACGATTTAATAAAAGTATATCAGGAAAGTGGACAAATTTATTTTTCTCTTAAATTATTCTATGTGCCGACGTTTCCGAGGCGAGTTCCTCCTTCTTCAGGGCTCAAGAATATCAAGTTTAACGAGGAATTATTTCAGTGAAATGCATATGATTCGTGTAAACCATATGAAACTGTAGATAAATACACAGGTACAAACGTCACAGAATCAAAAACAGAAGTGTTGTCCAAATTCTTGATATACTTTTATTGAATAAACTTCGATTTTTTGCTGCCTGTGTACATTCCATCATCGAGTTTTCCTTGTTATGTTTGCCCTCATATCATATGATTATGTATGGTATTATCAGTCACTACGAATGAGTAATTTGTGGTTGACAACTGCATTAAATTTTCGTTAAAAATGGAATGAAGTGAAGGGTTTTCCAATAAGAGGTGTTATTTTGATATTCAAAGAAAAATGCTATTTTTCAATATAAGCGATACGATGTTTATCTCATTATAAAGAAGAAGCTATGCCGTTAATAGTGGAAAATAACATCAGGCAAATGACCAACATGACCACGCTTACAGGACCATATCCTTTTAATGCAACTTTCCATAACCAAATCGCAAAGTGCCTGCCCTATGTCCTCGATAGCCTCACGAATTCCATCTTTGAGGTCTCGAATCGACGCTGGGCTATTGGCGGAGATCTTCTCTCTCACGTGGACCCAAAGAAAGAAGTCGCAAAGTGTTAAATCACAAGATCTCGGTGGCCAATTATGATCAACTTTTTCCGCAAAATATCTTATTCATTATAATTTCAATGCATTTTTGAAGCGTGTATCGTTCCATTTTTATTAATGGCGTAGTTTCTATTAGTCAAATGTCAGAAAATGACAGCTTCAAACGTGACATCTACCGAAATAGCGGACTATTCAAAATAACACCTCTCATTGGAAAATCCTTTATGAACTCCAAGGCACTTGAAATGTTGACTATAGGTAGCATTCAGCGATCTACAGACAGTCGAGAAAATGTTGATTACGATGAACATCCTGGAGTTGCAACAAGGGGAAGAAAACATCGTAACAGTAAAAAAAATCACGCAGTGTTTACTTATTCAAACAAGCTCCCTTTCTTATCAAGATGTTATTTTAAGGAAAAAGTCCCAAATACAATCGGTTTTCAATACCAATAAAGGTATGTCGGCGCCCTTGACGTGGTTGTGAGAAGGCATGTTTATATATTAGGGGATGGAACGTAGAGTCAAAGTTTGCGTCTATGCTGCGACACGAAAAATGTACATATTGAACTTCGTTCGATGATGTGAATTTTTATGGGTGTAAACTGGTAGTTAAACAATAGAATTGATGGCTTCTTAGGTGCTTAAAGATTAGAGGGTAATGGATTGGGAAATTGAATGGGAAAAGAAAGCCCTGTGAAGGTGCTTTGAAGCGCACATTCATTGGTGGAGCAATAAGCATGTAACCTACCCAAACATTGTGTATAGGGCTCTAGATCGATATTAAATATATTAATGTAAAATATAATACGATCGGAATTATATTTTGGAAATTATTCAAAAAATGTGATTCCACAATAATTTTGAAAACTTTTATGATCATTCACTTCACCAATTCACACGCTCAAACTCGAAAGTTTTTCAATAGAAGCCTAGGAATTTTTTTTGATATTATGACAGACTTTCCCATGGCTATATTAACGCAACTACCCCAAATTTTTGGGTTCTGCTTTGAATCGGTATTTAATATTTCACTATAAACTTTCAGCTCGATTGAATAAGCCAATACTGAAATATTCAAAAAAATGGATAATCAGAAAAAATATTAAATCTTGGGGTTCAGATTATGCGATCCACTTCAATCCCAAAATAAATTCCACTTGAATGGGATATATCGTTATCGAAATATAAGGATTTTTTTCTTCATTATTCCGATTGAATTTTTTATGATTCTGCAGACATTATGGTATTAACCAAAATTTTGAGCGGCCATATTATAACGATTTCGCTGATTAACGGACTTAGCAGCTGCATTTAGGAACCGAACCAACCCTGAAAATTTTAAGGGTGAAAAGGTCTTCAGTGATTGTTTTACGGGGTATTTTCGGTAGAAAATGTGAATTTTGAATTTTTGCTGTATAATTCGATTATCAGATTATTTTCTTTGTTATGTTCGTACACATATGTTTATCATAAATGTTGGTTTTATCAGCCGATTTGAGTAACGTTTATGTGTGTTCTACGTTTTTGACTTTTGAATAAATGAATCAAAGAATCTGTAGTAAATTTTTGTGTTGAAAATAGAATAAAGTGCTCCACGGTACTTGATGTGTTGACTGAGCCATTCGGAAAGTTCACTGGATCGTTATTTTTCAGACAAAAAAGACACCGTAGCTATGTTTCAACCACATAATTCACCAGATTTGGCTGCTTGCTATTTTTTTTCATTTCCAAAACTGAAGAGACCAATGAAAGAAATTCGTTTCTACACAATAGAGATGAAGTCAGGATCGAAGTATGATATGATGGTCATACAGGAAAGCGCAATTAAAAACTGCTTTGAGGATTGAGAGGAGCATTGGAATAAGAGCATTATATCTGAGGGTGTTGACCCTGAAGGGGATCAAATGGATATTGAAGAGAAAAATACTTGTCACAAATTTAAAATTCATCTTTTCTTTTTAACAGACTTTGTATATTGATTCGGGTGTAATATACTTTTCTTGAAATGTAATCAAATGACTTCGAATTGTTTTCAGAGTCCTGGACTGTGCCTCGCTATCTTCCTACCAACCCTCGTGATGGGCAACTTCATGGTTCTAAACTTGTTCTTGGCTCTTTTGCTCAACAGCTTCAACTCCGAAGAACTGAAGAACAGGAAAGAGGTATTGAATGTATGCTGTGTTTTCTACTGTTCTCTAGCTTGGCATGTTAGATATGACTTTTGTATTTCATACAAATATATGTGTTGTTATGAAAAATGGAAGTTGTTTCTTTAGAGCATGCGCATTTCATCAGCACGGATGGCATGACCTGCACCTGGAATCATACTTGAGTGTTGTTTCAATGTCAGTTTATATCTTTAATGAATTGTGTTTGTCGACTTCTGCAGCAGAAAATAATGGAAAAGACAACGAAGTATAGAGAAACACCTAGTATAGAAAATCTATTGAAATTGAAAAAATACACGTAATTGAAAGACTTTCATTTTACCAAGTTACATTACTTCATCGTATGGAAAGAATATCAACAACTAAAAGGTTAAAAATAATAAAATATGGCAACATAACATATTTGAACGCCAATACAAATACAAAGGACCCCGCACATTTGTATGAGAATTGGCTCCCGGTGGATTTGGCTGAAAATTTGATATGATGTTCTACTAATCCTTCTGATCAAATGTCTCTGCAGTCACGAAGCTGAAAAATGCATGATTCTAGGAGTTTTTAGCGATTTTTTGTATCCATTATGGCTTACGTATTACCGTTCACACAGAAATGTTTGAGAATATTTCGTGATTATTGAAAGCAGATTCTGTCAATTCGAAATATTTTCAAACATTTCTGTGTGAACGGTAATACCTAAGCCATAATGGATACAAAAAATCGCTGAAAACTCCTAGAAGTATGCAATTTTCAGCTTCGTGACTGTGGAGACATTTGATCAGAAGGATAAGTAGAACATCATATCAAATTCTCAGCCAAATCCACCGGGAGCCAATTCCCATAATATACGTAAGCCATAATGGATACAAAAAATCGCTAAAAACTTCTAGAAGTATGCACTTTTCAGCTTCGTGACTGTTTAGACATTTGATCAGAAGGATAAGTAGAACATCATATGAAATTTTCAGCCAAATCCACCTGGAGCCAATTCCCATACAAAATGTGCGGGGTCCTTTTATATTTTGAACGACTCTTGTAAAATAATGAACGGAAACAGATTCAACTCAATAGATTATGATTGAATCTTTCGCGTTAAGATAATAAATTCTTACAATTTTACGGCAAGATCACGACCAAATTTTAATTATTTTCATAATTTATACAGATTCCACGAAAAAAGGAGAAAATTCAAATTTTTCTCTGAAGATTTAGTTATTGGTAATTTTTTTCTGTGAACATATTTGGGTGACTAAAACCAAAGAAATAAGTAAGAATTTAATGTGAAAAAACAATAACAGTAATAGTATATTATGCAATGAGCGTTCATAATATACTAAATCACTGAGTGAATAACAGCCATTATACGAGGATAGAATACTATACTTCGTCTAAAACTACTGAATTTTTTCTAGAAGTTTTCAATACTTGTCGGCTATGTTATGTTTCTTCTATTACTATGTAGTGTGAAAAAATCAAAATGACATATGATGAACTTGTCACAGTATATTCGGCAGTAGAGGTTGATTCTATTTGAAGTAGATTTGGCCCTCGATTGAAAAGGTATTCTCACCCATATTTATTAGCTAGAGAACTCCGAAATACTGAAGAAATATCAGTTCTAACAATATAATATTATTGCTGAACTCATGAAGCATCTGAAAGCAGTGAAACTCATTATTTACTAGTGATTAATGGGTGTAATTATGGCTGAGCAAACATAAGAATGTGTAATGGGTAGATTATACATAAGTCGCGGATAAAACATTTCTGATAGAATTAACGAGGAGGTCCTATGAAAGTGCTGTAGAAACCGATAAATAAAATTGACTTATGAAATTGACAAGCCACAATAACACCAAAAGACGACGAGTTAGATCGTCATATTTCTGTTTTCTCAATTAGAGAAACCGTATTCATTAAAACCATTTTCCACCATTTTCAATTAAAACAGTAATTTTAAACAACAACAAGGATACAGATTACGTCAGTCTCGTACCGTAGAAACGATGGCTGTGTTTCTCAACTTTCTATTAAGTTTAATGCGTTCACTGGCAGCCATACAATCGAGACATTCTTTCCAAGAAGCAATAAAGGCAGCACAGGTCCTTTTATCTCCCTATACTTCCTGTTTCTTTGGCGTGATATCAATTTCACACTGTCGGAAATTCCAAATGAACAAGTAAATAATACATTTTCACGTTCTTTCAGCAATTTGCTCCTCATTTTTCGCAGCGTCGTTGGTGAATATAGATTTTTCTAGGAACCAGTTGCTGGCGCTTTGAAAAGAGTTTAGGGAAATGGGAGATTTTATTTTCTTTGAGCTACCGCTTATCGTTTCATGATTTGAATGTACTATGTGAATATCTTTATTGATGGAAAATTGATTTGCAATGGAAATAATACAATCGGAAATAGTTTTTTTAGACCTGGTTCATTAATTTCTTGAAAACTTTATAGTTTTTCACTCCCAGTCTCTGAAACAGAATTAATTGAAAAAATTTTAACTAAGACGAAGTGCTCCTGCAAGAATTTAAGCACTTGTTTGTCAGAAGCAAATTGTTCTTGAAAAAATTGTTGCCTAACATTAAAACTGAAAAAGGAAATAAATGAAGAGGATAATGTAGCGTTTCGATTTCTATATCAGACACCTGTAAAATCTTCAGAATTGTATGTTCTTTCATTTCAACTGAAGAAACACACAATTCTGAAGATTTTACAAGTTTGTCTGAAGAAGGTGTCTTCAATTTGCTCCTGACAAATAAGTGCAAAGATTCTCGCAGAAGCACTTCATCTTAATTGAAATTTTTTAATTATTTCTGTTTCAGAGACTGAGAATGAAAACCTATTTTCTTCAGTTGTTAAGAAATGCAGAATGCTTCCAGAATATATTTTATTCGATGTCTGGTTCATTAATGACAGCGATATATTTCAATACCATTAGGTAATCGCTAGATAAATAAACGAGTTTATTACGAGATTTTTCTCTCGATCTCATTATTATGAATTCAGTATGAAATCTTCATTGAAATACATCCTTATTTTGCATAAGAGGTACATACATTAGACATAATATAAATGTTTCAGTAGAGTGTAACATCACTCGTATTGCTTTGAATACTTTATTTTCGGTTGCCCATGACAATCATACATTGAAATAGGAGAAATCGTGCTTTAAAATAGGTAATTATATTGATCAATAGTTTTGTACATCAAACTCAGATTTCATTTTGAAGTCGACGGAAATAGTTATTGAATCAACTCGTTCATTAATCGCTAGATTGATAAACGAGTTCATTACAACTTTGAGCAACGAGCCCAATATTAATGAAATATAATTTTTTTCAATACGTTTCTAGTTTTCACAGGACATACATTTGTCACATGAATTTCCAAGGATCAGTAGAGTAGCAACATTACTCGTATTGCTTCTGCATACTTTATGTTCGGTTGCCCATGACAATTGCACATTAATGAAGTAGAAATTGAGCAATAAAATAGATCAGTATGGAATAATTTCGTATACGTTTAACTCACCTTTTTTGAAGTCGACGAAAAAACTTTTGAATTAGAGTATAAGAATTAGAAATCAAAGGCAACTCTCGTACTCTCCTCGGTATCATTTCAAAAAATGATTATTATTAATCGAAATTTCAAGTCAATATTTTCCGAATGCTTTTTCGAACGAAACAAAACATGGAGGGTTGATCCATATGCAAATGAATTCGAATGTTTACTCAACACAAATCGGAGTTGGGTTCTATTATTCTCGCATCATACAACAGGTGGAACAGATGAATTTCATTCAACAGCTTTCTGAAGGGTGATTCAATAATTGTTTCTGGGATGTGAATTGAAATGGCCAGCACCAGGTTTCTGCATTGTTAATAATGTTAATTGGGGTTGTTCGCAAGTATTCTTCTAGATGGTACCAGCTTTAAGTTCATTCTGTACTGAGTCTATTCGATTCATATAAGGATTAAAGGGTCTCCCATGGTCTTCGTAATTTTCACGAAGTTTGGACCTTAGTTTCAGAAGAATTACAGTGGAACTTCCCTATAACGAAAGTCTCCTAGAATGAATTTCTCTGTATAATGAATTTCGTACAAGACATTGCACCTTGAATCCGAATCCATGTTGAAAACACCCTCTAAAACGAAGTAAATTCTCTCTATAACGAAATATTCAAAAAACATCACTTTTTAGGGGTATTGGTAAGAAGGTATAAGGGTGGGTTTTTCCGGACGTATGTAATAAATCCCGTACCTTAAACTAGATCATTACGGGTCTAAAAGCAAGTGCTTAATTTTGAACGATAAACTTAAATTTATCAGAGAAGTCCACCTCGACATTGCCGACTGTAGAAAATTTTTTTCCGTATAATGAAATTTCTTTATAACGAATTTTTTTGCGGATATAGCGCTTTCGCTATAGAGAAGTTCCACTGTATTTTAATGAAGAATGCAGATTTGTGCATCTGATATTCTATTTTAAAAATGTATATTTTCTGCGTACGCTCAAACCAACCGCAAAATATCGAAGGAAGATTTGCTGTGAAGTTTTTGTACGTTTTACAGTTTTGATAGACTACCCTCTATGAGTACTCAAAAAAAATAACACTCTAAGAGTCACTACGTGCAAAATCCATTATAATTAATTATAAAGCCTGTATCTAATAATAAATTACTTCCTATAATTCCAATAACAATTTTTTTGTATGGCGGTGTGAGTGTAGAGTATAATAAAATTTATCGTCCCTGAACAGCAATATTCATTGAGTATCAAATTGTATGTTGATATTCCGAAAACAAATTCCATTACTCACAATATAATATTTCGCTCATGAAATGAACAAGAGTAGGTATTATCAATTATTTAACTGTGTGATGTAGATTAGAGTATTCATTATCCGTTATGATAAACCAATATGCTCTTCCGAGTACAGGCATCAGAATAAATATTTGGATTATTACAATTATATGGAAATATGATCGTATAAAATAATATGCTAGAGTTTTCAACATAAGTTCAGATTTAATTGGCTATCAAAAGAATATTTTTAGCTGGACAAAAAATTAAAGTAACTTGTCAATAATTTTTGAACGATGAATTATCAAGGAAAATTCTTGCACCTGTCTATTTCGAATTTCGAAAGCAATGTATCCTATGATCCTTCGAATTTGAAATTTCTCACCCCTTATGTCCCGCACCCTTCTACTTCATTTTCTCAAATGAGAATATATGGATTGTAATGCATCAAACGAAAGGTGATTTGATTACCTATTTAGCGATGTAGCTAAAAGTAGAATTAGTTGATCCGTTTTTTAAATTGAGAATGATTTTATCAAATTAACTTTCATTTGATTAATCACATCTTTACCTATATTCTATACCTCCTTAGTGATGTAATGATCAAGAAAGTAAGCTCTGAGAAAAACTTCAGGACGTTGCTAAGTAAAAGAGAGGATTGGAAACAGGAATGCACCGACTATAACCTCAAAGAAAATACCGTAAAATGGTATACAGATGGTTACAAAACCTCTACAGTGTCTACAGTGTCGCTAGGCTTCTGTATGAGCGTCTTTCAAGGGGAAATCTTAGCTATTGAAAGATGTCTAGATGTAAATCTAGAAAAAAAATCATCAGAAGTGCGATATAGCCGTACACTCAGATAGTCAAGCTGCTATTTAAGCACTCATCTCCTACGTCATCGACTCTTAAATGATCTGGGACTGCCCGAACAAACTAAATGAGGTAGGCAAGAAAAATAACATCTTTTTAATCTGGGTTCCCGGCCACTCGGGAATCAAACGAAACGAAGATGCCAATACACTTGCAAAGAGGGCGCACGAATGTCACTCATTGGTCCAGAACCCTTCTGTGGTATATGTAAATGTACCTATAAGAAGGAGTTTCTGGAGAAGAAGAAAGCCGAGAGGGAAAAACTCTGGAGGAAACTTCCAGGGATGAATCATTCCACTGAGTTCTTTCGGAACTTTGAGACAGCGGGATCCAAAAGATATCTGGATCTTGGTAAGAAGCAATTACACCTCCTCACTGGCTTTCTTACAGGACACTGTCGCCTCAGGAAGCACCTGATGAGGATGGGATTATCGGATACTGACGAGTGTGTAGGTTCTGTGGGGAGGAGGAGGAAACTCCCATTCATCTAGTCACGGAATGCCTTGGCATTGCGAGCCTAAAGAGAGAATGCCTTGGGCAAGAGACTTGTAAGAGTGAGGAACTAGCCTCGTTGAAGCCTTCACAGATATTAGATTTCATTAGACCTCTTGAACCGGAAGGCGAGCTGTGAAGGGTTTGGCCAGAACAACTTTGTAAGGGGGCACAATAGACCTTGAGGTCGCAATGAACTGTAACTCCTTTTAAACTAAACTGAACCAAACTACCTATATTCTAATTCGAAAAAATAAGGTAAAGGGGTGTGGAGCGTAGGGGATGAGAAATATCAAATTTAAAAATGCATAGAATAAATTTGATTTTGAAATTAAATTCTTAGTACAAAAATTATTGACGAGTTACTTTGCTTTTTTGGCACGCTATACATAAGTTCACATGAGCTGCCTTTCTTTTGGATATACAGGGTGTCCAGGAAAATGTGGGAAATCTCTCGGATTTAAATGAAACATTAAAAAATAAGATAACAAGTTTCCCATATTTTTTTCCCAGCGGCCCTCCCTAGGAAGATACGACCTCCTAAATGACGCCACTGGAAATTCATTTCAGTGGAATAAATTTCAATTACTTATAGTCCGTTCACGAAAGGTTGAGCCGTCGGTTGGCCATGGAAATTTGGCATATTCCACCGTGTATATTAAAATTCTAGGTTATGTTCTTTATTTTTATGTCAGATTGATACGCAATGTTGTCAATATTGCAAAGAATCCTATGAAAACTTGCAAGCTCGTCGGACGAGGCCGAGTACATTCGGCAACGTTGACTTAATTTTACTTTATGACAGTAAATACTGCCAACTTCAGATAAATAAAGAAACGCCTACTATGTGCTCAATCTTTCGTGAACGGACTATACTTCTTTCATCATTAATGTAAGCATTAAAATGTACAATTCAGTGCGCCCCTGGTGAATTGAACAAGCTAATTGAACTTTGAGTGCGGTGATTTAAGGGGTCCTTAATACTATTAATCATATAAAATTTTCATCAAATGGATTTCCAGTGGCGTCATTTAGGAGGTCGTATCTTCGTAGGGAGGGCCGCTAGGAAAAAAAATAATGGGAACTTGTCATCTTCATTTTTTATGGTCTATCTGAATCCGTGCATTTTTCCACATTTTCCAAAACACCCTGTATAGTGCGACTATAAAGAGGTGAAAATTCAACAGATTGAGCAAATAAATGCCCATGCCACGGTCAGTAGGAAGTGGAACCAATAAATTACCTGCGAATGCATTGATTTCGTGCAACGGATGCAATCTCGTATAGATCCGAGTTTTCAACCTGATCACCCTCCTATTAAAGCGTCTGAGCGCTGGTTATAAAAAGTCTGATACCGAGAAGTTACGATTAGAGTTCAACACCTCTGGCTAAGCGTGAAATGAAAACTCAGAGGGGTCCCATCTGTACGGCTGAAAGGGGTATTAAATGAAATACGTGATAAAAATTCTCGTTATCTGCTGAATTAAAATGCGGCTGTATCTTTTTAGTGTGTTTTTGGTGTGTCGTTGCACCTGGTTGAAATTTAAGTACAATTTATTCTGTTTCGGTGGAATAATCGGAATATTTGTTAAGGGTTGGATTTAGGGGTTAGATGGCCCTAGTGAAAAACCATGTATAGGGCCCTGTCGATAATATTTATTGCTCTCAGCTATATCAAAAATTGATCTATAGATGATTCCATGGTAATTCATTTAGGTAGACTGGCTATAGAAAAGCTGATACCGAGAAGTTACGATCAGAGTTCAACACCTCTGGCTAAGCGTGAAATGAAAACTCAGAGTGGCCCCAGCTGTACGGCTGAAAGGGGTATTAAATGAAATACGTGATTCTCGTTATCTACTGAATTAAAATGCAGCTCTATCTTTTTAGTGTGTTTTTGGTGTGTCGTTGCATCTGGTTGAAATTTAAGTACAATTTATTTTGTTTTGGTGGTATAATCCGGATATTCGTTAAGATCAGGGGCGGAGTTCGGAATTAGGTGGCCTTGCTTTGAGCCAAATCTGAAGAAATTAATGATGAGCTCCATATTAAATGAATTTCATGAAAATTCTTCAGAACTTTCAGGTCCAGAACGTGTTCATCGAATAAAAAAACTATTTAAAAGTTTTAGTTTTTATTTATTTGCATCTGGTTTGATTTTGAATACATAACTGTCAACTCGTCATCGCCTTCCAAAGGCTGTATCTTGGAAGAGGGGTCGATTTCGAAAGAAAATTATATGAACTACCCCTGTTTATTTTCATCGAGGAATCATCTTTCAAAGTCCCTTGCATTTGTGTTCAGATACTTTGTATGAATAAATACAGTGGAACTTCCCTATAACGAACGTCTTTATAACGAATTTCGTACAAAACATTGCACCTTGAATCCAAATTCCATTTTAAAAACACCCTTTAAAACGAAGTTAATTCTCTTTATAACGAAATATTCAAAGAACATCACTCTCTGAATGGGTATTGGTAAGAAGGTATAAGGGTGGGTTTTTTCCGAAATTTTGCCGGACGTTCTTAATAAATCCCGACCTTAAACTAAATCATTAAGGAGGGCAGAGAGATCCATCTGAAACAGTTTTAAATACACCCTTGGCTGTTTGGTTTCAATCTATAACCATTACGCTAGTATGAAAAGTTGTGCGAAAATGTCTAAAAGAGAGTGCTTAAGTTTGAATGATAAACTTAAATTTATCAACGAAGTCAACCACGACATAGGTGACTATAGAAACAAATTTTCTGTATAACAAAATTTCTTTATAACGAATTTTTGGCGGATTTAGCGCTTTCTTTATAGAGAAGTTCCACTGTATTTCGAACAAAATTTTCTTCTATTGAACCAAGCACAGCACACTTCAGGAACAATCAAATTTCCCCATTTCCCGAGCAAAAAGTCGATTACTATCAAACTTATCGCATCGCTATGCAAAACAGGTTTCAAGTATTCATGAAACGTTTAAGAATCAGCCCCTCCATAATCTCCATTCAGTTCGAAAGTTTTAATTGAACAGCCCTAAAATAAATTAAGATACGAAATCTGCAGGCTCAGGATACGCCTCGCATATTTACTTGACGTGGATATAAATTAAATATACCCATATCCATACATCTCGGAAATTCATCATGTAAATTTCAACTGCAAGCGTAAGCTGCATATGCCGCTGAGCTGAGAATTACCACTATTCCACTCATGGAATTCGGAATGAGCCTTATAAATTTCACACCACATAATCTCTCATCAGAGTGCGCAGAACTATAAATCTTGCTGTACTCGTTGAGAATTGGTTTGGAAATATAGCTCTTATGAATTGGGGAAAATGATTGATTTTTCAATCTTGAATACTTCAGATTGATCGACGTCATGTCTTATGATTTTTCGATTTAAGCAGAGCTCAAAACATTTCTACGTATGATTCAAGAGAAAATACATAAAAACAACAAGAAAAAACTATGATTGATTCTACATATAATATACGTTTACGATGCAACTTATTGATTTATCCCCAGGAAACGTGTATTCATTACATTTTTTCAAGGTGAGCTCAGTAACATTAAATAAACGTTGAATGAGTCACTTCTTTTCAACTTAGCCGCTATCCAACTTTTATTCTACTAACTCTTTTGATCTTATCAATTTACCATGATGCACCTAAAATTCAACCAAACGTTGACTCTACATATAATATACGAACACAAACGGGTTGATTTATCCATTTTAACGTATATATCTCACGTTTTTTCGAAGTGAGCTCAGTAACAATCAATAAACGTTGAATGATTCACTCTTTATCAACTTTGAAGTACACCCATTCAATGATCAGTATGTAGTCAATACATTCAATCACGGTATTTTACTCATGACAAGGAAGAGGCTTGCAACGTTAAATCAACCTTGAATCAACGTGTGATAAAAACGTTACGATGAAACGAAAAGGAAACGTATTTCTCGACGACATTTGACCGTTTTTTCAACGATGAAATATAGTGACGTTACTTAAAAAATACAACTTATTTTAATCGTTTCTGTTTTTATTGGGATTGACCAAAATTGTTTGAAAGCATTTGTAAGCTTTCTGCCATTTTGATCTATTTGAACGATAAATGTGAATGAGAAAGTGTTATGATTCGACAGATTTTTACGTTTCCTCCAATTTCTGCCCAATATAATCAACTCTCTCCACCCCATTATAAATTATTCATAACATAATCGGCAATTGTTTCCGCCAGAACGAGAAATTAGATCCGTTGAGCTCAGCCAACGTGGCATGCTATTTTATTCGATGAAACTGCGAATGAAATGAAAAACTGGACGTTCCAATTCCAGCGTGAAATTGCCATTAACTTGATTATAGACCATCAAGTGAATCTGTTGAAAATCTCGTTAACTGCAATAACAGTTTGTCGTTGTCTATTCGATGTTTTTTTCGACGGATTTTTTGTGTCTAGAGAATATTTTTTTGATGAACGATCAATTTTTGATTGAATATTTGAACGAATATAGGTATCTGTCATATATGGCTCTTTTTTTCGTTGGGGTATATTTCTGTTATAATATTCAGTTGCAGTGAACAAATACAGCATTTAATTCCAGAGGGTAATCAGCTTTTTTAACGTTTGATAAGGTTATTCTTCTGATATGTTTGAGTAAAAAAAATTTTGTGAGTTTTTATTTTTTCCGAGAAAAGTATCGACTGTATATACTATCGCTCTAATTATAATCAAAGGATCAATGAAATTTTACCATAAAATATTTTACGAAAAACTTTGAGACTATATTCGAAGAAAAACTCACCAAACTACCAACCACTGATAATAACATAATTTACGTTTTGAGTTTCACCTGAATACAAAGAACAAAAGCTCTACCCAAACTATAATGAAGTTTTCGTTTCATTCCAATCAAATTAAACCTAGACGCCAGAACGTTTTCACGAAAACAATGCACGATTGATGAATCAATTCCAACCATTTCTAGGCTTCAAAATCATAATTGTACGTATTCATGCAGTAATTGATATTTGCCAGCCAATGGTGAAGCGAGCTAATGACTAAATAATACATTTTCATCATCTGTATACGGTGATATTCAATCATAAGGCCTCAGCTGTCTGGACTGGAAATGCGATGTTTGTACTGGAACTTCATCGGCCATTCTGTTGTTGAATTTCGTCAAACCAATTTCGACCCATTTGAATTTCCACCTGCGGCCAATAAGTGTTGAATTCTTTATCGGTATCTGCAATCTCAGTAAAATTTTGCTCTGATAAAGTTGTTATTTAGCCTATTCGTTTGGAGATATTTCGTGCTCGTGAGTCCCTCAAAAGCTCGAAATACGGCTTGCCATTGGTTGCGCACAAGCACTGGAACAGCTCAGGAGCTCGAAACTGTTCAAAACGAATACTATAATTGAAAAAATATTCAAGAAAAAGCAGAAAACCGACAAATGTCCACAAAAAGATTGTGAACTAGTTCTGAACTAGTTACGAACTGTTATAGAACTTAATCTCCAATAGCTGAATATTGGTCGCCATAATTATCAATTGGTAATCGATAAACGGATGTAATATATATGGAATTGAGTAACTTGAATGAATATTTTCTTTTTCAGTAGTTAAACCCAACGTGTTGAATTTTTTGTAGCACCTGCAATCGTCCATGTCTGATTAACAAATTTTCAAAAAGCTAAATACAGATAAATATTTTCTAGTATACTGCAGAACTAATTCTGAACTGATAAAAAACCAGTAGTGAACTAGTTACCAATTGTATGAAAACTAGTTTTTCAATGGCTGATTACTAGTCTGCAATTGCTAATTCTAGAATTGGTTGGACTCACCCTGCAAAGAAATTAATAGATTTCTTTGTGAATGATTTCGGTGCTATTCTGTGGAAAATGTTATATAAAGGGTTTTCCAATGAGAGGTGTTATTTTGAATATCCCGCTATTTCGGTAGATGTCACGTTTGAAGCTGTCATTTCTTGACATTTGACAAGTAGAAACTACGCCATTGATAAAAATGGAACGATTCACGCTTGAATATTTGGCACAGACGGTTCGCAAAACTAGAACATTTTTAGGTCGTCGTGAAGCACCGCAATATAGAAATTGGTGGAACAATTCGAGCTGTTGGGACAAGTTAGTGATGTTAAAAATAAAACCCGTGCACGTCGCTCAAGAACAGCCGAGAATATTGCTGCTGTAGCCGAAAGTGTTGAAGAAAATCCAGGTATGTTTATTCTCGTCGGTCTTTGGAATCAGGTATTTCACAAACGTTTTTATGGGCGAAATTGGATAGTATTGATCTGGACAACGTTTACTGTCAACAAGACCGCGCCACGTACCACCCAAGCAACGATACCATTGATCTTTTTCGGGAAAAGTTTCCAGATCGTGTTATCTCTCGAAAAGGTGGTCATAATTGGCCACCGAGATCTTGTGATTTAACACCTTGCAACTTCTTCCTCTGGGGCCACGTGAAAGAGAAGGTCTACGGCAATAGCCCAGCGTCGATTCAAGAACTCAAAGATGGAATTCGTGAAGCTATCGAGGATATAGGGCAGCCACTTTTCGATTTGGTTATGGAAAATTTCATTAAAAGGATATGGTCCTGTAAGCGTTGTCGTGGTGGTCATTTGCCTGATGTTATTTTCCATCATCTAAGGCATAGCTTCTTCTTTATGATGAAACGAACATCCGATCATTTCTATTGAAAAATGACGTTTTTCTTCGAATATCAGAATAACACCTCCTATTGGAAAACGCTTTAGAAATGTCACTTTACACAAACTGAAATTATATTTCGAAGGATAAACATTATTCATTCCAATAATCCGTTCCATCACCTTCTATTCCGCGATAATTACAAAATGTTCATAACTAATAACGAACTAATTGAGAACTATACCGAAACTGGTTTATAACTATTGGAAAACTGGTCTTGAACTGATTGCTAATCCAATCAGAACTATTCCAAGGATTGTTAGGTTCTGAAAATGAAGCATATCAATTCCTTCTGAACTGTGTATTTAGTTAAATGATAATATTTAGGTGAACCACAACTCTCTAGAAAGTAGTTAAATTTTGTGAATATCAATAATCTGACAACACATGATCATTCATATCAACCATCCAGAGATAGCCGTAGATGTAGATGTAGAGCAGATTCGACATCTTAGATCACCCAATCACCCTTCTTGATGCCTTGTTTTTAATCAAAATAACTTGTTTACTTTCGATAGGATCTGTTGAAATTAACCACAGGAAGATTGAGACATTCAGTACCATCATTCCAGGAAATTTTGTATATGGAGAAACTAAGGTAAAGAGGGTAACCCAGGAGAAGTGAAGGAAACCAATTGAAGTCCTCTGAAATATCTGAAATAAGTTTTATCAGATGTTCAATTTTTCTACGTGGTATTGCAGTGTTAGACCAGCTGACACATGAATAATTTCTTGATAATATTCTTACACCTATTTCATTCAAATATAAAAAAAGCAAAAGTAATATTTTCTCAGGAACCTGTCAAAATGAAAAGTCTATATTTGAAGCAGTTCTGGCATTCCAGCCCAATTTGATCAATTGCAAAATATTCATGAACCACAAATTCTTTTGAAACTCAGACTCAACAGTACCTATTAATAAGATGGTCTGAAACTTGAAGATCTTGTATGTTAAATGTTTTTGAACTGAAAACAAGTGAAAAATAAGGCAAAACAAAACTTTTTTGGCTTGAAATGCAAAGTGAAATATTTACTATGACTTTCAATATCCAATTTTGAAGAGAGTTCCTGAGTGAAAAATATATTAACAATACGGCAAGTAAAATATTTTAATGTATTTTTTCTACAATATGTTCAAATTTCCTTGAGCAGCACATAATTTCCAATTTTACTAGGTATAAACATATAACACAATCAATTTGATTATCTAACACTTTTGATGTTCTATATGTGATGTGAAGAAACTGTAATATTGCTTGAGCATACATTGATGTTTTTATGTATGTTTCTGTGTTTCGTGTGTATGTGTATGTGTGTAGCATTATGCAAATGACTAGAGTGATATGCATTTGAAGTTCAAAAATACTAAAACAACGGTTCGGTAAAATAGAAACTGACAGGATATCAAAGTCCAAACATTTTATACAGCTAAGCCAATGACCTGCTCTCAACATTTTTTCATAGAATACTATAATTTGACCCACATTGATTAAAAGAGCCTAAAAATGTTATTTACGAAAGCACTATATGAAATGAATTCCGCGATGAAAACATTCCATTTCCAAAAATTTAAGTGTCTTCCTTCAGAGCAGAGAGCAGAGTGCTCTACAGCTGGCCTTCCAGTAACAGAGATACACTGTGACCTCAAGGCATATTGTGCCCCCCTACAGAGCTGTTCTGACCACACACTTTACAGCTCGCCTCCCAGTTCCAGAGGTCTGATGAAATCCAATATCCGTTAAGGCTTCAACGAGGCTAGTTCCTCACTCTTACAAGTTTCTCCTTAGGCTCGCATAGCGAAGCATTCCGTCACTAGGCGAATGAGGGTCTCTTTCTCCTCCCCACAGAACCTATACTAGTCAGTAGCCGATAATTCCATCCTCAACAGGTGCTTCCTGAGGCGACAATGTCCTGTAAAAAAGCCATTGAGGAGGTGTAATTGTTTCTTAGCAAGAACCAGAAATCTTTTGAATCTTGCTGATTCAAAGTTTCGAAGGAACTTAGTAGAATAATCCATCCCTGGGAGATGCCGCCAGAGTTTTTCCTTCTCCGCTTTCTCCTTCTCCAGAAATTCCTTCTTATAGTTACATACCTATACCACAGAAGGGTTTTGGACCAATGAGTAACATTCGTGCGCCTTCTTTGGCAAGTGTATTGGCCTCTTCGTTTCCTTTGATTTCCAGATGGCCGGAAACCCAGATTAAAAAGATCTTATTTTTCTTGCCTACCTCATTGAGTTTGTTCCGGCACTCCCAGATCATCAGTCGATGACGTATTTAAGCACAGTGCTTTAATATCAGCTTGACTATCTGAGTGTATTGCTATATCGCACTTCTGATAGTTTCTTTCTAGATTAATATCTAGACATCTTTCAATAGCTAAGATTTCCGCTTGAAAGACGCTCATACAGGAGGCAAGCGACAGTGCACACTTGGTACTTGGCCAGTATATCCCAGCGCCAGCTCCTGTAGAAGTTTTGGAACCATTTGTATACATACCATTTTACGGTGTTTTCTCAATGTACTATTCGATTCATTTTGTTGACATTTATCCCCTGTCAAAAATCTACTCAACTTTAGTCCACCCTTGGTGTTTGTTCTAAACGCAAAAGGTCCATTTCATTCTACATTGACAATGAAAATCCACATCCTTCAGCTCCACTTGAACCAAATTCATTTCCAGAATTCCAGACAGATCTAAAAATATTTTCTTTAAATTACCCCAAACTAGTCCAACATCTCCGAGGCACATTCCCCTAATTTCTCGACAAAAATCGAGCGACAAAAATAATTCCTTCGTCTCGCTTCCCACTAAAAACTGAAAAAGCCCGTTTTCGCCTCGCAGACGCTGATTGAAGCAGTCGTTTCCTCAAGATGAAACATTTCTTATTAAAAAGTCCGTGCGGACAAAAGGTCCTAGTGAATGCCTGTCATAAGTTAAACAAAGTGGCGTTCCTTTCATTTGAACGGTATCTGTTGTCGTTAGGAAGTCGGAGATGAATCGAAGCTAGCGCAGAGCTTCGAGAGGATCAGGGACCTGGTGAGGAAGAGACGAGAGCAGAGAATGCAGGAGGAAAAACAAAACGAGAACAATTCGAGATTGGAGAAGATTGTGAGGGAGGTTATGCAGAAGAAGGCCGAGGAGGATGCCGCATTGAAAGGTAAGATTTTTTTCTGAGGAATATATTGTTATGCTCTTTTCAGCTCAAGTTATTCAAGTCGTAATCGAGGCCAACTCGAGTTAGGCTCGATCTGATCTACAGGGTGCTACATAGTAGTATGTCACAACTTGAGGAGATGAACTTACGCATAATTTCAAGAAAAAGAGTCCTTATAAACATTGGTCCTCAAAAGCTTCGTTACGGAGCTACAGGGTGTTGGAATTTTCCAAAAAATGGTTTTTTCTTCATAACTCCTGCAGTTTTTGAGATATTCAGTCCAAATTTGGAATGCGAGCTATTTTCAACAGTCTCCATCATTGCAAGTTCTGAATCTTGACTAGAATATACAGGTTTTTGAGTAAAAAAATATTGAACGGTTGTACCTATGTTGATATTGAATAAGCTTAAGTTGAGTCGCCGATGACGAGCTATCAAAATAAAAGCAAATTTTGGGCATACCTATCGAGTATTTCTATTATTTTCGTAAGCAGCGAATAAAAAATAATTTTTAACTCTAAAACGGTGGGAGATACGAAAAAATTACAAGGGTCAAAAAACGTTTCTAAATCGATATATCAAAGATAACTCGAGTTGAACTCAATCTGTAGTAGAGTTGACTCGAGTTGAACTCGAGTTGACTCGTATGATATTTACGTGTTTATCTCTGACTTGCTTGACTGGTGGTTTCGAAACTCGTCTAACCCAGCTCAGAAAAAATCATTCTCTACAACAATCACCCGAGATATGCTTAGGATAATCTAATTAACATTCGATAACAAAAGGTTTTCGAAAAAGAGATGTTATTTTGATATACAAAAAAAATGCCATTTTTCAATATAAATGATCAGATGTTTATTTCATTATAAAGAAGGAGCTATGCCGTTAATAGTGGTAAATAACATCAGGCAAATGACCAACACGACCACGTTTACTAGACCTTATCCCTTCAATGAAAATTTTCATGACCAAAACACAAAGTGGCTGCCCTATGTCCTCGATAGCCTCACGAATTCCATCTTGGAGGTCTTGAATCTACCTTGTATTTCACGTGGCCCCAAAGGATGAAGTCGCAAGGTGTTAAATCACAAGATCTCGGTGGCAAATTGTGATCACCTCTTCGAGATATAACACAGTCCGGAAACTTTTCCCGCGAAAGATGATCAGCCGGCTTGAGTTCTTGTGTTAACTGAACTTTATAAGCCTTAAGACCCAAATCTTTTTGCAAAATACAGTTTAATGACGTTTGTGGAATGCCTAATTCCAAAGAACCACAAGAAATGGACAAACCCGAGCTTTCTTCAACACTTTCGGCTACAGAAGCAATATTCTCGGCTGTTCTTGAGCGACGTGCACGGGTTTTATTCTTCACATCACCAACTTGTCCAGACAGCTCGAATTTTTCCACCAATTTCTTCGTTCGACAACGTGCAAGTTTTACGAACCATCTCTGCCAAATTCACCATTTTTTTAGTGAATTTAAAAGATTTAAATGCGTTCTTGAAGCGTGTATCGTTCCTTTTTTATCAATGGCATAGTTCCTACTTGTAAAATGTCAAGAAATGACAGCTTCAAGCTTCAAAAGTGACATCTACCGAAATAGCGGGCTATTCAGAATAACACCTCTTATTGGAAAACCCTTTATGACCACAGAGGCAACAGTTCAATGCTCCCCTTTGCCTGTTTATTGCCATCAACCTTGTTATGTAAACAGGCACAAATATGCCTCATCCACATAGAGCAGATATTCGAACCCCTTCTTCCTAATTGCAGGCAACAGGGAAATTCGAGGAAAAATGCAGATATGTTGGATAACGGTCTACGTCACAATTATCCGAGTCAGACTCTCTTGACATTTCAATTAAGTGCGAATGGGTTAGCGTCATGCTCGCTACGGAATACTGTCTGGGTATTCTATGATTACACGGCCATTATAAAATGAGTACCTACTCTTACATCTCGTTAGTGTTCACTTGTAGTTATGCTCCTTGAAAATCAATATTTGGTGGAGTTTTCAACTGTTTCGGAGTGTTTTGTCATTTGATATCTATAATTTTGAACCAGAAACGTAAAGTGTATATTTTTTTAATGACAGTTGATTTTTCATTTGGAGGTATACAAAGGGTTTTCCAATAAGAGGTGTTTGAATTGGCCGCTATTTCGGTAGATGTCACTTTGAAGCTGTCAGTTTTTGACATTTGACAAGTAGAAACTACGCCATTAGTAAAAATGGAACGATACACAATTCAAGAAAGCATTGAAATTATTAAAATTCACTATAAAAATGGTGAAAATTCGGCAGAAACGGTTCGTAAAACTCGAACATTTTTAGGTCGTCGTGAAGCACCTTGTATGACCGCAATAAAGAAATTGGTGGAAAAATTCGAGCTGTTGGGACAACTTAGTGATTTGAAGAAAAAACCCGTGCACGTCGCAAGAACAGCCGAAAATATTGCTGGTGTAGCCGAAAGTATGTATTGAAGAAAACCCAGGTTTGTCCATTCCTTGTCGTTCTTTGGAATTAGGCATTCTACAAACGTCATCACACCGTATTTCGCATAAAGATTTGGGTTTTAAGGCTTATAAAGTTCAGTGCTACGCTACGTGCCACACAAGCAACCGTGTTATCTCTCGAAGAGGTGATCACAATTGGCCGCCAATATCTTGCGATTTAACACTTTGCGACTTCTTCCTTTGGGGCCACGTAAAAGAGAAAGTCTGCGCCAATAGTCCAGCGTCGATTCAAAACCTCAAAGACGGAATTCGTGACGCTATCGAGGAGTCGAGGACATAGTGCTGCCACTTTGCGATTTGGTTATGAAAAATTTCTTTTAAAGGATATGGTTCTGCAAGCGTGGTCGTGGTGGTTATTATCCTGATGTTATTCTCCCACTATTAACTGCATAGCTTCTTCTATACAGGATTGGGATAAAATATGGCACCAAACACATATCTATTGAACGAAAAGGACAATATTAATGAGATTTTTACCCTAAACCCAGTATGTGAGCATTCGCAATCCCAAGATCTATCAACATCTGCAAAGATATACAGGAGTTCCCATATAAATTGAAAAAGTTTTTGATCGAAAAGGAAAATATTTTTTTAGATTTTCACACTAAACTTAGTATGCGCGCATTCGAAATCCTAAGCTTTTTCAAAATCTGTAAATATATATAGAGTGTCCCATTTAAATTAAAGAAGTTGATGGCATTTCCGGTTAAACCGGAAGTATCTCATTAATGAAAATATGCTCATCAGATGCATTGTGGTCCATTAAACTCAGCTGCCAAATTTCAAAAATATCGCCCGTTTCGTTTTAAAGATATTAATTTGGTGCCAAACTTTATCCCAACCCTGTATAATGAAATAAACATCCAATCATTTATATTGAAAAAGGGCATGTTTCTTTGAATATCCAAATAACACCTCTTATTGGAAAACCCTTCGATAGTTAAACCAAACGTGATGAAACTTTTGGTATTGAACTTCGTGAAGTTGTTACGTCAAAGAATTAGCGCATTTTATAATAGGCTAGACTTGATCCGAGCATCTTGTATTTTTGGTGCCTGTTCTTCTAGGAAATTAAGAAAATGAGAAAGCTTGTGCCCTTGAGTATTGAAGCCCTGCATCGTACCAGCTAGGGTATCACAAAGACTCATTAGGGCAGATGGTTGACAAAAAGAAGAAGCACTTTAATTGCATCAAGACAGCAGGCCAAAGGAAAGAGGAGAGGCTCTGCAAAATAGAAAGCACTGGGAGATTTTGCATCTCATAAAACAACCCATGAAGTAGGTTCACTAGGAAATCAAAGGAAACGAAGAGGCTAACACACTAGCCAGAAAAGAAGCACAAAAGTGGGGTATAAGCAAATGCACCTATAAGAAAGAGTTTTTGGAGGAGGATTAAGAAACTGAAAGAGAAGCACTATAGAGAAATTTTTCGGAAATTGATCATTTCAAAAAGTTCTAGTTACAGGATTCCTAGCAATGGCTAGCCGTCGCAATGAATTTCTTGGACAGGAAAACGCAGATTCAGCCACCCAGAAGCCCTTTCAGATATTGGAGTTCATCTACAAAATTAGGTACCATGTGCCAATTTCAGTGATCTTCGTATGATCGGATTCTGTCATCATAACGAAATTCAGGGGGTTATAACTCCAAAAGATGGAGCATTCTACAGAAACAAAAACTAATGATTTCGAAAATCGGTGGGCAAGTTTTGCTGCATCAAATGCTGGCCACCCCGTACAGTCAACTCCTATAATGAAACATCGGCTTCCCTGCTAAGAACACGGTTAAATACCAGAATTAATTAACGTCACTAGCCAAAAAAACGACCACCGCAAACAATAGTGAGCACTCGTTCGTGTATTTCCTTAATAAACGCAAAAAGAAAACCTTTGTTCCTCTCCCAAAATTCTCATCTCGTCCGAATGGACCAGCAAACCTCCCCAAAGTGATTTCAGCGTTGTAATTCACTCCAAAGCGTACGTAATGAATTGAAATCTTATTCAATTTCCAGCCAACGTCGCAGGGAAACCCGTCGAACAATCTGTGGTTAATTTTCCTAATGATTTCGAAAATCGGTGGGCAAATTTTGTTGCATCAAATGCTGGCCACCCCGTACAGTCAACTTCCATAATGAAACATCGGCTTCCCTGCTAAGAACACGGTTAAATACCAGAATTAATTAACGTCACTAGCCAAAAAAACGACCACCGCAAACAATAGTGAGCACTCGTCCGTGTATTTCCTTAATAAACGCAAAAAGAAAACCTTTGTTCCTCTCCCGAAATTCTCATCTCGTCCGAATGAACCAGCAAACCTCCCCAAAGTGATTTCAGCGTTGTAATTCACTCCAAAGCGTACGTAATGAATTGAAATCTTATTCAACGTCGCAGGGAAACCTGTCAACAAACCTGTGGTTAATTTTCCTAATGATTTCGAAAATCGTTGCCAAATTTTGTTGCATCAAATGCTAGCCACCCCGTACAGTCAACTTCCATAATGAAACATCGGCTTCCCTGCTAAGAATACGTTTAAATACCAAAATTAATTAACGTCACTAGCCAAAAAAACGCCCACCGCAAACAATAGTGAGCACTCGTCCGTGTATTTCCCTAATAAAAGCAAAAAGAAAATCCTTGTTCCACTCCCAAAATCCTCATCTCGTCCGAATGAACCAGCTTACCTCCCCAAAGTGATTTCAGCGTTGTAATTCACTCCAGAGCATACGTAATGAATTGAAAACATATTCAACTTTTAGCCAACGTCGCAGGGAGATATGTCGAACAATCTGTGGTTAATTTTCCTAATGATTTCGAAAATC
Source organism: Propylea japonica (assembly GCA_013421045.1). Classification (NCBI taxonomy): domain Eukaryota; kingdom Metazoa; phylum Arthropoda; class Insecta; order Coleoptera; family Coccinellidae; genus Propylea; species Propylea japonica. Next base: position 2,205,588 of record CM024241.1, read on the forward strand.
GGTGGGCAAATTTTGCTGCATCAAATGCTGGCCACCCCGTAAACTCAACTTCCATAGTAAAACATCGACTTCCCTGCCAAGAACACGGTTAAATACCAGAATTAATTAACGTCACTAGCCAAAAAAACGCCCACCGCAAACAATAGTGAGCACTCGTCCGTGTATTTCCCTAATAAAAGCAAAAAGAAAATCCTTGTTCCACTCCCAATATCCTCATCTCGTCCGAATGAACCAGCTAACCTCCCTAAAGTGATTTCAGCGTTGTAATTCACTCCAAAGCGTACGTAATGAATTGAAAACATATTCAACTTTTAGCCAACGTCGCAGGGAGATATGTCGAACAATCTGTGGTTAATTTTCCTAATGATTTCGAAAATCGGTTGGCAAATTTTGTTGCATCAAATGCTGGCCACCCCGTACAGTCAACTTCCATAATGAAACATCGGCTTCCCTGCCAAGAACACGGTTAAATACCAGAATTAATTAACGTCACTAGCCAAAAAAACGACCACCGCAAACAATAGTGAGCACTCGTCCTTGTATTTCCTTAATAAACGCAAAAAGAAAACCTTTGTTCCTCTCCCAAAATTCTCATCTCCTCCGAATGGACCAGCAAACCTCCCCAAAGTGATTTCAGCGTTGTAATTCACTCCAAAGCGTACGTAATGAATTGAAATCTTATTCAATTTCCAGCCAACGTCGCAGGGAAACCCGTCGAACAATCTGTGGTTAATTTTCCGAGAGATAAGAGGAGCTACCAGGAAGCGATGAACAGGCCGATTTCCATCATTAGTTACGAACCTCCGGAGTATCAGGTTAGTATTTGCATAAAACGATAGAAGAGAATCTGGTCAGTTTGGTTGTACCAACCACAACAAGGTCCAGTAGATTGATTAAGCTCTACTAATGGAGCCAAGTTTTGAATAATTGAGGCTGTCTAATCGGTTGTAACCCATCGAGATATAATAGAGAAGAGACGCTACGATATACAATTGAGTAAGGAAAAATAGTACCACTGGGCGGGGCTAAGTCGAGGACCAATAGGTATGGGCGAAAGTACAGGGTTGAATTAAGTTGCCAGTTTTTTCTGTTCAAAAATTTCACCCAAAAAATACGAAGTGTTGGGTCTTTAGGAAACCGGTTCAAATAACGTCAATTGAATATCAACAACTTTTCTTCAGGTGATAATATCCACATATAAAAAGAAATCAGATCACCAAGACAGGCTAGCAAAAAATTCGAATGCGGATCTGTTCAGTACTGATCCCTAAATGTGATATTTTCTTCTTATCTGTCTTTTCTCTGCTTGAAGAAAGCCTTACAGCCACGATACCATTTTACTGTATATTATTAAGCAGAAAAAATCACAATTTAACTAGAAACAGGCGCAAGAATCACAATTCCTCCAGAAAATTCCACGATTGTCAAATTTGACGTTAGGTGGTAGTAATATGGCGTATCTCATACCAAGTTTATTTCAATCATGGCAACTCTATAATATCCTATCTCTATAGTTAAAGTTAATGATGCTAGATCAAATCAAAGTTATACCTATTAGCAAAGTTTTTGATATATCCATTTTAAAATTGTTTGTATGCATTCTCAGTTCTTTTCTGCAACTAAAACCTATAATGCGAGTCTCAAGAAAACTGTAAATATTGTCAACAGAACGGAGTAAATTTAATGCTCTTAAATAGTCTTCAAAATGAAAAAACTAAAAAGAATAGCGATAAATCAAATAAAATGAAAAAATAGAACAAAAGTATGTTGTATACCTGGTTGGAAAAGCAACACAGAGTTTAGGAACGTGACTTTTCCTATACGAGGTGAACATTATATTTTTTCGCTAATGCTTCAAAATTCGGCAGATATTACTATATTAAAAAAAATGGTGAATAATTTTATTCCGGCTTTGATATTTGAAATAAAATTACTTGGGTTAAATTGGAAAAGTATTTAAATTTAACTGTGGGCGTTCCCGAAAGTGAAACTATAAGAAACGATGAAATTTCCGTTCCTGGTTTGTTGAAAAACTGATTCTATTCAATCTAAGCTTTTTCAGCAAACGAAATTTGAAATGAAAGTATCACTAAAATTTAAAGAATTTTCAGAAAGAACGAATGAATTACATATGTTCAAATAATCATCAAAATCAAGACACTTAAAAACCGAGTTCAGAAACAAATATAATAAAAAGTGAGAACAAACGTATTTTCTTCCTATAAAAGTGATTAAAGGTGAACAAACAAGTTTTTTTATTGATCTGAGATTTTCATAAAACCAAACTGTGGAACATTAATTCAAGAAAGCTCTCAGCAGGTGCGGTATAGGACTTTAGATTGATCTAACATATATGAATGCAAAATCTCAGTACGATCAGAAATATATTCTAGAAATTATTTCGAAAAAATTAAATAGGTGGAAAATCGATAACTGAAAATATCACAATTCTGTTGAAAATCATTCACTTCGCCAATTTACTTAGGTTTAGGTGCTCAAACTCGATTTCATTTCAATCAGTTTTTTCATGGAAATATTAGAAATTTTACGATAGACTCATTTCTGGTTGTAGTAATGCAATTTCCAAAAATTTTTATGCGCTGCTTTGAATTGCTATTGACCATTTTAAAACAGAACTTCAGCTTGATCGAATTGACAGTTCCTGAATTATTCAGATCAAATTTTCCATGCTTCTGTTAACACTATGGCCACAAAATTTCGTATGAGGCTTTTTATGAGTATCTTGCTTGTGTCGGCAAAATTTCATTTGGATCGCTTACCTTCTGTCTCAGATATTGAGGAACAGAAATTTTGCATAGCCATATTTTATGAAACACACTGTACAATTTCGCTAGTTTACGAACCTAAATGCGGCATTTAGAAACCGAAACCTCCCTAAAAATTTCAAGTCTCTAGGACAATTCTTTCGAGAATTATCGTGTTTAGGGACAGACGGCCACACGGACAGAATTGAATTCGACCTCGAATTTGTAATCAGTAAGTCGAACTATATTGTTTGAGACCACTTTCGACTCAAAATTCGAAAATTGAACATTTGTGCAAAATGATCAACTCAAACGAATGCTATGTATGCATTCGTTTGAGTTAAACGAGCGTTCTAAAATTTCAGTTAACAAAATTCAAAAGGCGCAAAACAAGTTGAACAAAATATTATGAATCAATAATTTAACCCTATTCGTGGTGTTTCAGTTTTTCCATCGAAACAAACTGAATTATTTCTAAAACACTTCATAGGTTTTCACTCTCAGTCTCTGAAACAGAAATAATTAAAACATGTTTCATAAAGATGAAGTTCTCCTGCGAAAATCTTTGCACTTATTTGTCAGGAGCAAATTGGTTTTGAAAAAAATGATGCCTGACAGTAAAACTGAAAAAGGAAATCAATAAAAGGATTAATGTAACGTTTCGGTGTCTATATCAGACACCTTCAGACAAACTTGTAAAATCTTCAGAATTGTGTATTTTCCCATTTGCAGTCTAATTGACATTGAAAATTGTCAACACATAGAGATTTTGATTCATTGAATTTCGAAATTTCCTGATGTAATTTTTTACTTCAATGAATCAATCCAAATACGATCTATTCCAACAGAACAATTGGCCAAATTATCTTATTCATCTGACAAAATATATGTGGATTCCTTGATTTTAGTTTAAAAGCAATGACCCGAATATTCTTATTACAAATATTATTCAAGCTCCATTTCAAGAAACTTCGCAGTAAACAGCTTAATATTTCATACAGTTTATTCTAGTGAATGTCTCCCCAGAACCATCAGAGTTGTCAACTTTCGTGAAAGCAAAAACGTGTTTTTTCCTGAGTAATAACCTTCATCGGGAAGTTGAACTATAAACACATTTTCCGCAATAAAAAGTAGTAGCTGAAGTTCGCCCGGTTTCTAACTTATTTCCATTGAAAACGGAAAGTTTGGTCCGGACAAAACCGAATATATCTGTTTGGAAAATATAAACAGACTTTATTCTTCATGGGATCAATATACTAACTGACAAAGAAACTGCACCCAGAAGGAGCTGGTTAAATTTCGATTTTTTGAGCGCTTTCTGCTTAAACGAGTGCTATATCGTTTTGCCCAAATGTCTGTGATTTTCGGATTTTGAGCCAAAAATGGTCTCAAATGATAGGGTTCGACTCCCTGAGGACGAATTCGTGGTCAAATTCAATTCTGTCCGTGGTGCCGTCCGGCAGTGTGAACAGAACCATAGAAAATTGAATTAGAATATTGAAAAGAAGAAACTACATTTTTTCTTAAAAAAATATCCGATTCGGATGATGTAAAATTTAATAAATAAAGAGTGATACACTGAACGTTCATGCAGAATTTGGTGGCCATAGTGATAACAGAACTATAGAAAATTCAATTGGAATATTGATAAGAAGAGTCTTTATATTTCCATAACAAGATATCCGATTCAAGTGAAATTCTTCTTGTAAATGAAGACTGTTACACTGAATTTTCATGCAAAACTTTGTGGCCATAGTGTCAACAGAATCATAGAAAATTCAATTTGAATATTGAAAAGAAGAATCTCCATAACAGAATCACCGATTTAAGTGAAATTTATTTCGTGAATCAAAACTGATATACTTAATGTTCATGCAAAATCTTGAGCGGATTGTATCATCAAGACCATAGAATTTAATTTTTGTAATTATTTATCTTTTAAATATTTATTTTCTCGAATAATGCCCAGAATATAATTTCTATTGTGTTGAGATTCTACATTGATATAATTATTTGGTATCAATCTCAAGTCTCATAAAGAATTTTAAGTTAATAGTCTTACTTTAATTGTAAAACCTTCTATTTTTTTCGAATTTCAATCAATTTCCCCTTGCTATACTATCTTTTAAGATAAAGAAAAAATGACAAACAAAAACATTCTTTGCCTTTAAGGATTAATTTCTTACAATTAGTCTCAAATGAAGAAGTTTTTCAATAGGATGTTGTCTCTGAGGGATATGGGACACTGACGAGGCCTAATGAGGCCGAAACTGGTCTGTCTCTTCCCTCATTGACAACATCTTGAATAATCATCCCAGTCCGCCTGAAGAAGGTTCTATGAGCCTATAAATTGAAGATTGTATTCATTTCGATGATAACTATTTTCAATTGATCTATGTTTCAAAAATATACTGTTTTTGTTTCACAAAAAAAAAGAATGAAATTCAAATCACTACTAATGGGTGTTGTAGTTTCTTCGTCAGTTAGTCTATCTGTTTGGAAAACAGAAACAGACTTTATTCTTAATGGGATCAATATCTCATGCTGACATTTTAACAATTCAATTCTATTCCCAACAGGAAACGATAGCGGAAGTGCCTGAAAGCAGAAGGTCGAACCAGTATTCTACGCTGATCAATGGGACATCGGAAGAGAGTGATTTGTTGGAAAACTTACCTGAGTCGAAAGGACGAAATCCAATGCTCAAAAACAACTCATCTTCAGGGAAAGGTACCAATGTTTCATGATCGAAATTTTCTTGAATAACTTTCTCAAGTTATCCTCAATAATGTAGTAGTTTCCATTTCACAATAATAATATCTACGAAAACCACTTCTGTGAATACTTGGGAGCTCAGAATATTTCTTCTGGTGAAAATATTCATTTCGCCTTTATTTGTAGTGCAGATAAGGGCAGTACTATCTCAGTTTTTCACAGATTTGATGATAATATGGAACTACTTTTTTTCTAACAATCTGTCTTTATCATTTATTTTCATTATTGTCGAAAGGAAACTATTTCAGGTGAAATAGGAATTATTAATTCTAACAAATTCAAGATTTCAAGCTTTGAAGACGGAAATTGAATATACAATCAAAAATAACGAGAATTTTGCTCTAATAACATAAAATTAAATTCGGAATCGAAAATTCGCAAAAAAACAAATGCTGGAGATATTGACATCTGTAAGATTTCTGAAAATATCGAATAAAACATCTCCTAAAAGAGATAAATTATGGACAACATACACCTACGAATCAGAATAAACTCTGTGAAACTTATTGATTTTCCATATTTCAAGGAAACTTTCCATGGTCCAAGATGACCTGGCTCCTTCGCCAATTTGCAACTTACGATTTTTCTTGTCTTGAATAATTACAGGGAATAAGTGAATAAATGCGACAAAATTGAGGATATTATTCCGCATGAAAAAATAATGAAATATGCTGTATAAATATTTTTAGCAAAAATGTCTTTTTCCAAGATACAGAGTGTTACAGAGTTTTACTTAAAAACTGACTTATTATACAAATGGCACAGCACGGAGATAGAATACTTTTTCAATTCTTCATTCAATTCGTGAAAAAAGTCTCATATAGAAAAAAGGAACATCTTAACGAGAATTTTGGCCAAATAAAAACGGCGCCTTATACAAAAAAAAGATTAACAAGATTTTCGGTCACAAATTGAATTTCAATAATGATTGTTAGTTGGAAATATCTCGGCAGTGTACAATTTATTTTATTTGAAATCGTCACCTGTAAGCACCGATGATGAAATTCATAATTGCAAATCAGAAAATGCATAATATCTACTTCTTGAAACCAATCAAATTGTATTCACATATTTCGACCTATAACAGAACAATAAAAAAAAGGTCAGTTTTCCAAATATTGAAACACAACTAGCCTATTAATGACTAATCAATTATAATCAACTCTAGAACTTGAAACCTATGACCCCCCTTGTAATTCTTGAAAATTCAAAATGGTTATTGTCTTAATTTTAGAACTCAAAAATTTGGTATACAAAAACCATCATAAAATTTCATACAATAGTGACTTAGCTTATTTCATGCCTCCTTTAAATTGACTGAGTTACTAACACTTGTAACTGAAAGTTTGAATGAAAAATAGCCCGTTCAAATGATGTCGAATCAATAAATAATCCAACATCGTGATACGGTACTGGCGCCTTCGCCAATTTGCAGCTTACTCGATTTATGTCGGAATTATATTGAAAGTTCAGATTTGTTGTTTTCTATTTGCTCCATTGAGTTTTTATTTTAATGTTTAAACGATGATAAAAAAATTCGATCAAACTGAACCTTCCCGATACTGTCCGCTCAACATAAAAGACACAAGACAAACTTGATGGTAGTATAAAAAGTAAACAAACAAAGAAAAAACTCTTCAATTTGGGTAGGTTAGTTCCTGTTGAATGAAAATAAACTCTCTCGATTCTGCAACGTTACATTCTTCCCCAATTTTCCTTCACTGTAAAGAAAAAACTAAGCATTCAAAACCGAACCGCTGAATTGCTGTTGAACAAAATAATCCAAAATCATGAACCGGTACTGGCACCTCCAGCAATTTGCAACTCACTCGATTTCTGGACAAAGTTTATGGCCGGGTTTCAATGGTAAATCTGCCCCCGCGGCCTTTTGGACATTAAATGAAAAAAAATCAGCCAACTTTTCAGCTTTCCATTTCTAGCCATCTTTGAGATATTTGTAAAAACACTTTTTCGTCTTTATTTTTTTTTTCTTGTGAAATTCAGAATTTTCGAATGGTATATTTTCTCTTGACTCTTTTCTATTGAAGCAAAGAATCGGGAGAAAATATCACCATTCGAGTATTTTTAATTTCAAAAGAGAAAAAAAATAAAAACGAAAAAAGTGTTTTTTACCGAAATCTCAAAAATGGCTAGAGATAAAAGCTGAAAAGTTGGCTGAATTATTTTCATTCAATGCTTAATCGATCCCCTCAATATGAATCGAAAAAGTCGCGGGGGCAGATTTACCATTGAAACCCGGCTAAACCCTTTCAAATCAAAAGTTAACTTTTGTTGCAAACAGACCATTGCAATAACATTCGCTCCATTAAGTTCCTGTTTCAAAATTTAGATAATAATGACATTCATCCGACAAAATGATAATGGACTTTTGCGATACTGACCGTTAAGCATTATGTCAAAATAAAGAGTGCTGTTTTACTTCTCATAATGCAGAAATAATTAGTAAAATCTTGAATGAAGATAGGTAAGCTCGTATTGCAATAACAGGAAACCATCCCCATTTTGCGGCGTTGAAAATCTCCCCAATTTTCCTTCACCCTAAAGAAAAAAAAAACTAATCATTCAAAACCAACCCAATTTTTTCAAGACGAAAACACCGAAAGCGTGGAGCTCAAGGACATAGGAAGAGGCGCGTCCGCAGACACCGAACACGACGAAGAATCAGCTCTCTGTCCAGAATCGAAGGGTAAATATGACAGAAAAGAACGAAGTGAAAGTAGACCATGGCAAACTTTGGTATCGTATGTAGATGAACTGACAGTTGGCGGGAGAAGAAACTCAAAGGGTCAATACGTCGATGGTATGGGCAATTTTCCTGGATTCGGAAGGAATAAGCCTCCCAAAGTTCCGCCGGATTGCTTTCCTATTCACATCTATCAAAAGTAAGTAGGGATTGTTTGGAACGGCAATGAGCATAAGGTGTGGTAAGTTTTGACGGAGGGAAGGTGGTTGAAATACCTCGTTTTTGAAAGAGTTTTCGTTAAGGTAATATCAATTTTGGTTCGTTTTTTACTAGTATGGTCAAGGTAGATTTTGAGTGTAGTCGCCAGAGCGGAAGAGGTTTGATGTTTGTGGAATTGGAGGGAAGTTTTTTGCGACATAGCATATTTTTATATTGTTATACAGTCAACTTTATTTAGTCGAACTTCTTTAGGTTCAAGACTAAGTGATTAGTTTTTGACAAGTCGAACTTCAATAATTGGAATTTTCTGATACCTCAGTTACTAAATCATCCTGTCGTCGACTTAAAACTTAAATGCTAGTACCAAATCAACTCAATGAATAGGTAAAATCAATAAGGTCACTTAAGTATGGGTTTCTGGTTACTGCGGAATCAAAGGAATTGAAGAGGCTAACATATCAAAAAAGAAGCAGAAACTCCACTTACTGGCTTAGAACCCATCTGTGGTATAGGCAATTGCAACTGTAAGTAAGAGTTTTTGGAAAAGGAAGGGTCTGAAAAAAAAGCACTCTGGGGGAATCTTCCGGAAATGGATCTTTCCAAAAAGTTTCTACTGAACTTTAAAACTGAAAGGTTCAAAATGTATGTGGATCTCAGCAGAAATAAGTTACGTTAGAGGGTTTCCCAAACTAACCTATGATACAATTCAAAATGGTTTTAATGGCAAATATGCGTATTATTACATACATTTCTTATATTATTTTGAATAGCCCGCTATTTCTGTAGATGCCACGTTTGAAGCTGTCATTTTTTAAAATTCGACAAGTAGAAACTACGCCATTCATAAAAATGGAACGATACACGCTTCAAGAACGCATTGAAATAATAAAAATTCATTATAAAAATGGTGAAAATTTGGCAGAGACGGTTCGTAAAACTCGAACATTTTTGGGTCGTCGTGAAGCACCTTGTCGGACCGCATTAATGAAATTGGTGGAAAAATTCTAGCTGTTGAGACAAGTTAGTGAAGGATAAAACCCGTGCACGACGCGGAAGAACAGCCGAGTATATTGCTGCTGTAGCCGAATGTGTTGAAGAAAACCCAGGTTTGTCTACTCCTCGTCGTTTTTTGAAACTAGGCACTCCACAAACGTCCTTACACCGTATTTTGCATAAAGATTTGGGTCTTCAGGCTTATAGAATTCCGTTAACACAAGAACAACAACGAAACCATTGATCTTGGATGACTTTTCAATGATCCCTGGTTTTCAATTTTAATTTGAAAGTTGAGGTGATTCAATGAAATTATTTGAAGGACCACTCGATTCACTCGAGAAGAGATAGTGAACTGTATTGCGTTTGAAATGGTAGGGCAATTGGGTAATATTAACGGGTTAAATCAAGATTCTCGAATAAAGGTACGACTTACCTAGGGTGTGAGCGGAGAAGTCCTGCTGGCCAGCGTTTCGAATATCCTGTGTGTTCCAGTATGAATAAACACTTGGCGTTTCGAATGTCTGTTGTGTTCCACTAAGAATGAACACTTTGCAGCGAAAATTAAACACTTTTGGTAAAAGCGGCGAAATATGAAAATGAAGCGGCGGTGATAAAATCGACGAGTTTTGTATTGGAAAAATGACAACAACTTTCCTCAAACTCTGCGGCGATACTGATTTGTGAATTGTCCATATGTGCACACATGTTCCTCTTCAGGGAAAACGTCGCACCTTTATTTGTTTGCGCGAAAAGGAATATAAACCCATGAAAATAACAATTCCCAATTACCCGCAAAACAAACTATAATATTTGGGAAAAAATAAATAACTATATATTTACTTAGAAAGCTTAAAAAAATAAAGGTTAATGTAATGCATATGTATATGCATTAAAATTTATATACAATTATACAGGGAGCGCATAAAAACTTGTTCATTCCGGCCCACCAAAATGAGAATCATTTTCTAGTGGAAGGGGATATAATTTCACTAAAGGGCGCTTGAAATCGCCATGGTTAGTGTGAACTGTAGCAACGCGTACCTGTCCATCAGGACCTTTGAATAATTCAACAATGCGCCCAAGGCGCCATTCAAGAGGAGGGCAAGTATCGTCTTGAATAAGAACAAGAGTACCTATGGAGGGTGCTACCCCTGATTTCAACCATTTTTGTCTTACTTGAAGAGTATGAAGATATTCTTGCGTCCATCGACGCCAAAAATCGCGTTGTAAGCGCTGAACAAGGTTCCAGCGATTTAACCTATTTAATGGTTTGTCTGAAAAGTCTTCATCAGGTAACGATACCAAAGGGCCATGAGTCAGAAAATGACCGGGGGTAAGTGCTTGCATATCACTTGGATCTGATGAAAGTGGAGTTAATGGTCGCGAGTTTAAGATAGACTCAATCTGGCATAGAACTGTGTTCAATTCTTCATAGGTCAGTATTTGCGCTCCAATAGTTCGAACTAAGTGTTGTTTAACGGACTTAATACCCGATTCCCATATACCCCCAAAATGTGGGGCGGAAGGAGGAATGAAATTCCAAGCGATAGCTTCTCGAGTAGAAGCTTTTTTTGCGAGGGCCAATAATTCTTTATTAGCTTTGACGAAATTAGTACCGTTATCAGAAAACAGCTCTTTAACAAAACCTCGTCTAGCTACAAATCTACGAAGGGCAGCCAGAAACGCCTCAGCTGTTAGGTCAGAGACCAGCTCCAAGTGAATAGCTTTCGTAGCTAAGCAAACAAATAAACATATACAGGGTGTTTCATTGGGAAAGGGAAATACTTCACAGGTGCATAGGTGGCACCAAGACGGTTCTAGAGATACCCCATTTATTGGGTCTCACTGTCTTCGTCGCCGAGATACAGGGTGTTTTATGAATTTTGCCTGTTTCTTCCTGAGGCCCTACCAGACGAACCACTCGGTATATTTTCTTCATATTTGGCAAATATGTTCCTAATTGAGAGCCCAAACATATCATGCAATAACCGCCTCGAAAATCCAGGTCCGGGTTAACAAAAAATTATGAATCGTTTGAATCCTAGAAACAACACCCTGTACATCGGAATTTTGAAAATCTGTTTTAATATTCGAAAACACCACTAAAAACTAAAATCAGACGTATACTTCAAATTTTCGCGCAGAAAGTTTTACTGCAAAAATTTTCAAGGTAAAGTGAAGTTTCTAGGAACTTAGATACCCGAAAGTGTTTTGAAGTGACTTTAACAATGAATTATCAAGAATATTGAATCCATAATTATTTCAACATTACTTTGTAATTCATTTCCACATTGGTTTTCCTTTTTATAGCCGTATACTTGAAAATCCAGGTCCGGGTTAACGAAAATTATGAATGGCTTGAATCCTCGAAAAAACACCCTGTACATCGGAATTTTGAAAATCTGTTTTAAAATTCGGAAATACCACTAAAAACTGAACTGAGTCGTACACTTCAAATACTCGCGCATATAGTTTCAATGCACAAATTTTCAACGTAAAAGTGAAGTTTTTAAGAACTAAGATACCTGAAAGTGGTTTGAAGTGACTTTTAACAATGAATTATCAATAATATTGAATCCATAATTATTTCAACATTACTTTGTAATTCATTTCCACATAAGTTTTCATTTATTGAGGAGTGAGTTGCATCATAACGTATAATAATTATGGATTTCAATATTTTGATAATTCATTGTTAAAAGTCACTTCAAAAAACTTTCAGGTATCCAAGATCTAAAAAACTTCACTTTTACGTTGAAAATGTGTACATTGAAACTATCTGCGCGAAAATTTGAAGTGTACGTCTCAGTTCAGTTTTTAGTGGTATTTTCGAATTTTAAAACAGATTTTCAAAATTCCGATGTACAGGGTGTTGTTTCGAGGATTCAAACGATTCATAATTTTCGTTAACCCGGACCTGGATTTTAAAGTATACAGCTATAAAAAAGAAAACCAATGTGAAAATGAATTACATAGTAATGTTGAAATAATTATGGATTCAATATTGTTGATAATTTATTGTTAAAGTCACTTAAAACCACTTTCGGGTATCCAAGTTCCTAAAAACTTCACTTTTACCTTGAAAATTTGTGCAGTAAAACTTTCTGCGCGAAAATTTGAAGTATACGTCTGACTTTAGTTTTTAGTGGTGTTCTCGAATATTAAAACAGATTTTCAAAATTCCGATGTATAGGGTGTTGTTTCTAGGATTCGAACGATTCATAATTTTTTGTTAACCCGGACCTGGATTTTCGAGGCGGTTATTGCATGATATGTTTGGGCTCTTAATTAGGAACATATTTGCCAAATATGAAGGAAATATACCGGGTGGTTCGTCTGGTACCGCCTCAGGAAGAAATAGGCAAAATTAATAAAACACCCTGTATCTCGGCTACGAAGACAGTGGGACCCAATAAATGGGGTATCTCTAGAACCGTCTTGGTGCCACCTATCCACCTGTGAAGTATTTCCCTTTCCCAATGAAACACCCTGTATAACCCTTTTGTGATTTGACACCTCTATGTTTACTAAGAGTTAAAGATATAGCTCCACTAAAATCTACTCCGCTGAATGCGAAAGGTTTCTGTGGAATTACGCGATATGAGGGCAAGGAACCCATCAAGGGCTCATAATTGCTAGGTTTTACTTTAAAACACCTAACACATCGAGAAATCACGTTTTTAATCAACTTCTTTCCTGCTATTATCCAGAAGACATCGGTTACTAAATATTGAAGAGTCTGGACTCCCACATGTAAATATTTTCGGTGCAGGGTGCAGATACTCAACATACCGCACAGCGAGTAAGCTATCACGTGACATGAGAATGGGATGCTTCTTATTATACGAAATAGATGCCTGCTGAATTCTACCTCCCACTCTCAGCAGTCCATCTTGGTCAATAAAAACATTTAATTTGCGAATAGGCTTGGGACATTTATTTTTGGTATTTACTTGAGAAATAATTTCTGAAAAATACTTTTGCTGTTCATGTTTGGCCAAACATTTCAAAGCTATCCAAAGATCCGAAGAATCTATATTAGATACTTTTCTATCGTCTTTAGGTAGTTTACAATTACTTATAAAGCGAAGCACGGAGGCCAAGATATATTGGATTTGATAAAAATCTGATTTATTTCCAAGAAGCTCATCTAAAAAATTAGTTGATGAATCAGTCGCGATTAATGTAACATGTTTTCTCTTTTCTTCTTCTAAAATTCCTGAATTATCAGAATTACTTGCCATCGTTGGCCATTTTTCGCATGACTGTTTCAGAAATGGGGGTCCGGCCCACCATAACGAATGATTGAGAAGTTCATTAGGCGAACATCCCCTACTCGCGACATCTGCTGGATTTAAGAACGACGGGACGTAGTGCCAGTGCTCTGCGTTAATGTTATCTTGAATGAACGCAATTCTATTTGCTATAAATGGTTTCCATTTACTTGGATGCGATTTTATCCAATGTAAAACGATTTGAGCATCAGAAAACGCGTATATCTTATTTATTCGGATTCTTTTTTCCAAAAAACCCAAGGTATATTTCACAACATTGGCCAATAAAGCTGCGGCGAGGAGTTCAATCCTAGGAATCGTCAAAACTTTCTTGAGAGGAGCTATGCGGCTTTTGGCGATTACGAAAAAAATGTAGTATTCACTACCCTTCAACACTCGTAAATAAAGAACACATGCGTAGCCCTTTTGGCTACCGTCACAAAATCCGCATAAATCTATAGAATCAGCATCATTTAGATTGATATGCCGAGGCAATTTAAAATTATTTAAATATTGAAATTCGAATCGGTACATGTCCCACTGCCTTATAATTTCCAGAGTAGGAGTTTGGTCCCATTCCAGACCTAATATCCAGATTTGTTGGATCAAATATTTAAGCGTGAAGGTAATAGGGGTGAGATAACCGTGAGGATCATAGCAGCGAGCCAAAAGTGATAAAAGATTGCGTTTGGTACACTTCTCTTGAACACTGATAACCCTAAATCTGAACTCGTCAGTAGAAGGGTGCCAACAGAGACCTAGAACTTTAGCTACGTCATCTGAATCAAGCGCAAAAATGTGAGGATTAATAAGAGAGGGATCTAAATGCGACAGAACTTCTGGTTTATTGCTTCCCCATTTATGGAGATGAAGTCCTGCTTTACTCATAAGATGAGTGAGTTGCTTTTGTAACTCAATAGCGGCGTCGATTGACTCACATGACGTGGTGACGTCATCAATATAGGTTTCATGAAGAATAACCTGAGCGGCAAGTGGAAAATTTTTACTTTCTAATTCAGCTAAATGCTTAAGTGTGCGCAAAGCGAGATAAGGAGAACAATTGATGCCATACGTAACTGTACGTAATTTATAAACCGATATTTCGTCGGATTGATTGAACCGCCAAAATATCTTTTGATATTTCTGATGTTCAGAAGTAACCATGATACCTCGATACATTTTTTGTATATCACAAATGAGAGCTACAGGATGGATACGGAAATTGAGTAAAATTTGAACTATATCTTTCTGTAATTTAGGACCTGGCAATAGAATGTCATTGAGAGATAAATGAGATACAGGATCTGGTATACTAGCGTTAAAAACTACACGCAATTTGGTGGTTACAGCGTCATTTTTTACCCCTGCGAAATGTGGAATATAATAACTATCGGAATCCTGTTCATGATTGACGATAAGTTCCATGTGACCCAAATCCAAATATTCTTGCATAAATTTAGAATATTCTGAATACTTCTCAGGATTTTTTAACAGACGTTTTTCAAGTGATAAAAATCTACTCAGTGCAACATGCTGAATATTAGGAAAAAGTGGTGATTGATGAATGTTGTTGCGAAATGGCAGAGACACCGTGTACACTCCGTCTTTATTTCGGGATACGGTATTCATGAAATAATTTTCACAAAGTTCGTCTTCCGGACTCATCAACATTTTTTGCGGTACCGAATCCACATCCCAGAATTTAGAAACCAAATTCATGAGTGACTGGTTTTCCGTATGACAGAAAAGCGAATTTACCGACGTAGATGAGTTTGTGTGAGTCTGCATGGGACCCATAATTATGTACCCAAAAATTGTGTTCAGAGCGATAGGATGCCCAGAATTCGGACTTATGATTTTTTCACCTCTTATAATTTGCGGAAACAAATCCATGCCGATGAGTAAATGTACTGGTGAGGGTTTATAAAATGTTGGATCTGCTAATTGTATATCTTGGATGAAATTCCAATTTTCAATATCAACTTTTTCTGTTGGTAATTCAGGACAAACCTTTTCTAAAATAGTTGCTTGGCTAGTAACAAAAATATCAGGTTGATAAATGTTACAAATTTTTATGAAAATTGAGCCCAGATTGGATGACAAATTTTTTCCGCCTACACCCTGTATATTGATCTGAGTATGCCGTTTTGGAAAACCCAAACGTTGTGCGAGTTTTTGACTACAAAAAGTAGTTTGAGAACCACAATCTAAAACAGCTTTAACAGTTTCGAAATTACCGCGAACATCCTGTATATTCACCAAAATGGTGGACAATAATACTTGAGATTGAGCAGAAGTGAATCCACATTGAGTGACATTATGTGACGAATTATGTACAGGCGATCGCAAAGTATTAGAAGAATTGAGATTTGACGATGTCTGATCGGGAGCACGAGAAGGTTGATAGTCGTGAGAACTAATTTCATTGTTTGTATTGTAGCGAACGAAATGAATTAAACTATGATGGCACTTATTTCCAGGGCAATGACGACAAAAATTTGAACTTTGACAACTACCTGTATCATGTTTACTACTGAGACAATTGAGACAAAGTTTTAGATTTTTCGCAATATCATAACGTTCACGAGCAGGCTTATTTTTGAAGGCATTGCAAATATAAATTGATTGAGAGCCTTTGCAATAAACACATGTTTCTATTGTGCGATTACCACCTCGAGGTGATTGTGTTCCGAGAAATGTTTTAGTGCTAACAGATTGAATGGTTTTAGATGAAAAATTAATTTTGGAACCACTAACTTTATTTCTCGAATGAAGTGAATACAATGAATGACATTGAGTTTCGAGAAAACTATAGATTTTTTCGTAAGTTGGCATTACGTTCGCTTTTTGATTAGCGAGTTCAAATCGCGATAATAAAACATCAGGCAATTTATCAAGAAGAATATTGGCTAGCGGAAAACACCAATGTTCAGGTTTATAGTTAAGTCGTTTAAGAGCTTCTAAATTTTCGGAAAAAACGTCTAGGAGCGTCCGTAACAATTCAGGATTATCATTTTTTATCGGTGGAAAGCTGATTATATTTCGCCAATAGGTTTGAGCAGTTAAGCGAGGATTATCATAGCGTTTGTAAAGAATATCATAAGCAATTTGATAATTTGCATCAGTAATAGGTAAATGTTTCACAACATTCAGCGGCGAACCTTTCAAATAGGAAAGAAGCAAATTAAATTTAGCGTGAGTAGGAATAGCGGGATTGTTATGAACAGAACTGTTATACATATCAATAAATGTGGAAAATTTAGTAATGTCTCCATCAAACTCTACTAAGCGCAACTTGGGCATCAGAGAGGCAATGAAGCGATCAGAATCTGCGGAAGTGGAAGCTTGAGAAATATTCGAATGAGGTTCTGACTTGCATTCAGTCTAGTAGCTTTTTCTTGAGTCTCATAGTAAAGATCTTCGAACATTTGATAAGCTTTAACTTCTTCATCCAACTTTTCTGGACTTTGAGCTTGTGATTCGATAATCTGAGTTTGATACAACACGTAAGTATCTTTTATTTCAGAAATGTCCAAAATTTTAACATGAAATATCGGCCTTTTAGTATCATCATGTTCGGACAATTTAGCCAACTGATGAAGACTTATCATTCGATTAAGTTGAAGACTGCGGAGTGCTTCTGTCTTTTTCAGAGCGGTAGACATTTTAATTAATATGAAAAATAACAATGTCAAAAAATGATTGCTAACTGTTGACGTTGCTACAGTAAACAAACCGAAAGAGGTTAACTGAAGAAATGAGTTTTCACGCAGCAAAATACGCAGGAACAACTACGCAGGTACAGTTATTTGAGATGCGTGAATCTTGATTCAAATAAGCGGAACGAAACGAACAAGTTTCAATAACGACCATATGTGCAATATGGTTCCCTGAAAGATAAATTTTCAATCTGATTGAATTAAATAATGAAATTTTGTTTTTGAAAATTTCTAATTGAATTCTAATTTTTTATATGAATAAAAAGGTTTCAATTTTGATTTCGGGCTAATCAGGCTCGAATAAGGACCAATGGATGACTTTTCAATGATCCCTGGTTTTCAATTTTAATTTGAAAGTTGAGGTGATTCAATGAAATTATTTGAAGGACCACTCGATTCACTCGAGAAGAGATAGTGAACTGTATTGCGTTTGAAATGGTAGGGCAATTGGGTAATATTAACGGGTTAAATCAAGATTCTCGAATAAAGGTACGACTTACCTAGGGTGTGAGCGGAGAAGTCCTGCTGGCCAGCGTTTCGAATATCCTGTGTGTTCCAGTATGAATAAACACTTGGCGTTTCGAATGTCTGTTGTGTTCCACTAAGAATGAACACTTTGCAGCGAAAATTAAACACTTTTGGTAAAAGCGGCGAAATATGAAAATGAAGCGGCGGTGATAAAATCGACGAGTTTTGTATTGGAAAAATGACAACAACTTTCCTCAAACTCTGCGGCGATACTGATTTGTGAATTGTCCATATGTGCACACATGTTCCTCTTCAGGGAAAACGTCGCACCTTTATTTGTTTGCGCGAAAAGGAATATAAACCCATGAAAATAACAATTCCCAATTACCCGCAAAACAAACTATAATATTTGGGAAAAATAAATAACTATATATTTACTTAGAAAGCTTAAAAAAATAAAGGTTAATGTAATGCATATGTATATGCATTAAAATTTATATACAATTATACAGGGAGCGCATAAAACTTGTTCAGATCTTTTGCGGGAAAAGTTTCCGAACCGTGTTATCTCTGGAAGAGGTGATCACAATTGGCCACCGAGATCTTTTGATTTAACATCTCGCGACTTCTTCCTTTGAGGCCACGTGAAAGAGAAGGTCTACGCCAATAGCCCAGCGTCGATTCAAGACCTCAAAGATGGAATTCGTGAGGACATAGGGCAGCTACTTTGCGATTTGGTTATGGAAAATTTCATTAAAAGGATATGGTCCTGTAAACGCGGTCGTGGTGGTCATTTGCCTGATGTTATTTTCCACTATCGACGGCAAAGCTTCTTCTTTATAATGACATACACATCCGATCATTTATATTTAAAATGGCATTTTTTTTATTTCAAAATAACACCTCTTATTGGAAAACCCCTTAATTCGAGTTTCAGAAAAATCTTAATAATTAATGACTCCAAATAATGTTATGCAGAAAAAACTTCTCCAATTCTCAATCAATGTCCTTACTTTTTCGTTCTGGGACTAACAACTTTAATGAATGACGTTTCTTATAGCAAAAAGCATGAGCAGACAAAAAATACGAAACTGTTCACTAAATTAACTTCAACTTCTTGAGATAGTAAACATATTTCTTCTCGCTTCTTAAACAATTAGGAAATAGTATTTCGCTTTCGATTCTCTCAAAACTAGACAATTGATATTGAATATAGTTACCAACATCATTAAACACTAGTTTAAACTGCGCTTGATATAAGCAAAAGCTTGCTTGGTTGAAAAAAATGTAGGCGCTAATATTGAAAACACTATAGTTCAACTCTTCACTGGGCATTCATTGAAAAATTGGATATCAAATACCAAACCATTATCATTTTATGTTCTGATAAACTTTCGCAAACTTGCATTATACAGGGTGTAACTAAATAAGTGTAAAATATTTAAGGAGGTGATTCCTCATCGAAAAAAAGATAGGATCTTTCATATAAAGAAACTTCATTGGAGCATCCCTTGTTGAGATACAGGGAGTACATAAAATTTGTATAACAATTTTTTTCACAAGATCCAAAAAAGTTACAATATTGAAATTAACCTGATGTTTCCTACTAGCAAAAAGACACTTATCCACTTATTTATTTGGTTTACCCCATGGTTGTAAGGGAAGGAAACGCAACCACTAAAGTTTATTTTCAATGTATCTTTTTGTCTTATTATTTGTTTACCATTTAAAAATTTATTTCCGATAGCCTGTTTCATTCTAAACAAAAAATGTTTCTTAAGTTTTTTGCCCAAAATAAACCAGTTCGCAGTAAAAAAAAGTATTTCACGAACAACTACAGAGATAGATCGTCATAAATGCGAAACTAATCTATCTAGTAGGACACTTTTAGCGATAGTGACAATTTTTTTTGCTAGTAGGAAACGTCAGGTTAATTTCAATATTGTAACTTTTTTGGTGCTTGTGGAAAAAATTGTTATACAAATTTTATGTACTGACTTTGAGGGGCTGTATCTTAACCAGGGATGCTCCAATGAAGTTTCTTTATATGAAAGATCCTATCTTTTTTCGATGAGGAATTACCTCCTTGAATATTTTACACTTATTTAGTTACACCCTGTATATGACATATCTTTTGATTTAATTAAATATCTAGTTGAAATATACAATATGTTTGAATATTTCATTCAACTTCAAGCAAAAAATTTTAATTATACTTACCTAATACTCAATTTCGAAACAACTTTCGCTATGTAATAATTCATTTCATATTTAACACAAAAGTTGAAGAAAAATGAATGTCCGAATACATTTACATACCTACACTGATTTTCTTTCCACGGATCATTAATGAGTAAATCAACTTGTTCTGAATGATTTTTCTATTTCTTTACTGAAAAAGTCTTTGCGTTCTGCTTTCAAAGCCTGGAATAGAATGAGCAGTACTGAATACAGATATAACTATAATTCCATCAATTAATACGATAGTATTTCTAATGCATTTAGTAGGTTTAAAAAAAAAGCTTCGCTTTAGAAATCTCGTAGAATATTTAAAAATTATCAGCATATGCTCATATATCCTTCTTACTATATTGCATGATGAAGTTATTGTTTTATCTTAAGAAACCTTAATATTTTTTTAATTTCTAGGTGCAATGGTTTCGAAAAATGCCTAAACACTAGAATAGGCCGCAAATGGACAGAAATGCGTACTGGTGTCCTAGGTGTTGTGGACACCCCCAGTTTTGAATGGTTCGTTCTTGTGCTGATTTTCGCATCCAGCGTTACACTATGTTTCGAAGATATTCATCTGGACGAGAACCCTGACTTGAAGAGGGTGTTGTATTGGACCAACTTCACTTTTTCTATTATTTTCATCATCGAGATGTTCTTGAAATGGATAGCTCATGGTTTTCACAAGTACTTCACTAGTTTCTGGACTCTTCTGGATTTTCTTATTGTTTTTGTGAGTACCAAGTGAAATTAAATATTTTTTTATCATAAGTATTCCATAGTTGTATAATATAAATGATTAACCTCAATCAGTACCACCAGAAGACGTTTTTTTTACGGTTTTCGAGCGAGTCACGATTCGGTTTACAAACTGATAGTCGTCAAAAAAGGGTATGGCCTGGCAGAGTAGAGTGACTCAATTGCGCCTTTCGAGGTAAAAGGAGAAAAACTTTGAAATGAGTAACATGACGTTTTGTAGGCAAGTGAAATAAGGTCTTTTTAAACTGGGTTTCCAGCCATTTGGGAATCAAAGAAAATGAAGAGGCCAATACACTTGTCAAAGAGTGCGCACGAATGTCACTCATTGTCCCAGAACTCTTCTGTGGTGTAGGTGGATGTACCTATAAGAAGGAGTTTCTGGAGAAGGAGAAAGCCGAAAGGGAAAAACTCTGGCGGAATCTCCTAGGGATGGATCATTCCACCAAGTTCCTTCGGAACTTTGAAAAAGCAAGATCCAAAAGATATCTGGATCTTGGTATGAAACAATTACACCTCCTCCCTGGCTTTCTTACGGGACACTGTCGCCTCAGGAAACACCTATTGAGAATGTGATTATCGGACACTGACGAATGTAGGTTCTGTGGGGAGGAAGAAAAAACCCCATTCAGCTAGTTACGGAATGCTTTGGCATTGTGAGCCTAAGGAGAGAATGCTTTCTGAGAGAAACTTGTAAGAGTGAGGAACTAGCCTCGCTGAAGCCTTCACAGATATTGAATTTCATCAGATCTCTGGAACTGGAAGGCAAGCTGTAAAGGGTGTGTTCAGAACATCTCTGTTAGGTGGCACAATAGGCCTTGAGGTCGCAATGAACTGTAACCCCTTTTTAAACTATAACTATAAGATGGCGTTTTCATTGTATAGGATTATATACTAAATTACAGCTCTTTTACAATTTTTTTTCGGTAATTAACAAAATCTTTCTTTCCAGGTATCTCTGTTCAGTCTTCTAATCGAAGAAAACGAAAATTTACGGGTATTACGTTCGTTGAGGACGTTACGAGCCTTAAGGCCATTAAGGGCAATAAGTAGATGGCAAGGCATGAGGATAGTAGTGAATGCCTTGATGTACGCCATTCCGAGTATCTTCAACGTTTTGTTAGTGTGTCTTGTGTTCTGGTTGATTTTCTCCATTATGGGCGTGCAGTTCTTCAGTGGAAAATTTTATAAGTGTGTGGATGAAGAGGGAGAACTTCTGCCTGTCACGGTGAGTCGTTTATTGTTGAAATAAATGTTTTATAGTCAACTGTCAAAATAATTTTCTGGTAAATCGTACATTTTAGAGAGGAAAATTGTAGGGACCCTACAAAAGTATTATAAAGGGTGTTCGGAAAAAATGCGGCAATATTTAATGGAGTGATTTCTTCGCGAATTTGCTAGAAAGCAGCCAATTAGAATCGGGCTCGCAATTTCAGGGTAGTTTCTCTCTAGAATAATTGGAGTTTCATAGGAGCGATGATTTCGAGAATAATAACTCCTTATGATGAGTCATGTAGGTTCTATTCAACCAGTTAAGATTCTTCAGGCAATCCAGATATACGAAGAATGCTACAGGACCCTCTTACTTTGGTATTATTATCCATAAAATCAACGAATCAATATCTCTATCCTTATAAATGATTTGAACGATTTATTGCCGATTTTTATTATTTCCATCACTGTACAAAATGATGATCGATCACCAAACCTTACCAATTTTTCACACTTTTTCCATCGTTTCAGGTCGTGGAAAACAAATGGGATTGCAACAGGCTGAATTACACTTGGGAAAACTCCAAGATTTCCTTCGATCACGTTGGTATAGCATACCTGGCCCTGTTTCAAGTGGCAAGTAGAACCCATTGAAATATTCACGTCTTTGCTGACACCCGAATTTTTCAGGCCACCTTCGAAGGCTGGATGGAAGTCATGGCGGATGCAGTGGATTCAAGAGGGGTGAACCTTCAACCCCAAAGAGAGGCGAATTTATATGCCTATATTTATTTTGTAATTTTTATTGTATGTGGATCGTTCTTCACCCTCAATCTGTTTATAGGAGTTATTATCGACAATTTCAATATGCTCAAGAAAAAGGTGAGTTGGGTTTATTCAAATACAGACATTGATAACACACAAAACAACAGAGATATAACTGAACACATTGTCAATTCTATCTACATCTCAAAAACCAATAGAAAGACAGGTTTTTTCGCACAAGTATCGTGAATTCAGTTGCTGTTTTATCTCTTTTCTTATCTTTATTTCTTATTTCCTTTATTATCCTTGACTTATATTTTAATTGATTTTATTTATTATTAATTTAATTGTCTGTTTCTTCATGTGGATGAGTATTGTTAATTAATTTGCAACAAATCGTTTGATTGAATTTAATGTTAGTGTTTCCAACAACATTTTGAGGTAAACAAGAATGTCTGAGATTACAAAAGAATGGCTTCTTTACATTTTATACTATATTTGGTCTTTTCTCTAGCAAAATACAAAGTGATACAGCTTTCTAGCGTCTATTTCATAGGATACAGAAACAGATACAAATATTTATGAACGGTTAAGTTCTTCCTGGCGATATTTTTTCTTTAAACATAATGAAGAAAATGCGGAATAATTAAACTTTTTTTCGTTCCTGATATTATCACTATTTTTATGTTTATTTATTTTGAACTAATAGATAAACTCATAAACTCAATTTCTATATCTCAAGGAAAAATGGATTCTCAGAAAATCATAGCGATTTTCTATTTTTGTTTGTTTGTTTTGTTGAAAAAAATGTTGAAATCATCACAATAAGCTTGCAATTTCAAACGATCAGAATTAGAGGTAGAGTATGACGTACGCGTTATCATTAATTTCATTGGTTGAATGATGAATCTCAGTGTTCAATTATGCCAACTGACGACTCTGTTGGGAATCGTCATTTCCACTAATTATGCTGACTCGTACGTCATCATGGCGCAACGTTCGAACTTAATGCTTATGCTTAAAAAACCTTATTTTTCAACATATTGGAAATTATTCCAGAAGTTTGACGTACAAACGAAACTAAACAAAAAAATTTAAAAATTCAAAAATTAAAAGAACTATAGTCCGTTCACGAAAGGTTGAGCCGTCGGTTGGCCATGAAAATTTGGCATATTCCACTGTGTATATTAAAATTTTAGGTTATGTTGTTCATTTTCTCCTCAAATTGATAAGCAATGTTGTCAATATTGCATAGATTTCTCTGATAATTCGAAAGCTCGTCGGACGAGGCCAGGTACATTCGGCAACGTTGACTTTATTTTACGTTATGACAGCAAATACTGCCAACTTCAAATAAATGAACAAACGCCTTCTACGCGCTCAAACTTCCGGGAACGGACTATATGTTATCATTTAATGCATGTGAAATTTCCATCATAAAACTTTATTAGGATTCAAAACGCCATTCTTTCTCATTGTCCTGATAATTTTATTCATTGTTATTTTTCTCTCATTTTTATTTATTTTTATTTTATTTTCTTTATTTTTTTGGTTTTTAGTGGTTTATTATATCAACCATATCTTCATCTAGCACTATCAAAGTGAGTAAAATCTACATATCCTCACACCCTAGCTATAACATTCTTACGATTCTCAAATGAAAAACTATAATTATTCAAATCGTTTCAGTATGAAGGAGGTGTCCTTGAGATGTTCCTCACCGATAGCCAAAAACAATATTACACTGCAATGAAGAAGTTAGGTAGAAAGAAACCCCAAAAGGTCATCAAGAGACCAAGGAACCAATTTTTAGCAATGTTCTACGACCTTTCCAATTCAAGACGATTCGAGATAGCAATTTTCGTCCTGATTTTTTTGAACATGCTCAGTATGGGGATAGAACACTATAATCAACCTCATACTGTTTTCTTCATTCTCGAAGTCGGAAATGCATTTTTTACAACAGTATTCGGCTTAGGTATGTTGGTATCAAAAAAGATATAAAGATTATTCACGACTATTTCATAATCTACAGATTATACGTCCATTTACTCAGTCATAATGATACCCATCCAGTTCTAGTGAATAATTTGTCATTATTCGCTTCTGTCAGATGTTCCTTGATTTAGCTATAGTATTATATTATTACACCTGATATTTCGTCAGTGTTTAAGAGTTCCCTAACTACAGTGGAACTTCCCCATAACGAAAACACTAAATCCGCAAAAAGAAAATTCGTCATAAAGAAATTTCGTTTTACAGAAAAATTTTTCTATAGTCGACAATGTCACGGTCGAATTTACTGATAAATTTACGTTTATCATTCAAACTTAAGCACTTCCTTTCAGACATTTTCGCACAACTTTTTACACTAGCGTAATGGTTAGATTGGTACCAAATAGCCAGGGGTGTATTTAAAACTGTTTCAGAAGGATCTCTGCCCGCCGTAATGATTTAGTTTGAGGTCGGGATTTATTACGTACGTCCGGAAAAATTTCGGAAAAAACCCACCCTTTTACCTTCTTACCAATACTCATTCAAAGAGTGATGTTCTTTGAATATTTCGTTATAGAGAGAATTTACTTCGTTTTAGAGGGTGTTTTTAACAAGGAAATTGGATTCAAGGTGCAATGTCTTGTACGAAATTCGTTATATAGAGAAATTCGTTATACAGACGTTCGTTATAGAGAAGTTCCACTGTAATAAATATGGGTGAGAATACCGTTTCAATCGAGGACAAAAACTAATTTTAATATAATCAATTTTTATTACAAACTATACAATGACAAATTCTTCAAGAAATTATTCATATGTCAACTCAACTTTTTCCACAATTGTAAATGTTAAATACTTCAAGAAAAATATTCAGTAGTCGTGGATAAAGTATAGTATTCTACACGGGTATAATGGCTATTATTCACTCAGTGATTTAGGCCACTCGTCTGAGGCTTGTAGCCTAAACTTCACCTTGTGAATAATGGCAATCATTATACGCTCCTTGCATAATATACTATTCTCTAATTTTTTTCATTTTTTTTTCAGAGGCGATAGTGAAAATAATAGGTTTAAGATATCACTATTTTACCGTTCCATGGAATGTGTTTGATTTTTTATTAGTATTGGCTTCCATTCTCGGTATACTAATGGAGGACATCATGATAGATTTTCCTGTTTCTCCAACATTGTTGAGGGTAGTTAGGGTATTTAGGATAGGAAGAATTTTAAGGCTCATCAAGGTGAGTAGATACAAAGAAATTTTATCAATGAAGTATACTCAGTGTTCAGTGAAAAATTGTATTTCACAAAGCGTCATTATAGATCAAGCAAACTTTAGTAACCGTTTCAACAATTTATTATTTATGCCTTATACTAACTTCTTTCCCGAACTGTTTTCCCTTTCGAAAGTATAACTTTCCCACACTTTTCGGACAACTAAATATTTGAAGAATTTGTGAATTATAATAACTTTGAAATGAGATCAATATCATATACAGGGTGTATCTGAATAACACAGAAAAATGAAAGGGATGATCCCTAAGGTCATTTTATGAAAAAAGGTTCCCATAAATGTAGGTCCGAAAATGCATTGTTTTCAAAATAATGTGTGTTGAAGTTTTATTTGAAAACTGACTGAGAAAGTGGTACGCCACTGAAATCATTCAAACTAACAAAATTCTTCTTTCAATTTATGACGAAAATCTCTCCTGTCCCTTTTTCGTGTGAGTCGCCGTTTTTAAGTGAAAAACTTTAAGAAAAGCCCTGAACAGAAGCTTTTGAGCGTTCGTTCATTGGTAGAGTAATGAGACTATTATCGCAAAATTTTATATGGGACTGGAGGTTTATACTAGATACATAAATGCGGAATTTCAGCACAATGTTATGGAACTACAGGGTGTAACTAAATAAGTGTAAAATATTTAAGGAGGTGATTCCTCATTGAAAAAAAGATAGGATCTTTCATATAAAGAAACTTCATTGGAGCATCCCTTGTTAAGATACAGCCCCTCAAAGGGAGTACATAAAATTTGTATAACAATTTTTTTCACAAGCACCAAAAAAGTTACAATATTGAAATTAACCTGACGTTTCCTACTAGCAAAAAGACACTTATCCAGTTATTTATTTGGTTTACCCCATGGTTGTAAGGGTGGGAAACGCAACCCCTAAAGTTTATTTCCAATGTAACTTTTTGTCTTATCATTTGTTTACCATTTAAAAATTTATTTCCGATAGCCTGTTTCATTCTAAACAAAAAATGTCTCTTGAGTTTTTTGCCCAAAATAAACCAGTTCGCAGTAAAAAATTATTTTACGAACAACTACAGAGATAGATCGTCATAAATGCGAAACTAATCACTTTTAGCGATAGTGACAATTAAATATTAAATATTGCTAGTAGGAAACGTCAAGTTAATTTCAATATGGTAACTTTTTTGGTGCTTGTGAAAAAAATTGTTATACAAATTTTATGTACCTACTTCCTTTGAGGGGCTGTATCTTAACAAGGGATGCTCCAATGAAGTTTCTTTATATGAAAGATCCTATCTTTTTTTCGATGAGGAATCACCTCCTCAAATATTTTACACTTATTTAGTTACACCCTGTATAGAGATTGTTTTTTTCAGTCCAATTGAATTTTCTATGGTCCTGTTAACACTATGTCCACAAAATTTTGCATGAAAATTCAGTGTATCGATCTCCTTTCACAAAATGAATTTCACTCGAATCGGATATCGTTTTATGGGAATAAGAAGCTTCTTCATCACAATATTCCAACTGAATTTTCTATGGTTCTGTAAACAATATGGCCACAAAATATTGCATGAGGCTTATTATGAGCATCTTGCATGTGACCGTAACATTTCATTCCGATGGGTTTCGTTTTGTCTGACATATTGAGGAACAAAAAAATTTATTGGCCATATTTTATGGAACACCCTGTACGATTTGGCTGGTTAACTAACTTAACCGAGCCATTTGGAAATCGAACTCACCCTGAAAATTTCAAGTCTCTATGAGTTTTCGTGCTAACGGACGGACAGAATTGAATTTGACCACGGATTCGTCATCAGAAAGTCGACCCCTATCGTTTGAGACCATTTTCGGCTCAAAATTCGAAAATTACAGACAATAAGGCAAACCGATCTAGCACTCGTTCAAGAATAACGAGCGCTCAAAAATAAAACATTTCGCGTTCTACTACAAAAACGCGTTAAAATGTTTCAGTTTCTTACGAAAAACGGTGCCCCACACGAAAAAAATGGAGAAAAGATTTTTTCCGCAAATCGCCAGGAAATTTTGACATTCCTGTCAAAATTTCTTGAAGAAAAATCAGGAAATTATATTTCCGTACAGTTGTTAGTGTTCTACATAAATGATAGAAAACCCATTGCTTATAAGGAATTAATTTTATCAATAAACGTAATAGAACTATTCAAAAATGATATTCGTACCTTGTTTCATTCGAATCTGTTGGGTTTCCTTCATAAAATTGCAAATATCCTAGAGGTTTTTTGACCTGTAAACTCGCTTGACAAATGTCACTTACTCCGATCTTATTCCATTCATAATTTCAATTTAATCGTTTCTGGAACAAAAACCTTTAGTAATGAACGTTATAAAAGGATTAAAAAATGATATTCATACCTTGTTTCATTTGGATCTGCCCTATTTCGTTCACAATGAACCATAATTCTCAGGCACTTCCCTCACGTAAACACATCTGACAGTTCTCATTAATTTTCCGATGAGAATGACATCGAAAAATGATGCAATTTAACACGTTGAGCGCCACGTGCTCACCGGTGGACATTTTGAATTTTCAAAGCAGGACCAAGTGTTCACCGGTGGTCATTGTTGATTTTCATCGATCGGACAGCATGACCACCCATGGTCACATTATGTATTTTATCTGGGGACCGCGTGCTCATCGGAGGCTACGTTTTCTTTCATTATAACATTAGGAATGTAAGGTTTGGTCCCAGGGTGTGAGCATATTTCACTTGGACTTTGTAGTTTGGTCCAGCAATGTGTACTAATTACTGGATATGTGACCACGGGTGGTCATGCTGTCCGATCGATGAAAATCAACAACGACCACCAGTGAACACTTGGTCCTGCTTTGAAAATTCAAAATGTCCACCGGTGTGCACGTGGCGCTCAACGTGTTAAGAAATGTCAAAAATTCGGGAATTTTTTTAAAAATATTCAATATCTGTTGAATTTTAAACGATTTGCGGAAAAATAG
The DNA here is from genome assembly GCA_013421045.1 of Propylea japonica. NCBI lineage: Eukaryota > Metazoa > Arthropoda > Insecta > Coleoptera > Coccinellidae > Propylea > Propylea japonica. The sequence goes on from CM024241.1 coordinate 2,234,719, forward strand.
TATGTTTACCTCGTAGGAAAAGCCACATTCCTGGACGACTGTGAAGATTGCTAAGTCGAGGCGCAAGCCGAGACTTAGCAATCTTCACAGTCGTCCAGGAATGTTAAGCTTTTCCTACCCGGTAAACTATGTACTATTGTCACCAATTTAACCAACAATTAAAAAATAATTATTAGTTTGAAATATCTCAGTGGCGTACCACTTTTCAGTCAGTTTCTTAATCTTAACTCAAAGCCGCCAAAAGATCAAGTTGGTTTTCTCTTTCACCACTGAGCATATATTCCGTAAATCAACCGATGCAACCAGACCGGTCCATAATATTTTGACAGCGGTCATCTCTGGTTGTTTTGGTTGGAATTTATTTACGGAACGTATTTCGGTTGCTATCTGACTATTTAGGTTAGGTTCAACTTCAAAATAATTTTATTCATTCAGAATTTAGTCCACAGGAACTACAAGATGAAAATGATAATCAACAAAAGAAGGAATACTTTGGGTATACAAAACAGAAATGTTTTCATTCAAGCAGATATTGTAAAACAATTGAAAAGTAAAGTACATTTTATCCTGCTCGTTTGACCATGAAGTGAATATTGTCAGTTTAGTTATTTTGATATTTGCAATTAAAAAATAGGGTACTTACGAATATTTTTTTTTTGTAATGAGAAAAAATGCATTGATAAATTATATATTTCAATACAACATATTTACAAGGGAGAAATACATCGGAAAAAATTCGAAAAATATGAAGTTAACGAAACAAAAAAATCAGAAAATAAATTGACACGACATACAATGAAAAAAATATTCAGTCTAATTCAACAACACGAATCACAGCACAGAACATAAAATATCACAGCTAGCACAACGATTTAACTCTGAAATAACCCATGATATTCATCCAATAACCTAAATTCCAAAAGACAAAAACAATAACAAACCAAAGAAACCGAAGAAAATCCTTGGTTGTTCTGGTTCCTGAATATTACCGCTTTTTTCTGTAACCGGGTTCCGTAAATAAACTGTTCGCAGAAACCAACCGAGAATATCATATTTACGGAACAGAAAATTACCAACCAAACCAACCAAGTTGATTTACGGAATGTATGCTGAGTATATCTTCAAAATTCCTTCTTCTCCTGAATAGTATTTCACACCTAATTTTCACTTTCTGTTTCAGGCTGCTAAAGGTATAAGAAAACTGCTGTTCGCTCTGGTAGTTTCTTTACCTGCCCTATTCAACATAGGGGCACTTTTAGCTCTAATAACTTTTATATACGCCATCATAGGCATGTTTCTCTTCGGCCACGTCAGACAGCAAGGAGCTCTGGACGACATGGTCAACTTTCAAACCTTCGGGAGGTCGATGCACCTGCTCTTCAGGCTCATAACGTCAGCTGGTTGGAACGACGTGTTGGAGAGCCTGATGATCGAATATCCGGACTGCGATCCGAATTACAGGGAGCAGAGTAACGGCGACTGCGGATACCCGTTGTTGGCTATAATATATTTCACTAGTTTTATCATTATAAATTATATGATTGTTATAAATATGTACATAGCTATTATTCTGGAGAATTTTAATCAAGCTCATCAGGAGGAGGAGATTGGTATTGTGGAGGATGATTTGGAGATGTTTTACATCAGATGGAGCAAGTGAGTGTTTTGGTCTTTCAGTAATATTGTTGTTAGTTCCTTTGTTTTGTCATTTTCTGTTGCCAATTTCTTTCTTTTGGGACTGTTATATATACACGAACGATGGTAGATCAAGATTATGATTAAGATTAAATGCTATAAGGGTATCAACCGAAAGATACAAGGAATCGAAGACTACAATCCCATTCAATTGCATTACAAGCGCTGAAAATATCCAATAAAGATCAATAAAGTCAGGGTCATCAAACTGCTAGTAAAGGGTGTTTTTTTTAGAGGTATAGAACTTCAAATTGCAATAAAACAACGATGGATTATTCGATTGACATGAATTTTATTTATCCGAAAGATAATCTTGTGGCATTATATTTTAAATATGATTTCTGGCATATGACCGCCACGGCTGGCTCTAATGTAGTCCAATCTGGACGTCCAATTTTCGATGACTTTTTTCAACATTTGTGGCCGTATATCGGCAATAACACGGCGAATGTTGTCTTCCAAATGGTCAAGCGTTTGTGGCTTATCCGCATAGACCAATGACTTTACATAGCCCCACAGAAAGTAGTCTAGCGGTTTTAAATCACAAGATCTTGGAGGCCAATTCACAGGTCCAAAACGTGAAATTAGGCGGTCACCAAACGTGTCTTTCAATAAATCGATTGTGACACGAGCTGTTTTACATATTGCGCCGTCTTGTTGGAACCACATTTCCTGGACATCATGGTTGTTTAATTCAGGAATGAAAAAGTTAGTAACCATGGCTCTATATCGATCACCATTGACTGTAACGCTCTGGCCATAATCGATTTTGAAGAAGTACGGACCAATGATTCCACCGGTCCATAAAGCGCACCAAACAGTCAGTTTTTCTGGATGTAACGGTGTTTCGACACACACTTGATGATTAGCTTCAATCCAAATGCTGCAGTTCTGTTTGTTGACGTAGCCATTCAACCAGAAGTGCGCTTCATCGCTGAACAAAATTCGCTGATGAAAATCGGGCCCATTCGACGAATCTACGCCATGCTTGATGATAGTTTGGCTTCAATTCTTGCACGATTTAGAATTTGTAAACACGCAAACCAATATTCTTCCGCAAAATCTTCCATAAAGTAGATGAACACAGATCTAATTCCTGTGCTCAATGGCGGATGGACTCATTCGGGTCTTCCTCAATGCTACGCTACGCTACAGTAGCAATAGCTTCTTCTGTACGGCGTCTCTGGGGATGCGAGTTAACAATAAGAGTAAATGTGGTGCGAAAACGTTAATCGAATTATTTGCTATGGTGGACGATTTTGTCGATGATAAAATGGACGTAGTGCGCGATACGTATTCCGCACAGACTCATTGCACTATTCGCAGGCGTTGTTCAAGCGTGAGTCTATTCATGATGAATTGCCGAATCACTTGACAGCTGTTAAATCGGTCGCCATCTTGAACAGTAATGCCAACTTAAAGTTCTATACCTCGAAAAAAAAACACCCGTTAGTTACACTTTTCGAATCAAATCAAACTGTTATAAAATAATTATTAATACCTTTCTCAAACATACTTTTGAATATTCCAGATATGACCCTCATGCCACTCAGTTCATAAGGTTCTCCCAGCTGTCAGATTTCATTGCATCTCTCGATCCTCCTTTGGGTATTCCAAAACCGAATACCGTGGCTTTGGTCAGTTTCAACCTGCCAATAGCGAAGGGCAACGAAATTCACTGCCTTGATATCCTCCATGCCTTGGTGAAGCATGTCTTAGGTCATGTAGAAGAGACTGATACCTTTAGACAGGTGAGTTGAGAATTATAACTCTTGTCATAGGTACTAGAAGTTATTTCGTAATTATTTTCAGCTTCAAGAACAAATGGATATCAAATTCAAGAAGCAGTTCCCGACAAGGAAAGAACTGGAAATAGTTTCTTCTACCAGGATTTGGAAGAGACAAGACAAAGCTGCCAGACTGATTCAGAGGACTTGGAAGGATCACCAAAGGTAGGATCCACATACTATGTTGAAGCAGTGACAAAAAGATACATAGCATATTTTCAACTCTATCAAATTCGACTCGAATCTAAAATTGCATAATTACTACTATTCATCAAAGATATACAAATTTTTTCTTCCAAACTATTCCTAATGATTTAATCAAATGCGCACAGGAGTGACCTAAAATGAACTTCAAGCATGTTTATTTAACCACGGAAAGTCAGGTCATGCTCAGATCTCTGGAATCACACTGCCAGGGGCCCCTACTGACCTGGGAGTACCCTAACATCATTAAAAAACTGGAAGGGGTCCATAAAGTGACTCTACTGTAGGTTCAGCGCATTGTGGTGTTGAAGAAAATTAAAAAACCTATCAACTCGCAAAAGTGCATAAAGGTTGACACCTGAGCCTTTCTGTGGGCTTGGAAAAGACCAATATAAGGAAGCTGTCCACCAATGGGAATTAAATAACAGGACAACCCTCTGGAGAAACGCTCCTAGACTTACTCAGGCCAAAAATTCGTGATGATTTCACCTAGCTATACCTCAAAGCTCCTGAAGCTGTCACGAGCTCAGCTTCAGGTGATATCATTTGTACCGTATGGAAAAGTCAGCATATGAGATTGCAGGCTCTCTGAATCGGAAACAGCGAAACACATGGAATGCAAGTGTCCAGAGAAGGCTGGACTAACAATTCATATGGGGAAACTGGTCTCTGACACCCAAGAGGTAACGGCAAAGACCCCTAAGAAGGTTGTCGGTTTTATCAACGCCATTGACAACCTCCTTGAGTTTAAATGAATGAGTAGGGTAGATAGCTAAAAAACTACACAGTCCACCTGGTAACCTGGCTAGGAGCTGGCGCTGGGATATACGGCCAAGTACCAAGTGTGCACTGTCGCTAGGCTCCTGTATGAGCGTCTTTCAAGAGGAAATCTTAGCTATTGAAGGATGTCGAGATATAAATCTAGAAAGAAATTATCAGAAGTGCGATATAGCCATACACTCAGATAGTCAAGCTACAATTAAAGCACTGAGATCCTACGTCATCGACTCAAAGATGATCTAGAATTGCCAGAACAAACTCAATGAGGTAGGCAAGAAAAATAAGGTCTTTTTAATCTGGGTTCCCGGCCACTCGGGAATAAAAGGAAACGAAGAGGCCAATACACTTGCCAAACAGGACGCACGAATGTCACTCATTGGCCCAGAACCCTTTAGCGCTATATGTAAATGTACCTTTAAGAAGGAGTTTCTGGAGAAGGAGAAAACCGAGAGGGAAAAACTCCGGCGGAATCTTCCAGGGATGGATCATTCCACTAAGTTCCTTCGGACCTTTGAGACAGCGGAATCCAAAAGATATTTGGATGTTGGTAAGAAGCAATTACACCTCCTCCCTGGCTTTCTTACAGGACACTGTCGCCTCAGGAAGCACCTGTTGAGGATGGGATTACCGGACACTTACGAGTGTAGGTTCTGTGAGGAGGAGGAAGAAACCCCCATTCCCCTAGTCACGGATGCTTTGCCATTGCGAGCCTGAGGAGATATTGCCTTGGGAGAGAAGCTTGTAAGAGTGAGGAACTAGCCTCGTTGAAGCCTTCACAGATATTAGATTTCTTCAGATCTCTGGAACTAGAAGGCGGGCTGTGAAGGGTGTGGCCAGAACAGCTCTGTAAGGGAGCACAATAGACCTTGAAGTAGCAGTGAACTGTAACCCTTTTAAACTATAAACTATAAACTCAAACACCTCTCGCACAACCTCAACAGACCCGCACTCTAATAAACTCTTTGTTTAAAGGCGCAAAAAAGAACGCGAAAGAGAACAAGAAGAAGCAGACACCAGGAACTCGTCACCAGGTGGCTGGCAGGGCAGACTTTCGGCCTTCTTGCACGTTCATCGAGGGAGTCGCGCTTCTTCTCGCAAGTCCTCCAGGGCATCGGACGCGAGTGACCTTAGCGAGTTGGGCGGCCCATGGTTGAACCTCCCGCTGTTGTTGCTCTCAAGCGCTACCAACATGGATCCGGAGGAGCTGGATTTGAAGCGCGACGCCAGCGATGTCGTCAGCATAAGAGTGAACGAGGCCACGCCTGATAGGGAGAAGAGAATCGTAAGTAAAATATGAATTTTCAGGGTTTCTTATTGAGCGGATGAAGATGAAATACTGGTGATCTAGTGAAGGTTATACAGCATTGAAAAATGATGTTATTGTCAGCATCTTCGACAGGGAGACAAATGAGTTTTTCCGTATAAAGAGTTTTGTGGTTTTATTTATTTTATACAGCTCAGGGGTAGCTCAGACGAGCCACCATGGGGAACATCTTTCGACGTAAAATTGAGGCTTAACCGGGCAACTTTCTAAGGGGTCGATTACATTGAGATTCTTTACAAGCAGCTACTGAGTTAAATTAGAAGCGAGTGAATTAGCGTGTCAGATTGTGATGATTACTCCCAAAACTGTCTACTCGCTGAGTAGCCAACAATCTATCGATCCACGTGAGGTTTATGTTTGTATCGTTATCAAGGATCTAAGATAAATGTCAAACACGTTTTCTAATTTAAGAACTAGGAATCACCGAGTAGATCAGAACTCACAGTTTGTTCAGTAGCAACTGTGATTACACACGGCTTGTTTACATGACAACAAGCCAAAACGCCAGCGATTCATCGTGTAAAGTAGCCCAGCTTTCAACTTTAGTCGCAGCTTTTAAAGAATCAGATTGTTGACTTGTGAACACGATTACACTGAGTGAATTTACAATCAGCTACCAAATTCACTAAGTAGCAACTTGTGAAGTATCTCAATGTAATCGACCCATAAAAGGGGCACTTTTACCCCTCAGAATTGAATAACGAAAAGGGGTTGAGTAATACTTCATTTGAAATGTCTTGAAACCCTTCCTACAACAGAGTATGAGAAACGTAATTTTGATGAATAAGTGATGAATCCAAAAAAATTTAATTGCAATTTTTTCTAAAGTAAAAAGAAAAATTCTCTCAAAAAATGAATAAAATAATCAAATCATTTGGTTGTGTTACTTTCACTTTCAATGACCGCTTGTTCTACTTGAACGAGTTCTGTCCCAATATCTGTAATTTTCGAATTTTGAGCCCAAAATGATCTCAAACGATAGGGATCTACACCCTGATGACGAATTCGTGATCAAATTCAACACAATGACTTTCGAAGGGATTATCCTTAGGGCTTGAAATTTTCAGGATGAGTTCAATTCCCAAATGCCTCAGTTAATTTTGTCAACCAGCCAAATCGTACAAGGTGTTTCATAAAATATTGCCATTCGAAATTTTTGTTCCTCAATATCTCAGGCAAAACTAGACCAATCGAAATGAAAATATTCGGCCACATGCAAGATGCTGATAATAAGCCTCTTGCACAATTTTAGATTGTCTGAGATGGAAAATCCTATATTATTTTCTGGTCAACAATATTTGATATAGGGTAGGCCTTTTTGAAGTTGAATAACAGCATATTCGAGCAATCTAATTATGAAATGAGTCATTCAGGAGCAGAGTGACCCAAAAGCAAAAAAAACTCAGGATAGTTCACATTAAATACAATTTGCATGAAATTCAAGAAGGAAATTTTCATCATCAAAGATGAGATAATAACGTCGTCTATGCTACCTTTATGTGCCTTTTCGAATTCAACTGTCAAATGTAGGCAAGAACAACGAAGTCACTTTAGTCTTGATTACTCAGAATTCAAAGGAAACGAAGAAGCCAACACATTTACCAGAAATGGGGCAGAAACTTATTGGCGCAGAACCCTTCTGTAGTATAGGCAAATGCATCTATTGAAGAATGAAAAACTGAAGAGAAGCCCTCTGGAGGAATTTTCCGGGAACTTCAAAAAATTCCTTCAAATCTAGCTTTCTAACAGGACATTTTCACCTTAAGAAACATATGATGAGAATTGTCCCGACAGAAACTGACGAGTGTAGATTCTGCAGAAAAGAGGAGCATACTCCTGTTCACTTAGTTTCAGAATGCCTCACCATTGCTAGTCCGCGTAAAGTATTTCTTGGACAGGAGAATTATAGGAAAAATTGAAGCACAAATTACTTATCAGCAGCTCCCTCAATAAGATTACATTTGTTCAGTTCGAAATCTAAATTATCGAACTTTTAAGAAATCCAAGATTTTTGTCCCCCTAGCAGATGCTGACCATCAAATTCATTATACCTACCAATTGACAAAACATATTATAATGATTCAAAAATCACCAATAATTCATCTTCAGCTTATTACTTGTCCGTTGTCTGAAAAAACTTTTTAATTTTAGTTTAAGCAACATTCTTGTCCGTCGCCTCAATTCTTAAACCAACCGAAGAGAGTGGTAAGTGAGAGCTGAGTCCTAAGCGAGAAATCCCTTCTTGGTTTCAAATCTTTACGCATAGTTTCTTCAACCTGCAGCGTTTTTCCAGTAAAAGCTTATCCGATTCTTGTTCTTCATTGCTCATCGCATCCATCAAACTATCCGAATTGAAATATGATAGTGTATACAGAGTATCTTTTCTATTCTTATCTTTTCTCTCTTCTCGCTGACAGTGACTATGAAGGTTCATCAGTAACTTTGTAGTTGTAATCGTTGGATTTTTTCTTCAATTATGTTCGTAATACTTGTCGTATACTTCGTTAATTCTTATTTGATTGCTGAATACTTTGATTGAAATGTTATTACCACGTCAATTATTGGAAATAAAGAAGAACAATCATCAATGTCTAGAAAAAAATGAAATTCACAAGTTATCATATAGTGTAGCAACAAACAAACAAAAAACTACACAAACAACAAAAACAAAGTTAAAACAAGACAAACATGCAAGAAAAAATATCACAATGAATACAGTGGAACGTCTTTATAACGAATTTCGTATAAGACATTGCACCTTGAATCCAAATTCCATGTTAAAAACACCATCTAAAACGAAGTAAATTCTCTCTATAACGAAATATTCAAGGAACGTCATTCTTTGAATGGGTATTGGTAAGAAGGTATTAGGGTCGGTTTTTCCGAAATTTTTTCCGGACGTACTTAATAAATTCCGAACTTAAACTAAATCATTACGGCAGGCAGAGAGAAACATTCCTTAAAGTTTCTGCTTGGTTTCAATCTTACCATTACGCTAGTGAGAAAGTTGTACGAAAATGTCTAAAAGGAAGTGCTTAAGTTTTAATGATGATCTTAAATTTATTAGTGGAGTCGATCGCGCCACTGCCGACTATAGAAACAAATTTTCTGTATAATCAAATTTCTTTATAATGAATTTTTTTGCGAATTTAGCGCTTCCGTTATAGGGAAGTTCCACTATAGTATATTTTTTCTTTCCATGAATTCAAATTATTTTATTGGGAATTTCTTCATCAAGTTAAACTCAATGAAATTTAATTACAAAGAAGTTTGTAACATACATTCCAATAAACTATTCTATGTCCAAGCTGACATATTTTCCTAAGATATACAAAAAAAACACGAGCATAGTTGACGTGGTACAATGTGAATTTTTCCCTTAAACCCATCTGTTTTTGTATTCTTGAATTTCGTTCATGTAATCTTCACTCTTTCATGTAACATTGTAGAAAAGCTTACACAACTCCCTCACAAACACTACAGCTGAAAATGAACACTTTACACCAAAATATCACATCATTTGATCGTTGTATAAGAAAATTATACAATGATATGGATACCTACTGAGAAGAATATTCAACTCTCACATACAACATACTACATAATGCCATATTTCATCTTATTAAATGACTACCTACATGTAGGATTCAAATTCGTTACATCCATGATCTTCTCATCATTTTAGTGATTTGAAGATTAATAAAATAGATTCAAACATATTGAGTTGATAATCATGTATTAGATGTATTGTAGCATAGTGCACGAATACCAAAAAGTTTAATATTTGAAACATGTTCATGATATTGAGCGATAATACAGCTCTTCATGGCAGAAAAGTTCATAAACCCAGATATAGGAAAATCACCAAGTATAACGTGAATATCATGTTAGGTTATGGAGCTTCTTCAACAGGAACATAATGGTATTCTCACCATCACAACCAAACAATCGAACAAATAAGACCAAAGTAGTTATCGTACGAAATATCCTGTAACCCTAATAAAGGGTTTTCCAATAAGAGGTGTTATTTTGATATTCAAAGAAAAATGCCATTTTTCAATATAAATTATCGGATGTTTATTTCATTATAAAGAAGAAGCTATGCCGTTAATAGTGGAAAATAACATCAGGCAAATGACCACCACGACCACGCTTACAGGACCATATCCTTTCAATGAAATTTTCTATAACCAAATCGCAAAGTGGCTGCCCTATGTCCTCGATAGCCTCACAAATTCCATCTTTGAGGTCTTGAATCGACGCTGGGCTATTGGCATATACCTTCTCTTTCACGTGGCCCCAAAGGAACAAGTCTCATGGTGTTAAATCACAAGATCTCGGTGGCCAATTTTGATCACTTTTTCGAGGGATAACACGGTACGGAAACTTTTCCCGGAAAAGATCAATGGTTTCGTTGCTTGTGTGGCCATAAACAATCATCAATCATCTCTCGATAGCGCAATCCATTCACCGTAACTGTTGCTCTAGCCTCATTTCCAGCAGCAATATTCTCGGTTGTTCTTGAGCGACGTGCACGGGTTTTATTCTTCACATCACTAACTTGTTCCAACAGCTCTAGTTTTTCCACCAATATCTTTATTGCGGTCCGACAAGGTGCTTCACGACGACCCAAAAATGTTCGAGTTTTACGAACCGTCTCTGCCAAATTTTCACCATTTTTATAGTGATTTTCAATCATTTTCATGCGTTCTTGAAGCGTGCATCGTTCCATTTTTTTGATGGCGTAGTTTCTACTTGTCAAATGTCAAAAAATTACAGCTTCAAACGTGACATCTACCGAAATAGCGGGCTATTCAAACTAACACCTCTTATTGGAAAACCCTTTATATTATGGTATTCAAGATTTAATTGTAGGGGTATCTTTGCACTATGACCTAATGATTTCTTATATCCCATAGTATGGTATATCTACAACACAAAAGATGTAGGACTTCTCTATGAAGAATACTTCGACGTATTTGGCTTCTGCTAGCATTGATATGTTTCTCTAGCTTATCCTTTTATTATCGATACTTCGACATGAAGTAGATTCATAATTTAACTGGGTACCTATTCCACCAGAGAAAACTTATCAACTTACCCCTACACCGTCTTATACCAAAATCTCACACCTATCTACCACCAAAAACTCATAGAAACCTTCAACTTTCCAGGGAGAAGCTTTAACTCCAACACAACAACCTAGAAGAAGAAGTATCTACAACTTCTTCTTGAGACACCAAGACGCTGTAGAGAACGAAGATGTATCCCAGTCACCACCTACTGCAAAGAAGAACGTTTCAAGCAGTCAAACCCTTCACCCAGGTATGGCAGAAGAGTCCAAACCAAAACGTGGGAGCATCATTCGTCGCAAAAGAGGCGGTTCCTGCAAAACGAGACCAACTTCCATGCTTTCTCAGGCTCATAGAGCTGGAAGTGAGCCACAGAACTCCACGGATGTGAGCATACTGGTCACAGAAGCTTCTCCTGACTCTGCAGCTATCATACCAACGAAACCAACGCTGCAGAGACAGCAGAGTGAAGCCACTGTGGTTCAGGTACTGGTTCATCGAGAAAGTGAGGAGTACCACGAACCAGATCTAGAAGTTCCTACTCCTGAGCTTAGGATAGAGCAGGTTGACCAGGAGAATAGTGAGGAAATGTTGAGTGACATTATTGTTGATACCGCTCTTAGTTCGAATAGTACTGTCAGGGACAGCTGATCTGAACTGTATGTTAGAAGATTAACGCAATAATTTTTTACGGTAATGTAGGTTATAAGGAAATATTGAAGATCTTGACTTATCTAAACTTGTATAAATATGATAGAAGGAATTATATCGATATTAGCAGATACCAATTGAAAAGGGAAAGCAGAGATGTTGAAATGGTTGAGATCTAAAAGTTATGGGATGTAGTAGGTATTTTTTCAAGTAAGAACTCGTTAATTTCTTCATTTTTGAGGATAAAATGCAATGTTTTCGTTCAGTCTTTTGGCTTCAAAATACCCACTCGAGTAAAATATGGTTGTTGTTTACTCGGTGATTTGGATCACTCGTCACCTCGTGAATAATATACGCTCGTTGCATAATATATCATTTCACAATACCTTCAGCTTTTTAGTTATGTTAGTGCAAGAAAATGAATATAGTCCGTTCACGAAAGTTTGAGCGCATAGTAGGCGTTTGTTTAAGTTTTAAGTTGGCAGTATCTGCTGTCATAAAGTAAAATAAAGTCAAGGTTGCCGAATGTACCCGGCCTCGTCCGACGAGCTTGCGAGTTATCAGAGATCTCTATGCAATATTGACAACATTGCGTTTCAATCTCACAAGAGAGTAAATAACATAACCTAAAATTTCAATATACACAGTGGAATATGCCAAATTTCCATGGCCAACCGACGGCTCAACCTTTCGTGAAAGGACTATAAATATAAACTATCAGTATGCAGAGTTTACTTCTGAAGAAGTTTTTGTTTTGTATCGATGAAATATGTAGATAGGCGATATTAATATTCAATACATTATGAACATTCTTTCCAAGAAAAACTAAAAAGCTAGGTTCTAAAAGAGACTGATCTGAATTTAAAATAGGACGAAATATTTTGTTGATATTTATGCAATATCTTTTTCTGCTTTTGTTGCTTTTTTATCGATTTAAAACAAAAAGTCATTCGGGAATGAAGTCGGCATAATGGTACATTCGATGAACAAGAGTTGGGTTTCTTTGCAAGCAAGAAATAGAAGGAAAATATTGTTTTCCTCGTCCAAAAAAGAAGTTATTGGTTTACAACACTTAGAACTGACAAAATTGCAGAAGCAGAAAGTTATTTTCATCGTTGTAAAGTTAGAGGCCTATCATACAATTATTTCATTGAAAAATAGTCAATTAATGAGAAATATCAGACCGAAATCCGTGAACTTCATTGCCCGAAAACTTTGAATATAATTTTTCTATCAAATAAATAAAAGTATGTATTGCTCATTGATGATCCCTACTTCCCTTTTCTATTGGTATTAATTCATCAAGATTGAAATGCTGTAACATTTCGCTTGAATGAATAGAATAGAATAAACAAATTATTGGTACATTATGTTTCAGTTGAAAATTTGGTAAAATGGTAAAGTGGATTAATTCTAATTCAAATGCGCAAAGCATAAATGTACATAATACTTAGGTAAATAATGTACAGTACTCATTCAATTGAACAATAGAACATAAGTTTCATGCTAAAACTATAAGTGATTGATATTATTAAGTCAATTAATTATAATATATTTCATTTAGGTTACTGAAAGGATATGTACAATCAGTAAATAGGTTTAATCACTGTATATTTCGAATAAAACGACCGAAAAATATTGTTGTATCGAATTTTATACAAATTCTGAAGACGTTTTGAGTTTGAATAGTATTAAAACAATTTTAAGGGTGCAACTGAACGAATTATCAGTTTAGACCATTCAACGATGTTTAAAATAACTTTTTGAACTGAATATTTGTCTTGGACTTACAGAAAATTTGCTCGTAATGAAAACTTAATTCTGCCTCGGAAGCTGATGATATATCTAAAATTTCTGAATATTTGAATTAGTCAATATTTCTACGTCAAATTACAACTTTTTAATCAAGAAACTATAGCAAATTGACCTCTCCCAACATTTAATAGATTTTGAATTTCTGCTTTAGCTATTTTTCCATTCTCAATACTTCTCAAGTAACTTTCGAAAAGTACTAAAGGCCTAAAGTTAGTTTAATAATTTGTAGAATAAATTGCACAAACAGAAGCTTTATGGTTGTGAATCGATAAATTAAATGAAAAAATGAAAATTTTCCACATATCTTACATAGAAATATTAGAAAATTGACAGTTATTGGAGACAATCAAGAAATACTCTTCTTCAACTTCCAACATCAGAATTTCTGCACTCTGGGTTCTTTTAGAATAAAATGAAAATAATTGAGGAAATTAGAATAAATGCATGCTAACTCACAACTTTCATGGGGCCAGAGATCAATCTATCAATTTATATCATTGTAAATACTCATAAACATCTGTAGTTTAGAACATAACGTGGCCGAAGTGCAAACAGACAACAATTTTTAACCAAAAACATCACATAAAATGAAGTAAGACGAAATACTTTCACAGAAATTGCAATAAACTGCTAAACCTATTATAGTAGAAAGAGATTTTCACCGAAAACAATAAAAGTGATTGATTTTAATAATATCAATTCAGGTCGAATTTTTAACAACGTATGCAAAATTAAAATCAGTTGTTTTCGAATCTACAAATGGTACAGTAAATATAGCACGAAAAAATACCAATTTTATCGAAAAATGACCTACAGAAACTTGATTTCATAAATCGATAGAGGGGCATAAAAAAATGTTAATGCCAGGTTTCCAAAATGATCCCCACTAGTTTTGAGAAAATACAAAAACATTTTGAAATGCGGTTTTCTCTGAATCTTTGGATTTTAGAGAAGAGTTTATCTAAAAAAAATGTAGAAGACATTGTTATCTACATTTTATCTCATTGGAGCGAAGTCGTCTGACTTGAAATGGTTTTTTGGCATTTTCGTTAACAATAAATAATTTGTTTGCAGTAATAAAAACAGGAAAGTTGTTCGTACTAAATTATCTACATTTTTCGTTTAAACAGTTTTTTTGTAAAACTTACTGTTACCGAGCTGTAGGCAAAAAGATGCAGCGCAACATAGTTCTCGTTCTCGTAACGGTTCTTTTCACTTTTACACTTTGACAAGCTCCTGCTATAGATAATGGTAAATTTAAGAAAAAAAATGTTTATACAAAAAATGTACATGATTTTGTGACGAACAACTTTTCCATTTACATTACTGCAAAAAATTATTTATTTTTAACGAAAATGCCAAAAAACCACTTTTTTGATACTTTAGCGCCACCTACTTTTTGTATTTCAAGTCGGACGACTTCGCTCCAATGAGATAAAATGTAGATAACAATGTCCTCTACATTTTTTGTTAAATAAACTTTTCTCTAAAACCCATGGATTCCGAGAAAAACGCATTTCAAAATGTTTTTGGATTTTCTCAAAACCAGGGGGGAACACTTCGGAAATCTGGCATTAACATTTTTTTATGTCCCCCTATCGATTTATCAAGTCAAATTTCTGTAGGTCATTTTTTGAAAAATAAATGCTATATTTACTGTAAAAATAAATATTCTCATTGTACTCTGTTGTCTCACTTTGGTCACAAAGTTTACTACACCTGTGTGAATTCAAGCTTGAGAAAATAATTTAAGAAGTTTTCTTCCTTGATAACGTTATGTTGAATTGTGATATATCTAAGAATAATAAGATCACAAATAAAGTATTCAATCTCCTACTATGCTTTGTTTGTATATTGTTATCATATTATCTGTTGCAATTTATGAATGATGTTTAAAAAAAGTTTAATGCCAAAATATTTATAATATTTGTAAATAGTGATTCGCCAAATTTTTATTCAACGATGGTGTGAGGGCCAGAAATAATTTATTCTTAGTTGATCTTCAGCTGATTTGTGTAATATGTTTAAAATCTAGTTATAAATTGTATCATTTCGTTATTTGGTCAGGTTGTTTCGAACTTTATATTGAGTTAGTTGGTTCGAACTGAAATTCAGTTGAATGTTGATTTTGGATACAGTGTGTTCCTAAATAAGTGTATCAACGATCGACTTTAGATTCCTCAAGAAAAAATAACATGTTTTCCTCCGGGTATTCGTTTCAGCGATTCAGGGTGTCAAAAATTTAATTTTTTTTCAGTTGTTCGCTAATATCTCAGGAACCGTTTGAATTACAGAATTGAGTTTTTGTATACACATTGTCACTTATCATAGCTTCTCTTTTTATCGGAACTGCCAGTGGCGGAGATATTGAATTTGCACGAAGGTGTCACTCTTCAACTTTTACACCAGTGTAAAAGCTAGGGGTAAAATCTTTGTGTAAATTTAATGTCTCCGCCGCTGGCACTTCTAATAAAACCGGGTAAAAAGCAAGAAAGTAGTTATCAAAAGTGGCAATAGGGGCGTTCGGCATCGACATCGGACGTGTAGGATCGATCTGAACCGTTCGTTTATTACATCCGGATTGAGGGGAGTACACATCTGGAGCGATCGTCATAATAATCTGAGCAATCGGACTTCGATCTTTTCGCTCGGTCTATTTCGACGGAGCAAAGCGATTTTATCCATAGAGTTCTATGTTTTTTATATATTTTTTTGTTTTATGTTGAGTTTCCTGATCTGACAATCGATAGATTGAAAAATGCTAACAATTTTATTCTTCTGTTTTCATTTATTCATTAAAAACTTAATTAATTCATTAAAATTTTTCGATATAGCTATCGTAGTTTTGAATGGGCAGGAGGAGATATTCCTTTCTTGTGTAATTAATTAATTAATTAGGATCTTTCGGTACAACTTTCGCCGTATTGATCCACCAGAAGGGGATATTGCATTCCTCGTTTCCTTTGCATTCAGTGCCTTTGCATCTAATTATTTAATTGAGATTTCACTGAAAAGCTACGAAAAGGGTGAAAGTATCGTTAAAAGATGAGCATATTTCCCAAAATAGTGATCTTTGAAATCTCATAATCTATAAAAGTAGAACAGAGCAGTATGTTCTGTGGCAGATGCTCTGTACCGTTCGTTTATTCCCAGATAATTACAGATGAATCTGTACGATCTGTGGTCACGTGACTAAAAAATCCATCTGCTCGCGGAGGTCAATGCCGAACGGGCTTATTGTGTATGCAAATTCTCAATTCTGTTATTCAAATGGTTCCTGAGATATTAGCAAAAAACTGAAAAAGATATAAATTTTTGACACCCTGTATCGCTGAAACGAACCCCCAGGAAAAAAAATGTTATTTTATCTTGAGGAATCTACAGTTGACCGTTAATACACTTATTTACGAACACCCTGTATAGCTGGACTGAAAAATAATGATTCATTTTGCAATGTAACAATTTCCCTAATTATTAATAACTTATTTTATATGAAGAAACTTTTCTGATTGTTGGCCTTTGAAACAGAGATATTATTTCTGGGCTTCACACAAATGGTCATTTTATGTTAGCCATTTTGAAAGTTGCTGGTGATAAATTTAACATAGATTGCCTTTATCAAGATATTTTTGAATATCATTGTTAATTTTGAACAATATAGGAGTCACTTACATGTAGAATTGTGTACAAATCTATTATCGGAAGTTATAGCTTTTGAATTTAAAATAAAATATTAATCGATCCTGTGTACTATTTATTTTCAACTTGAACAATGAACCTTCTCAATTCCTTAAATGTATTCACAATTTTTACATGTATTTTGCTTTATTTTGTTGAAGCTCTAGTGCGTTTGTTCCACGAGAAGTTGATACCATAAGATTTAGGTTTTACTGGTTTTTCTAGTTTACTTTCTTGGATATACCATTGCCACCCATTTTTTTCGCAGAATTCAATAGCTTCCTGAGTATTAGCAAACTGAACTTTCATGTTTGATAGTGGATCTCCTCTGTAAAAGTATACAGTTAAAATATTCACTCAAAATCATATTCTGCTTTGAAATTAAATGAACAAGTTTTAAAGAGTTATTTCCAAGGAAAAAGATTATATGCTTTCCATGAATGCAAGTGGTCTATATCTCCGTAACAAATAGGTAAGTACACAACTTGCTAGCGTATATACTGAGTCTAATGATAAAAGGAGAACAGAAATATATTCCTGTATTTACTTACGTTGAACACCACCCCATAAGTGGATTCTCCCATCTTTCCCTATTATCAAAATCAATTTCCCAATGACCCAAGTTGTTCGTTCCACTTTGCATAGCATTTTTAGCAGGCATATAAATGCGAACACATCTTTCCTTCACGTGTTCTTCTGGAACCCCAGTAACAGGAGAGATATCCGTCTAAAGAATAATGTGAGGTTTATACGATATGTATTACATAAATTATATGATCACTTCATACTTTTTCATCGACTGTTATGTAACCTGCCAATTTTTTCCGCTGTTCTACTTGTTCTGGCAGGAGGAGAGCAATATCTTTCTGGACTTGTTTTGTGTCCTTAGTGAAGTTGATTGGTGAAGTAGAAATAGCAGCACTAGTTCTAAAATTCAAAATAAAAACATTAGGTATATCATTTTCAACACTTATTATTGTATGACTGACCTTTGAAGAACCGGGGTAAGTTTCATCAGATTCTTACATCCAGAGGATATAAGAGCCATTTTCAAATTTTAAAGTAGGATCTTCACACAAAATTTCCTTGAATTTCTTGACGAAAACTAGTCAATACCTAACCTAGAAATATGACAACTTGTCAACACAGAGCAAAACTTGATAATCCTGTAATTGCAGAAAACTGTAAGCTTACAGCATATGCAGCCATCTATCGTGACTGATTGAAAGCTTAGGGTCAGATATGTATAGAATTCTGCTTAAAAAAAGATTTTTTTCTCTTCCGGGGAAAGCTTAGGCTATTCTATACCAGAGGTCAGCTGTACTTGCAGAAAACTGTAAGCTTCCAGCATATGCGGCCATCTATCGTGACTGATTTAAAGCTTACGGTCAGATATGTATAGAAATCTGTTTAGAAAAAGATTTTTTCCCTCTTCCCGAGAAAGTTTAGGGTATTCCGTACCAGAGGTCAGCATTCATCACCAACAAAAAATACGTTTCAACAGTCCTGCAATTGCACTTCTACTGGTATAATTATAGTAAATTAACATAATAAATGAAGTCGATAGTGTAAATTTGTTGAAAAGTTAGCATTGTACTTAGTGTCTATAGCATTCCATTCCTATACAATGCTCTTTTATGGTATTGTGGTTGCAATGAAGATCAGTAGATGATATTGAATTGACGAACCAGTAAAACAGGTCAGTTAAATTCTCCTTCTCGATAGAGTTTCGTATGAATGATAACCTACTTATTCGTGTAAACCCAGAGAGTAGCGGCTGCTAAGAGAAGGCAGAGGAGGCCAGGCCTCCCCTAATTTCACTGCATTTTATTCAATTTCAAATTCAAGTTCAAACAAAAAATAATCACATTTTTATATCTGTATTATTTCCATCATTCTATCTACTATCCCAATCTCAAAGTAATAAACATCTCAGTGATCTTTAACACTCGTACATTATCCGCAACACACATTACAGCGTAACGGATAGCAGGCAAACCACTTAGCGGAGGAGGGTCGCCTCCACGAGTCGAGATTCGTCAGAATGTAACATTTCGAACTTCCTCAAATAAACGGTGCGGGAACCATTCAAAATTCAAGCTGTAGATCACGTGTCGGAGGCTCGGCTCCGCGGCATTATTTTCGCTTCTAGGCGAACGAGCTTAGCCGAAACTGAACGTCTGATCGGACCGAATCAACCTTGGCGATCGTATTATACCTCTCAGCGTGCGGTTTGTGGCTTTGTGACATTTTCGGAAAAGTTTGTAGGTAAAATTTAAATAATTCTGCAAGAAAGATGGAAACGGAAACTAGAAGTGAGAATTATAATGCAAGTAGTGAACTTAAAGAAACGCAGGATCCTATAGATTTTATTTTAATAATAAATTCAGTAAAATACCTTACGAATTACGATGATCAAATTTTCAAAACTCACGAAATCAAAACACCTCGACCAGCAATGCCAAATTTAATTATTAATTCTGCTCAGAATCGTTCGTTCTGCGAAGAATGGTATAATAAAAGTCAGTGGCTGACAGGAAGCCCAGTTCGAAATAAATTAGTTTCTTGTTACGTGGTCTCGGACTCCCTCTGATCGAAATCTCAAGAGCCGCCACTGGTCATCAATGGCGTTGATAAAGTCGACAACTTTCTTGGTTAACTTGTACTTACTTCTCACTTCTTGTTTCCATTTCCATCTTTCTTAATTAATACTTCGTTAATAAAAAGGAAGGGAATCAAAACAACAGCTGATCTCCATCCACGATCGCCGGGGTTGATTCGGGCCGATCGGACGTTCAGTTTCGGCTGGACTCGTTCGCCTAGAAGCGAAAATAATGCCGTGGAGCCGTTCCTCCGACGCGTGATCTACAGCTTGAGTTTTGAGTGGTTTCCGCACCGTTTTTTTTTTCAATTCAATTCAATTCACTTTATTTCCAGAGACAATTTTACAATTGTATAGGAACAGTCAAATTCAAATAAACATACAGTACTTATACTAAACTATAGACAAAATACAAAAACAAGATAATATGTCATATTAAAATTTTTAAATATTCGTCCACACGATAAAAACAATTCTCTATGAAAAAAGATTTCAACTTGCTCTTGAATTCATTTATTGATTGACAAGTTTTAATATTATTTGGCAAATTTGAAGAAGTTTGAAATGTTACATTCTAACGAAACTCGACTCGTGGAGGTGAGCCTCTTTCGCTAAGCGGTTTGCCTGCTATCTGTTAAGCTGTATTGTGTGTTGCGGATAATGTATGAATATTTTAGATTGCTGAGTAATAAACATATGTTCATTACTTTGAGATTTGGATATTAGATAGAATGATGGAAATAATACAGATATAGAAATGTGATTATTTTTATTCGATTTTGAATTTAAAATTGAATAAAATGCAGTGAAATTAGGGGAGGCCCGGCCTCCTCTGCCTCCTTTGAGCAGCCGCCACTGAAGAGTTCCAACGTGACTGAAGGAAAACTCCAAAAAAGACAATTCAAACGAAATCTCATTCGTCACACGAAAACTTGGAAATAAAAGGCGTCTCTTCGTCATCCAGACACCCAGACTACTCTTGAACCTTCGCCTTTTCCACTGTCAAAAACAACAAAACAAAACCGGAAACAAGAGAAACAAAGAGGGGAAACGAACACAGAGGGAGAGAGATCACAGGACACAGAATCTCTGGTCTGTGAGCGGAGTCAGCCAAGTACATAAATGGGAAGGGCGCGTGTTAAAACAATTTCCAAGCGTTTCCGAGCCACCTTTGATGCGGGAAAATAATTTGCCTCAAGTTACAAGAACATTTCACGCCGAGTGAGCCTTGGCTTTCAGAGTAAACTGTTCGTGAAGTCGCTCGTCCTTTCTTTGCCATCCGAGTAGAGATCAGGAAGAGGACGTCATGTGATGTTGCTGATAACGAGGAAAAACGCTTACGTTTTTCGTCCTTTTTAGACGTTTCCATTTCCTCTTTCTTCCTTTTGATTCGTTGCTTGAATTGAGCTCTGTATGTATACAGGGTGGGCATTCCATAACATAGGTTTGTTACACGTTTTTTATTATTATTCCGAAATTGAACTCGATATTTAAGATGAAATACCACTATTTAAATCTATGGGAGATGATTACCTTTCAATAGGGTCCTGTAGCTGTCTTAAAAGAACAGGATGTTCGAAAAATCATCACTTGGAATGTCAGACCTGGTTTAAGTTTAAAACGCCCTCCTGGCCCGAGAGCATGAATTAAGTATTTTGTATCTAAATATTGAAGGTATTTATTCGAATAGTTTTAAGTTTCAATTTTGTATAAACGGCGAGACAGGGTTTTTCTACTGAGGTTTTTCCCTGTGCTCTGGTATCACACGCCAGAATGGTATATGGTATCCCGTTTTGCATCAACCTCAGGTAGGGACTTTTTTGTTTCATGTATTGTATTTTGTTAGCTCTCAATTCAAAAGAATATCTATATGAGCTTTGGGACGAAATAACGAAAAAACGCTCGGACAGGTCAAATTTAGTTGAAAGGAGGACAAATGATGGTGTTCAAATGAGTATGATATCACTACGCCTCTAGCCGCAGCCCCTAAGAGCTCTCATTTTTTAATAGGGAATAGGGATCGAGCAGCACCTTGTTGGAAAGGCAATTCAATTTCCTGTATGAGTGTATTTTTTTCATCGCTTTATTTACACAGTGTTTCAGTATTGCATCAATAACTTTCACACACCGAATTTGGATCTTTGAGATGGGAAAACACTCGAACAAGTTAAATTTTATTTCCAGGAGGACATGTTAGTGTGTTGAAATGAGTTTGATTTCACTAACCCTCTAGCCGCTACCCTAACAGCAATTATTTCAATTTAAACTAAAGCGCACGATTTACTATGTAAAAAAATACACTCATGCAGGAAATTGAATTGCCTTCCAACAAAGTGCTGCTCGACCCCTTTTCTCTATTAAAAAATGAGAGATCTTAGGGCTTCCGGCCAGATATGTAGTGATATCGAACTTATTTGTACCCCTTCCAACAATATTTGACTTGTCCGTGCGTTTTCTCGTTATTCCATCTCAAAGCTCCAAATTCGTGCAAGAAAGTTATGGATGGCCCACCCTGTATAGGGGGAAGTGGGTTTTTTCTTGACGAGATAGGAAAAGAAGTACAGAGTGGATCAGAGGAATTTTTTATCATCAAAGTTTATGTTTATACAGTTTTAATGATATTTCGCGAATGGTGTCCTTTCTTGTCAATACAAAAAACTCATTTCTGATCAGAACTAATGGTCTGTACCTCAATAATCAACCTTCGAGTCGAAAGAAGAAACTTGAAATTTTCAGAATAGGTTTAAGGACTCATTATTTCATTTGTATCTGTCGGTGGGCAAAATCGGAGAGTTAGTTTCGAAGTTATTATCACTTGATTATTTCCTTTATCCACTCCTACTAACTAATTTCTATGTGTAATGGTAGTCATAACACAACCGTAGACATGTCTATGAACCGAAAAGCGAGTGTTATAATAACACCCGCTCATAACTCCCGCTAATTAAAATACCTAGGAATATTATATTGTATATTCTGTGCCTAGGAAGAATGAAATTGCTTACAAAAAAAATTAATAAAAAGTAGGATCGATCCGGAACTCTATTTCAGCCATCAAGATAACGTTCTAGCGATTCATTCCAGATTTATTTTTGGAAAACGTAAATTTTTGAAGTTGCCAAAGTACTTGATTGATTAGAGACTCTGATTTGATTCCCGACCACAGAGTACAGAGGTTTGACGAAATGTTGTCAATGCTTTTGACAACTGTTCAAAATTTTTTAAATGCAGATTAATTCGAATTTTACTGATGAAGTCGTGGATAAAGTATAGTATTCAATTCGCGGTAATGCTCAAAACACACTTGATGAATTACACCACTCGCCTGACGGCTCGTGGTGCAAAACTCATCTGCGTGTGTTTTGACCTGCATTACCGCTCATTGAATAATATACTATTATGTACTTATTAATCTTCCTGATTATACAGTGTTGTCAACACTCACCTGAATATCCTTAAACAACAGACTATAAACCATATAAATTCGCAAGTCGAAATCATCTCGAATTGTCGAATTTACACCCCTTTCTAAAAAATCGAACCGTAAATATCACCCCCATGATATGAGATCTGCGCCCTTGAAGATGTTCGATCAGAATTTGACATACCAACCATCTTACCCGGTATAAATTTAATTTATCTCCAATAATTGAAATGACTCGACAGCATGCGAACGTTTAATAATTGCTTCGTCTTCGGCGTCTGCGATCAAGAGGTGTAAGATATTGAGACAGAATTTCTCGAATTGATATCGCTCACTCTGCAAGGCACAGAAATATCCAGTGGCGTACATTCTGTAGTCTTGAATTGAATGCGGAGTTATCCAAACATTTCTGTCATTAGATATGACCTCTGTACTAACACCAGCCTAACTGAAGGGTTTTCCAATAAGATATGTTATTTTGAATAGCCCGCTATTTCGGTAGATGTCACTTTTGAAGCTGTCATTTTTTGAAATTTGACAAGTAGAAACTATGCCATTGATAAAAATGGAACGATACACGCTTCAAGAACGCTTTGAGATTGTTAAAATTCACTATAAAAATGGTGAAAATTTGGCAGAAACGGTTCGTAAAACTCGAACGTTTTTGGGTCGTTGTGAAGCAGCTTGTCGGACCGCAATAACGAAATTGGTGGAAAAATTCGGGCTGTTGGGACCAGTTAGTGATGTGAAGAATAAAACCCGTGCACGTCGCTCAAGAACAGCCGAGAATATTGCTGCTGTAGCCGAAAGTGTTGAAGAAAACCCAGGTTTCTCCATTCCCCGTCGTTCTTTGGAATTAGGCATTCCACAAACGTCATTACACCGTGTTTTCCATAAAGAGGGTCTTAAAGCTTATGAAGTTCAGTTAACACAAGAACTCAAGCCGGTCGATCATCAACAACATCTTGTCTTTGCTGATTCGGTCGTTGAAATGCATGAAAATGATCCTGAATTCCATCGAAAAATTATCTTGAGTGATGAGGCCTTTTTCGAAAATGAGGCTGGAGCAACAGTTACGGTGAATGGATTGTGCTATCGAGAGATTATTAATGATTTTTTTGGCCGAAATGGGAAAGTATTGATATGGACAACGTTTACTTCCAACAAGACGGCGCTTCGTGCCACACAACCAACAAAACCATTGATATTTTGCGAGAAAAGTTTCCGGGCCGTGTTATCTCTCGAAGAGGTGATCACAATTTGCCACCGATATCTTGTGATTTAACACCTTGCGACTTCTTTCTTTGAGGCCACGTGAAAGAGCAGGTCTACGCTAATAGCCCAGCGTCGATTCAAAACCTCAAAGATGGAATTCGTGAGACTATCGAGGACATAGGGGCCATAGGGCAGCAACTTTGCGATTTGATTATGGAAAATTTCATTAAAACGATATGGTCCTGTTAGCGTCGTCGTGGTGGTCATTTGCCTGATGTTATTTTCCACTATTAACGGCGTAGCTTCTTCTTTATAATTAAATAAACATCCAATCATTTATATTGAAAAATGGCATTTTTCTTTGAATATCAAAATAACACCTCTTATTGGAGATCCCTGTAGTACAAATTCCAATTCCTACTGAATGATTCTTACCTAAGTCCGGCAGTACCAACATAAAAAAACCATGTTAAAAACTTTGCCGCCCCTAGGCCATGGCCTATGTTGGTCTAGGCAATAATGGGGCACTGTTCAAAGGTGCATTAGCCTGTACCACAAAAGTTTTCTGAGCCAGTAAGTAGCGCTCAAAGAATTAAGGTTGAAGCTCACTTGGACGAGACGAAGCGAAGAGTTGTTTTCCGCAGGCACGATTTGCACTGAATCAAATGGGTAGACGCTCACTTGGGAGGCGCGAAGCGAAGATCAGAATCGTTTGATTCCGTGCAAATCGTGCCTGCGGATAACAACTCTTCGCTTCGTCTCGTCTCGTCTCGTCCAAGTGAGCGTCAACCTTTAAAGCGTCAATTCACCATATCAATCTGTTGATACAATTTGCTTGCTTTGATATGACCTATACTGTACAATCAGTTCGTGATTCTACGGATGTAATTTTGAAACATATTTTTGTTGGAACTCAACTCATTGGAAACATTGCTGCTTTCTATTATCTTCAACGAAAGATCAAAAGAAGCCCCACTCTAGTTGCAACTTATAGTCCGTTCACGAAAGTTTGAGCCGTCGGTTGGCCATTACAATTTGGCATATTCCACTATGTTTATTAAAATTTTAGGTTATGTTATTCATTTTCTTGTTAGGTTGATACGCAATGTTGTCAATGTCACAGAAAGTTGCATAATTCGCTGAGTTCTCTGATCTAAACACGAAAGCTTGTCGGACGAGGCCGGGTACATTCTGCAACGTTGACGTCGTTGACTTTATATTACGTTATGACAGCAAATACCTACTGCCAACTTCAGATAAATAAACAAACATCTACTATGCGCTCAAACTTTCGTGAACGGACTATAGGAAAATATGAAAATGAATGTCAAAAAGCTATTCCCAATCTCCTCTGACGTCCCTGGAGCGTTTCTTCGTATCCATCATCAGATATTGGCGTGAATGTTCAACGTAAGGAATTCCAAGGGGTGCAGAGGGTGGTTTACAATTTTCGATTCATGGCCGCCTGACGTCTCTCAATATAGCAATATAAGGAGGTCTGCTCGGGAATCTCGAGAACGACAACAATGTCTTGGGATATTCCTCCGAAACCAAACTGTAAATTCGATGCGCAAAGCAATAACCCAAGCCTAAAGATGTATTCATCGGGGATGGAATGATCTATGGCTTCGAATCTGCATATTCTTAATTGATATTATGGTAATGCTTTCCGATAAGACCTACTGGATATGTTTGGATCGTTCCTTGATGGTACAGGCTGTGACGATGAAATAGATCTTCTCAAATGTGATTTTCAGTTTTTACCATGGTTTTGTTATGTTGGTACTCCTAGGCTTAGGTACGAATCATTCAGTAGAAATTGGAATTTGTACTACAAGAAGTACATAAACCAATTGTGACTCGTGTGGAGTTGCCTTACTGTGTTCTTATAAGTACCTACACTTGATATAGCAGTGTTGAACCAATAGTAAATGGTGTTGAACCAATAGTAAATGGTGTTGACTAGAAATCCAGAAAGATTTAAGGAATTCTTCATATTCATGTAGAATATAGGTATATCGAAAAAGACTACAGAAACACTTTGAATTTACAGGTCATAAAAAGTTGAGTCTGGAGAGTAAAAAAAACTATAATAGGATAATATGTGACAACACAGAATTATTCGTAATAGTATTTTGTTTCATTGTATCCGTAGTTTATGGTTATGTCTCTTTGCACTTCGGCCACATGTTCTATCTAGACTTCAAATTATCAAGAAAATGCCATTTTTAATAAAAATGATCGGATGTTTATTTCATTATGAAGGAGAAGAAGAAGAAATGCTTTCAATAGTGGAAAATAACACCAGGCAAATGACCACCACGACCACGCTTACAGGACCATATCCTTTCAATGAAAATTTCTATAACCAAATCGTAAAGTGGCTGCCCTATGTCCTCGATATCCTCACGAATTCCATCTTTGAGGTCTTGAATCAACGCTGGGCTATTGGCGTAGACCTTCTCTTTCACGTGGCCCCAAAGGAAGAAGATGTTAAATCACAAGATCTCGCTGGCCAATTGTGATCACCTCTTCGCAGATAACATACCGTCATGCATTTCAACGACCCAATCAGCAAATATGTTGATGATCGACCGGCTTGAGTTCCTGTGTTAAGTGAACTTTATAAGCCTTAAGACCTAAATCTTTATGCCAAATACTGTGTAATGACGTTTGTGAAATGCCTAATTCCAAAGAACGACGAGGAATGGAGAAATCAGGGTTTTCTTCAACACTTTCGGCAGCAGCAGCAACATTCTCGGTTGTTCTTGAACGACGTACACGGGTTTTATTCTTCACATCACTAACTTATCCCAACAGCTCGAATTTTTTCACCGATTTTTTCATTGCGGTCCGACAAGGTGCTTCACGACGATCCAAAAAGTTTCGAGTTTTAGGAACTGTCTCTGCCAAAGTTTCACCATTTTTATGGTGAATTTTAATAATTTCAATGCGTTCTTGAAGCGTGTATCGCTCCATTTTTATGCATGGCGTAGCTTCTACTCGTCAAATGTCCAAAAATGACAGTTTCCAAAATCCAACGTGACATCTACTGAAATTGCGGCCTATTCAATATAAGACCTCTTATTGGAAAACATTTTATAAACTGATAATTCGTTAAGCTGCATCCTTAAAACTGGTTTAATACTATTCAAACGTAAAAGGATAACAGAATTTTTATGAAATTCGATTAAATAATATTTTTCGGTCGTCTTATTCGAAATATACAGATTAAATTAAAGCTTTTCACTCATCTTCAAATGTATTTTGATCAACAAGAAACAGACCCCAAATACTCATCAAATTTGGAATAATAATCAGTTGTTTTTCGTCAAATAAACAGATTTCCAAAGAGTAAACAATAAATTTCAAATTGGCAAATTTCCTGTGTCCTCTACTTATCCCATGCCCAACAAAATTTCTACGATATATCAGATTAAACTCCATACCATTGAATTCGGTTAGAACCTAACACCCAAAAGAAAAGAATAGAGTATCAACTCAAGCAGAGATTATAGACGACCGAAAAATATACTTTCTTTCGTTTCGTTGTTATTATAAACTCGATTTATGCTAAGGTTGATACCACTAACATCCATATTTTGCCAGTCGACCTCAGGGAGGATTAGCCCCTACAAATTACAGGGGCTGACAGCTCGTCAAATGTTGCCATTGAATGAAATGACAGTAACTGGAGCCTAAGGGCTGTTTATGCAACAGTAATACGGTGAATTAAGGGCTCGTTGGGCGGTCTTTCTCATCGAATTGCTGGCTAATTCTCCAATAAAATAACAGTGTGACAGAAAGGAAATATGCTTTATGCTAATGTAGGTATGAACATGAAGTGGACCCTTTCATGGTTGAACTCGTGAGGGATGATATGAATAAATATTGAGGTAATTGGGGTGTATCACTGTTAGGTTGTAGACCATGTAGATATTCGGCATGTGTAGATTTACCTTTTTTTACCCACAGCACTTCTCATCTCGAATTTGGTAACAATGTTTTAATATTCCATTATTTGATGGGAAATAAGGGACCGGATTATATGCAACATATAACCTTGTTAAATTTACGCAAATGTGCATGAAAAATGATTGAAATATGCACGAAAATAGGCAAAATTTGCACGAAAATTTGCAGAATATGCAATATTGAATAATGACTTTTGTAAACCTGGATTTCCTTTGAATATCCTTTCACACTTTTCTTGAAGTTTATTTGGAAATGCCAATGGCAACGTGAAGTTCATTTGGCGTATTTTACTGATTATTTAGATACTTTCGTACCACGCGGCTACTAATACTCCGTTCTGAAATGCGATGAAAGTGATTTGCAAATCTGACAAAATAAGAAAAAATACTTGCCCCAGAAATCGGCTCTTAAAAAGTCAATTTCAAATGGAAATTCAATTCAACAAAAATTTAAGCAACTATTGATTAAAGTAATTTGTTTCATCAACAAGTACGTACAACATTAAAAGTTTATGTTTAGTTTGTTTTGAAGGGGATATCTGGCAAATATGGTACTTCAATTGAATTACCTACTTCAGTTCCTTCCTCTTTTATAACGTTTTTCATGAACCACAAAGATATACAGACAGGTAAGAATCTCACTGAAAGAGTCACAGAAAACATATGAAAAAATTTATTCGAATGATGAAAATTTACAGAAAAAAAATTTATTCGATCAAATTGTTACTTGCACATTTCTGAAGGAATAATTCAATTCATGTATATTTTTTCAAACGTTCGAAGTATAGGATCAAAGAAGATTCGAACACGGAACTTAAATTCATTCATATACAGGAACACCCTGTATAACGAATCCGAATGAATATGCAGAAAATTTATTTCTTTCTCATAAACGAAGCATTTTCCCGTGAAAAATGTCCTCTCACATATGCATGACGGCGATGACGTGGTGAAAAAGCTTAAAAATCGACGCAATTTAAATTTACAATCACCTTGCGCCATCCATAAGTCAAACATATTTGAAGGCGACGATTTCGAACTCAGAACGAGTAATTGAAATGATTTTTTTTCTCCAAAAGAAAAAAATTCTCGAATAACGTCGGTCTCGGCAAGAATAGAATAGCGCGTTCGAAAATCCGTACGCGGAAACTCATCAACAAAAGAATGCTGGGTTTAAAATCGGAAATATAAATTCTGACCGAAATAAAAATAATCTCACGTGTGCAGAGTTGGATTCACGATTTTTTACCAATTTCAAAATCGTTGTTACATGTAGACCTGTTTCACAAATTGAGCCATATCAATCGTCACTTTCCTGTAGATATATAACAGTCTTCGGAAAATGGTAATTAATTCCTAAAATGTCCATAGGAATGATCTAGCCAAAATGATGGCAAAAAATTTGATGAAAGCCCTTTGCAGGAGCCTTTGAGCGCTCGATCTTTGGTAGCGCCATAAGACTGTTACCTCGAAATTTTATATGGGATTTGAGATTGATTCCAAATATATAAATCTCAGTACAATCGGTTTTATATTCTCGAAATCATTCAAAAAATGAAATGTGTGAAAAATAAATTAATAAAAAAATTAAATTCTATGGTTCTGATGATGCGATCCTCTTGAAATCTTGCATTCAGTATGTCAGTGTCGATTCACAAAAATCCACTTGAATATGAAATCCTGTTATGGAAATATGGAGATTTTTTTTTCAATATTCCAATTAAATTTTTTATGCTTCTGTTTACACTATGGCCACAGAATTTTGCATGAACATTCAGTGTATCAATCTTTATTCATAAAATGAATTTCATTCGAATGGGATATTTCTTTTTGGAGATAAGAAGTTTCTTCTTTCAATATTCCAATTCAATTTTCTTTGATTCTGTTCACACTATGACCACCAAATTTTGCATGAAGCTTTTTATGAGCATCTTGCATATGGCCGCAACATTACATATCGATTTCGTTTTATTTGAGATATTGAGGAACAAACAATTTGAATGGCCATATATCATGGAACGCCCTTTACGATTGGGCTGGTTAACGAAATTAACCGAGCAATTTGAGAACCGAACTCACCCTGAAAATTTTAAGTCTCTAGGACAATCCCTCCGAAAGTTATTGTGCTAAGGGTCGGACGGCTACACGGACAGAATTGAATTTGACCACGAATTCATCATCAGGGAGTAGGGCCCTATCGTTTGAGACCCTTTTCGGCTCAAAATTCGAGAATTACAAACATTTGGGCAAAACGATATAGCTCAAAAACTGGCATACCAAGCAGTTGAAGAACCCTGTATCTTTGGTATTTGAGAGATTTATATTTCACTTTGTTCGTTTATTCTCATTGTCAAAATATCAAATTCTATGGGTCTGATGATGCGATATCCCCTTGAAATTTTGCAAGAACATTTAGTATAGTAGTTTGCGTTCTCAAAATAATTTCACTCGAATTGGATATTCTGTTATGGAAATATAAAGATTTTCTTTCAATCTTTCAACTTTCTGAGTAATTGTCCTAGTGACTTGATATTTTCAGGATGAGTTCGGCTTCCAAATACCTCGATTAAGTTCGTTAACCAGCCTAATCATACATGGTATTCCATAAAATATGGCCATTCAAAAAAGTTTGAGCGCATAGTAGGCGTTTGTTTATTTATCTGAAGTTGGCAGTATTCGCTGTCATAACGTAAAATAAAGTCAACGTTGCCGAATGTACCCGGCCTCGTCCCACGAGCTTGCTAGTTATCAGAGAACTCTATGCAATATTGACAACATTACGTATCAATCTGACAAGAAAATAAACAACATAACCTTAAATTTTTATATACACAGTGGAATATGCCAAATTGCCAACCGACGGCTCAACCTTTCGTGGACGGACTATATGTTATTATTGGTCTCAAAATCAGTAGCAGTAATTTTTCCTTATTCCACAGAAGCATAGGTACTGTCTATGTTCATTCCAAGATATTCGACTTCAGACTTCCTTTCTACGATAAGTATTTTGAAATTCATTGTTTCTTGTTGAATAAAAATCATTTTCATTATTTATTATGTCATTTTTTTAACCTAGATGAAAGTTCGGGACTCAAGCTAATTTTTCCCATACCACCAGGTATCTGAATGCTCCTCTGTCCTCCAGCACCACGATCAGCCAAAACAATAGTCTTCCGATCCCCATAACGGATCGCGAATCCATCCTCTCTTTTACGCTTCCGGACATAAATCTGCAGTAATCCGAATTTCCAGGAAAAAACCCTCGGTTGATTTCAATAACCACTATGTGTGTGCGTCTGGCATTGGAGAGAACTTTTAAAAATGACTGCGAGAAACGGGGCAGATATGGTCAGATATTTATATTCGCGGTATAATAGTGTCCGGCAGATTCTGATCCATATTTTAACCCAACGACTGACCAGTGTCCTCGCCAGACCACGTGATTTGTATGTATAAAATCCCTGCAACCCTTGCAGTTGCTGATCGGACGCTTTTTTTCGGCTTGATAAATTGGAACGGTCTGATCTATTGCGTGGGTATATTTTTTCGGATACCTTTGCGTTTACGTTTTTTCGGTCTGCTGAATGTACAGGGTGTGTTTGGGGTCGGGGGCGATGATTTAGGAGGATTAGATTAGAGGAGGGGCGACTGATCAAAACCGACCTTTCGAGTACCTTGACCTTAAGATCTATTGTGCATCCCCGCGCTGTTTTTGTTTACCAGTCAGGCAGCAAAGTCTCAATGAACTTCACCACCTTTCTGGGGGCCACATCCATTACTTGTTCAGGCTAACCATTTTTGGTGAACAGTTTCACACTCGCATACAAGTGTCTGGCTGTCTCGGTGGCTTCCTAACAGAAGCGACATGTACTATCGGGCGCTTTTTCCATGTTTTTTAAGTGATACCTCACGGGACAGTGCCCAGTGAGAGCACCCGTCAGTTTCCTCAGTTCCAATTTGCTGAGTGGGAGAACTTTCTTGGTCCAGCTCGTCGAGTGAGAGAGAAGTGACCTATGTAGCTTGCCTTTGACCATTGGTCGTACGCCAGGACGCAAGGTTCCTCTTTTGTTCCCAGTCCTTAATAGCCATTGCCTGATGGCTGGCTGGGAAGCCGCAAAACGGTTCTGGTCCAGTGAAGAGGGTTTCCCCCCTTCCCTGGCCAGTTGGTCTGTCGCGTCATTGCCGTGAATCTTGGAGTGACCAAGCACCCAGATGAGATTGACTTGGTTCTTTTCTCCGAGTAGGTTGAGTGACGTTTTACATTCCTAGACCATTTTTGTCTTCACTTGTGGAGAGTCAAGCGCTAGCAGGGCTGCTCTGCTGTCAGATGCTAATTTAGGGGGATGCTCTGCACTGTCTTTAGTGATGAATTTCGGAAGATGTCGTACTGGTGAATTGAAGCATTTAATATGTGATATTGTAGATCAATTAAAGGATGAAACTCATCGTCTGAAAGAACAACAGGGAGGAAAAGCGATTCAGAAAATGTGCAGACAACTATTTTAACCTCAGTGCAGACAGACAAACAACATTTGAAGTTGAGGTCTCGCTGGTTAGGTCGTGGAGGTGCAGCGGCGTGGCCTTCATGATCTCCGATATAAATCCATTGGATTTTTGAAGGGTCTTCTTAAATCTTCAGTTTACACGATGCCAATATTGAACATGAATGATTTGAAAGATCAAATTGTAGCATCGTGTGAAACCATAAGAAATACTACCTACTGTCTATTCGACAGAACACGAATAGAGAGTTGACGAATGTATTTTAGCGGGAGGTAGTCATTTTGAACATTTTATTATGGGTTTGCGTTATTGTATCTGGATTAAAATAAAAACTACTGTTGTCAATTATGCTTATTAATCGAAAGGAAGTTCTATTTTTGAAATCAAAATATTACAGATATAACTTTCTTCCGGAAATTAGTGATTAAACTTTTTATAGAACATCTTTATCTCCTGTCATAGACATACAATATCTTAGAATATCCATTCAATGAACACTCTTACAATAGAATGGAGTAAACACGTAAACAGTGATCATAACTGCTTGTAAGTTTTTATTCTTTCTGAGAAAAGTATCAACTGTATAGAAACTTTGCAGGAGATTTTTTTTTCCAGAATTGAATGGGAAATCATAAGAGAATGACTCAGTGTTTTTAGAAAGCCGTAAAAAAATTAAGAACTGTCAACTCGTCATCGCCTTTTAAAGGCTGTATCTTGGAAGGAGTGGGGCGATTTCGAAAAAAAATTATATAAACTACCCCTAAGCAGGGGTAGTTCATATAACTTCATATACTTTGGTAGATGATTCCTCGATGGAAATAAGCATCATCTCCCAAAGATTGTTTACAGACACCCTGCATAATAATGGAATCTCGATAATACTGAGATATTCCCTCACAATTGCTTTAAAATTTCAACAGAACGAAGGGATTCTCTACAGAATTAGATATTGTGATTTCATAACATTGAATGAAGTATAGGTAATATATCCATTGATTGTACAGTCGAGGGATGACGCGCTCCAAGATGATTCACAGGGTAGAGGGTGTGACGGGTGGAACGTAGCTTTATTATACCGGCCAACAATAGAATTGTGACTTTGCATAGATATATACGTTTGACGTCAACAATGAGGCACCGACAGCATGAAATCCAATTAAATCTCTGACTTCTCTCTACCATACATATCAAGTTGGAAGTTATTGTGTATTCATTCGCTCCATAATCTGCCGAGGTATTCGCGAAGAATGTAATCGAATTCGAAAGCTCGGGATCCGAACTTTAATAAAAGTAGGGAACTTTATAGCAGGTGTGAAGTTTGGCACCCTGTGAAACAATGATTCATTCGATTCTGCTTTGAAACTTGAGCATACAAACAATGCAATATATTTCTTTTCATTTGGTTATATTGGAAGGTTGGATCACACTTTTTTCAATAATGCGTTTTTGCGCGCTTGTTCCTAGAGAAACAACGTGGATTCGTGACATCCAAATGTCTGTAATTTGAGAATTTTGGGCTGGAGGTGATCTCAAACGATTGGGTTGGTCAAGAATGATTATGTTCAACTGACAGGCCGTGAACACGATAACATTTAACATTTACATTTATTCGAAATTTCTATTGAGAAATAAAAAAATTAAGAAAAGCCCTGAGCAATTCTTTGGTGGAGCTAAAAGACTATTAGATATATTCAGGCAAAACGATATAGCACTCGTTTAAGCGGAACAAGCGCTCAAAAATGAATTTTGAACAAATGAATGCATCCGAAATAGATTGAAGGCATCTATTGTTTTTCTGTGAACTGTCAAAAATGGCAGACCTTTTCAAAGAATTACAAAAGTAGCTTCCCTGAAAGTTGCAAGTGTTTTCTTGGTGAAGGCTGGCGAGTGAAAGACTTTAATGAAGTTGCTGAAATAGGATACGTTTCCTCGTAACATAAGCAAAAAAAAATTAAATCCAATGGTAATTAAGACCTTATCATCATCAAAATTCTTTGATTGTTCTGGTCTTTACTTGGCGGAAATTAATCCTGAAAGCATGAAGGTGAGTTATGGATACTCACCTGAAAAAGACATGGAATTATGAAAGAATAAACAGTTGTAGTGAAAACAAATAAATTAGAGACAATTAAAATTTTTTTCAACTTATTCTGATCATCAACATTCTTAATAATTGGGAAAAACAAGTTAATTGAAACTAAAATTTTCCCTCTAATAGAATAATCAAAAGGTGAGTCATCTCTCTAGACCCCAAACGTAACTCAAGACCAAGAGAACCGAAACCGAATATAACGAAGGAAGGAATCAATGCTAACCTGCATTAAGATTCTAAAGGATTATAAGATTATAAGGAAGTTGCTAAGATATGATCTGTTTTTCCAGAACAAAAGCTCGAGCTAAACTGAAATCTAATTGGAATTAATAACTTATCACCATCATCATTTTTTGATTGTTCTGGTCTTTACTTGATGGAAATTAATCCTTAAATCATGAAGGTGAGTTATGGATACTCGCCTGAAAATCTCATGCAATGATGAAAGAATGAACAGTTGTGAAAACAAATAAAGTAAAAGCAATTGAAATTTTTTTTCAACTTGTTGGGATCATCAATATTCTTCAGAATTGGGAAAAATCAGTTAATTGAAACTAAAATTTTCCCTTTAATAGAATAATCAAAAGGTGAGTCATCACTCCAGACCCCTAACTTAACTCAAGACGACTAAGAGAACCGAAACCGAATATAACGAAGGAAGGAATCAATGCTAACCTGCATTAAGATTCTGAAGGATTATAAGAAAGTTGCTAAGATATGATCTGTTTTTCCAGAACAAAAGCCCGAGCTGAACTGAATTAAAATTGGAATAAAGAACTTATTACCATCAAAATTCTTTGATTGTTCTGGTCTTCACTTGACATAAATCAATCCTGAATTCACGAAGGTGAGTTATGGATAGGTACTCGCCTGAAAATCTCATGCAATGATGAAAGAATGAACAGTTGTGAAAACAAATAAAGTAGAAGCAATTGAAATTTTTTTTCAACTTGTTGGGATCATCAACATTCTTCAGAATTGGGAAAAATAAGTTAATTGAAACTAAAATTTTCCCTTTAATAAAATAATCAAAAGGTGAGTCATCTCTCCAGACCCCTAACTTAACTGAAGACGACTAGGAGAACCGAAACCGAATATAACGAAGGAAGGAATCAATGCTAACCTGCATTAAGATTCTGAAGGATTATAAGAAAGTTGCTGAACTGAAATAAAATTGTAATTAAGAACTTATCACCATCAAAATTCTTTGATTGTTCTGGTCTTCACTTGACATAAATCAATCCTGAATTCATGAAGGTGAGTTATGGATACTCGCCTGAAAATCTCATGCAATGATGAAAGAATGAACAGTTGTGAAAACAAATAAAGTAAAAGCAATTGAAATTTTTTTTCAACTTGTTGGGATCATTAATATTCTTCAGAATTGGGAAAATAAGTTAATTGAAACTAAAATTTTCCCTTTAATAAAATAATCAAA
The DNA here is from genome assembly GCA_013421045.1 of Propylea japonica. Taxonomy (NCBI): domain Eukaryota; kingdom Metazoa; phylum Arthropoda; class Insecta; order Coleoptera; family Coccinellidae; genus Propylea; species Propylea japonica. Next base: position 2,270,973 of record CM024241.1, read on the forward strand.
AGGTGAGTCATCTCTCCAGACCCCTAACCTAACTAAAGACGACTAAGAGAACCGAAACCGAATATAACGAAGGAAGGAATCAATGCTAATCCTGCCTTAAGATTCTGAAGGATTATAAGAAAGTTGCTAAGATATGATCTGTTTTTCCAGAACAAAAGCCCGAGCTGAACTGAAATAAAATTGGAATTAAGAACTTATCACCATCAAAATTCTTCGATTGTTCTGGTCTTCACTTGACATATAAATCAATCCTGAATTCACGAAGGTGAGTTATGGATACTCGCCTGAAAAACTCATGCAATGTTGAAAGAATAAACAGTTGTAGTGAAAACAAGTAAAGTAGAAGCAATTGAAATTTCTTTTTCAACTTGTTGGGATCATCAACATTCTTCAGAATTGGGAAAAATAAGTTAATTGAAACTAAAATTTTCCCTTTAATAAAATAATCAAAAGGTGAGTCATCTCTCCAGACCCCTAACTTAACTCAAGACGACTAAGAGAACCGAAACCGAATATAACGAAGGAAGGAATCAATGCTAATCCTGCCTTAAGATTCTGAAGGATTATAAGAAAGTTGCTAAGATATGATCTGTTTTTCCAGAACAAAAGCCCGAGCTGAACTGAAATAAAATTGGAATTAAGAACTTATCACCATCAAAATTCTTTGATTGTTCTGGTCTTCACTTGACATAAATCAATCCTGAATTCATGAAGGTGAGTTATGGATACTCGCCTGAAAATCTCATGCAATGATGAAAGAATGAACAGTTGTGAAAACAAATAAAGTAAAAGCAATTGAAATTTTTTTTCAACTTGTTGGGATCATTAATATTCTTCAGAATTGGGAAAAATAAGTTAATTGAAACTAAAATTTTCCCTTTAATAAAATAATCAAAAGGTGAGTCATCTCTCCAGACCCCTAACCTAACTAAAGACGACTAAGAGAACCGAAACCGAATATAACGAAGGAAGGAATCAATGCTAATCCTGCCTTAAGATTCTGAAGGATTATAAGAAAGTTGCTAAGATATGATCTGTTTTTCCAGAACAAAAGCCCGAGCTGAACTGAAATAAAATTGGAATTAAGAACTTATCACCATCAAAATTCTTCGATTGTTCTGGTCTTCACTTGACATATAAATCAATCCTGAATTCACGAAGGTGAGTTATGGATACTCGCCTGAAAAACTCATGCAATGTTGAAAGAATAAACAGTTGTAGTGAAAACAAGTAAAGTAGAAGCAATTGAAATTTCTTTTTCAACTTGTTGGGATCATCAACATTCTTCAGAATTGGGAAAAATAAGTTAATTGAAACTAAAATTTTCCCTTTAATAGAATAATCAAAAGGTGAGTCATCACTCCAGACCCCTAACTTAACTCAAGACGACTAAGAGAACCGAAACCGAATATAACGAAGGAAGGAATCAATGCTAATCCTGCCTTAAGATTCTGAAGGATTATAAGAAAGTTGCTAAGATATGATCTGTTTTTCCAGAACAAAAGCCCGAGCTGAACTGAAATAAATTGGAATTAAGAACTTATCACCATCAAAATTCTTCGATTGTTCTGGTCTTCACTTGACATATAAATCAATCCTGAATTCACGAAGGTGAGTTATGGATACTCGCCTGAAAATCTCATGCAATGATGAAAGAATGAACAGTTGTGAAAACAAATAAAGTAAAAGCAATTGAAATTTTTTTTCAACTTGTTGGGATCATTAATATTCTTCAGAATTGGGAAAAATAAGTTAATTGAAACTAAAATTTTCCCTTTAATAAAATAATCAAAAGGTGAGTCATCTCTCCAGACCCCTAACCTAACTAAAGACGACTAAGAGAACCGAAACCGAATATAACGAAGGAAGGAATCAATGCTAACCTGCATTAAGATTCTGAAGGATTATAAGAAAGTTGCTAAGATATGATCTGTTTTTCCAGAACAAAAGCCCGAGCTGAACTGAATTAAAATTGGAATAAAGAACTTATTACCATCAAAATTCTTTGATTGTTCTGGTCTTCACTTGACATAAATCAATCCTGAATTCACGAAGGTGAGTTATGGATAGGTACTCGCCTGAAAAACTCATGCAATGTTGAAAGAATAAACAGTTGTAGTGAAAACAAGTAAAGTAGAAGCAATTGAAATTTCTTTTTCAACTTGTTGGGATCATCAACATTCTTCAGAATTGGGAAAAATAAGTTAATTGAAACTAAAATTTTCCCTTTAATAGAATAATCAAAAGGTGAGTCATCACTCCAGACCCCTAACTTAACTCAAGACGACTAAGAGAACCGAAACCGAATATAACGAAGGAAGGAATCAATGCTAATCCTGCCTTAAGATTCTGAAGGATTATAAGAAAGTTGCTAAGATATGATCTGTTTTTCCAGAACAAAAGCCCGAGCTGAACTGAAATAAAATTGTAATTAAGAACTTATCACCATCAAAATTCTTTGATTGTTCTGGTCTTCACTTGACATAAATCAATCCTGAATTCATGAAGGTGAGTTATGGATACTCGCCTGAAAATCTCATGCAATGATGAAAGAATGAACAGTTGTGAAAACAAATAAAGTAAAAGCAATTGAAATTTTTTTTCAACTTGTTGGGATCATTAATATTCTTCAGAATTGGGAAAAATAAGTTAATTGAAACTAAAATTTTCCCTTTAATAAAATAATCAAAAGGTGAGTCATCTCTCCAGACCCCTAACCTAACTAAAGACGACTAAGAGAACCGAAACCGAATATAACGAAGGAAGGAATCAATGCTAACCTGCATTAAGATTCTGAAGGATTATAAGAAAGTTGCTAAGATATGATCTGTTTTTCCAGAACAAAAGCCCGAGCTGAACTGAATTAAAATTGGAATAAAGAACTTATTACCATCAAAATTCTTTGATTGTTCTGGTCTTCACTTGACATAAATCAATCCTGAATTCATGAAGGTGAGTTATGGATACTCGCCTGAAAAACTCATGCAATGATGAAAGAATGAACAGTTGTGAAAACAAATAAAGTAGAAGCAATTGAAATTTTTTTTCAACTTGTTGGGATCATCAACATTCTTCAGAATTGGGAAAAATAAGTTAATTGAAACTAAATTTTCCCTTTAATAAAATAATCAAAAGGTGAGTCATCTCTCCAGACCCCTAACTTAACTGAAGACGACTAGGAGAACCGAAACCGAATATAACGAAGGAAGGAATCAATGCTAACCTGCATTAAGATTCTGAAGGATTATAAGAAAGTTGCTAAGATATGATCTGTTTTTCCAGAACAAAAGCCCGAGCTGAACTGAAATAAAATGTAATTAAGAACTTATCACCATCAAAATTCTTTGATTGTTCTGGTCTTCACTTGACATAAATCAATCCTGAATTCATGAAGGTGAGTTATGGATACTCGCCTGAAAATCTCATGCAATGATGAAAGAATGAACAGTTGTGAAAACAAATAAAGTAAAAGCAATTGAAATTTTTTTTCAACTTGTTGGGATCATTAATATTCTTCAGAATTGGGAAAAATAAGTTAATTGAAACTAAAATTTTCCCTTTAATAAAATAATCAAAAGGTGAGTCATCTCTCCAGACCCCTAACCTAACTAAAGACGACTAAGAGAACCGAAACCGAATATAACGAAGGAAGGAATCAATGCTAATCCTGCCTTAAGATTCTGAAGGATTATAAGAAAGTTGCTAAGATATGATCTGTTTTTCCAGAACAAAAGCCCGAGCTGAACTGAAATAAAATTGGAATTAAGAACTTATCACCATCAAAATTCTTCGATTGTTCTGGTCTTCACTTGACATAAATCAATCCTGAATTCATGAAGGTGAGTTATGGATACTCGCCTGAAAAACTCATGCAATGATGAAAGAATGAACAGTTGTGAAAACAAATAAAGTAGAAGCAATTGAAATTTTTTTTCAACTTGTTGGGATCATCAACATTCTTCAGAATTGGGAAAAATAAGTTAATTGAAACTAAAATTTTCCCTTTAATAAAATAATCAAAAGGTGAGTCATCTCTCCAGACCCCTAACTTAACTGAAGACGACTAGGAGAACCGAAACCGAATATAACGAAGGAAGGAATCAATGCTAACCTGCATTAAGATTCTGAAGGATTATAAGAAAGTTGCTAAGATATGATCTGTTTTTCCAGAACAAAAGCCCGAGCTGAACTGAAATAAAATTGTAATTAAGAACTTATCACCATCAAAATTCTTTGATTGTTCTGGTCTTCACTTGACATAAATCAATCCTGAATTCATGAAGGTGAGTTATGGATACTCGCCTGAAAATCTCATGCAATGATGAAAGAATGAACAGTTGTGAAAACAAATAAAGTAAAAGCAATTGAAATTTTTTTTCAACTTGTTGGGATCATTAATATTCTTCAGAATTGGGAAAAATAAGTTAATTGAAACTAAAATTTTCCCTTTAATAAAATAATCAAAAGGTGAGTCATCTCTCCAGACCCCTAACCTAACTAAAGACGACTAAGAGAACCGAAACCGAATATAACGAAGGAAGGAATCAATGCTAATCCTGCCTTAAGATTCTGAAGGATTATAAGAAAGTTGCTAAGATATGATCTGTTTTTCCAGAACAAAAGCCCGAGCTGAACTGAAATAAAATTGGAATTAAGAACTTATCACCATCAAAATTCTTCGATTGTTCTGGTCTTCACTTGACATATAAATCAATCCTGAATTCACGAAGGTGAGTTATGGATACTCGCCTGAAAAACTCATGCAATGTTGAAAGAATAAACAGTTGTAGTGAAAACAAGTAAAGTAGAAGCAATTGAAATTTCTTTTTCAACTTGTTGGGATCATCAACATTCTTCAGAATTGGGAAAAATAAGTTAATTGAAACTAAAATTTTCCCTTTAATAAAATAATCAAAAGGTGAGTCATCTCTCCAGACCCCTAACTTAACTCAAGACGACTAAGAGAACCGAAACCGAATATAACGAAGGAAGGAATCAATGCTAATCCTGCCTTAAGATTCTGAAGGATTATAAGAAAGTTGCTAAGATATGATCTGTTTTTCCAGAACAAAAGCCCGAGCTGAACTGAAATAAAATTGGAATTAAGAACTTATCACCATCAAAATTCTTTGATTGTTCTGGTCTTCACTTGACATAAATCAATCCTGAATTCATGAAGGTGAGTTATGGATACTCGCCTGAAAATCTCATGCAATGATGAAAGAATGAACAGTTGTGAAAACAAATAAAGTAAAAGCAATTGAAATTTTTTTTCAACTTGTTGGGATCATTAATATTCTTCAGAATTGGGAAAAATAAGTTAATTGAAACTAAAATTTTCCCTTTAATAAAATAATCAAAAGGTGAGTCATCTCTCCAGACCCCTAACCTAACTAAAGACGACTAAGAGAACCGAAACCGAATATAACGAAGGAAGGAATCAATGCTAATCCTGCCTTAAGATTCTGAAGGATTATAAGAAAGTTGCTAAGATATGATCTGTTTTTCCAGAACAAAAGCCCGAGCTGAACTGAAATAAAATTGGAATTAAGAACTTATCACCATCAAAATTCTTCGATTGTTCTGGTCTTCACTTGACATATAAATCAATCCTGAATTCACGAAGGTGAGTTATGGATACTCGCCTGAAAAACTCATGCAATGTTGAAAGAATAAACAGTTGTAGTGAAAACAAGTAAAGTAGAAGCAATTGAAATTTCTTTTTCAACTTGTTGGGATCATCAACATTCTTCAGAATTGGGAAAAATAAGTTAATTGAAACTAAAATTTTCCCTTTAATAGAATAATCAAAAGGTGAGTCATCACTCCAGACCCCTAACTTAACTCAAGACGACTAAGAGAACCGAAACCGAATATAACGAAGGAAGGAATCAATGCTAATCCTGCCTTAAGATTCTGAAGGATTATAAGAAAGTTGCTAAGATATGATCTGTTTTTCCAGAACAAAAGCCCGAGCTGAACTGAAATAAAATTGGAATTAAGAACTTATCACCATCAAAATTCTTCGATTGTTCTGGTCTTCACTTGACATATAAATCAATCCTGAATTCACGAAGGTGAGTTATGGATACTCGCCTGAAAATCTCATGCAATGATGAAAGAATGAACAGTTGTGAAAACAAATAAAGTAAAAGCAATTGAAATTTTTTTTCAACTTGTTGGGATCATTAATATTCTTCAGAATTGGGAAAAATAAGTTAATTGAAACTAAAATTTTCCCTTTAATAAAATAATCAAAAGGTGAGTCATCTCTCCAGACCCCTAACCTAACTAAAGACGACTAAGAGAACCGAAACCGAATATAACGAAGGAAGGAATCAATGCTAACCTGCATTAAGATTCTGAAGGATTATAAGAAAGTTGCTAAGATATGATCTGTTTTTTCCAGAACAAAAGCCCGAGCTGAACTGAATTAAAATTGGAATAAAGAACTTATTACCATCAAAATTCTTTGATTGTTCTGGTCTTCACTTGACATAAATCAATCCTGAATTCACGAAGGTGAGTTATGGATAGGTACTCGCCTGAAAAACTCATGCAATGTTGAAAGAATAAACAGTTGTAGTGAAAACAAGTAAAGTAGAAGCAATTGAAATTTCTTTTTCAACTTGTTGGGATCATCAACATTCTTCAGAATTGGGAAAAATAAGTTAATTGAAACTAAAATTTTCCCTTTAATAGAATAATCAAAAGGTGAGTCATCACTCCAGACCCCTAACTTAACTCAAGACGACTAAGAGAACCGAAACCGAATATAACGAAGGAAGGAATCAATGCTAATCCTGCCTTAAGATTCTGAAGGATTATAAGAAAGTTGCTAAGATATGATCTGTTTTTCCAGAACAAAAGCCCGAGCTGAACTGAAATAAAATTGTAATTAAGAACTTATCACCATCAAAATTCTTTGATTGTTCTGGTCTTCACTTGACATAAATCAATCCTGAATTCATGAAGGTGAGTTATGGATACTCGCCTGAAAATCTCATGCAATGATGAAAGAATGAACAGTTGTGAAAACAAATAAAGTAAAAGCAATTGAAATTTTTTTTCAACTTGTTGGGATCATTAATATTCTTCAGAATTGGGAAAAATAAGTTAATTGAAACTAAAATTTTCCCTTTAATAAAATAATCAAAAGGTGAGTCATCTCTCCAGACCCCTAACCTAACTAAAGACGACTAAGAGAACCGAAACCGAATATAACGAAGGAAGGAATCAATGCTAACCTGCATTAAGATTCTGAAGGATTATAAGAAAGTTGCTAAGATATGATCTGTTTTTCCAGAACAAAAGCCCGAGCTGAACTGAATTAAAATTGGAATAAAGAACTTATTACCATCAAAATTCTTTGATTGTTCTGGTCTTCACTTGACATAAATCAATCCTGAATTCATGAAGGTGAGTTATGGATACTCGCCTGAAAAACTCATGCAATGATGAAAGAATGAACAGTTGTGAAAACAAATAAAGTAGAAGCAATTGAAATTTTTTTTCAACTTGTTGGGATCATCAACATTCTTCAGAATTGGGAAAATAAGTTAATTGAAACTAAAATTTTCCCTTTAATAAAATAATCAAAAGGTGAGTCATCTCTCCAGACCCCTAACTTAACTGAAGACGACTAGGAGAACCGAAACCGAATATAACGAAGGAAGGAATCAATGCTAACCTGCATTAAGATTCTGAAGGATTATAAGAAAGTTGCTAAGATATGATCTGTTTTTCCAGAACAAAAGCCCGAGCTGAACTGAAATAAAAATGTAATTAAGAACTTATCACCATCAAAATTCTTTGATTGTTCTGGTCTTCACTTGACATAAATCAATCCTGAATTCATGAAGGTGAGTTATGGATACTCGCCTGAAAATCTCATGCAATGATGAAAGAATGAACAGTTGTGAAAACAAATAAAGTAAAAGCAATTGAAATTTTTTTTCAACTTGTTGGGATCATTAATATTCTTCAGAATTGGGAAAAATAAGTTAATTGAAACTAAAATTTTCCCTTTAATAAAATAATCAAAAGGTGAGTCATCTCTCCAGACCCCTAACCTAACTAAAGACGACTAAGAGAACCGAAACCGAATATAACGAAGGAAGGAATCAATGCTAATCCTGCCTTAAGATTCTGAAGGATTATAAGAAAGTTGCTAAGATATGATCTGTTTTTCCAGAACAAAAGCCCGAGCTGAACTGAAATAAAATTGGAATTAAGAACTTATCACCATCAAAATTCTTCGATTGTTCTGGTCTTCACTTGACATAAATCAATCCTGAATTCATGAAGGTGAGTTATGGATACTCGCCTGAAAAACTCATGCAATGATGAAAGAATGAACAGTTGTGAAAACAAATAAAGTAGAAGCAATTGAAATTTTTTTTCAACTTGTTGGGATCATCAACATTCTTCAGAATTGGGAAAAATAAGTTAATTGAAACTAAAATTTTCCCTTTAATAAAATAATCAAAAGGTGAGTCATCTCTCCAGACCCCTAACTTAACTGAAGACGACTAGGAGAACCGAAACCGAATATAACGAAGGAAGGAATCAATGCTAACCTGCATTAAGATTCTGAAGGATTATAAGAAAGTTGCTAAGATATGATCTGTTTTTCCAGAACAAAAGCCCGAGCTGAACTGAAATAAAATTGTAATTAAGAACTTATCACCATCAAAATTCTTTGATTGTTCTGGTCTTCACTTGACATAAATCAATCCTGAATTCATGAAGGTGAGTTATGGATACTCGCCTGAAAATCTCATGCAATGATGAAAGAATGAACAGTTGTGAAAACAAATAAAGTAAAAGCAATTGAAATTTTTTTTCAACTTGTTGGGATCATTAATATTCTTCAGAATTGGGAAAAATAAGTTAATTGAAACTAAATTTTCCCTTTAATAAAATAATCAAAAGGTGAGTCATCTCTCCAGACCCCTAACCTAACTAAAGACGACTAAGAGAACCGAAACCGAATATAACGAAGGAAGGAATCAATGCTAATCCTGCCTTAAGATTCTGAAGGATTATAAGAAAGTTGCTAAGATATGATCTGTTTTTCCAGAACAAAAGCCCGAGCTGAACTGAAATAAAATTGGAATTAAGAACTTATCACCATCAAAATTCTTCGATTGTTCTGGTCTTCACTTGACATATAAATCAATCCTGAATTCACGAAGGTGAGTTATGGATACTCGCCTGAAAAACTCATGCAATGTTGAAAGAATAAACAGTTGTAGTGAAAACAAGTAAAGTAGAAGCAATTGAAATTTCTTTTTCAACTTGTTGGGATCATCAACATTCTTCAGAATTGGGAAAAATAAGTTAATTGAAACTAAAATTTTCCCTTTAATAAAATAATCAAAAGGTGAGTCATCTCTCCAGACCCCTAACTTAACTCAAGACGACTAAGAGAACCGAAACCGAATATAACGAAGGAAGGAATCAATGCTAATCCTGCCTTAAGATTCTGAAGGATTATAAGAAAGTTGCTAAGATATGATCTGTTTTTCCAGAACAAAAGCCCGAGCTGAACTGAAATAAAATTGGAATTAAGAACTTATCACCATCAAAATTCTTTGATTGTTCTGGTCTTCACTTGACATAAATCAATCCTGAATTCATGAAGGTGAGTTATGGATACTCGCCTGAAAATCTCATGCAATGATGAAAGAATGAACAGTTGTGAAAACAAATAAAGTAAAAGCAATTGAAATTTTTTTTCAACTTGTTGGGATCATTAATATTCTTCAGAATTGGGAAAAATAAGTTAATTGAAACTAAAATTTTCCCTTTAATAAAATAATCAAAAGGTGAGTCATCTCTCCAGACCCCTAACCTAACTAAAGACGACTAAGAGAACCGAAACCGAATATAACGAAGGAAGGAATCAATGCTAATCCTGCCTTAAGATTCTGAAGGATTATAAGAAAGTTGCTAAGATATGATCTGTTTTTCCAGAACAAAAGCCCGAGCTGAACTGAAATAAAATTGGAATTAAGAACTTATCACCATCAAAATTCTTCGATTGTTCTGGTCTTCACTTGACATATAAATCAATCCTGAATTCACGAAGGTGAGTTATGGATACTCGCCTGAAAAACTCATGCAATGATGAAAGAATGAACAGTTGTGAAAACAAATAAAGTAGAAGCAATTGAAATTTTTTTCAACTTGTTGGGATCATCAACATTCTTCAGAATTGGGAAAAATAAGTTAATTGAAACTAAAATTTTCCCTTTAATAAAATAATCAAAAGGTGAGTCATCTCTCCAGACCCCTAACCTAACTGAAGACGACTAAGAGAACCGAAACCGAATATAACGAAGGAAGGAATCAATGCTAACCTGCATTAAGATTCTAAAGGATTATAAGATTATAAGGAAGTTGCTAAGATATGATCTGTTTTTCCGGAACAAAAGCCCGAGCTATTTCCGAAGTCATTCCACGCGGTTCGTTCCATTGTGGTCTCTCCTTAGCCGGGTAGACAGAGATAGTCTTGGGACTTTTATGCACAATTACATGAAATTGTCTCTTTGAATCCCGGGACAAAGGCCGGTATGCGAAAGGTTATATGTAGAATAAAAGAAGGGGATAATGACGCCGAGGTGCTCGCAGATACAGCTCCTGGAATTTAATTAAATAAGAGGAATAAGGAGAGAGAAGGGAACTCAAGAGAGATGGAAGATGTGCCTTACAGCCACCGTTCCTTACGTTCCGACCGATAGGATCTGTTGCGAAGATGTCTTTTAAGGGTTGGCCGAGGTGGATTACGGTTAGACGGGAAAATTTGGTGTTTTAGACTTGACGTTCTGTAACTCTGGCAGAAGTAAGGTTATTCCAATGGTGGTTTTCATTGAATTCAATGGCAACGTTGGAATTATCATTTTAAAAATCACGTGAAAATTATCAATAATCTTTCATCAAATACCATTTAGTCTAAGCCACACCCTGTGTATCGAATCCGTAGATAATTTTTCCACTTCTCATTAGTGATCGACCAATTTCCCTTTTTTATGAATGCATATGAACATGTAGATGTGAAAATTTCATGGATGTCACTTTTTACATTAGTGGTACAGTGATCAGAAATTTTTCTCAAAGACAAAATATAGTTTTTTGATAATTCTGATGACACGATCCTCAACAAATATATCAGAAGTTTACACGTTATAGTTCTTCCTCAAAATACCAAATTTCTTATGGATCGGATCTATGGTTTTGGAAATTTCGTCGAAAAAATTAAAAAATTGAAAGTTCAACAACTCCAAAACAACTAGGCCGATTGAGCCTCAGAGTAATAAATAAACAAGTTTACTTTTCACTCTGAGGATTGAGCCCTTTAAGAAACTGAACTGCGGCATTTGGAACCTGAATCTACACTCAAAATTTCAAATCTCTAACTTCATCCGTTCCAGACAACTAGCCGGACATAATCATTTTTGACCTCGGATTCTTCATCAGTGAGTCCAACCGAATCGTTTCAGATCGCTTCCAGCTCTAAATTCGAAAAATTACAGACATTCGGGAGGAATAAAATATTTTCAAAGATCTAATATATCTATTCAATATTCATTGAAAAGTTCTACACTCTGTAGATCTCTCACGTGAATAAAACGATTAACATTGAGAGCTCAAAACCTCCTGATCCCATTTCAGCATAATTTCAAATATTACTTCTATAGTTCATGGGAAAATTTCAAATCATTCTTCATTTATCCGATGTCACAAATCCACAAAACAAAAAATTTAAGAAAAGCCCTTAGCAGGAGCTTTTGAGCGCTCGTTCGTAGGTGGAGCAATAAGACTATTAACTTAAAATTTTATATGAGATTTGAGATTGATACAAATATATAAATGCAGAATCTCAGCACAATCAGAATTATATTCTGGAAATTATTCGAAAATGAAATATGTAAAGAATAAATATTTACAAAAATGGAATTCTATGATTCTGATGATGTGATCCTCTCAAAATTTTGCAGGAACATTCAGTATATCAGTTTTGATTCACAAAATAAATTTCACTTGAATCGGTTATTCTGCTATGAAAATATAGAGATTTTTCCTTTCAATATTGAATTTTTGATTATTTTGTTGACACTATGGCCACCAATTTCGTATAATATTCACTACTTATAACAGTCTTCATTCACAAGAAAATTTCACTTGAATCGGATATCCTGTTATGGAAATATGAAGTTTCTTCTTTTCACTATTCCAATTCAATTTTCTATGGTTATGTTCACTCTATGGCCACCAAATTTTGCATGAAGCTTATTATGAGCATATTGCCGAATCATTTCATTTCGATGGGTTTCGTTTTGTTTAAGATATTGGGGAACAAACATTTTGAATGGCCATATTTTATGGAACACCCTGTATGATTTGGCTGGTTAACGAACTTAACCGAGCCATTTGGGAACCGAACTTACCCTGAAAATTTCAAGTATCTTGGACAATTCTTTCGAAAGTTATTGAGCTACCGGCCGGACGGACAGAATTGAATTTGACCACGAATTCGTCATCAGGCAGTTGACCCCTATCGTTTGAGATTATTTTCGGCTCGAAATTCTAAAATTACAGACATTTGGGCAAAACGATATAGCGCTCGTTTAAGGAAAACGAGCTCTCAAAAATCAACCCAAAACCACAACGACTACCTATGACAAGCAAAGCCGCAGGCAAAAGTTAATCCCCAACAAAGTGTGACCAGTGATTCCCACTGTATTCGTCCCATTCTTCAGATCAGGATCAATGCATGTAACTAGTGAAAAAACAAACTGAAAGACTGCTACCACTTCTACGCTCGAATACAGACAGTGAGTGGAGATAAAACTCTTTTATTGAATCTCGCGTACCTGTTCGATAGTTACCCTTATCGTGTATAAACATCGAAAAATTGGGGTTGATCTATAATAGCTGCGTGGGAGCCGTGGTTTCTAGGGTGATGCGAAGACAGATAAGACCTCGAGGGGTTAGGGTGCATCATGTGGTATATACAGGTCGGCCTGTTGCTGATGTTACAGAAAAGAAGTCGGATTTATGGACCAGAGGGCCGGTTCTCGATTGGAAATTGTCCCACGCAAAAATTTTCATCGGTAATTGACATGCGGTTTCGTAAACCAAGTAAGTATATATTCTCCAAGGTCGTTCGACTCTTTTGACGCTTCACCAATAAAGTGACAACAATGTAAATTCAGTAAAATCGAGTTATATACATTATAGTTGGTGGAATTTTGAATTTTTGTGCTCTAATTGATGTGAAGACAGATAAGAGCTGATGGGCGAATCATGTGCTATATACAGGTCGGCTTGTTGCTGATGTAACATATATAAATTCATGTTATTGGACCAGGCAAAGGGCCATTCAGTAATGACCATACATTGGTTGAGATCTGAAATCGTCACAGACTACTGAAGGGTTTTCCAATAGGAGGTGTTATTTTAATATTCGAATAAAAATGCCATTTTTCAATATATATGATTGGATGTTTATTTCATTATAAAGAAGAAGCTATGCCGTTAATAGTGGTAACTAACATCAGGCAAATGACCACCACGACCACACTTACAGGACCATGTCCTTTTAATGAAATTTTCCATAACCAAATGGCTGCCCTATGTCCTCGATAGCCTCACGAATTCCATCTTTGAGGTCTTGAATCGACGCTGGGCTATTGGTGTAGACCTTCTCTTTCACGTGGCCCCAAAGGAAAAAGTCGCAAGGTGTTAAATCACAAGATCTCGGTGACCAATTGTGATCGCCTCTTCGAGAGATAACACGGTCCGGAAACTTTTCCCGTAATGGATCAATGAAATCAGATGAAAAATAGATAAATAAAAACGAATTGATTGGGTAATCAATAATCAAATACGAATTAAAACAATCAAGGCATTCATAGCCTAGCCTACATTTTATACGGACCTCCTGTATATCCAGACGTAAAAATCTTCGAATCGATATTCAATCTAGTCAGTCGCATACCTCAGAAAAACAGTAATTGCCATTGTTGAACAAGTATCGGATATACAATGGCTTGTTTTTATCTGGGATATCTTGTGACAGTTCTTAATCTAAGGGTGAATGGAGATCCTTCGGCTGATAAGGACTCTGTTTGCGTTCAGTTCAGGTTAACTATTAAAATTTGTAAGATCTACCTACCGGGTGTTTGGTTGCACTCACACACCTGTTTATTGGCTGGGAATTTTGTTACATTTCTTTTCGGTTGTTTGGAGATGAGATACTTTGGATAGTTTTATCTTGATGGTGTGTTTTGTGTCTTTGCTTTGGGGATTTGAAACTCATTTTCGAATAAATATATGAAAAAAGGATTTTTGTTTACTCAGTCATGCTGATTTACTCTGATGACTTTGAAGTAGGTTGATTTTGGAATTTCATCGAATGTATAGTTATAGTTTCATATTCTCAACCTTAGACTTTGTCTAAGTTCGCAGCCCTTCATAAACACTATAGTACTAGGAATTGTCAAGGTAGGTTTAAAATTCGAAGAGTAAAGTTGAATTATAAATTATTAGAATGAGATCAATTGCTCTCAGGAATGAATTACTAATATTCTTTAGATTAGGCAGTTAATTGGTCGAAATCATTTAGAATCATCATTATGACATACAAATCTGTTTTAATTTTCTATATACAGTAGAACTTCCCTATAACGAACGTTTGTATAACGAATTTTGTACAAGACATTGCAAAATACAAATTCCATGTTAAAAACACCCTCTAAAACGAAGTAAATTCTCTCTATAACGAAATATTCAAAGAACATCACTATTTGAATGGGTATAGGTAAGAAAGTATAATGGTGGGTTTTTTCCGAAATTTTTCTGAACCTACGTAAGAAATCCCTACCCTACTAAATCATTACGGCGAGCAGGGAGAGAGATCCTTCTGAAAGAGTTTTAAATAAATCCCTGGCTGTTTGGTTTCCACCTAACCATTGAGCTAGTATGTGAAAAGTTGTGCAAAAATGTCCAAAAGCAAGTGCTTAAGTTTGAATGATTAACTTTAATTTATCAGTAACTAGCGACCCGCCCCGGCTTCGCACGGACATCACATTAGAAACCTCAAAAAAACAGTACTTCTCCACTATTTAATAGATGTTATTAAGTAGGTATACATATAAACCTTCCTCTTGAATCACTCTATCTATTAAAAAAACGTATCAAAATCCGTTGCGTAGTTTCAAAGACAGAGAAAGCGACTTGTTTTATACTATTTTTATACTAAGTATGTAGTGATAGTGATGATGAAGTCGATCGCGATATTGCCGACTATAAAAACCAATTTTTTGTACCTATAACGAAATGTCTTTATAACGATTTTTTTTGCGGATTTAGCGCTTTCGTTATAGGAAAGTTCCACTGAATCATTTTTTTTTATTATATGTCGAAAATTCGAAAGATTGTTTATTTTATAATGACAAATAGTGCTGGTGTAAAATGGTTTGGTTGAGGTCAAAGAAACTCAAATATTGTCACAGCATTTTTGTACATCTGATTTTCTCGACTCTCCATACCTACTTATTATGTAGGTACAGGGTGAACCGAATTCTTATCTTTTCACTACATATCCATATCTATTAAGTAGATAGAGAAGAAAAAGAATATATACAAGTTTGCCAGAAAATTCCCAACCCAAAGCAATTTTTGCGAAGAATACTTGCTTCTGAAATTGATATGAATCACAGAAGAATCGGTCACTAGGTGTCACAGTTCCAAGAAAAGTGAAATTTTCGAAAAACCCTGAAAATGTGTTCACAATCATTCAGCAGATTTGCAAAATTTCAGATTCAATGTGCAGGTGATTCAAAAACAACCTTTTCTGAGAGATATTTGAATTGTTTATGATGTTGACAATTTTAAATTCCTATGAAATAATTGTATATAATCGCAGAACTTCCAGAAAAGCAACTTTCGCTACTTTGAGAATGTTTGTAACTAGTAGCAGTAGCTCCTCCGAACGTTTATTACCTTTATTGTATTTCCTGAAGACGGCTGACGAACGTTGGCCGAAACTTTGGATAGAAGAGGCGAAAATTATTTTTCAAAAAAGTTTTCATCATCTAGAATTTCACATCAGCCAAGACATTGCACCTTGAATCCAAATTCCATGATAAAAACACCCTCTAAAACGAAGCAATGAAGCAAATTCTCTCTATAACGAAAATTCAAAGAACTCTTTGAATTGTATTGGTAGGAAGGTATAGGGGTGGGTTTTTTCCGAAATTTTCCGGGCGTACGTAATAAATCCCGACTTCAAACTAAATCATTACGGTGGGCAGAGTGATCCTTCTGAAACAGTCTTAAATACTCCCTGGCTGTTTGGTTTCAATC
Organism: Propylea japonica; assembly: GCA_013421045.1. Taxonomy (NCBI): domain Eukaryota; kingdom Metazoa; phylum Arthropoda; class Insecta; order Coleoptera; family Coccinellidae; genus Propylea; species Propylea japonica. Next base: position 2,287,347 of record CM024241.1, read on the forward strand.
TAACCATTACGCTAGTATATGAAAAGTTGTGCGAAAATGTCTAAAAGCAGATGCTTAAGAATGAATGATAAAATTAAATTTACTAGTAAAGTCGACCGCGACATTGCCGACTATAGAAACAATATTTCTGTATAACGAAATTTCTTTATAACGATTTTTTTGCGGATTAAGCGCTGTATCCGTATCATTTCAATTCGTTAACAGACAAGCATAAAAATCAAGCAAGAAATAAACAACCGCCGTAAAAAAACGTCGAGTGGCCTAATCCTAAAGGTGCGAGTGTACGAATCGCTAAATTATATAGTATCACCCTCCAAATTCGAACAATAGCGTATTAGTAGAGCTGTGCCGGCTCAAGTATCCTCCCCCCTCGCATCTTAGGAACTGCTATAATAGACTCCAGTATAATAAATGCGAGCCCTCCTTTCAAAACTAGTTTGTATATTCCTATTATCCTGAACCATTATAATAGCGTACATAATACAGTAAATATCCTGAATGTTTCCTGAGTAGGCGGCCCTGCCTAAACGTCAGACGAAAAGGGAGGAGCCAGCCCTCCGATTGGTCCAAGTAACGTCTGCGGCCAACCAACAGAGATGGGCACTGTTGCCGACAACCAGATACGGTATCTTTCTCAGAATAGACATTGTCAGTCGCTCAGCCAGCCTGAAACCACACGCAGATCAGAAAAAGTGAGGTTAGAGTTTTGATATTGGACTTGGACTAAGTTATGTTATTGTGAGCACCATGAGCATGCAAGGTAATGGTGTTGATATGTCGGCGCTGATGTCGCAACACCCTGTGTTAGGCGCGATACCGCCCGCGTTTTTTCTGAGGGCCTCAGAAAGGTACCAGAGAACTCCGAAGTGTGCTAGATGTAGAAACCACGGTGTAGTGTCGGCTTTGAAGGGACATAAAAGGTATTGCCGTTGGAGGGATTGTAACTGCCCCAAATGCACGCTTATTGCGGAAAGACAGAGGGTTATGGCTGCCCAAGTGGCCTTAAGGAGGCAGCAAGCTCAGGAGGAAAATGAGGCTAGGGAGCTGGGGATCCTGTTTCCAACGCCGAATCCTAATGTTGCTGAGCAGCCTATTCCGACCACGCAGAGTATCGCAGCACCTTCAGGGTCTGATATGAGTTTGCAGCCTCTGATGCAGAGGAGTGCGTTCGGGAATGCTGTGGAAACGAGTGCTGAAAGGACTGTGTCACCTGGTGAGTCTTGGTTTATGCTTTCTGAGTTATAATTTTGGCTATTTTGCTATGTATGAATTAAGAAATTCTATTCTGTTGTGTGAAAGATTCAATCTGTTTCGTATTTCGCTGAGAAAATTAGTTTTTACCCAGTCAAATCCCTTGAGATAAACTCGAAGCTCTGCCTTGATTTGGTTTAAATTAGACTTTCTATGGTGTAAGGCCTTTAACGAGTTTAACCCATCTTCGGACGTATCTCATTGCGATATAATTTTTCTCGAAAACCTTCATTGAATTTTTCACATATGTTCATATAATTTGTGAGGGAAAATATAAATTTCTCTCAGAAAATAGAAGCTGTGATATTTCGTTCTTTCATTTTTGGTATTGACTTCATCTTTGTTTGTAAAACTCTATCACAATATAAAGGTTTCAGAAATATTCATATCAGAATCACCTTCACTGGTGAATACTGAAAATAAAAGTTCCTCTCCATCATTTTGGTTTCTTGCATTCAAGTTTTCGGCAGCTGTTGTCAGGAAAATACTTGTTACTTTCGTCACACTGAAGATGTTTTTTTTTATTTTTGACAGTTCCCATGAGAAAAGAACTATAGATGGTATTGATCTAATTTTGATTGAATCAGTTGTCAAACGATTCATTCGTTCTTTTTTATGCTGCATGGCCCAGATTGTTTTGAGATCAACAGACGGTTAACGTTTCAGTTTCTTTTAATATTATGGAAGCTTCACCCCATAAAATCCTATGTTCTTTGATTAGAATATTAAACAGACATTTCACCAATAATAGGCTCTATCGAAAAATAAAAAAATTAGCAGATCGATTGATGTCATCTTGGAGGTTTTTCAATTCGAAAGCTGTATTGATTAACACCTTAAGGGCATTGATACTTTCAGTAGGCGAATTCGGTTTCTTATTTTACTGTAACACCATGGTTATTATTACGGAACTATAGTTGAATGTAGTTATTTTGGTATTATCTTCAAACTTTCGATAAATATCGATTGAATATTCGAGGAGACACCAATTTCGTCGGAATTACATATTTGATAGTTATTGACATACTTCGATAGTAATTGACACTCAGTATGATAGTCATTAACATAATTTCATTTCACTTTTGCATCAATTTTGGTTATGATATCATCCTGCTTTCTCTCACTCAAATATTCTCATTATATGGGTTATTGAGACATTCATACTGAAAATAATAGAGAAATAAGAAGGTTTAAACAATTTTATTCCATAAAAACAAAGAAATAACAAAAATTATTAGTGATCTTCACACTATATACAGATATATTGGTGCTATTTATAGAGTCATCTATGTCCCCATATTTCAGAATGTTTGATTTCTATTTGAGTCCTCAGGTTATCATTCTGAAAACGGTATCATTAGATATTTGCAGTAGTGTCAATAAGTGTATATTATGTTCACTTAAGGATAGCGACTGCACATAAATGCGTATATTCTCTGATGTTGTTCTGTTTCATATTCGTTAGAAGTTTTCTATTGGTTTCAAGGAATATTTAATCCAGGTAAGTATACTTCTAGCGAATATGAAACATGAAAAATCGGAAAATATACGCAATTGTATGCTGTCGCTATACTTAAGTAAACTCTTACATATACACTTATTGACACTACAGCAAAATCTCACGACAAATATATAATGATGCCGTTTTCACGATGATAACCTGAGTATATTGAACCTGACCCAAATATAAATAAAACATTCTGAAATAGGTAGAGACAGATGAAAAAACCTTAGATAGCACCAATAGTTTATTACATCGGTATATACAGGGTGTTCTGATTTGTTTCCGACAAACTGACATGGGTGATATATTACATCATTTTAAGCAAAAAAGTTCTTATGAACATGGGTCCGGAAATGCTTCGTTTCCAAGATACAGGGTGTTAAAGTTGAAAAAATAATTCGCGTTTCTTTTATATCTTTCCCAACACATATTTCAGGAAACAGAATATTCAGAACACTTAAAAACAACAATTACATAGCCTACCACTTCTACTTGTAAGAGGGCAATTGAAAATCCGCATGCATTTAGACTTAGAAATGTTCAAAATGAATTTAAATAAATATTTGAATGGGAATAATTTTCGGAGAGGTTTTGGGACCCTTTGGCTTTAAATGCATTTTTCTCTGAAACGATTGATCCTAGCAACTTCAAAGAAGTGTACCTTTTTCAATTGAAAAGATCAGAGAATCGATTTTTTAAGTCCAAAATGTTGTACAGGGTAGCACAAAGAAGTTGCAACAGTTTACATGGGTTGAAATGGTTGCCGGTGACGCCCTCTAAAAAATACACCTAAATGAACCACAAATTTGAATTTATCGTCCCAAAAAACGCCTGTACCTATACGAAATTTCATGAAAGGATTTCGAAGCAGTCAAAACATATGGAAGAAAACGCGAATTATTTTTTCAACTTTAACACCCTGTATTTCGGAAACGAAGCATTTCCGGACCCATGTTCATAGGAAATTTTTTGCTTGAAATGATATGATCTATCACCCATTTCAGTTTGTCGGAAACAAATCAGAACACCCTGTATGTGCACAGTGTCATTCACTATCAGGGTGTCAACAACTGAACCTCTCACCGTACAAGTGAGCAGATCGATTGATGTCATCTTGAAGGATATTCAATTCGAAAAATCACGGTGGTATCCAAAAGACAATTTCCTTACATCAAAATACTAACAAAATCCATCTCAACCCCTCTGAGCAAGAACCACGGCTTAAACATCAACGTAACGGCTTGAAGTGCCAGCACGCAACCTCACAACCTTAAACTCTCCTCAAGAGAGGGATCGCTTAATCCAACCCTCGTTCACTTCTTCCGCTAATGACTCTTCAAACCGATACAAAGGTCATTAGCGAGCCCCGTTTACAATGCCGAGGCACGCCACCGAGACCTCAAGAATTTAAGCCACTCGTCGATGAGGATTCGAGTACCTTCGTTAACAATGTTTGCTTGCAAATGCTGGGGATAACTAAGACCGTCCAGTTGGTATTTGATTTTTTCTCTTTCGTTTTTGTGGATGTAGCAATTAATGATTTTCTGATTGACCAGGGTTGGTTGGAGGAATGAGGAGAAATTAGTAAGGGATGATTTTTGGTTGAATTGTTAAAGGCACAAGAACCTGCCACGAGAAGTTTTTATTTTATTAAAACTTGAAGTTTTACTTCAGATGACCCCAACACCTTTAAGAACTATCTACATGAATCTCTGGAGTTTAAAAATTCGTTATTGTAGATTGCTGAGGTGTGTTACTTTCCAATGCGACCTTAAGGTCTATTGTGACCTCCATCAGAGATGTTTTTGCAACTGCATTACAGCTCCAGAGCTAACTGAGAGGTCTTCAAGAAGACCAGATCCACGTTTCTTCTATAATCATTCTGTCCAAGTCATTATTTGCGCAGGTTCGCAATGGTAAGGCATTTTGTATCTAAGTGAACATGGGTTTCGCTCTCTTTCCTAAAGAATATACACTCTTCAGTTGCTGTGAAGCCCATTTTCATCATATGTTTCCTTAGACGACACTGTGAGAAAGCCAGTGAGGAGGCTTAACTTGTTCTAACTGAGATACAAATACTTTTGGACCTTGCAGTTAATGCAGTTAATGGAGTTTAATGTTCAGAAGGAGTTCTTGGAATGATCCATTCCCGAAAGATTCCTCCAGGGTGTTTCTCTTTTGGTTTCTTTTTTTCCAAAAACTCCGTTCACAATGCCGAGGCACGCCACCTAGACCTCAAGAATTTAAGCCACTCGTCGATGAGAATTCGAGTACCTTCGTTAACAATGTTTGTCCAGTTGGTATTTAATTTTTTCTCCTTCGTTTTTGTGGATGTATCAATTAATGATTTTTTGATTGACTTTCTATAGTTCCAGCGATAAGCAGACTTTAATCAATTTTAAGCGGATAACCAATAATAACTGCAGTTATCATTGGTGCAGCCAGAAACTTTTTTGGGAACTAAACAAAAATTCATAATTTTTTCTAACAGTCAAAAGCTATTAATTGTAACACAAAGCTTTTCCCATTATCCAAGTAAAGAAAGAATGCTTTGTTATACTCAAAGAATATCAGCAATCTTTAAGAATTTCGGACAATTCTATTTTAAATAATATTAACTAGTCAAAAGCTTTTGGATGCGTTAATTTCCGAACCTAACTTAGAGATTTCAATATGGAACTAAGAGATAATTGAAATTGTTGAAATAGATTTCTCAATATAAGTCGAAACGTGGCTATACATACATATCTTCTTCAAGTGCTTCGTCAGTCAACAATATTTGAAATTCACCGCGTACAACCTTACATTTCTAATAACAAGAAGTTTAACCCAGCTCTTGAGTCTGGTCATTTGCGGTTCAAATCAATGACGTCGAAGGCTGCATTACAGCTCCAGAGCTATCCAGGTTTCTCCTAAAATTATTCTGTCCAAGCCATTATTTGCGCCGGTTCGCAATGGTAAGGCATTTTGTATTTAAGTGAACATACATTTCATCTGCGAACTTCCCTCGTGATGTAATGATCAAGAAAGTAAGCACTTAGAGAAACTTCAGGACATTGCTAAGTAAAAGAGAGAAATGGGAACGGGAATACACCTACTATAACCTCAAAGAAAGTACCGTGAAATGGTATACAGATGGTTCCAAAAACTCTACAGGAGCTGGCGCTAGGATATACAGACCAAGTACCAAGTGTGCACTGTCGCTAGGCTCCTGTATGAGCGTCTTTCAAGCGGGAATCTTAGCTATTGAAAGATGTCTAGATGTAAATCTAGAAAGAAACTATCAGAAGTGCGATGTAGCCATACACTCAGATAGTCAAGCTGCTATTAAAGCACTGAGCTCCTACGTCATCGACTCAAAGATGACCTAGGATTGCCGGAACAAACTCAATGAGGTAGACAAGAAAAATAAGGTCTTTTTAATCAGAGTTTCCGGCCATTCTGGAATCAAGGACTCGAAGAGGCCAATACACTTGCCAAAGAGGGCGCATGAACGTCACTCATCGGCCCAGAACCCTTTTGTGGTATAGGTAAATGTACCTATAAGAAGGAGTTTCTGGAGAAAGCCGAGAGGGAAAAACTCTGGCGGAATCTCCCACGGATGGATCATTCCACTAAGTTCCTTTTTAAATTTGAGACAGCAAGATCTGAAAGATATCTGGATCTTGGTAAGGAACAATTACACCTCCTCACTGTCTTTCTTACAGGACACTGTCGCCTCAGGAAGCACCTGTTGAGGATGGGATTATCGGACACTAACGAGTGTAGGTTCTGTGGGGAGGAGGATGAACTCCAATTCACCTAGTCTCGGAATGCTTTGGCTCTGCGAGCCTAAGGGGATAATGCCTTGGGCGAGAAACTTGTAAGAGTGAAGAACTAGCCTCGTTGAAGCCTTCACAGATATTGGATGTCATCAGATCTCTGGAACTGGAAGGCAAGCTGTGAAGGGTGTGGTCAGAACAGCTCTGTAAGGGGGCACAATAAACCTTGAGGTCGCAGTGAAATGTAACCCATCTTTCAAACTAAACTAACTAAGTGAAGAGGAGTTTCGCCCTTTTTCCTACAGAATATACACTCGTCAGTTGTTGTGAAGCCCATTCGAGACTGTCTTCTAATTAGGGAAAAATCATTTGCTAGTGACCTAAGCAACATATTTCTTATTCAGCCTTCAAATAAATTAATTATTATGGTTAGGTTTAAGGATGTCTGGCAGGGAGTTGAAACCATACCAAGTGTCTGCCGATTAGCGAAGTGATTTCTAATACTTCCACGAAGAAAATATCCAAATAAAAACTGGGTTTTATGTTATAAGGATAGCGGCTTTGAGAGCCAAGAGATTTCCATGTTCCAGGTTAATCTAAGCGAACTGAAAAAGTGATAATTCACTAAAGCTTCTGTGGCAATAAAAAGCGAATAACGTATATGAAGTTCTATTCCTTCCACAATTTGAGCACAGTCGAGTTGGTAACATATAATAAAGTGTCCTCTGCAGTGGATCGTTTCACACTATGTCCATGTGATAAATTGGAATTGTAATCCAACCCTTGTCGCGTTTTGCTATTGTTCGTATTCACGGAACTCAGAAGTAACCTTATTGTCTCACTGGATATTCGTCACAATATATGGACTTCTGCGGACGACATACGAACTGTTTGATATTATACTGTATTATATAGAGTGGTCCTGGTTATTCATGTAGAATTTCCGAAAACCATACAGAGTGTTCGTTAATGATATGCTAATAATTTGAAGGGCAATTCTTGGAGCTTTTTGAGTAACAAACTTCATATGAAATGATTAGAATAATGGAAAATAACTATACAATGTGAGAACAGCATTCAAGATTCAAAATACTATCTGGGCTAATATAGATATTTCACTTTGAACGAAAACGAAACTAAAATTAACAGTGGTGAAGTTTTCAGGAGGGGCCAGATTTTTAAGTTGAGGCCATAATGCTGAAAATCTGAAAATTACAGTGACTATATTACCAATAATATAGTCACTATATTACAGTGACTATATTACCAATAATATAGTCACTGTACTGAAAATAAGAATGCAGCGCCACGGCGGGCATTCGTAGAACTATTAATTATTGACATGGAAGAATTTGGTTGTATTGTTTATGTGTATGTCTACTTCATTAAAATTTGAATTTTTCATCAATATATCAAAATTTTCAGAAATTCATAATGAACGAGAGTATTAGTTAATTTTGTTTGTTGAACAGTTGAATTAACTTCATTTTAATATATTCGAACAGTACTTTTTCTCTTCACAAGAGCTTTCTTTAGTGGGTTTTTATTTGCTTGGACTTCCTTGTGGCAACCTTTCAGTTCTACTACTAGAACTAGAATAATCCGGTTGTTCCTGCTTTCTGGTAGTAAGTAAATCCAACAGGAAGATTTCTGGTAGGCACAGCAGTATTTTTCAAAAACTTCATATTTCATATTTCCTGTGACTGGTTTACCGATTTCAAGTTTCAGTTTCCAGGCTTTTCGTCGATCCATCAACACTTTGTCACTTTACTCCTCGATTTCCCTTCTACCCAAACACGAAATTTATCCCTAGCTTGAGCAAAGTGGAAATGTATATTATTTGGAATTTTTTTTTCTCAGGAAGAGCAATGAGGAACTGAACAATAGCGATTTGAATTAATTATACTTAAAAAACTATTAATAATGTTGAATATTCACATAAATCACGACAACACAATACCAAATGAAAGAATCATGTCAATATTAAAGGTTGGTCAGATCGTTACCAGACGGCGTACCGCTTAGCTTGATTTGCCTATAGCGTAGGCCATATTTCAGGGGGGTCAGAAAAGATTTTGGGAGAGCCTGGGCCACCCCTGTCCCCCTTAGCGTCGCATCTGAACTGAATATGTGCGATTCATCATTTATATCAGTTTTCTGAAACCAGAATTATTTTTCATAATGAAAAAGTAAAGTGAAATAATCTTAGCTTCATAAGGAAGTAAAATAATACCGAAATTTAAATAAATTATTCACATTGTGACAAATAGGTACGAAAATTCTACTACTTATATTCAAAACACACAACGCCGCTCGAGTGCCTGACAGAAAAATTACTCCAAATTCACAAATGATTTCTCGGATTCCAACTTTTTTTGCCTGATAACTGACTTTGTAGAAGTAAAGATATTACTTTACAAGACACAAGAGTAAATTATTGAAATCATAGACAGAGCCATCTGTTGGGCAAACCCTTTTTTCCAATTTCAGTGCATGAGATGGACAAACGAAGACAGTTTCTTCCGTAAACGTGGTAAAACAAATCTACAGCCAATAGAACAAATATTAGAATTTGAAAGTCTCGCTCGGTCTAGCAAATGTTTGCGAACCTACATACGTGTCTCCAGATATGCGTTTTTTAACATTGGCAACATTGCTCGGACTAATTGAGAGCTGGGGTCTCCAACGTTAGTTTTGTGTCTTTCGTTGAGTGAGATTCCTACAAATATTTGCTCAAGTCTAACGATCGATGATAGAATTTAAAAATCGACAAATATTTGTTCAGAATCTCGGCTGATGGTAAGCGTTTCGCTTTTCGAGATCTGGAGGAATATTTGCATTTCTTGGCTGACCACTTTTGTGGTATTTCACCTCTCTAATCCTAGACGTTTGTTTGTTTTTAAAGTTTCAGTTTCTGTCTTCTGCAACCCTCACGTGTTTGAGAATCATGAAGGAATACGAAGAAATTTGATATACCTTTCCTACTATAATCAATTTCAAGCTGATAACCAATAATAAATGCGGTTATCATTGGTTCAGCCCTTGGTTATTCCCTTTTTGTCCTAGAACGAATAACTGACCCTCGGCTCTCGTCGCTTGAATGCGGTTTCTGGTTATTCGTCATTTGTCAATATAGGTTATATTTATGTTTTATGCAATAAATACAAAATAAATATAAATAAATTATTATGCTTTTCAAGTTCAACTCCATGCATCCCAAAATATAAATGTTTGAAACGTGGATTCAATGTAACGATGAACATATATTATGTTTCTCAGAATGTTCTGCTTGACAAAAAAAAGGTTTATTACCCAAAAAATAGGAGGACACTATCCAATAGATTTAAATTCACATGTATTGATATCGCTGTGGTATTTGGCTACATCTCATATGTCACAGTAAAGTTTGCTATTAATAAAACTTTTTTGGGAACTTAAACACTAATTCAAAATTTGTTCTAACAGTTGAGAGCTATTAATTGTAACACAAAGTTTTTCCCATTATCCAAGTAAAGAAAGAATGTTTTGTTATAAGTACTCGAACAATATCAGCAATCTTTAAGAACTTCGGACAATTCTATTTTAAATAATATTAACAAGTCAGAAGCATTTGGATGCGTTAATTTCCGTAACTAACTTAGAGATTTCAATGGATAAGTTTAATTCCTAAATGAATGGAACTAAGCCGATAATTGAAATTGTTGAAATCGTGGCTAAGCTCACGAATATATCGTGCGTTCAAAAAATTCGTGGTCAAGTAAGCTGTGGATTCTATTTTTCCTAAGAGTTCTTGAGGGGAAAAATAGAATCCACGGCTTACTTGACCACGAATTTTTTTGAACGCACGTTATATCTTCTTCAAATATGCTTCGACAGTCAACAACTTTTGAAATTTGCCGCGTACAACTCTACTTTTCTGATAACCAGAATTTTAACCCAGCTCTTGAGTCTGGTCATTTGCGGTTCAAATCAATGACGTCGTAGGGCTAATTTATGACGTCATTAAGCCTGACGCTCACTTGGACGAGACGAGACGAGACGAAGCGACGCGTTAGTTAGTTAGTTAGATTCTGATCTTCACTTCGCGCCTCCCAAGTGAGCGTCTACCCATTTGATTCAGTGCAAATCGTGCCTGCGGAAAACAAACTCTTCGCTTCGTCTCGTCTCGTCTCGTCCAAGTGAGCGTCAACCTTTACTTTGAACCAAAAATAACCAAAACCGCTTGAATGCAATTGGTTAACCGAAATGATAACCGGTTATCCGCTTGAAATTGATTTATGTATCTGTCCTATAAAAAAACAACAATTTGATGAGGTTAGATGCATTCTTATGTTGAGCATTAAAATGGGCCATTAATGTTCAATTTCGTACAGATTAAAATCAGCTTTTATTTCGAGGTCGGAAAACGGCGGAAAACGTATTTTCATGCAGAATCGCCTTCCGAAGTTTGTCGCACCTCTTCACTAATACACTGTATATGTAGTTTCGTTCAATAGAAAACATAAATTAATAAGTATGGTGATTCGGCCGATTTCTTCTATGATAATTATTAATATAACACTGATTTAGTGTTTGTGACCTGGAATAAACTAGTATTTGAAAAATTCGGGTTGTTTAATCAAAAATATCCAACTATGAACAAATACAATATTACAATTTCTAATTTCAATCAATTATTGAAATTAAATTATGGATGTTACGGTTGCATAGGCCAAGTGCCGCAGTTCCGCGCAATCTAACATCGCCTCGGTAGCCGTGATCGTCTAGTGGTTAGGACCCTACGTTGTGGCCGTAGTAACCCAGGTTCGAATCCTGGTCACGGCAATGTGCAAACATTGTCACGGTGAGGCAATTCTTTTATTTTTTTGAACTATGAGATTATTGAAACTAACGGTATATAATTTTGCGAATTTCTTAGGATTTCGCCCACTCACACTTTTTAAATATCGAATAATTGCATACAGTCAATTAATGAAGCAGCATAATTACCTTCTGGTGAGTCTGCCTCTGTTTGTCTATGTTAATAGACTTAAATGATATTTATTCAGAAAAATATTGCTTGTGAAACTGTTACGTGGCTTTGAGTGAAGTGCCACTGTAACATTAGAGTTAATGGAAAGTAAATAAATGGCACTTATTACGACAGTAAAGCCTAATTTTTATGGTGACAGCTAGCTCTGTAGCTTATTCTCTTCTTCTATCGCTTTACGGTGTATGAAATCATTGGTGAAGAGAAACTACAGTGGAACTTCCCTAAAACAAAAGCGCTTAATCCGCAAAAAAATTCGTTATAAAGAAATTTCCTTATACAGAAAATTTGTTTCTATAGTCGGCAATGTCGCGGTCGACTTCACCGATGAATTTAAGTTTATCATTCAAACTTAAACACCTCCTTTTAGATATTTTCGCACATTTTTCACACTAGCGTAATGGTAAGATTGAAACCAAACAGACATTGGTGTATTTAAAACTGTTACAGAAGGATCTCTCTGCCCGCCGTAATGATTTAGTTTGAGGTCGGGATTTATTACGTACGTCCGGAAAAAATTTCCGAAAAAACCCACCCTTATACCTTCTTACCAATAACCATTCAAAGAGTGATGTTCTTTGAATATTTCGTTATAGACAGAATTTACTTCGTTTTAGAGGGTGTTTTCAACATGGAATTTGGGTTCAAGGTGCAATGTCTTGTACGAATTTCGTTACACAGAAAAATTCGTTATACAGACGTTCGTTATAAGGAAGTTCCACTGTAATTCGTTCAGAATATATAGGTTCAAATGTATTGAATTCAATTCATTTCGCTGAAGAAAACTCAATAAAGTAGCCAAAGTAGGGAAGAACAACAAGATATCTCTAGTCTGGATTCCTGGTCATTCAAGAATCAAGGGAAACAAAGAGTCTAACACACTAATCAAAAAGGGGGCACAATTGCCACTTATTGACCCAGAACCCTTCTGTAGTATAGGCAAATGCAACTATAGGAAACAGTTTTTGAAGAAGGAAGAAACTGATGGAAGAGAAGCATTCTGGAGGAATCTTCAGGGAATGGATAAAACCAAAAATTTCCTTCGGAACTTTAAAACTGTAAATTGGCTTAACAGAAACTGACGAGTATAGATTTCGAGGAGAAGAGGGGGAAACTCTTTTGCACTAAGTTACAAAACGATATTACCATTGCAAGCCGGCGCAAACAATGTCTTGGATAGGATTATTATAAAGGATTTTCCAATAAGAGGTGTTATTTTGAATAGCCCGCTATTTCGGTAGATGTCACGTTTGAAGCTGTCATTTTTTGACATTTGACAAGTAGAAACTACTCCATTAATAAAAATGGAACGATACACGCTTCAAGAATGCATTGAAATTATTAAAATTCACTATAAAAATGGTGAAAATTTGGCAGAGATGGTTCGTAAAACTCGAAAATTTTTGGGTCGTCGTGAAGCACCTTATCGGACCGCAATAAAGAAATTGGTGGAAAAATTCAAGCTCTTGGGACAAGTTAGTGATGTGAAGAATGAAACCCCTGCACGTCGCTAAAGAGCAGCCAAGAATATTGATGCTGCAGCCGAAACTGTTGAAGAAAACCCAGGTTTTTCCATTTCTCGTCGTTCTTTGGAATTAGGCATTCCACAAAGGTTTTTATGGCCGAAATTGGATTGATCTGGACAACGTTTACTTTCAACAAGACCACCGAGATCTTGTGATTTAACACCTTGCGACTTCTTCCTTTGGGCCAAGTGAAAGAGAAGGTCTACGCCAATAGCCCAGCGTCGAGACAAGACCTCAAAGATAGAATTCGTGAGGCTATCGAGGACATAGGGCAGCCACTTTGCGATTTAATTATGGAAAATTTCATTAAAAGGATATGGTCCTGTAAGCGTGGTCGTGGTGGTCATTTGCTTGATGTTATTTTCCACTATTAACGGCATAGCTTCTTCTATGAATTTCAAAATAACACCTATTATTGGAAAACCCTTTAGAAGAAAGGCAGAGTTAGCCTGATACCTTCTGGAGTTATTTGAAGCTCTGGTACTGAAGGGCTATCAGTTGCACAATTCCGAGAACACCTCTGATGGAGTTCACAATAGACTTTAAGATCATAGTGGAATGTTAATTCCTTATAGCAATCTACAATCGCCCCTGGGAGATTATCATGTTTACGCCTGACCTTAAGGCCGAAGGACGCTTCATTCTGAAAAAGAGAGCTCAAAAAAGATACCTAATTGGAGCTTTTACTCAAAGATCAACATCCCCAACAATTCAAATCATTTTCCTCAAAATTGTCTACTTCCCTATTGCCCAAACGACATATTTGAATAAGGAACTGCGTAAAATCCAAATGCCACAGGATCTTATGGCAGCAATTCACGCCTATCCAGAAAAAAAACCTCGAATACGTCGCACACGAGGGCACTTCAACTAATGACGTTATAACCAAGATGACCCATAAACGGCTCTTAACGACACTGCGCGGTCTATATTGGAATGGATACTCGTATTTATAACACAGGGTGGTTGGCATTCCTTCCTTATTGCGAATTCCTGAAGTATCATTTGCAAGTAATGAAGTGACGACAGCTCTTTCATAAGGATGGGGATATTTCTTTGTTCCTCCTTCTACCCTTATTTGCTACTGGCGCTAAAGGATCTAGTCACGTTTTCGTGATGCATCGTAAGACTTATTTTGTGGTTTGATGGGGTGTGGAGTCATGATTCTTGTTTGGTAACAATTTTAGGGTTCATTCGTTTTATGGGCAGAAGCGCAGTTTATATCTAGTTTCATGGAAGTAACTGACAGTTTTTCAGATACATAACTTAGAAATGTATCTGGTTGGTTATTTCCTCAAAAGAAAATGAATGAATTATTATTTGAGCTTCAGAAAAGTTCCTAAAATCTACCTTTTTGTATCCAAAATTCTCGAATTTCCAAGGGAGTCTTAGAGCCATTGTTCAACATGGGGATTTAGGGTTTATGATGAACAAGCTTTAAGAAAAAAACTGCCTAACATTTTCTTCAGTTCTAACGAACTGAAAGGAGGACTTTTTTGATCGTACTCTTTTAGTAAGAGGGGATTCATTTGGCCTGTTTTGGACTAAAATCCTTCTAACATATCAAAATGTAACACCCCAGATGTTGACGTGAAATTCTTGACGATGGAACATTTTGCGAAATATTTTTTGTGCTATTTACATCATTTTTGCTTCTCGTATTCAATATTTCAGCCAGCTATTGTCAGGAAAACACTTGTAACTTTCATGAAAGCAACTTTCGTTACTCTCGAAAAGAATAGTTGATGACTTCGATCTATTTTTGAGCTATCGTTCTTCTTAAACGAGTGTTACATCGTTTTGCCCAAATGTCAGAAATTTTCTGACTTTGAGCCCAAAATGGTCTCAAACGATAGGGCTCGAATCCCGGATAACGAATTCTTGGTCAAATTCAATTCTGTCCGTGAGGCCGTCCGGCCGTTAGCACAATAACTTAAGATTGGATTGTCCTAGAGATTTGAAATATTAAGGATGAGTTCGGGTCCCCAGGGCCTCGGTTGAGTTCGTTAACCAGCCAAATCGTACAGGGTGTTCCATAAAATATGGCCATTCAAAATTTTTGTTCCCCAATATCTCAGAAAATACAAAACCAATCGAAATGAAATATTACAGCCAAATGCTAGATGCTGATGACAAGCCCCATGCAAAATTTGGTGGCCATAGTATGAACAGAACCATAGAAAATTCAATTGGAGTATTGAAAAAAATAAACTTCATATTTCCATATCATAAAAAGATATCCGATTCAAGTGAATTTTTTTTGGGATGGAGATCAATATTTTGAATGTTCGACTAGATTTTCGTGTCCATAGTTTCAACAGAACCATAGAACATTCAACTGGAATATTGAAAAAAAAATCTTTATCTTTTCATATCCGATTCGAGTGAAACTTTTCTGTGAATGAAGATTGATATACTGAATCATCATGCAAAATGTTCTGGCCATAGTGTTCACAGAACCATAGAAAATCCAATTGGAATATTTAAAGAAGAATATTTATATTTCCATAACAGAATATACGATTCGAGTGAAATTTACTTGTGAATGGAAACTACTATACTGAATGTTCATGCAATTCAAGGGGAACGCATCAACAGAACCATGAAATTTAATTTTTGTAATTATTTGTTTTACATATTTCATTTTTTGAATATAATTCCGATTATGCTGAGATTCTGCATTTATATAACATTTGGTCTCAATCTCAAATCCCATATAAAATTTTGAGGTTATAGTCATATAGCTCCACCAAAGAACGAGCGCTCAAAAGCTCCTGCTCAGGGCTTTTCTTAAATTTTTTTAGAGTTTAGAGGCTGAAGTGTTTTCCTGACGACGGCTGGCGAATACTGGTCGAAACCAACCCTTATCTTTGGTCGAAACATTGAATACCAGAAGCGAAGAAGATGGAAATAGCTTAAATAATATTTCAATGTAACACCCTGTAACCGTTGTAGCTATAAACGAAAGAGAGCCAACCAATAAAGGAGAATTCCCGCAACACGACATGCCAACCCCTAGCTCTCATTCGCTCAAATGGAACATGAAAGACTGTAGAAATTCAAGTTTTATGCGGATTATCGAATAATATCCCCAACATTTTGTTTTCAATACTGACTGAAAACTGACCGAACACAAAACACAGTGTGAGTGACCAGCAGTTTATTTCAGTTCTCAATTGAATTGAATTAAAGTACCTAGGGACCTCGAGTGGTGGATTTTTTCGTTCGGGCGAGTTTTTAATAAATTCTCTGTTAATACTTGTTTTGACTGGGCAAAAGGCTTCGGAGGTCTGAGTGGAACGGAAAAATGAATCATTTCTCTTTCGAGAGACCACGGTCGAGTGCTTACTTTGTTAAATGGTCATTGAATTCGTTTCGTTTTGTGTGGAATGCGGAAACTGACTTGGCTTGATTTGTTGTTGGTATTTAAAGGGATTTGTGGGTTGTAGACTGTATCTTTTTGCTTCTGTTCGCTCTAAAACCACAAATTTGATCGCTTCATTGGATTTGCTGGTTTCGGATAGATGCCTCTTTAATAAGGGTCGTAGAAACCTTTTAGTTGGTGTAATTTGATACATTACCTTCCTATTTTGGTAGTACACATGCGAGGTCTGTTCAGAAGAAGAGGTGAATTTTGAATTTTGCCAGTCAGAGTTGGTACATTCGTTCATACAATTTTTTTTGGCATTATCATCCAATTTGGATTAGTAGTTTGTTTGTGACAACTGAAAAGGTTAGTCTCCACAAGTGTTTTTCGAATTTCAACTTTTGTAAAGATGGTTTAAAAAAACTGTCTCCAAGGCACTTGAACTGTTGACTGTGGCAATCGGCAAATCCACCTGGTCACAAAAAAGTGATCAGCGTCCTGTAGTTTCAACCACATCAACAAGCATAGAAAACATCAAAACAGCGAAAAGAGTTATTTTGGAAAATCGTCGAATAACTATTGGGAAGGTTGTCAAATCGATCGACTCATACGAGGATTGGAATAAGCTCTGGCATAAGTGCATTATATTTGAGGGAGATAACTTCGAAGAGGACAAAATCGATATTAATAAATAAATGAATTCAAAAAATCCAAAAATCACTTTTTCTTCCGATCAGACCTCGTATACAAGTTGAGTTTGTGTAACAGTATTACATTTTTCAATATCAAATAATAAAACTCATGTATAGTGGGTGTCTGTAAACAAATCGAGGAACTTTGGAAAATGATTCCTAAATGAAAATAAGTAGGTGTAGTTCATATAATTTTTTTCGAAATCGACCCCCCTTCCAAGGTACAGCCTTTGGAAGGCGATGACGTGTTGACAGTTCTTAATTTTTTTACGGCTTCTTAAAAACACCGAGTCACAAAACTATACATAATATAAAGCACTAAATAGATGTTACTCACATATTTTTTAGATCTCATAATTTTATTGTTAGGGGTTGAAAATAACAACCCCCCCATATTTTTCGTTCAAAAATTGTTTTCGTGAGATAGATTTTCGAAAAATATAATTCTCTTGTGGTTTCCCATTCAATTCTGGTGAAAAAAGTCTGCAGCAAAATTTCGATACAGTCGATACTTTTCTCGGAAAAAATAAAAACTTACTCTTCTGAGACTGAAAAATGTAGGAAGAATCCAAGAAGATCTTTTTTCATCTGTCAAAACCAATTTTGAGCAAAAACAATATCTTAGAACTGCTTGTGAGTTTCTATTTTTTTCTAGAAAAGTATCGGAATTTTGCAAAAAAAAAATTTTCCAGAATTGAATGGAAAACCATTAGATAATGTTGTTTTTCGAAAATCTTTTCCGCGAAAACAATTCTTGAAGGAAAATCATAGAGGGTTGTTATTTTCAACCCCTAATAATAAAGTTATCAGATTAAAAAATTGTGTGGGTAACATCTTCTTGATGAATCATTTTATGCATAGTTTTATGACATTTTATAACATAAAAACTGTCAACTCGTCATCGCCTTCCAAAAGCTGTATTTAGAAAGGGAGGTCGATTTCGAAAAAAAATTTATATACCCTGCTTATTTTCATGGAGGAATCATCATCTCCCAAAGTCCCTCGCATTTGTTTACAGACACCCTGTATATCAGTTTAAGCAGAGGAAAGATATAGACGAGCATCATAATACACTTTCACGTATGATTCAATAGCACATCAGAGATAAAATCATCAGAAAAATCTCTGGCTTTCCGTATATTATAGTAATATGGTTTGTCCATCTGTATTACTTTGATTCCATTATTTCATTCAAAGAAAATTTACCATCAAGTTTATGCATTCAAGATTTCCATCATTGAGTTGAATCTATTTTGTTGCAGGCAACAAAAGACCAAGAACAACCATCGAAGAAAGCCGCGCAGAATCAGATTCCGACCACGAAGAAGCCAAAAGAAGCCGTCACTCATCACCAATACCTCCTCAAATCCACCCAATAGCGCACACACCTTCTCCTACCCCTGCAGCTAGCCCAGATCCCGACCTAGACGTCGGTGAAGACACCCAAGGCGAAGCCCCCGAAAACTTGTCCCTGAAGAAGTCGCCAAGCCCCGAAACGTCGCCTCCACCACAAATAAATTTTCCACAGTTTCCACCTTTCAATCCTTTTCCTCAGTTTCCGTCACAGTTCATAGGGCATAGGTCTCCAGTGGATGTTTTGCTAAGGGTTTTTCCAAATAGAAGGAGATCGGATGTTGAAGCAGCTTTACAAAGGTAATTTTTCTGAGTTTTGAATTTGTAAACATTGACATACCACTAGCAACAGAATCAACTCGATGCTATGTAAAGGGGTTTCCAATAAGAGATGTTATTTTGTTATTCAAAGAAAAATGTCATTTTTCAATTTAAATGATCGGATATTTAGTTCATTATAAAGAAGAAGCTATGCCGTTAATAGTGGAGAATAACATCAGGCAAATGACTACCACGACTACGCTTACAGGACCATATCCTTTTAATGAAATTTTCCATAACCAAATCGCAAAGTGGCTGCCCTATGTCCTCGTTAGCCTCACAAATTCCATCTTCGAGATCTTCAATCGACGCTGCGTTATTGGCGTAGACTTTCTCTTTCACGTGACCCCAAAGGAAGAAGTCGCAACTGTTAAATCACAAGATTTCGGTGGCCAATTGTGATCGCCTCTTCGAGAGATAACACGGTCCGGAAACTTTTCCCGCAAAAGATCAATGGTTTCATTTCTTGTGTGGCACGTAGCGCCGTATTGTTGAAAGTAAACGTTGTCCAGATCAATACCATCCAATTTCGGCCATAAAAAATCATTAATCATCTCTCGATAGCGCAATCCATTCACCGTAACTGTTGCTCCAGCCTCATTTTTGTAAAAGTAAGGTCCAATGACTCCGCCGGACCATAAACCGCACCAAACAATCACACGTTGAGGATAGAGAGGATTTTCAACAATAACTCTTGGGTTTTCCGATCCCCAGATGCGACAATTTTGCTTGTTGACGACGCCACCGAGGTGGAAATGGCCCTCATCACTCAAGATGATTTTTAGATGGAATTCCGGATCATTTTCCTGCATTTCAACGACCCAATCAGCAAAGACACGACGTTGTAGATGATCGATCGGCTTGAGTTCTTGTGTTAATTGAACTTTATAAGCCTTAAGACCCAAATATTTATGCAAAATACGGTGTAATGACGTTTGTGGAATGCCTAATTCCAAAGAACGACGAGGAAAAGACAAACCTGGGTTTTCTTCAACACTTTCGGCCACAGCAGCAATATTCTCGGCTGTTCTTGAGCGACGTGCACTGGTTTTACTCTTCACATCATTAACTTGTCCCTACAGTTCAAATTCTCCCAAAAATTTCGTTATTGCGGTCCGACAAGGTGCTTCACGACGACTCAATATGTTCAAGTTTTACGAACCGTCTCTGCCAAGAGATGATGAATTTTTTATATCTGTATCATCCTTATTGGAAAACCTGTTATAATTTCTGACATATCAGTGATATTAAAGTAGGTGTATCGAGTTCCTTTCATTTGGTTAGTCCTCCACATCCAATATATACATAAACACTGCCTAACAGCTGTATCATCTTTCTTTCCAGATCCAAAGGTGACGTTCTACAAGCAATGGAGCTGATGGTAACCGGCAACTCACCAGAGGACATGTCGACACCTTCAGCTTTCTCCCCACTAGGTCCACCACCCAATTTCCATAGGTTCAGTCCATCCAGAAGGTTCCTATCAGCACCATACGCAGGCACAGGGTACCTTCCAACTGTCATCAGACCACCACCAGAATACGCGCTTCCTCTGATAGGGGCAGTCCACGATATGTACAATAACGACAAGATGACATCTGCGTCACCAGGTTCCAATACTGGTTCTGACAAGACGTCTTATTCGGAATGAAGACCAGGATGGCCAACCTTGGAAGGTACGAGTGATTACTTGAGTTGTGGAAAGATGAAAGATCTCCGCAGTAATGCTAGTCAACACGAATTGAATTTTATTGTATTCGATATCGGGATCTAACGAATGATTGGGAGTTGTTATTTCTTAATTCGGGTGTGTATTTGTAGAGCCAAATGTTTTGGGGCAAGAAAGTTTGACATCTAGATGTGGGTACTAGGAGATATAACAACTTGGGTTTCTGGTTCTTCTTTGGCCGTTTGATTTGATGAGCTGGGTTTTATCTCATTGATAACAAAAGAAGGGAGAGAGAAGTTTGCATAAGTAATTCGAGAGTGCAGAGGGGTCTTCTACTATCAGTTTGTTTGTCTGCACACGTGAGAGTTAAAGATTGAAGAGCGAGAAAAAACTGACATATAGTCCGTTCACGAAAGTTTGAGCGCATAGTAAGCGTTTGTTTATTTATCTGAAGTTGGTAGTATTAGCTGTCATAACGTGAAATAAAGTCAACGTTGCTGAATGTACCCGGCCTCGTCCGACGAGCTTGCGAGTTATCAGAGAACTCTATGCAATATTGACAACATTGCGTATCAATCTGACAAGAAAATAAACAACATAACCTAAAATTTTAATAAACACAGTGAAATATGCCAAATTTCTATGGCCAACCGACGGCTCAAACTTTCGTGAACGGACTATAGATATAACAACTTTCTGGGTTTCTGGTCCTTCTTTGGGCGTTTGATTTGATGAGCTGGGTTTAATCTCATTGATCACAAAAAAGGTTGTAAAAACTCTTTGCAAACGAGCTAGAGAAGTTTGCTTAAGTAATTCGAGAGTGCGGAGAGGTCTTCTACTGTTTGTCTGCACACGTGACAGTTAAAGATTCAAGAGCGAGAAAAAACTGACATACTTTACTGATTTCTAAGTACTTTGCTCAATTTGTGTGCGCAAAACCTTATCTTATCTAATGATAATTTTTTGAGCTTTGACCTTCGTTATAGTACAGATTTCAAGCAAGAAAATGTAGTATATTTTGATTGTTTGAAGTTCAGAAATTGGTTGATTTCTCTGTATCAAAAAAATTATTACTGGGTTCTCTTACATTTGTTATTCAGAAAAAGTGGAACATTTATGATGAGGTGTGTTGACTCAGCTTCACATTTCTTCTTTTCATTTTGTATACATGGTGTTGGTGAATAAGTGCAGAAAACTTCAGGATGTTATTGCTCTTCCAAAAATATGAACAAATGATTCTATTAACACCTTCTGGAATGCATCGTTTTGGAGATTCTTGAAATTGAAAAAAATCGTTTTTGCGAATACCTCTGGAATCTTTCATCGTACAGAAAACAGCTTTCGCGAGCATTTTATAATCATAATAAGCTATGGCTTTTGTGGAATTTTTCTCAAGTATCAATTGGTGAAGGTTTTTAAAGGGTTAGTGGGTGTTTTTCGCCCCCAACTTTTACGCTAATGGAAAAGGTACGGTTTTCGAGAATCTACACAAAATAGGTACTCCTTGTCATACGCTCTGAAGTGACCGTTTCGAAGAAAATCAACCTTTAATTTGAAGAAATGGTCAATTTATTGAAATACATTTTTAAGTTTTCTACACAAAAAAAGGACTCCTGGTCATACGCTCTGAAGTGACCATTTTCAGGAAACCAACCTTTAATTTCAAAGAAATGGTCAATTTATTGAAATAAATTTTTCTGGTCTTCTTTACTAACAGGTGGATAAAGCGTATGACCTGGAATAGGTTTTTTTATGTAGAAAACATTGGCTGTCCATATGGGCTCTCCAAAAACCGTACTGAGGGAAAAAACCCACAAGCAAAAGATTTTCTTTCAATACTCAATTCCGATTAATGGGTCGATTACATTGAGATACTGTACAAGCTGCTACTGAGCGAATTTAGTAGCTGATTGTAAATTCGCTCAGTGTAATCGTGTTCACAAGCCAACAATCTGATAGTAAAAAAGCTGCGACTGAAGTTGAAAGCTGGGCTACTTTACACTCTAAATCGCTGGCGTTTTGGCTTTTTGTCATGTAAAAATCCGTTTGTAATCACAGTTGTTAATAAACAATCTCTGAGTTCTCCTCTACTCGGTGGTTCCTGGTTCTTAAATTTGAAAACGTATTTGACATTTATCTTAGATCCTTGACAACGATACAAACATAAACTTCACGTGGATCGCTATATTGTTGGCTACTCAGCCAATAGACAGTTCTTTGTGTAATCATCACAATTTTACAAGCTAATTCACTCGCTTCTAAATTCGCTCAGTAGCAGCTTGTAAAGTATCTCAATGTGATCTACCCATAAGAAAACTGCTAATTTCGAAGTAAAAGGAGCATCCATCAAAGTAAAAGAACGCTGAACGCTGCCAAATCCGAACACTCTCTTCGCCAAACGCTTCTTCTCTCGATGAGAACAGAATATCCAAATCTGAAGGGTTTGTTCGATTCCTCCATTGAAAAGATCCAACAATTAAAGAGCTCACCAGTCGAATCGAATTCACGCATCAACAAACAGATCAGAATTTAATTTAAAATTACTACGTGTGTTCAACTGTAGTCTTGGACCCCTCCAGATCTCTCATTCAACCCCCCGGTAGCCCCTCACTACCCTTCTGTTTCATCCCCCGTGCTGAATGAATACATGAAGCTAGTTATTAGGTCTCTATTGTTGGCCTGTAGCTACCAGATCATATAAATTATATAATAAACAGTGGCGTGTGTAAGGATTCTTTGTTAACGCTAAACTGTGGTTATTTCCCCCCTATTTGGCGATCGTTTATTAATGGTCGTAGAGGTTATCCGTCAAATTGATGTCGGGGTGTACTCGTAATTGATAACGATTAACCTGACAGAAGATCCGTATAATATATACAGGGTGTTTCAGAATAACGTTGTCAATTGCCGAAGGGAGATTTCCCGGCTTATTTTTGGAAGAAAAGTTCATATAAACAGAGATAGAGAATGTTCAAGAAATGTTTTTTTTATTTCCACATTTAATATTGTTATTGGATTTGGTATACGCTGAATCTATTCAAAATGTTCTATTGAAAATCAGAAAGAGCCCCGAACAGTTGCTTTTAATCGCTGGTTCATTGTTGAACCAATAAGGCTTTTACCTCAAATTTTGCATATTTTTTTAGACTGATAATAAATAAGTACAGGGTCTTTATAAATTATTGTAACAGCGCAGTTGGCTTTGGATAGCAGAATACCTCTCTCTAACCAATCAGGGCATAGCATGATCACAGAATTCTGTGGTTTGCATAATCCAAAGCCAACTGCGCTGTTACAATCATTTATAGAGACCCTGTATATATAGTCCGTTCACGAAAGTTTAAGCTCATAGTAGGCGTTTGTTTATTTATCTGAAGTTTGCAGTATTTGCTGTCATAACGTAAAATAAAGTCAACGTTTCCGAATGTACCCGGCCTCGTCCGATGAGCTTGCGAGTTATCAGAGAACTCTATGCAATATTGACAACATTGCGTATCAATCTGATAAGAAAATAAACAACATAACCTAAAATTTCAATATACACAGTGGAATATGCCAAATTTCCATAGCCAACCGACGGCTCGACCTTTCGTGAACGGACTATAAGTATAATGAAATATGTGAAAAATTGTAAACTGAAAAGTGTAAATCTTTATCATTCTGATTTCACAATCGTTTTGAATATTTTTTCGATATAACGATAGACTTTCCTATGGTTATATTAACTCAACCGCTACAATTTTTTACGTACAGCTTTGAATTGGTATTGAACATTTAACTGCAAAATTTCAGCTACATTGAATTGACAATATCTGAATTATTCGAAAAAATGCATAATTCAGAAGAAAAGTTCATTCTATTGTTCTGGTAATGAAATCCTCTTGAAGTTTTGCAGAAACATTCAGTATAAGAATCTTCTTTCTCGAAATAAATTTCACTAGAATCGGATAAATATACACAACAAAATTGATTTGGAAATATAAAAGTTTTTCTTTTCAATATTCCGATTGAATTTTCCATGGTTCTGTTCACAATATGGCCACAAAATTTCGTATGAGGTTTCTTATGCGTATCTTGTATGTGGACGCAGAATTTCATTTCGATCGGTTCTGTTCTGTCTGAGATATTGAAGAACGAAAATTTTGAATGGCCATATTTTATGAACACCCTGTACCATTTTGATGGTTAACGAAGCTAACCACGGCATTTAGGAACGGAAGCAGTAAAACATTAATTCTCTAAGTTAAAAGTTCTGAATACACCAGCCCAAACGAATTTCAGAAAAATATTTGGCTCTACAACTTCAAAATGTCTTACTATCTCCCAAATATGTATCTAGGTAATGGACAATATATGTATAATTTGTATATATTCATAGATATGCAATTCGACAATGCTTTAACGTGTAATAAAATAAGAAACTGGGTGTTTAGATAATAGAGATCAAAAACTACAAAGCGAAAATGTATATAATATTGTAAAAATGTTGAATGAACTGAAGAAATGTAGGTGAAAAAACCTATGGTACCTGTATATTTATGTTGATTAGGTTGAGTTATAGATAAAAAGTTTGATGTATTGATAAAAAGTATGAATAAATAAACATTTAAAGAAACAACATGAGTATATTCCTTATTCAGAAACCTTTCCAACAATTTTCTAATTACTTAATTCCAATTAAAACAGGATCTCCCACATTTTATATACTTAAGGGTTTTTTGGAAATACATAACACTTCAACAATTAGTTTTGTAATTAATTACAATTCCTAGGAATACTGATAAACATATGAATATAACAATGTTTATTCCAATGAGGGCTAATAGTATCTTCTCTTTTCTCGTGAATATTGGCATTTTATTGTTCTGGCATCATTTGTTGATTTTGAGGCAGAAAGTTCAGTTTGAAATGTTTGCTGACATATCGTCTGACAAGGACCATATTTATCAACTCTATGGATGAATTTCATAGAAAAACTATGTCATTTTTCAAGCTTGTAGCTAGGGTAAAAGCTATGAGTCATACCATACTGGAAATAATAGAGAAATAAGAAGGTTTAGACAATTTTATTCCATATAAACAAGAAAATAACAAAAAGTATTAGTGATCTTCCCTGGCTTGCTGGATAAGATGAAACCTGTAATAATACTCGAAGAGATTTTCAATGATCAAAATTAGGGATAAAGTTACCTTCAAGTAGCAAAGTCATCCATCTAACACAAATGCTTACATTACAACAATCTTCTCTTACTTGAGTTTTAATTGAGAATCCCATTATTTCAAGCTCTAAATAATGTTTAAAATAAGTAAAAACCGTAATGTTTCCAGATGTCAAGCTAACATCTGACGAAAATGTAATTAGCAAAGATTATATAGTATACTATACTCAATGCTCAATACGCTAACTTCAGCTGACATAAGAGCGTATCAACGGAAGTTGGCAAAATAAAGCTCTACTATCTCAGAGTGGAAAGTAAACCAAGAGTTGCCTTCACGCATTTGTTATGCAGACAAGTGGAATCTGTTCATACGCGCGAACAAACTTGCGGCGTTGCGAAATCGTGCCGTATGTTTATTCCGTATTCGTATATGTATTTGGTTTACCGCTCCCCTACTCTGATACTAACGGCTTGCGTCTGTTACAGACAATTCTTTCAGTTTGGCAACGTTGTCTGTTAGTGTTCAGTTTCTTGATGCGACGTGTTTGCATTTTCATTTGACGTTCATAAACGGAATTATTTCAATGATTTGGTGGCAGTTTATTGTTGCTTAAGGCTATCCCGTTAATTACAGCTAGGGCGAAATTACGAGAATGTTGTATTATATTCAGGTATTGGAGAAATGCAAATCTAACTAACTGTTTACTTCACCCCACTGAAATTGAAATGATTTCCATCTCACTCTAATGCTTGGTTGATTACAATGCAGTACTATTCACGCGAAGGATTATCTCTATGTTTATTTCTTATACTACCCTGATTCTATAATATGATAACAAATAAAAGAGATCGTTGACCACAGTGCAGAAAAGTAATCATCATGTCAATGGACCACAATTCAATCTATTCTGATCTAAATCAATTTCAAGCGGATAACCGGTTATCATTTTGGTTAACCAATTGCATTCAAGCGGGTTTGGTAATTTTTGGTTCAAAGTAATGACGTCATGAATTAGCCCTTCGACGTCATTGATTTGATCCGCAAATGACCAGACTCAAGAGCTGAGTTAAACTTGTGGTTATTAGAAAAGTAGGATTGTACGCGGCAAATTCCAAAAGTTGTTGACTGACGAAGCATATTTGAAGAAGATATGTCTTCGTGAGCTTATTCACGTTACGATTTATATTGGGAAAACTATTTAAACAATTTCAATTTTCGGCTTAGTTTAATTCATTTAGGAATTAAACTTATCTATTGAAATCTCTAAGTTAGGTTAGGTTAGGTGAGAATTAGTTAGAATTAAACTTATCTATTGAAATCTCTAAGTTAGGTTCGGAAATTAACGCATTCAAAAGCTTCTGACTTGTTAATATTATTCAAAATAGAATTGTCCGAAGTTCTTATAGATGGTTTGAGTTTAAAAAAATATTTTTTCTGTACTTGTATAAAGGGAAAAGCTTTGTGTTACAATTAATAGCTCTCGACTGTTAGAAAAAATCATGAATTAGTGTTTAAGTTCCCAAAAAAGTTTTATTAATAGCAAACTTTACTGTGACGTGTCAGATGTAGCCAAATACCGATATCGATTCGTGTGAATTTAAATCTATTAGATAGTGCCCTCCTGTATATCTTTTGGTAATTAATATTTTCTCTTCGAATCATTTCTCAATGATTCAATGATAACCGCAGTTATTATTGGTTATCCGCTTGAAATTGATTCTAATCTGAATTGAATTTTCCATTTTCCTCAAAATCATTTCAGGATTTTTCGCTTGCCAAAATAGTTTCGCATAGTATGAGGTTGTTACCAGCCACTTGTACACTGGAGCGGTTTCTAGGTATTACGTATACGAACGGGATGAATTTATGTAAATTGAAGGTATGGAAACGGAGATACAGATGCTCTAAGCGACAATACCAGAAGTTCCTCATTTAAATATACACAATATTGGACTGTGCCTGAGAGCAGCCGATTTGATTAAATTCGAGATGTAATTTCACTCTACATGTTCAGCCGGATTTAGACGCCTCGGTGGATTCAGTCTCCGAATATTGCAAGATTTTGCTCCGGCGAGACTCTGTCGCGTAGCTTTCGCTATTGAAGGAGTTGTTACGAGAGTTTCTTCAGGAGTTGGAGAATTTTGAAGAATAACAAAAGACTGAAATACGTCTTCTTATTCAGAGGAATAGAAGCATTTTCAATTTTTTCTGAAATTTTTTCTATTTTATTTTTGAGCGCTCTTTCTTTAGTGGAGCAATAAGGACAGTTACCTCAGATTCAGAACTTTAGATGTCATTTGAGATTGATAAAAAAATATATAAATGCGAAATCTCAGCACAATCGGAATTGTATTCTGGAAATTAGTCAAAAAATGAATATAAAAAATTAACAATTACAAAAATTTATTTCTATAGTTTCGATTCACAAAATGAATTTCACTTGAATTGGTTATCCTGTTAAGGAAAATTCTTCTTTTCAATATTCCAATTGAATTTTTTATGGTTCTGTTGACACAATGGCCACAAAATTTTGCATGAGAAGTATAACAGTCTTCATTCACAGAAAAATTCACTTGAATCGGATATCCTGTAATGAAAATATAGAGATTTTTCTTCTCCATTTTACAATTGCATTTTTATATTTTATGGAACACCCTGTACGATTTGCCTGGTTAACGAACTCAACTGAGCAATTTGGCAACAGAACTCACCCTGAAAATTTCAAGTCTCTAGGACAATCCCTTCGAAAGTTATTGTGTTAACGGACGGCCCCACAGACAGAATTGAAATTGACCACGAATTCGTCATCAGGAAGTCTAACACTATCGTTTGAGACCATTTTCTGCTCAAAATTAAAAATTACCGACATTTGGGCAAAAAGGGATTACAGTTCACTGTGACCTCAAGGTCTATTGTGCCCCCTACTGATCTGTTCTGACCACACCTTTCACAGCTCACCTTCCAGAGATCTGATGAAATCCAATACCTGTGAATGCTTCAACGAGGCTAGTTCCTCACTTTTACAAGTTTGTCAGCCAAGGCATTCTTTCTTTAGGCTCGCAATGGCAAAGCATTTTCGTTCTACTTAAACGAGTGCTATATTGTTTCGTCCAAATGTCCCTTATTTTCGAATATTTAGTAGAAAACTGTCTCAAACGTTAGGCTTCGACTCTCTGATGATTAATCCGTGGTCAAATTCAATTCTGTACGCGGAACTGTTCGGCCGTCCGTTAGCACAATAACTTTCGAAGGGATTATCCTAAAGACTTGTGATTTTCAGGGTGAGTTTGGTCCATAAATGCCGCGGTTAAGTTCGTCAACCAAGCGAATCGTACAGGGTGTTTCATAAAATTTGGCCATTCAGAATTTTTTTCCTCAATATCTCAGACAAAACGAAACCAATCGATATGAAATTTTGCGGCCACATGCAAAATGCTCATTATAAGCCTCACGCAAAACTTTGTGACGAAGGTGTTAAAGGAATCATAGAAAATTCAATTGGAATGTTGAAAAGAAGAATCCATAACAAGATATATTATTTTGTGAAAGAAGATTGACATACTGAATATTCATGCAAGATTTCAAGAAGATCGTATCATCAGAACCATAGAATTTGATTCTTTTAACTATTGGATTTTTACATATTTAATTTTTTGAATAATTTATAGAATATAATTCCGATTGTACTTATATTCTGCATTTATAATAATAATAATAATAATAATATAAGTTTATTTTCCAAATTATTATCAATACAGACAATAAGGAGAAAACAGGTCAATAATTCACAACAAATATCCTTTCAACAGAAGATACAACCATGAAGCGAAATCTACAAACGGGAACAGCAGTGAAATTCGGAAATAGGATAAGGCTCAACACTGACAATAAGAGAGTAAATGGCTTTTCGAAATGGCATTAATTCTTTTAAATTTCGGATGAACAATGGCAGCATGTTGTAAAGCTTAATTGCAAAATACATTGGACATTGGATGATAACTTATGAGGAGGAAAGAAATATTCAAATATTTTCCTTGTGTTGTTGGCATTTTTGTATTCTTCAAAATAATGTAGGTTTTTGCGAAGAAATAATAGAGTTCTGTATATAAAAGGCCTGGAACAGTGAGTATATTATTGGTTTTGAATATACCCCTACAAGATGTCCTGTATTGCAGATGAAAGATTACTCGCATAGCTGATATTTGGTATCAATCTCAAATCCAATAATACAATTTTGAGGTGACTTTCCAGGAGTAAATCCTTACATTCTAACATCATTCTCAGGCAAATCCACAATTTAGAAGAATATTTTGACAATGTTTTCGAAAAAATTGAAAGACTAAAATTACACCTCTAAAATTTTATTGATACAATAGATAGTTGTTCATATAAAATGATCACAGTCAAATCCTTCAGTTTGGATTCTATTCCATCTTCCAATATCATCTATCTAATATATTTTATTCATCATGAATATTTGATGTTTTTCACATTTTTCAGATATTTTGGAAGTGTTAAACCGACCTTAGCAGCACCTAGACCCATTATGTAAATGGATAATATCACAATTGCAGTTTGATACCCCTTGAGGTAACCGAACAGTGGATACAAAAAGCGTCCCAGCGATAGATAATGATAAAAAAATCTGCGAAAAAAATTTATATAATTAGATATAGTGAAGTATAGTGTTGAAAATAGAGTTATCTACATAAAGAAGCAGAAAAATTTCTTATTATTATATTTGCTGTCTTTTTATGATTTGTTTGAAAACTTATGGTCCATTCAAGCATGAATGACATAGAAGTAGGCCTTGAAAGTCCAAAGCAGCTTGAATCAATTTCCATAAAAGTTACTATATATTCTCTGATTCATTTTCACATAAACTTCAGCTTATGTTAGTATATTATGCAACGAGCGGATAATGATTACTATTATTCACGAGGTGAAGTTCAAATCACCGAGTGAATAACAGCCATGATGATACTTCCCTATAACCAAAGCGCTAAATCCGCAAAAAAATTCGTTAAAAAGAAATATCGTTACACAGAAAATTTATTTCTATGTCGCGGTCGACTTCACTGCTAAATTTAAGTTTATCATTTAAACTTAAGCACTTCCTTTTCGACATTTTCGTATAACTTTCACACTAGCATGATGGTTAGATTGAAACCAAACAGCCAGGGGTGTATTTAAAACTGTTTCAGAAGGATAATGATTCAGTTTAAGGTCAGTATTTATTACGTACGTCCAGAAAAATTTCGGAGAAAACCCACCCTTATACCATCTTACCAATACCCTTTCAAAGAGTGATGTTCTTTGAATATTTCGTTATAGAGAGAATTTGTTTCGTTTCAGAGAGTGTTTTTAACATGGAATTTGGATTAAAGGTGCAATGTCTTCTACGGAATTCGTTATTCAGACTTTCGTTATAGGAAAGTTTCACTGTACTTTATTTTATCCATGACACATATGATTTTGTACGTTTTCTGTGGATAACTTTGTTCTTACTGATATTTTGAAATTACACTTTAGCATAGAGCATTTGTAGAAGAGGTGATTACTTACATAGAATAATACATCACGTGTAAAGTTGTCAAACCAACGAAACAACTACGAAAACTAACTTCTTCACTATTTCTTATGAAGAAGCACTCCAAAATAGGAAATACAATAATCCAGGTGTGAACAACATGGTTGGAGTATGGCATACAGTAAAAATCAGCCTCCTCAGGAAAAACTAGCTCCCTATCATAGTAAAATAAACTCCAGTATACTACGAATACTATCACTGAGCAAGGTATCACTAAAGAATGAAAAAAATATGGTTTCCATCGGGTTACTAAAGAGACTAGAGATTTAGCTTCACTGATGTCTTCAAAGATTACCAATGTAAAATACGTGACTTGCACTACCTAGAAGAAAATGTTTGTTTTAGTTGAAAAAGGAAGTAATTTTTCAATTTTTGTCTCGATAATTGTTTCAAATTAATAATCTGTATGAACTCGTCAAGAATCAGAGGTGAAATCAAATCCAAAAACTTCAAAAAGGCACTCAGGTGAAATCGAAAAATTTTACAGTTTGTTTATGTTGATCAAACTGAGGAAATTTTGAAAAAGCAGACTTCAACTTCAATCAAGATAAATTTTCTGATGTAGAAACAATTCAATTATTTTTACAGAGGTGTTTTTAGCAGTTTTACGTTTGATTAGTCGAAAAAAGACCTTTCCAACTATTCAAGCTTTTTTTAAATTTCTTCAATAACCACCGCCTCAATTCCAAACTTACAATTATTATACAGGGTGTCTACTTTTGAAGTGGACAAACTTGGAGGGATGATTATACGAGTGATTTGCAACAAAAAGTGTCATATACACATGGTCGAAATGTTGACGGTTTTTCTTCAATTTAACATTTCCTGATTTCACGAAAAATGTCAAGTTTTTTTTTCTAAAAAGATCATTATTCAGTTCTCCTTGTAGTCTCATCAAATTTGACTACATATTTGGAAAGGCCGATAATGCTACAAGATGAGAGAGTAGGTATGTGTGCTTCGAAATAGCGCAAATTTAGGTTCGGAATTTCTAGACTTTTTCGTTGTTATCAGGTTAGCCATGATATTAGGGCGCAGAATTAGCAGCTAGCACAAATGTCGTTCAAAAGTACACTAAATGATGTATTTTATACTGGAAAGAAAGCGTGTGCATAATTATTAATATTTTATAGAAAACTCCATTAGAAAAATAGGACTGATTTTGTTAATTTCTGAATCGTGATATTTTTCTCCTTACCACGCCTGAAATAAGGGTGTTTTCTGCATACAGACGCTCTCATCTTGTAGCAAATTTATTGCCCTTTCCGAATATGTGATCAAATTTGATGAGACTACAAGGAAAACTGTATAATGATCATCTTAGAGAAAAACTCGAAATTTTTCGTGAAATCAAGAAATGTTAAATTAAAGAATAACAGCCAACATTCCGACCATGTGTTATATGACATATTTTGTTGCCAATCGCTTATATAATAACCCCTAGAAGTTTGTCCTCTTTAAAAGTAGACATCCTGTAGAGTGTGAGTGTAGATCATTTGTTGGAAATATTCCTGAAATTGAAACAACTCGAACTTGATGATATTCTACTTACAAAGTTCCACGTTGTGAAATACCGTTCACCATATTCATAAATATCAGCGATATACCTATCATGTAGTGGCTTTTCCTTCAAATTCATTAATTGCCATAAAATACCGCTGATTAATACCAACACAACCGAAACATGATAAAATAGTTGCAAGTTTTTCACCATATTCTGAAAATGTGAACATATCGATAAAGAAAAGAGTAGATGATGAAAAAAACATGTTAATGTATACATATATTATAACCTCCTACTTCTCTAGGAATAAGTGCACAAAAACATAAATTTTGATTAGGTACTTGTTTTCTACAGGGTGTCCCGGAAAATGTGGGAAAAAACCTCTCGGATTCAGATAGAACATAAAAAATGAAGATGACAAGTTCCCATAATTTTTTTTCCTATCGGCCCTCCCTAAAAAGATACAACCTCCTAAATGACGCCACTGGAAATCCATTTAAAGCCGGTCCCAGACAATGCGTGCATTCGACGAATATTCGGCATTGGCGGTGCTTCGCGTAGTGTGTGGGAGCTCAACTTCGTGTATCATTCGGCATTGGCCTTCTATCCGAAGCCTTGTCGGTACGGGCTGCACGAACCAAAGGAAGACGAAGTACATTCGCGCACATTCGTGTTAGCTCCCAGACAATGTGTTTATCTACGCGTACTATACGGCCTATTCTGTCTTCAGTCAGAGTCGTGCGACGTGATTACACGGTGTTTTTAGGTATTATTCGTTTAGCCTCTCCGCTACTGTTCTATACTGAGGCCGTTTGGCGAACGTTTGTCAACAGAATGTCGAATGTCGAACATTTCGCGATTGGCGCAGTGTCTGGGAGGGTACCCGAAGGCGAACTACGAAGGCACATTGGCCGAATGCACGCATTGTCTGGGAACGGCTTAAGTGGAATGAGCTTCAAACTACTCGATATAATTTGATGAAAATTTGATATGATTAATAGTATTAAGGCCCTCTTAAATCACCGCACTCAAATTTCAATTAGCTTGTTCAGTTTACCAGGGGGCGGACTGGGTTGTACATTTTAAGGCCTTTTTAACACCCTGTATGATAAGGTGCTAAAAAAAACAAATTTGGTTACCTTCAACATTAGGCTCAAGAAAAGATACTCTTGTTCAGTGTCGATAAAATGAACCGTTTTCGAAAAAAAAACTAATGGAAGAAGTAAGTAGGTACCTAATTGAAATTTATTCCACTAAAATGAATTTCCAGTGGCGTCATTCAGGAGGTCGTATCTTCGCAGAGAGGGCCGCTAGGAAAAAAAAAATTATGGGAACTTGTCATCTTATTTTTTTATGTTCTATCTGAATCCGAGAGATTTCCCACATTTCCGGGACACCCTGTATATGCATCAGTCACGAGTATTTTCAGATTTTCATGATTTTTTACTTCCACATGTTTTTGATGAGAATCTCATCGATGAATGAAATCATTCGAAATTAAAATAAGGACAATATCAGAATAAAGTCGCAAAAAACAGAATTTTCATTAAGTTTTTCAAAATTTTCTCAATCATTTTAGAGAGATATTCTCTAAACAATTCAAGACCCGTCTTGGGACTGAGAAACTTACAGCTAGGAGTTCTGTTATGTATATAATATTTGTGTATAAAGAATAAAAATTGAATGGGAAAAAAATCACAGAATTCCATTTTTATTATAATCATCTATTTCTTCCAATATTTCTACTTTTCTGACTATAACGAGGTTCGGAACCGTTATATTAAGTATTGAAATTTTTTTGCAGAGTACCTAATACTCAATCTGATAAATTCATATAGGATAATAATCTTATTAATATTTAAATTAACTAAAATAATGAATAACTAAACTCACCACAATAACTGATAAGTGATTGAATAAATTATTTATCGATAGAGTGTTTCTATGCCTTAATACATTTTGTCTCTGCTGACACTTCCACTAGGTTTGAATAAATGGATGTTTTCCATTTTGATGACTACAATTCTTTTAATTTTTTATCTGTTTATACGTGTATCCGAAACATAAAATATTTAACGAGCCTAAAGGTAAACTATGTAACATGTTGAAAAAGTATTATTATTCTTAGAAAGTTTAGCGTTTGGCGAGATACTGAATGTTAGGGAATTCATTTCAATGAAATGTTTCCAGGAAAAAATTTAAATTGCTGGCTTGTTCACAGATTGCGTTATCATT
The DNA here is from genome assembly GCA_013421045.1 of Propylea japonica. NCBI lineage: Eukaryota > Metazoa > Arthropoda > Insecta > Coleoptera > Coccinellidae > Propylea > Propylea japonica. The sequence continues at coordinate 2,322,309 of CM024241.1, forward strand.
TTGCCTTAATATCGACGATTCCTTATTTATCAAATTTTCAATAAATAATAAAGGTATCAATCTACTCAGATAAAAGGTTTGCCAATAAGAGGTGTTATTTTGAATAGCCCGCTATTTCGGTAGATGCAGCTGTCATTTTTTGACATTTGACAAGCAGAAACTACGCCATTAATAAAAATGGATCGATACACACTTCAAGAACTCATTGAAATTATTAAAATTCGCTATAAAAATGGTGAAAATTTGGCAGAGACGGTTAGTAAAACTCGAACATTCCGGACCGTGTTATCTCTCGAAGAGGTGATCACAATTGGCCACCGAGATCTTGCGACTTCTTCCTTTGGGGCCACGTGAAAGAGAAGGTCTACGCCAATAGCCCAGCGTCGATTCAAGACCTCAAAGATGGAATTCGTGAGGCTTTCGAGGACATAGGGCAGCCACTTTGCGATTTGGTTATGGAAAATTTCATTAAAAGGATATGGTCCTGTAAGCGTGGTCGTGGTGGTCATTTGCCTGATGTTATTTTCCACTATTAACGGCATAGCTTCTTCTTTATAATGAAATAAACATCCGATCATTTATATTGAAAAATGGCATATTTCTTTGAATATCAAAAGAACACCTCTTATTGGAAAACCCTTTAGTATCTAAACGGTGCGTTGCCTTAATTCTGAATATCAAGCTTGACATTGGTCGGATTGGTAATTTCTTTTATTATATTCCAAATTCAATAGGACGAAATATAAGTTAGAGTTACTCTGGATCCGATACACCGAATTTGTTTTTTTTCACTTAAGCATATGGACACATCTCTATCTCAATCTACTGTAAAAACTTCAAGTCCCTAACTCTTTCCGTTTGAGAGTTGAATTGACTAGAAATTTCAAAATTAAATAAATCAACATCTCTTTGTGTTGACAACTTTCAATGTCAATTAGACTGCAAATGAAAAAACACACAATTACGAAGTTTTCACAAGTTTGTCTGAAGAAGGTGTCTGATATAGACACCGAAACGTTACATTATTCTTTTTATTTATTTTTTTTTAGTTTTACTGTTAGGCAACAGTTTTTTCAAAACCAATTTGCTCCTGAAAAATAGGTGTGAAGATTTTTTCAAGAACACTTCATCCTAATTAAAAATTTTTTTATTATTTCTGTTCCAGAAATTGGCAGTGAAAATCTAAAAAGTTTTTTAGAAATGCAGAATCCTGCCAGATTATATTTCAATCGATAATATCATCCTAAATTTCGAAATAATAATTACAAACTTTCTCATTATCTTCATAGATCAATACCAGCTCGTTATCGAAAATGTAATTACCGTTGAAGTGCCGTTTTCAATCTGCCCTGCCTGAATATGTTGTTACAACAACCCGTAGCCAGGTCCGATTGTTAATATGTATGTTTAATTCAATTTAGAGTGGCTTTCTGTGTTTGTGGCGGTCATAACCCCATTGAAACGATACAGAGGAGGGGTTGACATTGTCGACGTCACTTCTGTCACTTGCACCTAATGCCCAGGTCTTCACGGACCACTTAGAATTCGATAGGGGTGAGAATATGCCGAATGTGGTTACAAATGATTGTGTTTCGTACCTTCAACGCATAACGATCATACTTTTTTTATTTCTAATTAAAAATTTAATTACAAACACCCAAACCAATGCAAAATGATTATCATTCCCCGTTAGCTAAATCTTGAATGAGGAGGCTGTAAAATTCCTCATTAAACCTCATTAATCTGAGGTTTCTAGGCAATCATCGTTTAGACTTTAGAAGACCAGATCTGGACCTCCTTAGAGAGCAACATTATTCCGAAATCGATCTCCCTTCCAAGATAGAGCCTTTGGAAGGCGATGACGAGTTGACAGTTTTTTGTTTTTTTTACGGCTTCTTGAAAACACTGAGTCAAAAAATTATACATAATAATATATGAAGCACAAAGTAGATGATTCTCATTCAAACTTTTTAGATCTCATAACTCATAATTAGGGGATGAAAATAACAACCCGCTATGATTTCCGTTGAAAAATTGTTTTCCTGGAATAAATTTTCGAAAAATGAAATTCTCGTATGGTTTTCCATTCAATTCTGGAGAAAAAACGTCGCTGCAAAATTTCCATACAGTCGATACTTTTCTCGAAAAAACAAAAAGTTACAAGCAGGTATGATCACTGTTCATTCCATTTCATCGTATGTGTTTCATAGAATTAATATTCTAAAATATTGTTTGTCTATGACAGGAGATAAAGATCTTCTATAAATCTTTCTGAAGGTTTAGTTACTAATTGCCCGATGAAAATTATATCCAGAAAAATTTCCACTATAATGTGTACGAGTGTAACTAACTTCAACGCTTCCTTCAGTATCGTAAAATATCTACTGCATTATTTCTATGTGAAAAACTGATCATCATGATTTTCTGAATAAGTATATTAGAAGAAAACACAAACCTCAAGGTATTCTATGTAAAGAAAATCCATTATCCTCAAGTAGAGAGTCTCGAAAAAAACTTTTCAATGAAAAAATCACTTTTCTTCATAATATAATATGATGAGTGCCACAACTTCATGTGAAATGAAATGATTAGTCTCCTACTGAAACAATTGCAAAACAACATAATGTGCACCCATAGATGAAAAATCAAAAGGTGGGTGTTTCATTGAAGAGTTCATAGTTTTCCCTTTTGTTCTAAGCTCCATAAAAATAATGCATATAAACTGAATGAAATTGTAGGAATGAATCTTAGGAAATGTAAATACCCACATTGAAAAATAAAGTTTGGTAGAATTGAAATTTGGCTGGAAAATTCATAATTCGATGAAATCTGGTTAAATATAGTATGCAGGTAACGAACAAAATTAAACTAACTAAATCTCTAGTCAGTGTTCAGAGATGGTATCATAATAAACAATTATTATTACGTACATGTTGGCAATTTTTATGGTCAGGAGTGCACTATCCTTTTATTGTCTTTGTTGCTATTTTTCTTTTAATTGTTAATCAGGGTCACATTCAGGTAATATGAATAATAAAATAAATGTTCGGATAAACGATTGTTTATATTGATTATTGTGATTTTATCGAGTTTTGAAGATATACAGGGTATGGTTGTTTTGTCCATTCCACTTGAAGAAAAAACAATTAGAGAGAAAATTAACTAAAAATTCATTTAAAAAGAGACGGTTTTAAGGAAAGTATCTGACATAATATGTTGTTCATTATTGTCAATACGCTGTGTGAATCGATTTAGAATCGATAGTGCACACGAAATGCTAGAAAGAGTAGGGGAAGTATGCCTATGATGGCATCCTGCTTATGATGGCACACTTCAAAGAAGTCTGTTAACATCAACTGAACAAACTTATATTTACTGAAATTGTACGCCGAATGGCATTTACACTTGCTATACGTAGTGACACCTTGAATACGTGGCAATTTGTGACTTTTATAAGAGTTCAATCATTTCGGTGAGTGTTGATGTATGATAGTTACCTAATTCATTCTTTTTCGTTTTATTTGGATATTCAAAAAATCTGTGTAAAAAATGATTATACTTTCCATTAATCACTCTATAACAATGCTTTTAGTGTGAAAGTTTTGGGTTTTTTCGTCTTTTTAGTACATTTTTCGCTTTGTTGAAAAATATATGTTACTTATGCTTATGATGGCATAGCCAGTCTGTTCCTATGATAGCATAGGGAGCTATCATAGTAAAAAGAATGAAGATCAAGAGACGATTCCTCCAAAGCCTGGTACTTCGCAAGAAATATTAGAGGTATCCGAAAATAATAAAAATGGTTTCAAGTTAAGTGTCGAGATCATTGAAAATCATACAAGAACTCTCACCACTGCCAACTGCCGTTGCAGAGTCAACAGTGAACAGAGAAAGAAAACGAGGAAAAGTTGGAATCCTCAATACAACCTCTGACATAAAGAAAAGAAGTTGGAAGGAGAAGAGAAGACAAAGAAAGAGAGAGAAGCTAGCTAGAAAGGTCAAAAGACAGATTAAGTTCGTAGAAGAAAATGAAGAAAGACATTATGACGATGATTCAGATGCCGCTTGTCTTTATTGTTATAAGCTGTTGTCCATGTCTCGACCAAGGGAGAATTGGTTGCGTTGCCAGAAATGCGCCAGCTGGTGCCATGCCGAGTGTGCTAGTGCAAATCATATTCGTATGTGAATTGTGCGTATAAAAATTATATTTTTATATTTTGACGATGCCAAAGAATGTAGATTTAGTTTCTTTACATTTATATTTTCATTTTCATGGAATAGGACTGCTATTTTCTTCAATAAAACATTTCAATAAATAATATCATTTTATTTTAAGTTATATGCCATCAAGGGACATACGTGATCCTATGATGGCACCCGTGGCCAAATTTTAAAAAGTGCTATAAACCAAATTTTTAAGGATTTATATTGAAACTATATATAAGAATGAATACTGCATACGAGTAGCATAGTAAATCTGTACGTTCGATGACATAGAAAAATATTCTTTTAATGAAATATGTAAATAATTCGTTAAGGGTGCCAACATGGGCACACTTCCCCTATTACGACATTCCCGAAAATCGATCAACATAAAGCGTTCTCCAATAAGAGGTGTTATTTTGATATTCAAAGATAAATGATATTTTTCAATTGTTCAAATGTTTATTTCATTATAAAGAAGAAGCTGTGCCGTTAATTGTGGAAAATAACATCAGTCAAATGACCACCACGACCACGCTTACAGGACCACATCCTTTTAATGAAATTCCCCATAAGCAAATCGCAAAGTGGCTGCCCTACGTCCTCGTTAGCCTCACGAATTCCGTTTTGAGGTCTTGAATCGACGCTGGGCTATTGGCGTAGACCTTCTCTTTCACGTGGCCCCAAAGAAAGAAGTCTCAATGTATTAAATCACAAAATCTCGGTGGCCAATTGTGATCACCTCTTCGAGAGATAATAGGGTCCGGAAACTTTTCCCGCAAAAGATCAATGCTTCCGTTGCTTGTGTAGTACGAAGCGCTGTCTTGTTGAATGTAAACGGCTGTTCTTGAGCGAAGTGCATGGGTTCTATTCCTCACATCACTTACTTATCCCAAGAGCTCAAATATTTCCACCAATTTCTTTATTGCGGTCCGACAAGGTGCTTCACGACGACCCAAAAATGTTCGAGTTGTACGAACTGTCTCTGCCAAATTTTCACCATTTTTATAGTGAATTTCAATAATTTCGATGCGTTCTTGAAGCATCTATTGTTCCATTTTTATTAATGGCGTAGTTTCTACTTGTCAAATGTCAAAAAATTACAGTTTCAAACGTGACTTCTACCGAAATAGCGGGTTATTCAAAATAACTTCTCTTATTGGAAAACCCTTTAGTTTTAGTTTATTGACAATAATGAACACAATTTTTAATCAGGTCTTTTGCCCACCCTGTGCTCGATTTGATATAAGAATGTGAAATGAAAACATCGATAATATTCCATCATTTCAACATGAATTGTTGTCGATATACTCTATTTCTGAAATCCTGTTTCACGCAATACGCAACGAAGGAAGAAGCAGAACCCCCTGAAAACTTCACGAAGACGAATCTCCCTATCCCCAAATAAGAATGAGATAAATTTATTCCAAACCGCCAATTGAAAATGCCGAAGGCATCTTCGGCATTCGGAGAACATTTCAATTTAAGAATTTAATTATGAAAAATCAGGAGTGGGATCTGAAGCACTTCAACAGAGAGAATACTAATAATATTTCAATTAACTTTTCTCAGTATCTGAGACTGCGAGGGAGTTCATGAAAGAGTGCTCGCCTGCTTGTGACAAGCCTGGCCATGAACATTTCCAATTTTATATACCCGGCTCAATAGTGTCTCGACACCATCGGCAACCCTTGTAGATATAAATGGGATGTTTGAGAATCTGGGGGTGGGATCTTATTGATATCATATCGGAGGAGCAATTTGCGATCTCGAGAAAATTATTTCAGAGATGAGATTCAGTCGGAAAACTTTCTTAGGCTTTGACCTTTCCATTGGATGTTGCTCCAAGTTATTGGAAAATTCTTCGTGTTTCACATGGGTGGAGGAAATACTGGGAATCTTCTATCAGCAAATCTTTGTTTTTAATTAATTGAGGGACTGAGTTGTTTCAGTCTCAAGATCCTGAGTGATAAAAGTATACATAATACAGGTTTCGAAAGTAAACGTAACTAAAACACATAAAAAAATAAAATTAAAAAATATTTTTTCTCCAACCATCAAAAAATTTTCACTTTTTTGTACTATTTTCAGGTGCAAAAGTCATAAATTCTCTTACCGTACAAAAATTTGCTCGTTGCTTAGCAACACTTTCAATCCTAGGATTAAAAACGCTACTTTTAATCCTTGGATTAAAAGTAAATGCATTTGAAGTCTACTTGATAATCACTGTCATGATTCTGTGTTCAAAATCATAACCAAATTATGAACGATTTTTCACTAAAACCAATTTTATTGTAATTTTGACTTGGTTGGAGAAAAAATAGTATATATTATTCGGATTAAAAGTGCCTATTTTAACTCGCAATTCTGCATTCGCTCGGCTGCGCCTCGCAACTGCAAATATTGCTCGTAAAAAAATATGCACTTTTAATCCTTATAATATAATATACTATTATTATGATATTTCTTTTTTATCATAAAGTTTGAACGTTGATGTGAAACACTACATCATTTAAATGACCACCACGCGAATTGTTGCAAGCATCGATTCTTCTGAGGTAGTTTTCGGCCACTTTTTGACACATATTGGGTAGTATCTCAGCCATAACTTGACGAATATTGGTTTTTAAGTGCTGAAGACTTAAAGGTTTATCTGCATGAACACGGTCTTTTGCGTAGCCCCACAAGAAAAAGTCAAGCGGTGTCAAATCGCATGATCTTCGTGGCCAATTTTCTTCGAAAAATCGCCGTCCACCGCCTGTTCAAGCACCCATTCGACGTATCTACGATGTTGTGAATGGTCAGCTGGCAGTTGTTGTGTGAGCTGGATTTTATATGGATGTAGGTGTAGATCTTAATGCAAAATACGCCATAATGTGCCGTAGGACAGTCCTAATTCCTGAGAATGACGAGGAATCGACACATTCGGGTCTTCAGCAACACTTTCACTTACAGCAGCGATATTTTCAGTGGTACGAGCAGAACAATGATGCACAGGCCTCACGATATCTGTAGCCGATCAAGTCTCTTCAAATTCCTTCACAATTTTGCCAATTTCTTGTGTAGTTACTAGTTGGACGATTATGTAAACCATAATCTCCTCTTAAAGCACGATATGTGGCTGTGGAAGAATCGCCATTTTTGTAGTAGGTTTTTACAATTTTCATGAGTTGTGCGATAGTTAAGCGATCCATTTTCGTAAATTTCATACTTTCAACTGAAAAAGAATTGTTTTAACAACTTAGTTTGATAGATTGATGTCGAATTCCAGCCCTATACTTTTGAAACCGCGAAATTGATAACCCGTTATGATTCATTAAGGAGATGTTACTCACACAATTTTTTTTCGATTTTGATACCATAACTTCATTTTTAGGGGTTGAGAATAACAACCCCTTATGATTGTCCTTCAGAAATTGTTTTCGTGGGATAGATTTTCGAAAAATTAAATTCTCTTAAGGTTTCCCATTCAATTCTGGAGAAAAAAGTCTTCTACAAAGTTTCGATACAGTCGATACTTTTCTCTTAAAAAATAAAAACTTACAAGCAGTTCATTCCATTTCATCGTATGTTCCACAGAATAAATACTCTACGATATTGTTTATGCTCAAAATTGGTTTCGTCAATTATGTTTATTAATCGAAAGAAGAAAGAAGAAAGTTCTATTTGCGAAATTAAAATATTGCGGATATAATTTTCTTTCGGAAATTAGTGAATTAACCTTCAGAAACATTTATAGAATATCTTTATCTCCTGTCATAGACATACAATATCTTAGAATACATATTCATTCTGTGGAACACTTATGGGATGAAAAGAAATGAAAAGTGATCATAACTGCTTGTAAGTTTTTAGTTTTTCCGAGAAAAGCATCCACGGTAAAAAAATTTTTAACAAAAATCATAGGGGATTGTTATTTTCAACCCCTAATAATAAAGTAATAGTTTTATGACTCAGTGTTTTTAAGAAGCCGTAAAAAAATTCAAAACTGTCAACTTGTCATCACTCTCCAAAGGCTGTATCTTGGAAGGGGGTCAATTTCTGAAAAATTATATATGAACTACCCCTGTTTATTTTCATCGAGGAATCATCAAGTCCCTCGCATTTGTTTACCGACACCCGGTATAATATGAAGCCCCTCATAAATTAAATACCAATTAAATATTGAGTTTCTAAACAAAACTCGTGTCTATCTATTCACCACAAAATATAATCGCTGTCATTGTGTGAAATATTGGAAACCAGAAAGACAATAACTAATTGAAATTACCAGATTCAATCGCACAATTACCCTGTTCATAACATTCAGTCATCCCAATTTTACAACCAAAATTTGTATGGATACGAAATAAATTTATTATGTTCATTAATTTGTTGAAGTCTGTCGCAATTAACAAATGACACTGCATAGCCATAGCCTGAACTGATGGCAAATTGATATTTTATCGAATTCAATTTTTTCACTGATTCTTTTTTGGCGGAAATCAGAATGAACCTGGTTATTCATACGTGAAAAAGACCGATAATTAAAAGGAAACATTAAAAAGGGTGACAAGAAAAATTCAATTTAACCATAGAGAAGTGAGAGAAAACATGAGATGATGTAAGGGTAGATCAAAAAAGCTACTCAGGACATATATAATTCTCTTGAATTGCCCAAGCTCAATAGCTCCTAAGAGACTAATGCTTGATGCTGATGATTGTAATGATTTTTTTTGTGAATATTGATTGGGAAGTTCTCAAACAAGGGTATTTTCAGTTGAAACTTTTTTAACTTTCATTATTTCGCAATATTCACATCATATTCTGTAACTCTGATGTTTTTTCATCAAAAAAGATGCCTAACCATTATCATGTGAAAATAAATTCAAAACAAAAGTGAACATTGAGTACTTAGTGAATAGAGAGAAATTTCAAATCTATTTTTTTCAGAAATGCCAGAGTTTATGAATATGATGTAAATCTCGCGGAATAATGTAAGTTAAAAAAGTTTCAACTAAAAATACCCTTCGCCCCCCCCCAAATGATAAGATTGTGCTTGACATGAAAGAAATGCACTCGATCTAATCGATGCGTATTTTTGATATTAGCCAACGTGTAAACTTTCAGCACTTCATGTAACTCCGTTTTGTGAATAAGTGGCAAAAAGGGTGGACAGAACGTCATCTTCAAAGGGCACTAGCTCCTTAACGAAGCAATTTTGCATTATATGATTTGGGTCGAATCTGTCTAAAATACGATATTTAATGTCCACTAGAAGTTTTTCGGTCTAATTACGGGACACCCTGTATATTTCTTGAAGATTATTATGGCCGAGGAAACAGATGAAAAATGGATAGATTTCAAAATATTCTTGGATAAAATGTATTACCCACTTATCGAATATTTAAGACGCTGCTGGAATTCATAACAATGTTTTCAAATAACTTTGAGTGATGATTTAATTTGGGAGGATGGCAACATTGAGGGGAATCCATAGAAAGTATAAAGAATAAGATAAATTATCTATCAAAACTTCCAATATACATGTTTTCACCCCTGTATGAGAATTATAAACAGGTATCGCAACTCAATAATTCCATACAATAAATTTTGGTGACAACATCGAAGGCAAAACATCCCAATATATCGGATTCACAGATGCGTGCGATATTATTGCCGGAGATATTGAGTTCCAAATTCCATCCTGTGAAAGGTCTTCGAGTGCCGAAGAGGGGTTCCTCGGCATCGAACCCTACGAAATCGCTTTTGAAAACTCTCGCTTACACTTTGAATCGGGCAATATTGTACAATGCCAGAAGAAGAAATCTGTTTAAAAGCCCCCACAGATAACGAGATACTTGTATTGGATGCGGATACGTCCATTTCTGTGCCCACAATCGCGATCGTTTTCTATTTCTGTGCTCAAAAATCGAGTGGCCACTTCAGGGCCCACAACGTTATAGGACGAAAAGACTCTAGTTAGAGAGATAACGTTGGATAAACGTTAGGGTCGCCAAGCTGGTTAACCGCAGTTAGTCGAGGATAAAAAGATGTTTTTTGGCGTGTTTCCGGTTAGGTTAGGAGTTTGTCGCAGTGATTATCCTTCGGTTCCTTCGAATGTTTATTTTTTTGAGACACCTAATTGATGCGGCGGGTCGGAAAATCGTTGACGTGAAGTCAATGTTTGCGAATTTGTTGGTCCAACCATATGTAGGTATATGTATATGCTTCAAATGCCCGTTCCCGCTGCACACCTACTAATACGGAAGGGTCAATTGTTATTGTTATTACTTACAATTGAAGAAAGCTTGTTCATGTCGAAAATACGATAATAGGCAAATCAAGCTAAGCGATACGCCCTCTGGTCACGATCTGAGCAACCTTTAATATTGACTTGATTCTTTCATTTTGCATTGTGTTGTTGTGATTTATATGAATATTCAACATTATTGATGTTATAGAAAATATATTAATTCATTTTAATTTATATAAAGAAAAAGAAAAATAACTATGATATTGTACGTTGGTAGCAGTTAGGTTTGAAGTTGACATGATTATGAGATATTCTGTGAGTTGTGAATGGAGATTTGAGTTGTGAATTTCAGTTGTGAGAAATTAAAAGTTTTTATATATTGGGAAATTTTATTGAGAAAAATAACCCGATATAACAAATCAGAAGTGGGATATTTCGAAAAATATCTACGTAAGAAGGAAGATTGTGAAACCGTTAAGAAGATTGAGTAGGAGAAAACATGGCTCAGAATGAAGAAAACCTCGTGGTGAGTGAAGAGGAATTCGAACATTTTCAGAGAAATGTGCATGAAAATCAAGCAAATGTGAGTACAAACCGTATACAGTCATCCCAACCAGACTTGATGAGCGCAATTGCTACTTTAATTAATCAAAATTCCATGTTAATGAATTCTATGATGCAGCAACAGAATTCCAATAGAAATAATGTTCAAAGTTATCATGTAATGCCCGATCTGAGTAAAACTATTGAAGACTTCAACGGTGAAGAAGGACCTCACCAGGCACAAGTGTGGATAGCAAAGCTGGAGACGACCGCAACACTTCACAAATGGCCAGAAGAATTCATATTTGAGACTGCGAGGAGTCACCTAGTTGGAGCAGCTAAGTATTGGTACGAAGGTAGGGTCGAAACTATTAAAAATTGGAACGATTTCAATAGAAGTTTCAGAAAAACCTTTTTATTCAAAAAATCTAGAACAGAAAAGTGGAACGAAATGCAAAAAAGAGTTCAACTACATAAAGAAAACATTAATGTGTACTTTCATGAAAAAGTTTCTCTATGTAAACAGTTAAATTTAGATTTTGACGAAATTAAAGAACAAGTTATCATAGGATTAATATCGAGAGAATTGAGTCAATTTTTGATAAGCCAAAATCATGATGATGAAGATGAACTATTAGGTGATATAATCAATTACAACCGTATAGTGAATGCTAGGATAGAAAAGGCTAGGGAGAAGAGATCAAAATTTGAATTTAAAGAGAAAAGCCGGAATGAAGTAGCTACAAAAACAAAAGTTGAGACTGAAACCAAACCAAAATTGTCGAATAATCAATTGAAATGTTATAATTGTTCAGAAATGGGACACTTTGCGTATAACTGCACTAAGCCTAAACGAGAAATTAGATGTTTGCGATGCAATGAAGTTGGCCATACACCAAAACATTGTACAAAACCCAGAAATTTTGAAAGACCAGAAATTAAAATGTTAGGATCTGTGAGTCCCTGTAATAAGTACATTAAGAATGTTAAAGTTGGAAATGAAGAATACATGTCGATGATAGATTGTGGTAGTTCAGACTGCACTATCAAAGCTACAGCCGCCATAAAGGGAAAATTTGGTATTGTAATCCAAGATTGCGAATTAAAAGGATTTGGTAACGAAACTCAGAGCATTGTGAAATCATGCGGAATAATAACAGAGTCAGTAGAAATAGATGGAGTTAAAGCAGACAATGTATTATTTAGAGTAGTACCAGATGACGTACAACCTATAGACATAATAATAGGTAGAAATTTCACGGAATTAGATCACATTGTTTATTACAAGATTGATGACAAATTTAATTTTGCTTATAGAGACCATCTTCAGGATTTATTCATCAATCAAGAACAAAATCACAATAAAGAAATTAAAATTACAGAGAACACCAGATTGCCTCAAAGAAGTATTAATTTCATTAATACACACGTTGGAAATAAGGACTACATTCTACCCATTATGAATATGAGTGAGACCAAAGAGACAGTTGACACCGAGAAGGAAATTGAAAGGATCATGAGCATCGAGATGATTGAACCTGTATCGACTAGGAATGAGGAACAAGTGACCATGGAAGAATTGGTGGTAGGATCAGAAGTGACACCTGATCAGAAAATTGAGCTGTGGAAAATTTTGAATCAGTACCGAGAAGTAATAGCGAAAAACATACACGAAATTGGAAGGACAGACCTTATCGAGATGGATATTAAGGAGAAACCTGAAAGTAGACCTGTAAGCTGCAAACCATATAAAACAACACAGGATGAACGAGAGAAAATAAAAGAAATTGTGGGTGAGTGGAAAGAAGCTGGCATTGTGACTGAGACAAACTCCCCGTACGCTTCTCCAGTGCTATTGGTCAAGAAAAAAACAGGTGAGCATAGACTAGTTGTTGATTATAGAAAATTGAACAGTCAAACAGAAAGAATAAATTTTCCTATACCAAACTTTGATGAGATTTCGGAGGTCTTAGTAGGGGCCAAGATGTTTGTGACTCTAGATCTCGCCCATGGGTATTTACAGATACCCCTAGCAGAAGAAGCTCAGCAGAAGACAGCATTTATCACCCCAGATGAGACTGGAGAATTCACTAGAGCAATATTCGGTCTAATGAACGCCCCATTTTATTTTGCCAAACTAATGAACAAAGTATTTGGACCTTACCAGAATAAACTAGTTGTATTTTACTTGGACGATATCTTAATTCCAGCCAAAGATTGGACAGAACTAATGGATAGATTAGAGCTAGTGTTAAAACTTTTAAAAGAAGCAAAATTGACTCTAAAATTATCAAAATGTGAATTTGGAAAGAACAAGATCAATTATTTGGGATTTGTCATTTCTTACAGAGGATTACAACCTGGACCTAGAAAGCTAGAAGCAATTGTTAACTACCCTAGACCTTGTAATAACCATGAAATTAAAAGATTTTTAGGAATTATAGGATTTTTCAGGAGATTTGTTCCAAAGTTTGCCTTGATAGTGGAACCATTGAGTAGATTGCTGAAGAAAGAAAACAGATTTCATTGGGACGAGGAACAAGAGAGAAGCTTCACAGAGGTAAAGGCAATACTAATGAAGGAACCTATATTACAGATATTCAACCCGAAAGCTCAAAGAACCGAGTTGCATACTGATGCTTGCAAGGATGGATTAGCTTCCATTTTACTACAATCAGATGAAACAGGAAGAATGAAAATGGTGTATGCAGTTAGTCGAAAGACCACAGATGCAGAGAAGTCTTATCACTCATCAAAATTAGAATTGTTAGCGATCATATGGTCAATTGAAAGGCTTAGATTTCTTTTGTTACCAATTAAATTTACAATTGTTACAGATTGCCAAGCACTATGTTATTTGAACAGAAATAAAACGAACAATAGTCAGATAATCAGATGGTGCAACACACTCAGTGAGTATGACTATGAAATCAAATACAAACCAGGAGAGACTATGCAGCATGTGGATGCACTATCCCGAGCACCAATAGAAGAACCAGATGGAGACGTAGAAGACATAATCAATGATAAATTTTCAGTTTATTCAATCATATCAAGAGAAGAAGAAATTCTATTAACCCAAAGATCCGATGACCTGTTGAAAAGGAAGATAAAAATTCTGAAAATGAAACCATATGAGAGAACCAGAGCAGAGAATGGTGAGATAGAAAATTATACTCTGAAGAATAATATATTGTACAAAATCGTGAAGAACAATGATCAAGAAAACCACTTATATGTTGTGCCAGCTACGATGAGAAAATCGATATTGATTAAATACCATGATTTAGAGGGACACGGAGGATTAGATAGAACTTTGGAGAAAATCAAGAGATATTACTACTTCCCAGGAATGAGAAAGTATGTATCGAACCATTTGAGAATGTGCATAGAATGTATTTTAGCTAAAAACAAAGTAGGAAAACAGGAAGGATATTTGAATCCAATACCACCCGGAAAGAGACCATTTGAGGTAGTACATTGTGACTATTTGGGACCATTTGTAACCAGTAGAAAAGGTAACAAATACATCTTAGTTATAATTGATAATCTGACAAAATATGTACAATTGGAAAGTGCTAAAAATGTAACTACAACAATTACAATAACAAAACTTGAGAAGTTCATTGATAAGTTTGGTGCATCAATTAGATTAATTCGATAGAGGAACTTGCTTCACATCAAAGAAATTTGAAGAATTTTGCAATAATCATGGAATAAAACATACCTTAAATTCCAGCAGACACCCATAAGCGAATGGTATGGTTGAACGTGTTAACAGTACATTAATACCTATGTTACAGATGAATGTCGAAGAGGATGAAGGTAGAGATTGGGACCAAGTGGTTAAGAAAATCGAGAAACAGATGAATACTTCCATAAATAAGACAACAAATAAAACACCTTTTGAAGCTTTGTATGGATATTTACCCAGATTCAATGATGGACTTATGAGAACGTTGACAGAAGAAATGAACATTACAGACCACCACAAGAGATCCAAGAAGAAATACAAGAGAAGATCAAGAACGAACAAAACAAGACCAAACTCAGGTATGACAAACATAGGCATACAGGAATAAAACACCAAGTTGGAGATATTGTCTACATGAAAGCAAATCGAACCAACACAGGAGAATCTACAAAGTTGCAGAAACGATTCAAAGGACCTCTAGTGATAACCAAAGTATTACCATCAGACACCTATGGCTTGATGAATTTAGATGACAAACATGAACAACTGAGAACTACAGCACATGTGAGTCAGCTCAAATTATGGAGAAACCACGATCAAGAAGAGAACAAAGACGATCAAGAAGAGAACAAAGACGATCAAGAAGAGAACAAAGACGATCAAGAGGAGAACAAAGAAGGTCACGAAGAGATGGAAGAAGAGCAAGAGAAGAAAGAAAACCAGGAGAAGAAAGAAGCCCAAAAGGAGACAAATGGTAACGAGAATGGAAGACGAGATGCTAGAAGAAGACGACCACCGAAATATTTACAAGAATATGTACAATAAACTTTAGTCAGGATAGGCCGAGTGTTATAGAAAATATATTAATTCATTTTAATTTATATAAAGAAAAAGAAAAATAACTATGATATTGTACGTTGGTAGCAGTTAGGTTTGAAGTTGACATGATTATGAGATATTCTGTGAGTTGTGAATGGAGATTTGAGTTGTGAATTTCAGTTGTGAGAAATTAAAAGTTTTTATATATTGGGAAATTTTATTGAGAAAAATAACCCGATATAACATTGATAATTTTTTGATTATAATTCATTTAAATCGCTATTGTTCAGTTCCTCAGTATTCTCCTGAGACAAAAAGAATTCCAAATAATATACATTTCCATGCCTTTCCTCAAGCTAGGGATACATTTCGTGTTTGGGTAGAAGGGAAATCGAGGAGTTAAGTGTTGATGGATGGCGAAAAGCCTGACAAATGAAACTTAAAATCGGTAAATATGAAAGTTTGCTCCTTGCATTATGTAGATGACGATTATTTTTATCGAGGTAAGTACGGATTACACAAAACTTGTAGGTTAGGTTAGATTCATGGGGTTAATCGTTAACAGATCCCAGTTCTTAACAGAGATAGTTTTTGGAAAATACTGCGGTGTCTACCAGAAATCTTCCTGTTGGATTCACTACCAGAAAGGAGGAACAACCGAAATGTTCTAGTTCTAGTAGTAGAACTGAAAGGTTGAGACAAGGAAGTCTAAAGAAAGAAAAACCCACTGAAGAATGTTTTGTGAAGAGAAAGTACTGTTTGAATATAATAAAATGAAAATAATTCAACTGTTCAACGAACAAAATTGTTTTCCTTAATTTCCTCAACAGCCTTTTAACCTAATTCATCTTTCACTTTGGCTGAACTAAATTGAAACAAATGATGACACCCGAAAATAAAAATATAATATACAAACTAATAAACTCGTTCATAATAGATTTCTGAAATTTTGAAATATGGGTGAAAAATCCAAATTTTAATGAAGCAGATATACACATAAACAATACAACCAAATCCTTCCGTGTCAATATTAATAGTTCTACGAATGCCCTCCGTGGGGCTGTATTCTTATTTTCAGATGCCTATTCAAACAAATTTGAATTTTCTGAAAGACTTCAGAAATACCAATAGACATTGGTAAATTCAAGTTTGTTTGAATTATTGTTCAACCTCCTGTTTTTCGGATACTTGAGGCACCCCATATACGTTGTTTTTGAACTCAGCTCAATGCCCTCTATTTACGATTTTCATTTGCCCGTTTACTCGTGAAACACCCTGTATTTATTATGAATTATCCTGAATATTTATATTGTTGAATCCTCCATTTCTCACTATTGTTGTTGTAATCTTTCTTCACAATATATGGCTGGTATTTCAGGTAAGTATCATTTACATTTTTCTCATTAGTTAACTCCGAAGATTTCAAAAATAATGTTTGTTTTTTTACAATAATTTTTTGTGTGAATCTTTGTCTTAGTGGGTTAAAACTAATAAACTATCAAACTGAATACTGAAATAAAATAGATAGGTAAGAACACTTCTCGTTTTTTTATTTTTTCCTCTCTGAAAACACTGCAGATGTTTAAACGTTGATTTCTCTGACTTCTCTTCGACTCAGATTTTCCAACAAGGAATGAATAAATAGTTAGTAGTTGAAATAACAGGTGTCCTGTGTCGATATTTGGTTACACTGTGCATCAGACAAATAATGACCAAGTGGCTAATGGGTTGGTCAACATGAAAACGTGTGAGAGTTGCTAGAGAGGGCCGTTAGAACTGTACCGACACTGCGTTAAAAAACAATATTTTTATATTTCTCCCAATTTGTTTGACTTTGTAACCGTTTGGTAAAGAGTGGTATGTTGTTTGAAGGGATTTTTGTTGCTTTTTCGAAGGGGAAAGAGTGACCAGAATGGGGTTGACCATAAACAGAAATAGTTGGATTGGTTATTGACCGTAATTGTTCACATGAAATTTATTTATCGGGATGTCTCGGTCTGAAGGATCAGTGATACACTTTTATATCATTCTTAGATGTGACCAGAAATCTCTTCTGCCATGTTTTCGTGTTGGGCGCCGTTTTTATGTGAAAAAATAAAACTATCCTAAAGTAGCGTCTCTAGTACACATAATTTGTTCAACTAAGTTTTATTTTCTTGCATAAAACCAATGCCTCAAACGAAAGAAGGCAACATTGTTGATTTTTTTGGGGAATTGAAAGCATAATTTAGAAATACTATTTTCCGCTGACCTGGAAATAAAAGGTGATTTTAATTTTCACGGAATTGAACATTAATAACCCATTTTAGTGCTCAAATTAAGCTATATTTTAAACGCTCAATCCTCATATGGCAACCGTTCACAAAGTATTCAGAAGCAGTACGACAAATGTCAAAACTCAATCGATACATAGAAATTTTATTATATCAAATGTAAGTATTGTGCAAAATGAGAATGTGTTTCAATCAAGTGTTTATACACAATTCATGTTGAGATCGTCGGAAAAATCTTGTTATCAACTCGGTTATTAATCAAGCGACTAATGGTCTCGAACTATTAATATCTTGACCATTAGTAGCTGTCTTCGGTAAAACTCAAATCTTGAAAACACTGCATTTCTAGACCTACATTTATGGTGAATTTTTCGTAAATAATATCATAAGGGCATCTGATTTTTCCGAAAAGAATCGAAAAAACACGTTGCTAAGTAATATTTTGACAAGAAGCATGAGTGCTGGTGGCAATGAAAATCCGAGTAGAAGACGAGGATTTTTGCACCTGCACGAATGCTTTTTGTCAAAAAATATTACTTTGCAATGTGTTTTTTCGATTTTTTTCACAGGAAAAATTAGATGCCCGAATGGTATTTGACAAGACTATTTCCTGAGTGACAACAACTGTCAAGTTTTGCCGCGGGTAAACGCGAATAAACTGCTGACAGGTCCTGCCAAACAGTTTTTCCACCTAGAATCCATTTGTAATTCAAAATTGCGCGTTTCTGATTGGTGTAAATTACGACGAGGGAAATAGTCCATAAAATTATCTGAGGAATCGCTCCCTTAGGTAAATCTTCTACATGAATTCAGAAGCACGCTGTATAAATCAAAACAACTATACTTAAATAAAAATAGTTTGACTTTTGACAGCATTAAATAATCGGCTTTATTCTTCAACTTTCAGTGGTAAATTTGGCAAAAATAACAGAATTTTCGGCGAATTCATGAGAAACTTTTTTTATCTAATGTGATATTTCATTTCTAATTCTCCAAATAAAGGAGGTCGCACCTTTTGGTAAATTATATTTCACTTGATTGTTCTCAAATTGGAAAGGACCCCGCACATTTTGTATGGGAATTGACTCCCGGTGGATTTGGCTAAAAATTGATATGATGTTCTACTAATCCCTCTGATCAAATGTCTCCACAGTCACGAAGCTGAAAACTGCATACTTTTAGGAGTTTTTAGTGATTTTTTGTATCCCTTATGGCTTACGTATTACCATTCACACAGAAATGTTTGAAAATATTTCGAATTGACAGAATCTGCTTTCAAAAATCACGAAATATTCTCAAACATTTCTGTGTGAACGGTAATACGTAAGCCATAATGGATACAAAAAAAAGCTAAAAACTCCTAGAAAGTAGAAGTATGCATTTTTCAGCTTCGTGACTGTGGAGACATTTGATCAGAAGGATTAGTAGAACATCATATCAAATTTTCAGCCAAATCCACCGGGACCCAATTCTCATACAGAATGTGCGGGTCCTTTATCACCGTAGATCCTGTAAAATTGAATTGAATATCAAAAAGGGAAAAAAATATTGTGATTGTGATTTCTCAACATCTTAATTATACAATTTCAATTCTACTACATTACGAAAACAGCTGATTTCCCGTTCAACGGTCATACGAAAAAAATGATGGTCTCATATAAATATGGAAATAAAAAATTAAGTACCTGCATCCTCCAGAATTATTCAGCCTTCATTACCCTATCACCCATCCAACCACGAAGACCACTCTACAAAAAAAGAAATGGATCAGATAACAATATTTCAACCGCATCCGAAAAACAAATCAAACATCGATCTTTATACATTCTACCTACGAAAACAAACACCATTTCAACCATACACATATCATTTATTCCTTACATCTGATACGATTTATACAGACCACGATCGAATTCATTCCGATTCAAAAGCATTCATATTTAATAATAATATGGCCATCTCTGAATGACCCAACGAATTGATTGCATCTTTTTGAATTTGTTGTGTGTGAAACCACTCAACCGATTTGGAAGCGTACAATTGTATGCGTATGTTTTATATGCTCCCTCTTCTTGCCTCAGTAGGCAATTATTCTACTATATGTTCTTCTTTACATGTGGAACTGCTATTCTGAGCAGATAGAATGAGATAGTTGGAATGGGAACCATACATTTTTTGCGAACTTTTTGGAGTGAGTCAGAAAGAACTTTGTAAAGGTTTGATCTTATTTTGAATCTTCAATTAGTTTGTTTGAATACAATTTTTAGTGATACGCCTATCGATAATATTACAATTTCTGACTGTGAAATTCAATTTTTTGTTTCACAGATAAATTGCATTCGAAATATGAAGTAACAACGGCCATTTGAAATTAAGGAAACTATTATTTCACTCACTAATCGGAATAAAATCTTCGATATCAGTATTCTTAATGATAAACATACATTTTTCAATGTTTCTGTTTGATTATTATGAGCACCCACATGTTGTACCGGAGATAAGCTTTAGTTTAGCATCTTAGTTTTTAAACGCCTTAAACGGTGTGATACGGTGTTGTATCAACCACTTACGAGCCGGTGTTAAAACTAATAAAATGGAGTTTTTCAATAGAAATATGGCCGCCAAATGTCAAACTCTTCAAGAAAAATATTCAGTCAATTGATTTTTTTCTTTTTTTTTATACGCATCTCTCGGGAAAAGACTGAGCTTATAACGCCCTTTCAAGCGCCCCGAGATGAATTTAGAAGAAATCGGTTTGTGCGTGTCTTAAACTGCTGTAAGTTGTAACCAAGGGGGAATACATCTTGAGGTAGGGTATTCCATAGCCTTGCAGTTCGGTAAAGAAAAGCCTTCTGATACACCGATGTCCTAGCTCTAGAAAGATGCACGGCAAACTGCTGACTGTTATCGGCTAGCCTTGTTTGTCGGTCAAATTGAGCCCCTGGTGGAATCATGGAGGCAATGGCAGCAGAACACCTTCCGTGGTAGTATCTGTAAAAAAGGCATAAGTCTCCAACCTTCCTACGGTGATCGAGACTATGAAGGTTGGCAGTTAACGTTGGATCGTCTATTAGGCGCACTGCAGTTTTTTGAATGGAATCAAGTAGGAGTAACGAGTGCTTAGGAGCTGAACCCCAAGCATGAGAGCAATATTCCATAGCTGGACCACGGCCTTCTAAATCTCTTTAGAAGGCCGTGGCTGGACGCACTTGAGCCTTGTAAAGTAATAAAAGCTGCTTTGGAGTGAACAATTTCCTCGCACGTACGAAATAGCTAAGCTTCTGTGCAGCTGACTTGACAACTGAGCAGACGTGCTCATGCCAGGTTGCATTTGGACTGAGATTGACCCCTAGAAGCTTAAGTCCATTGGTTGGTTTTATTGTTTTATTGTCCATTATTAGTTGGGGCACAACTGTCGATGTTTTTCTTGTGAGCAGAGTAGCCTGGATCTTAGAGGCATTGAATTCACCAGATTGTCAGAACCCCATTGTAGAATAACTTCGAGATCTCTGTTGATTGTCACAGCTTGAACGATTCTTTGGGAACTGGATTTTGACGCTGATACAGGCTTCTTGTTTGTCGTGGACGCTATAAGAGTGATGTCATCTGCAAAGCTTAAAATCTTATTCTTGGTTGAATTTAAAAGGTCATTAATATGCATTAGGAACAAAGTCGGGGACAAGATTGAGCCCTGAGGTACACCAGCGTTGACGGAATGAAGTGCAGACTCCGCACCATCGACCACAACACAAGATTCAATTGAAAATTTAAGCAAAGCCCTGAGCAGGAGCTTTTGAGCGCTCGTTTATTGGTAGGGCACTAAGATCATTACCTCAAAATTTTATATGGGACTCAGCACAATCGGTATTATATTAACGAACTTAACCGAGGTATTTGGAATCCGAATTAACCCTGAAAATTTCAAGTCTCTAGGGCAATCCCTTCTAAAGTTATTGTGCTAACGGCTGGACCGCCCAACAGACAGAATTGTGTCTGAGACCATTTTGGCTCAAAATTCGAAAATTACAGACATTTGAGCAAAAAGATAAAGCACTCGTTTAAGTAGGTAGAACTAGCGCTCAAAAAAAAACGCTGTGACGAGAGAGTAGAGTATAGTTGTGCCAACTGAATTTCGATTTCTTCTTTCCAGCATGCTTAAAATTGCTAAGCATGTTTCCCATATTTTCGTCATAAAACGCCTCAAAACTACACAGTTGATAACCATTCCAAGATGTCGAAGGGGAGACAGAAAAAATATAACATTTTGTCCTTCATTATCTCAAGTGGTTGGGGTGAAAAGTCCGAGGGTTAAAATGGCAATGAGAGTAAATATCCCGACGGTATTCTTTTGTCATAACGCAGACTTCTTAATAGCTTCCAACTGTCTTTAAAAATGTAATTTGTATTTAAATTTGCTGAGAAATCAGTAATTGCATTATAATTGAAGAAGGAATTGAATTAATTATCTTCAATTATAACGTCATCACTATAAAAGTAGGGGTGAAGTCATCAGTTAGTTCCTTGGAATTTTTAATTCTAATTTTTCACGATTCCTTATAAGAATAAATATCTGCAAATTAATGGAATGAAAGTTTTTCGTCAAAAAAACAACATATACTCCGTCCACATATTATTGAGCTCAAAGTAGGCGTTTGTTCATTTATCTGAGATTGGCAGTATTTGCTGTCATAACCATGAACAAAGTCAACGTTGCCAAATGTACTCGGCCTCGTCTGACGATCCTCCGAGTTATCAGAGAACTCTATGCAATATTGATAACATTGCGTATCAATCTGACAAGAAAATAAACAACATAACCTAAAATGTTAATATACACAGTGGAATATGCCAAATTGTCATGGCCAACTGATAGCTCAAAGTTTTGTGAACGGACTATATATAGTCCATTCACGAAAGGTTGGCCATGGACATATTCCACTGTGTATATTAAAATTTTAGGTTATATTCTTTATTTTCTTGTCAGATTGATACGCAATGTTGTCAATATTGCATAGAGTTGTCTGATAACTCGCAAGCTCTTCGGACGAGGCCGGATTCATTCGGCAACGTTGACTTTATTTCACGTTATGACAGCAAATACTGCCAACTTCAGATAAATAAAGAAACACCTACTATGCGCTCAACCTTTTGTGAACGGACTATACAAGATGTTGAAGTGAAATTATTGATGAGGAAACATTTATTGGAATATTATTTGGGTAATTCCCATCGTTTTTCTTCAGTATTCAACGTTTCGGTCAGTATTTGCCAGCCGTCCTCAGGAAAACACTTAGAACTTGCAACTCTCGGAAAATAAACTTTAGTCACTCTTTGAAAATATTCGTCATTTTTGATAATTCTCAGAAAAAAATCATGGAAGAATTTGATCCATTTTGATTGAATCAGTTGACAAACAGTTCATTTGAATTTTTACAAGCTAGCTCTTGTTATTGGAGCCCAAAGTGTTTTAAGATTCGGTAATTGACATGAAAGCTGCTTCCTTCAATTTAAACGTTTCAGTTTTTCCTCTTTTGATATTATAGAAGCATCCCATACATTTCAGTGTCTCATTCAAGCAATGAAAGAAGGACATAGCATTATATGGACAGCAGCTCCAAAAATATCAAATAAAAAAATCTGAAATGTAGAAAATAAAATGAAGCAGCTTTTAGGTTAATTACCAAAAATTCCATCAATCGTCTGTTGATCTTAAGACAATTTGGGCTCCAATAATGAGATCCAGCGTAAAAAATGTCTAAAAATTACTAAAAGTCATCGATTAGTTATTCTTGAAAACTGTGAAATATGACAGACATTTCCAAATAGTGACGAAATCTATTATATTAAATCTGGGAACCATCGACCTATGTATTAGAAAAACAGAAGCTTAGGAATTAATTTCCTTAATTTCCTGAAATCAAATTTTCCAACTTCGTAGAATCTGTTCAATTCACACAAGAAAACTCCCCACAAGAAAGCCATAAAACTATCCTCTGAATCGTTAAACCTTAACATTCGCTGAAAAATATCTCTCAGTCTTTTTCACCCCCTTTCTTGCATTTAATTCACAATCAATAACCAACAAATACGTAAAAAGATATCTTCCATCCGTTTATAGCCAAGATATTAGAATATAAAACGCTGCTCGGCCATAAAATGCAGTCAAACACAAAAATGCACAGAATTCGCTACACCCCCTCTCTCTAGAAGGGTTTCTAACTCGACAATGGCAAGGGGTAATAGTACATACACTCGACCGCCACCCCTGCTACTTTTAGCATGTCCGTAGCACACTTTTTATAGGAAGCTATTTGATTTATATTAACTCCGGTTAACTCGAAGGCTCGAGCGTAGGGGGAGAACAAATTACGTGGTGGTGTTGATTTCTTTATATCTACCCTCTAATGAGTGTCCTCGCTGATTGGATCGGAGTTATTGATTTTGTTTATCGGTGATTAATGACATTGAAAAATAATGTAGAAGACCTTTTAGGAGCGGTTGTCCGTAGTGAGAAAAGATGATTCAAATTCATTTATACGGTAAACTTTCCTGTTCACATTTTCAACATAGCCTGAAAATTTCAAATCGACATAAAAATTATATTTCTACGCACCTCCTCAAATCTCCAGAATTTGGGGACAAAGTCTTAAACACATAAAAAAGTAGAGTTTTACCACCATCAAACGAACCAATTTTCTCGAAGAATTTGTTAATTTTTAAACAATTCTATGAAGTGAATAAGTGTGATTTTAGAATTTTATATCTCGTCCATAAATACGAAGAAAATAGTCTTTTGACTTGAGTAATCGTTCATTGGTGGAGAAATAAGACTATGACCTCAAAATTTCATGTGAGGTTGATACCAAATATACAGGGTGTCCCGTAATTAGACCGACAAACTTCTAGTGGACATTAAAGATCATATTTCAGACAGAAATACACCCAAATCATATACATAATACAAAATTGCTTCGTTAAGGAGCTAGTGCTCTTTGATGATAAAAACCATTATCAAGTGAAAATAAATTCAAAACAAAGTGAACATTGAGTATACTTAGTGAAAAGAGAGAAATTTCAAATCTATTTTTTTCAGAAATGGTGTATCTGGGCATCTTTTTTCAAGAAAAAACATTAGAGTTTATGAATATCATGTAAATCTTGCGAGATAACGAAAGTTAAAAAAGTTTCAACCAAAAATACCCTTCGCATCCCCAAATGATACGATTGTGCTTGACATGAAAGAAATGCACCCAATCTAATCGATGCGTATTTTTGATATTAGCCAATGTGTAAACTTTCATCACTTTATGTGAACCCGTTTTGCGAATATGTGGCAAAAAGTGTGGACAGGACGTCATCTCCAAAGGGCACTAGCTCCTTAACGAAGCAATTTTGCATTATATGATATGAATCTGTCTAAAATAGGATCTATAATGTCCACTAGAAGTTTGTCGGTCCAGTTACTGGACACCCTGTAGAAATCCAGAATGTCAGCACAATCGGAATTATATTCTGAAAATTATTCAAAAAATGAAATATGTAAAAAATTAACAATTACAAAAATTAAATTCTATCGTTCTGACGATGCGATCCTCTGGATATGATATTGCATGAACATTCAGTATATCTGTTTTGATTCACAAAGTAAATTTTACTTGAATCGGTTCTTCTGTTATGGAAATATAGAGATTTTTTTTTTCAATATTCCAATTATTGAATTTTCTATGGTTCTTTCACCACTATAGCCACATAATTCTGCACGAGCATCTTGCATATGGCCACAAAATTTCATTTCGATGGGTTCTGTTTTGTCTGAGATATTGAAGAACAAAAATTTTGAATGGCCATGTTTTATGAAACACCCTGTACGATTTGGCAATCCCTTCGAATGTTATTTTGCTAATGGCCGGACGGACAGAATTGAATTCGACCACGAATTCGTCATCAGGGAGTAGAACCTCAGACTAAATCCTCCTACTTAGTCTAAGAGTAGAACCTTATCGTTTGAGAGCATTTTGGGCTCAAAATTCGAAAATTACAGACGATTGGGCAAAACGATATAGCACTCCTTTCACGATTATCTCTGAAACCTTTTATCGTAGAGAAAACAGCTTTTGTGAGCATTTTTTTACCATAATAAGTTGTGTTTTCTCCCATCTTCTACGCTTATGAAAAGAGTACTCCTATTGGATGTTTTCCACGTAAGAAAGGTATTTCTAGTCATACGCTCTAAAGTCGATTCTTACGGAAAAACTCAACTTTTATTTTGAAAAACATATACGATTTTTCGAAAATTTTTTTCAGAACTTTTTCTCCAGTCAGAAAATTTATAATGTTTTTCAACGTAAAAGTTGGTTTTTCTAGAAAACAGTCGACTTCATAGCCTATGACCAGGAGTACCATTTTTGTGTAGAAAATAATTGGCGGTTCAAAGGTGGATCTCAAAAACCGCACTTTATAAATTTGAAGTACTTACTTCCCAGACAAGGCCGGAAAGTAAATATGTTTTGTATCACAATTCGCAATACTTCATCAATTCAATGGTGTTTCTTCACGAATGCCGAAAAACACTTCCAAAAGTAGTTTAGTTTATGGACTCGCGGACTTCTAGAATTTTGTCTACTCGTCCAAAAAAACCCTACTTTCCAGACTTGTTACGCAAATTACTATTTTCTCATAAACTAAATAATTATAGTCCGTTCACGAAATTTTAAGCGCATAGTAGGCGTTCGTTTATTTATCTGAAGTTTTCAGTAGGTATTTACTGTCATAACGTAAAATAAAGTCAACGTTGCCGAATGTACCAGGCCTTGTCCGACGAGCTTTCTAATTATCAGAGAACTCTATGCAATATTGACAACATTGCGTATCAATCTGACAAGAAAATAAACAACATAACCTAAAATTTTAGTATACACAGTGGAATATGCCAAATTTCCATGGCCAACCGACAGCTCAACCTTTCGTGAACGGACTATATATAAACATAATCATGCAAATGCAGATCCATGGTAGCAATATTCAACTGTGAAAAATCTCCCCACCGAATCCTTTTCCGATAGCTTTGAAAATGTTCTCGGCAGAATTTAATCCTTTTAAAGAACTGTTTTGTAAACGGGGTGTCAAACAGGATCAGACAAAAGCATGAAGTGTCAAATGCAACCTCGGAATCAGCTTAATTCGTCAAAGACGCGTGTAAAGGATTTAAATTTAACGATTGATTCTGACAGGCTGGTGTGAAATTGAAATCAACCACAATTATTGTGGGACTCAATTTATAATCTTAGTGAGAAAATGAAGTTGTGTATTCTAGTGTATGGCGAGCTCATTTTTGAGTTGCAAGTTTCAAAATTCTGTTGTGTGTAGAATTATTTTTTCAACTCTGTGGCAAATTATTGAAAATATCTAAGTTTCACACAAGCTTGATGTTTATATTTGATTATTTTATGTTGGTAATCGATACTTTCCTTTTTTGCTTTGAAGAATTTTCTGTGCGAAACTATAGCTTGCTTTTCCCCTAAAAATAAGCAAGTGAAAACTACGAGTGCAATTTTCAGGCAGACCAGGGAAATCAGGAGGTGAGTTAAATAAAATTATATAAAAAAAATTATACAGTTTCCGAAAAGTACATAATCAGGCTCTCCCCAACTCTTCATGTTGAAAAGTCAAAAGACTAGTGGTACCATATAAAAATACTATGAAATAATTCCCAGAAAACGCTGTTATCGTCTCCAGAAAGCCGGAAATACTTCCCATGTCGAAAATTCGTAAAACCCCACATGACATGAATAACCTGCAGTAGGTCAAACGATCAATTGAAGAGAAAACCATGCAGAAGCTGTCGCACTCGTCAAACCAATTGAACATTGTTTTAAAGAGTATAATCGAGTGTAATCTGCAAAAAAACGTGAGCACAATGGGGCACGAACAATCAAATATCACAATTTAGAATAATATAACGGCCGATAACAAAAAAACCGTTTGCGTGAAGCTACAAGCATTATTCGGGTGGACTTAATCAGGAGGCCGGTAAAATGTAAAAATAATATGGGGAAATTCGAAGAAAACGCTGTAATCTTCTATAAAAAGCCGAAAATAGTTTCCACAACTCCCTATGTCAAAAAAATAAAACCCCACATGACATGAATAATCTGCAGTAGGTCAATTGGAGAGAAAACCATGCAGAAGCTGTCGCACTCGTCAAACCAATTGAACATTGTTTTAAAGAGTATAATCGAGTGTAATCTGCAAAAAAACGTGAGCACAATGGGGCACGAACAATAAAATATCACAATTTAGAATAATATAACGGCCGATAACAAAAAAACCGTTTGCGTGAAGCTACAAGCATTATTCGGGTGGACTTAATCAGGAGGCCGGTAAAATGTAAAAATAATATGGGGAAATTCGAAGAAAACGCTGTAATCTTCTATAAAAAGCCGAAAATAGTTTCCACAACTCCCTATGTCAAAAAAATAAAACCCCACATGACATGAATAATCTGCAGTAGGTCAATTGGAGAGAAAACCATGCAGAAGCTGTCGCACTCGTCAAACCAATTGAACATTGTTTTAAAGAGTATAATCGAGTGTAATCTGCAAAAAAACGTGAGCACAATGGGGCACGAACAATAAAATATCACAATTTAGAATAATATAACGGCCGATAACAAAAAAACCGTTTGCGTGAAGCTACAAGCATTATTCGGGTGGACTTAATCAGGAGGCCGGTAAAATGTAAAAATAATATGGGGAAATTCGAAGAAAACGCTGTAATCTTCTATAAAAAGCCGAAAATAGTTTCCACAACTCCCTATGTCAAAAAAATAAAACCCCACATGACATGAATAATCTGCAGTAGGTCAATTGGAGAGAAAACCATGCAGAAGCTGTCGCACTCGTCAAACCAATTGAACATTGTTTTAAAGAGTATAATCGAGTGTAATCTGCAAAAAAACGTGAGCACAATGGGGCACGAACAATCAAATATCACAATTCAGAATAATATAACGGCCCATAACAAAAAAACCGTTTGCGTGAAGCTACAAGCATTATTCGGGTGGACTTAATCAGGAGGCTGGTAAAATGAAAAAATTATAGGAGATAACTTCAATAATAACGCTGTAATCGTCTCTAAAAAGCCGATAGTAGTTTCCGCAACTCCCTATGTCAAAAAATCATAAAACCCCACATGACATGAATAACCTGCAGTAGGTCAACTGGAGAGAAAGCCATGCAGAAGCTGTCGCACTCGTCAAACCAATTGAACATTGTTTTAAAGAGTATAATCGAGTGTAATCTGCAAAAAAACGTAAGCACAATGGGGCACGAATAATCAAATATCACAATTTAGAATAATATAACGGCCCATAACAAAAAACCGTTTGCGTGAAGCTACAAGCATTATTCGGGTGGACTTGATCAGGAGGCTGGTAAAATGTAAAAATAAAATGGAAAAATTTGAAGTAAACGCTGTAATCTTCTATAAAAAGCCGAAAATAGTTTCCACAACTCCCTATGTCAAAAAATCATAAAACCCCACATGACATGAATAACCTGCAGTAGGTCAATTGGAGAGAAAACCATGCAGAAGCTGTCGCACTCGTCAAACCAATTGAACATTGTTTTAAAGAGTATAATCGAGTGTAATCTGCAAAAAAACGTAAGCACAATGGGGCACGAATAATCAAATATCACAATTTAGAATAATATAACGGCCCATAACAAAAAAACCGTTTGCGTGAAGCTACAAGCATTATTCGGGTGGACTTAATCAGGAGGCTGGTAAAATGTAAAAATAAAATGGAAAAATTTGAAGTAAACGCTGTAATCTTCTATAAAAAGCCGAAAATAGTTTCCACAACTCCCTATGTCAAAAAATCATAAAACCCCACATGACATGAATAACCTGCACTAGGTCAATTGGAGAGAAAACCATGCAGAAGCTGTCGCACTCGTCAAACCAATTGAACATTGTTTTAAAGAGTATAATCGAGTGTAATCTGCAAAAAAACGTAAGCACAATGGGGCACGAATAATCAAATATCACAATTTAGAATAATATAACGGCCCATAACAAAAAAACCGTTTGCGTGAAGCTACAAGCATTATTCGGGTGGACTTAATCAGGAGGCTGGTAAAATGTAAAAATAAAATGGAAAAATTTGAAGTAAACGCTGTAATCTTCTATAAAAAGCCGAAAATAGTTTCCACAACTCCCTATGTCAAAAAATCATAAAACCCCACATGACATGAATAACCTGCAGTAGGTCAATTGGAGAGAAAACCATGCAGAAGCTGTCGCACTCGTCAAACCAATTGAACATTGTTTTTAAGAGTATAATCGAGTGTAATCTGCAAAAAAACGTAAGCACAATGGGGCACGAATAATCAAATATCACAATTTAGAATAATATAACGGCCCATAACAAAAAAAACCGTTTGCGTGAAGCTACAAGCATTATTCGGGTGGACTTAATCAGGAGGCTGGTAAAATGTAAAAATAAAATGGAAAAATTTGAAGTAAACGCTGTAATCTTCTATAAAAAGCCGAAAATAGTTTCCGCAACTCCCTATGTCAAAAAATCATAAAACCCCACATGACATGAATAACCTGCAGTAGGTCAATTGGAGAGAAAACCATGCAGAAGCTGTCGCACTCGTCAAACCAATTGAACATTGTTTTAAAGAGTATAATCGAGTGTAATCTGCAAAAAAACGTGAGCACAATGGGGCACGAACAATCAAATATCACAATTTAGAATAATATAACGGCCCATAACAAAAAAACCGTTTGCGTGAAGCTACAAGCATTATTCGGGTGGACTTAATCAGGAGGCTGGTAAAATGGTTGGTAAATGGTGCTCCTGCTCCTGGATAATTTAGACAAAGAATGAAAGCAGTGGGAGGCAGGCACACATGCTGCGACAATGCGCCAAGCCATTATATTATTATTCCTGAATGGGGATCACTATATCAGGCTATTGCTACTGAAAAGGTACTCTCGACTTCCAAAGATTTTTAAACATAAAGAAACTCGAATCGAATGAATGGAGGAGGAATCGGGAGGAAACTTAAAAATAATTACGTTTTAACGTTCTTTCCGGTCTCCTAATGTGATATCCTGCGTTTTATATTGTTCATATTTTTGCTTCAAGTGACTGGAGACATTGGGTTTCCGGGTTTGACGTTTTTTATTGTTTATTTTTATGTCGAGGGACAGTTTTTTCTTCGAACTTAGGACTAGCGTGCTGTCGTTACGTTTGTATTCCTTTGATTTACGCATAAAGCATTATTCACATGAGTTATAATATTGGTGACTTTATCTTGTATAACTTGCTATATTACCTTTGAATTTTGCTACCTTTTGCTATTACCTTTGAACGTCTCTCTTGGGATATTGTAATAGTTTTCATTTTTGATCCCTTCAGCATTATTGATAATGTTATTCAAAGATAATTAATATTTCGAAAACGCAACTATGGCAAGTTTCTCTCATAGTAGACTGTTGCAACATGCACGCATGCAAATACTGGGTTTTCCAATAAGAGATGTTATTTTGAATAGCCCGCTATTTCGATAGAAATTAGGTTTGAAGCTGTTATTTTTTGACATTTGACAAGTAGAAACTACGCCATTAATAAAAATGGAACGATACACGCTTCAAGAACGCATTGAAATTATTAGAATTCACTATAAAATGGTGGAAATTTGGCAGAGAAGGTTCGTAAAACTCGATCATTTTTGGGTCGTCGTGAAGCCCCTTGTCGGACAACAATAAAAAAATTGGTGGAAAAATTTGAGCTGTTGGTACAAGTTAGTGATGTGAAGAATAAAACCCGTGCGAGTCGCTCAAAAACAGCCGAGAATTTGGCTGTTGTTACCGAAAGTGTTGAAGAAAACCCAGGTTTGTCCATTCCTCGTCGTTCTTTGGAATTAAACATTCCACAAACGTCAATACACCGTATTTTGCATAAATATTGGGGTCTTAAGGCTTACTAAGTTCAGTTAACACAAGAACTCAAGTCGGCCGATCATCAACAACGAAACCATTGACATTTTGCGGAAAAAGTTTCCTGACCGTGTTATCTCTCGAAGAGGTTATCACAATTGGCCACCGAGATCTTGTGATTCAACACCTTGCGACTTCTTCCTTTGGGGCCACGTGAAAGAGAAGGTCTACGCCAATAGCCCAGCATCGATTCAAGACCTCAAAGATGGAATTCGTGAGGCTATCGAGGACATAGGGCAGCCATGTTATTTTTCACTATTAACGGCATAGCTTCTTCTTTATAATGAAATAAACATCAGATCATTTAAATTAAAAAATATCAAAATAACACCTTTTCTTGGAAAACCCTTTATATCTCATTTTTTTCGAAATGAAATATGAGTATGTCTCTTTTTGAATACACATGGAAAATCATAGAACATCATATTGATTCGTCAACCATCATATTAACCCTGCCCATCTTCAAGGGGGCCACCATGCATCCACAGAATATACACTAATAATGTGTCAAACGCAAGACCAACGCGCTCGATGTATGACCGGTGAAATATCTGCTATCTAGATCCTGTGAGACAAAGGACGAAGCACCATATTGAACTGACGTGGTTTAGAAGCAAATGCAGGATCGACTTGACGCGTCAGGACTTGTTGTCTGTCATACATTTGTAATACGTCACTTGACAGTGCCATTATCCTCATTGTCCAAGCGCTATTCTGTGGTCATTCAAAGAATACCGAATACTCAGTGCCTGATTATTGTCGATGAACACATCAATAACCTCTATGGTTATCTGCGTAGGTGCTCAGGATGTTGAACAGCCGTTCGCCTGGAGTGTATATTGTGTTGTTTTTTAATTCTGGATTTTTCTGGCAAATGGTTTTGTCGGCTGATTGGGAGAAGCGATGATGTTCAATTCCGTGAGGATTGATGATGAGGTGGATGTTGATGAACCCATATCAACTCTATAGGATGATCTGAAGGAAATGAATTATTAAAAACGCAAAATAATCATTTCCATGCTTGTCCAGAATTTCCTCAGACCTATTCCAATGTTTTCATAATTCAAGCTTTTTTATAACTGGAATTACCTACCACTTAACATTAGGAATTTTTTAGGTCAAATCAATTCCAGCTTTCAGAATTTGAAATGGAAATGGACTTCCCTAGCTGCTGGTGCTATTTCTATAATATGTCCACACCTATTCCAAACACTGGGAACTTATATGCCCAGAAAGTAGAAAAAAATTTCGACATCTTTCAACAGGATTGACTTGAAAACTATAGTCCGTTCACGAAAGGTTGAGCACATAGTAGGCGTTCCTTTATTTATCTGAAGTTGGCAGTATTTGCTGTCATAACGTAAAATAAAGTCAACGTTGCCGAATGTACCCAGCCTCGTCCGACGAGCTTGCGAGTTGTCAGACAACTCTATGCAAAATTGACAACATTGCGTATCAATGTGACAAGAAAATGAAGAACATAACCTAAAATTTTAATATACACAGTGGAATATGCCAAATTTCCATGGCCAACCGACGGCTCAACCTTTCGTGAATGGACTATAGTAATTGTCTCCTTGAGGTTTATTTCAACTTTCCATCTGAATCAGATTTTCAATTAATCATCTTGTGGGTTGATGAAAAAACTTTTAAATATTGAATTGTTTGGAAGAAAAATCTCCTTTGATACAGCCAGAGTCCTGGAACGATCATTATACATGTGATTTTAGATAATCCCATAGAGAAGTCGTAAGGCGTTTTCGGATACTTACTCCGGTTAAATCGATCTCTAACCTTCGCGTTCGTTTAAGCATGCGCACTCCAGTTCAATTTTGTATTTGAAAAGGCAGGATTAAGTCTCTTTTCTAAGTAACTTCATATATTCTATTCCTAAAAATTATGGAAAGAGAAGAGAATTTGGCTCAGGGTAAATGTGTGGTTCCATGAGCCGAGAAAATAATGTGAAACATCTTCTACATAACTTTGTATGCAGATCTTTTTGCGTTAGAGCTAAAGCCTCCTTTACTTCTTTAATATAGACTCAAAGATAATATTGAACTTGCAAGGGCACACCAGAAATTACAAGAAAGATTTCACAGAAGCCAATAAATCCAAGCAAAGCTACAGACAATTATCAAATTCTCCACTTCTTTGACATAGGTACTCAAAAATAACATTAAACATGGAATGGCACACCATAAATTATAAGGAATATTTTACAAAAGCCAATAAATGCAAGCAGAACTAGACACAATCCGAAAATGAACTGGGACTGAAGAAATAAATCCAGAAAAATTTGGTTATGATATTGATACGATTGTCACTTCAAATTCTAAACCTGATGTGTTCGTAAACTTAGAACCTGGGTTCGTGATCCGAGTAGATGCGTCACGTGACCCAACGCCTGTGGGGGGCTAAATTATGCGAATGTGCTGGAGTGCTGATAACGCCAGAGAACTTTACCAGTAGCCCCTGCTGTCCCATCTTGTTACATTTTGGATAATTGGTCAGATTATTCATTTTTTTCCAGGAATTCTCTAGGGTTTTCAGCACTCTAGCAAGTTCGCACCCTGCGATTTTGTTATTGAGATATCTTAAATCACATGTCAATAACGATCGTCTCAGGACTTTGCTCCAACATTTCCAAAATCCAGCGTATTGACAATAATGGATACCATTTGCCTTAAATCATCTTTAAAAATGTCTGAATTGGAACTTTAAATGTTGTCCTCGATAATCAAATCAAAAAAATAATTCTCAACTGAACTCATGTTATAGATTTCACCAGAATTCACAAATTCATGCATACGAACCATTCATATGAGAAATAAATGGCAACTCCTAGTCACAAAATGCAGCCGTAGCAACCATAGAAAGAAAAGAAGCTCGAACACAATTCGTGAAAAAGAAAAGAAGCATTCGCATTGCATCAGACAGGCAAGTACCCTTCATATTTCGCGCCATGATCATCTTTACGAACTTGTGGAGCGATCCAAATAAGTCAAATTAATAGCGCGAGTTCCAGGCGTTTGGCACTGACAATAGCTGATAAAACTGACTGAACTTCAACACTCTTAATTCTTCCAAACTATATTATAACCTCCCATCCGGAGCACTCGATCAAACTTTCATATTCTTTACAATTTTGAGTTTCGTAAACTTTATATTTCCGTTGTGTGCCCAAGACAATGCTGAGATTCATCGGATGAATCGGACTGTTCTATAGGAAGATATTAAATATAATTCATGGCTTTTATATCCACCTACCTGAAAATTTCAGTCGAGAACTTTGACTGCTTTTCTGTTGAGTGCAGATCCGAAATTCCAGGTTTTGAATTGATTTTTCGCTGTAACACTCATGATTCCTTTTCTGTGGAGGATTTTACGGTTTTTACACCCCATTCATGAACGATATTTTCAATAATCGATTTTTTTCAGAGAGAGGCGATTTTTTGAATGAATGTTGAAGTGAAGAATTACTTGTAAAAAACTCTGGAAGCAATTTGATTCCTCTTATTTATTGTTGAATTTATTTTTTTATGACAGGACATAGGTAAAGGGTTTCCCATGTAGACGATATGACTAAAGATTTTAATGAAATGGGAATCTTCCAGCGCTGAAGCCTTTAAAATTTGTCAAAAGAGAAAAAAATTATAGAAATTTACGTGAAGAGTCCAGAAAAAAAGGTTTTTTGGACGTCTATTCGTCCAAAAAACTTCCTGAACTTTTTGTCGAGAACTTTGACTGCATTTCTGTTGAGTGCAGATCCGAAATTCCAGGTTTTGTATTGATTTTTCGCTGTAACACTCATGATTCTTTTTCTGTGGGAATTTTTACGGTTTTTACATCCATTCATGAACAATTTTTCAATAAGCGAATTTTATTTTCAGAGAATGATAATTTTTGAGTGCTCGTTCACCTTAAACGAGCGCTTTATCGTTTTGCCCACATGTCTGTAATTTTCCTATTTTGAGCCGCAAATAGTCTCAAACGATAGGGTTCTCCATGATGACGTCCGGCCGTTAGCACAATAACTTTCGAAGGCATTGCCCTAGAGACTTGAAATTTTCAGGGTAAGTTAGGTACCCAAGTGGCTCAGTTAAGTTCGTTAACTAGCCAAATCATACAAGGTGTTTTATAAAATATGGCTCTTCAAAATTTTTGTTCCTCAATATCTCAAACAAAACGAAACCCATCGAGATCAAATGTTGCGGCTATATGCAAGATGCTCATAATGAGCTTCATGCAAAATTTAGTGCCGTAGAGTGAACAGAACCATAGAAAATTGAATAAGAATATTTAAAAGAAGAAACTTCACATTTTCATAAAAAAATATCCGATTCGGATGAAATTCATTTATGAATAAAAATTTATACACTGAATGTTCATATAGAATTTTGTGGTCATAGTGGTAACAGTAACAGAACCATAGAAAAATTCAATTGAAATATTGAAAAGGAGAATCTTTATATTTATATAACAGGATATCCCATTCAAGTGAAATTTTTCTTGTGAATGAAGACTCAAATACTCAATTTTCATGCAAAATTTTGTGGCCATAGTGTCAACAGAACCAAAAAACAATCAATTGGAATATTGGAAAGAACAATCTCTATATTTCCATAACAGCATATCCGATTCAAATGAAATTTATTTTGTGAATCAAAACTGATATACTGAATGTTCATGCGAAATTTTGACAGGATCGCACCATCAGAACCATAGAATTAAATTTTGTAATTATTTATTTTTACATAAATCCATTTATTTGAATAATTTCCAGAATATAATACCGATTTTGCTGAGATTCTACATTTATATATTTGGTTCAATCTCAAATTCCATATAAAATTTTGAGGTAATAGTCTTATTGCTCCACCAAAGAACGACCGCTCAAAAGCTCCTGCTCAGGGCTTTCCTTAAATTTTGGATGAATGTTGAATTACTTGAATTGAAGTATCACTTGAAAAAAGCTTTCGGAGCAATAGTTTGATTCGAATTATTTGTGGTGAATTTGGTTTTTATGACATGACATAGGTAGAGGGTTTCCCAATATAGACGATATGACTTCAGATTTAAATAAAATGTGAATTGACCAGTACTGAAGCCTTTAAAATTGGTCAAAAGTGAAAAAAATATACAAATTTAAGTGAAGAGTCCAGAAAAAAGGGTTTTTTTGCACGAATAGACAAAATTCGAGTACAATATTCTTCTCTATACTTCTGTTATGAGATAAAACGATTGGGAAATATTTTGGATGAAAATCATTAGTTATAATAAAACTCAGAAAACTACACAATCAGACATCGTTGCTGGAAAACTTTATATGTCGTTATATCATTACTGTCAATCCTTCCCGAATTTTGGATGCAATAGTACCGATATCTAAAAATGAGTCTTATTCATCAGCCACATTTGAAAAATAAAAAGGATATAAGACGAAAACATTTCCTCATTCTTTCCCATCATCGCTGAAATGAAATCATTATACTACCTGCGAATATCAGATTGCCCCTCTTCATTCAATTCTGACATCAATGGACCTAAAATTACTGACACATCAATGGAGGACTTTTTTATTCCTTTTACAAAACCACATTAGGAATAATACGTGGGAACGCCTCTTTATAAATACATGGCTATTGTTTATTTCTACGTCAATTGAAAAGTTATATTTTGGCGTATATCACGGGGAAACACGATATTATTGGCGCAAGCTATGTATCCTGTAGAATTGAGATGTGTGGTTTTTGTGCTAGGTGAAGTTTCTCATAGTGGTCATAGTGAGATGAATTCTTTTCGTATTTTTTTTTTTGGTTGGGGAATTGGTGATATTTTTATATTATATTACCAAGTTCCTCTATAGTGTTATGGTTCATTTTTTGAAAGATAATTTTCGAATATTAAACCTAATGTAGTACAGAGACTTTCCCAAGATTATTGCAAAAAATTAATAGGTACTTTTTGGAACAAAATCAGGACCCTTATTTTCGGTACTGACAGATAGATTCATTGCAAAAAATTGAGAAAGCCCTGAGCTGGTACTTTTGAGCACTCGTTCATTGGTGGAGCACTGAGGCTGTTACCCCAAAATTTTGTATAGAACTTAAGAATGATACTGAATATACAGGGTGTTCCTAAATTGAACGTACAAACGCAAAAGGGAGATTCCTTGAGTGAGTTTATGAAAAAAAAGTCCCATAAATATGGGGTCGCAAACGTTTCGTTTTCGAGATACAGAGTGTTGAAGTTTGAATTTTTTTCAAGTTTTTTTCTCATAGTATCCACACTTCACAAGATATTCAACTGAAATTTGGCATAGATATTACATTTGAGAGTTCTCACCACGTGCATTGGCAATTTCGATAGAAGATCTACAGGATGTAATTTTTTCTGGAACACTGCCACCTGTTCTTCTGCAGAACTTTTTTTTGGTGAACAACTGTTAATTTGAAAAAATGTAAAAAGAAACTTTGTTCTTATAAAAATGTTTTCGATCTCTTGTAGTTTTGTCGTATCTACCAACGATTTCGAGAAAAAAAATTTTGAATGATTCTCTCGAAATCCTCGTGAAAATCCAAATTATGATGCGAAGGCCACTATGTAAGCTGTGGTGAATGAATTCAGTGTCAGTTTTTATGGAAATTTCCTGATCTGTAGCGATGATTCATAAAGATTCGATAAACTCGTATAATCAACACAATATGTTTCTGATTAAAACTTTAACACCCTGTATCTCGAAAACGAAAGTTTGGGACACCATGTTTATGGACTTTTTTTCTTAAACTCACTTAGGGAATCTCCCTTTTCGTTTGTACGTTCAATTTAGGAACACCCTGTTTAAATAGAAATCTCAGCATGATCGGAATAATATTAAGGGAATTATTCAAAAACTGAAAAATGTCAAAACGTGACAATTAAACAAAATAAATTCTTTGGTTCTGATGATGCGATCCTCTTAAAATTTTGCATGAACATTCAGTATATCAATCTTCATACAAAAAATCAATTTCACTCGAATCGGATATCTCTTATGGAAATATAAAGATTCTTTTTTTCAATATTCAAACTGAATTTTCTATAGATCAGATCAAGAAATCCTTACGAAATTTTTCACGAACATTCAGTATAGTAATGTCTATTCATAAAATAAATTTCACTCGTATCGGATGTCTTGTTATGAAAATATTAAGTTTCTTCTTTTCTTTATTTCAATTGGATTTTCTATAGTTCTGTTAACACTATGACCACAAAATTAATATGGGGATCTTGATTGAGGTCGCATAATTTCATTTAAATTTGTTTCGTTTTGTCTGAGATATTGAGTAACAAAAATTTTGAATGACCATATTTTATGGAACACCCTGTTCGATTTGGCTGGTTAACGAACTTAACCGAGCCATTTGGGAACCAAATTCACCCTGAAAATTTCAATTCTCCAGGACAATCCCCTCGGAAGTTATCGTGTTCACGGCCTAGTCGAACCCTTTCGTTTGATACTATTTTGGGTTCTCTTTAATCACATACATTTGGGCAAAACGATATAGAACTCGTTTAAGTAGAACGACCGCTCCAAAACCTACTGAAAATGGAACCTTGTAACTCGTAGCTGGCCTGGCAATCTTATTTATCAAAATTAAAATGCTATCTACCAAATTTAAATAATGAACCATTAATTTCAACCATACTTTGGCCTGAAAAAAATTGAGTTCTACACTCACTGTATAATAAGTTATTGTGTTTATGATCGGTCTAACTACACAAGTATAAAACAAAAATTTACAAATACATGCGGAAAACACATGCAATCAAATTCAGTAGATATTTCAATCAAAACCACTCGTTAGGCTATCTTTGAACTATGTACCAATTCATTCATTTCAATGAATGCAAAACATCCTCACAAAAGATGTGAACTTTTCAAGGATCAAGTAATCCTTGCGTGCCCTCGTGGGCCCATTTAATAAGATTGAGATCGGTTGGGGAGGGTATTCATTCAGGTCCTCTGCAACAGGGTAGGTAATTCAATATTATTATGGAATTGTCAGGGTGCTGATAGGTTTCTTTCATGAGAATTACATAATAAAGGCAACCAATTAAGTATAATGTTTCGAAGGATTTTATACAATGAAAATGAAATGTCATTTATTGTTCGATACCCACTTTTGTGGTTTGACAACAGGCTCTGGTCCTTAACCATTCTTCTATGCTCCACTATTATTACTACTATGACATCATTTGAATGGTGTCGCGTTCGGATTGTGTGCCCTGAGGAAATTCAAAGCTTTTGCTTCAGGCGATCTTTATTGGTGTGCTACAAAAGAGCACAGTTCAGATAGGAGCACGATTATTGTTGGGTTTTTTATGGGTTGAATAATCCAGTAAGTATTTAAATGCTGTTTGAAAATAAGAGATATATGTAGCATTATAAATTTCGCAAAGAGTTTTTAACAGCTGCTGAATACTTTTTCCATTATAATATAATAAAAGTTTATCTATATGAAAGTTTGGGCGATAGTCCTTTATAAAATTAATATCTACACTTCGATCAGTAACTTGAAAAAAACTGTGAACGTATTTATTGGCGATAGAATGAAATATTTTCTTCAACCCCTTTGCTGCAACCTAGCTAACTTTTTTTTCAAATGCAAACACAATACAGTTGAGACTTCCCTATACCGAAAGCGCTAAATCCGCAAAAAAAAATTTGTAAAGAAATTTCGTCATACAGAAAATTTGTTTCTGTTCTGCAATGTCGCGGTCGACTTCACTGATGAATTCAAATTTATCATTCTAACTTAAACACTTGCTTTTGACATTTTCGCACAATTTTTCACACTAGCGTATGGTCAGATCAAGGGCGGATATAGCTTTTTTTCATGGGGGGGTAGTAATGATTCAAGATCGATAGATCAGGTTTCAAAATTTGAAAAAAAAATTAATCAAAATATTAAGGAGGAATAATATAATAAGAAAAAATAGAAGTAAAGTAATATAAATAAAAAAAAACAAACAAATTAAAATATTGCACCACGTTGCGTAACTTTTATTTGGTTATCGATATTCATGGGGGGAGGTAATTACCCCATTACCCCCCCCCCCGTAAATCCGCCCTTGGGTCAGATTGAAACCAAACAGCCAGGGGTGTATTCTATTCACAACTGTTCAGTAGGATCTCTCTGCTTGCCGTAATGATTTAGTTTGAGGTCTGGATTTATAGTACACAAATCGGAAAAATTTCGGAAAAAACCCACCCTTATACCTTCTTACCAACACCCATTCGAAGAGTGATATTCTTTGAATACTTTATTATAGTGAGAATTTACTTCGTTTCAGAGGTTTTTTTACATGGAATTTGGATTCAGTGCAATGATCTGTATCGAACAAAATTCGTTATACAGACGTTCGTTATAGGGAAGTTCCACATATTGTATGTGGTCCCGTTGAGAAGCTCGTGATGGATGGAATTTTACCATACTATTTTGAATTTTAGTTATGTGGTTATTAGGAAATAAGACAAAACTCTTCGAAACCAAAAAAACTTTTATGCCTTCTTAGTGCTGTCTACGAGTGAATTTAACGTAGTATATTGTGGAAATGCCCTCGACCTCAGAGGAAGAAGAAACTTCTTTACTTCTTCTCTGAGCCCTCGACCCTCTACTAGGCATGCACTCAGGAGTCCCAGGCGTTAGTTGAACTCGTCTACAGAATTCCGAATGGTCTAACCTGATATGCATTTGTTAACATACTCTGATCCTATTCTAAAGATCTGCAAACATTTGCCCGCCTGTTGAGATAAACTTTGTCTTTGAGACTCCCCAGAGAAGGTAATCTAGTGGCGTCAAGTCGGTGAAATCTTGGTGGCCATTCAATTCTACGACGTCGTCCAATCCATCGTCTTATGTCCTAATACCAACATTAATAAATATGGTGATAGATGGTAAGATATGTTTGCATTTGAAAAAAAGCCCTAGTTGTTGCCCAAAGATTAATCCGCTCTGCGACTGCATACTTCCCAAACACTCGTTCAAAATCCACATTCTCGGCCACATTCGCAATTCCAGCATGCTCAGAAAACTGCAACATGCTCCCTAGCGCGTATATCTCAAGAGATCATTATACCCGAGCACAGAACAATGCAACCAGAAAGAGTAGAAAATCCAGAACTCCACAGAAGCTGCCAGGAAACACTCAGACTCGGAAATAATAATTGATATGGTTTTACATTTGTTGTATTTGTCAGTACGTATGACGTAGACTGTTTAACGGTTTTTAAACGTGAAAAAACCGAACACAAATTACTGGGTGTAAAATAACGAACTCGTCGCCTGAACGAACAGGTTAGGGAAATTTCCGGCACATATGTACTACAATACCGAGATCCATTATTAACTGGCGCAAATACTGGGAAGGCAGAAACATGGAGGTTTTCCATTCATTTCAGCCGGAAATTTTCATTGAATCGAAGGATGAATGAGATCGAAGTTTTAGTCAGTGAAACAGCTTCGTTTAAAGATGGAAAGTTTGAACGATTTAGTGGAAGGAGTAGAGCGATTAAAATCCTCGAAAGAAGAAGAAAATATGAACAGATTTTATGCTTAGATGGGAAGCACAGTTCTCTAGAAATTGAACAAAACACATAATGAAATTCCAACTTGGAAGTATTTTTCAAGAACCTAATCTTACAATTTTCTATTTAAAATCAATCAAAAAGTCACTGAATAACAAATATTATCATTGTAATTATATTTCTGGTAAAACTCAAAATTCCGTTGAAATTATTGGATATGTTTCTGAATTTATTCATCCTTATATTTCTCGATGTAGATACTATGTTCTCGAGTATAGTATAGTGGAACTTCCCTATAACGAAAGAGTAAAATCCTCAAAAAAAATTGTTATAAAGAAATTTCGTTTATACAGAAAATTTGTTCCTATAGTCGGCAATGTCGCGGTCAACTTCACTGATAAATTTAAGTTTATCATTCAAACTTACGCACTTGCTTTCAGACATTATCGCACAACTTTTCACACCAGATTGAAACCAACAGCCAGGGGTGTATTAAAAACTGTTTCAGAAGATCTCTCTACCCGCCGTAATGATTAAGTTTAAGGTCGGGATTTCTTTCTTACGTTCGGAAAAATTCGGAAAACCCCACCCTTATAACTTCTTACCAATACCCATTCAAGATAATGTTCCTTGAATTCCGTTATTTATAGGGAGAATTACTTCGTTTTTTTAGAAGGTGTTTTTAACATGGAATTTGATTCAAGGTGCAATGTTCTTGTACGAAATTCGTTACACAGAGAAATTTGTTTTACAGACGTTCGTTACAGGGAAGTTTCACTGTTTTTTCAAATAAGAAAAATAGAAAAAACCCTCAGCAGGTGATTTGAGCACCCGTTCATTGATGAAGCAATAACGCTATTACCTCTAAATTTTATAACGAATTTGAGATTGATACTGAATATATGAATTAAAAATCTCAGCAAGATAGTCTTATATTCTGGAATTATTACGAAAAGAAATATGTGAAAAATCGATAGAACTTCCTAAATTCTTTTTTTCTGATTTCACAATCCTTTAAAAAAATGCATGATCATTCACTTCGCCAGTTTATATCTTTGAACTCGATTTCATTTCATTCGAAAATGTGTCGAGGCAATGTAAGAATTTATTTGTTTATATTTCGATCGAATTTTACTATCGTTGTATTGACACAACCCAAATTTTTTGCGTA
Source organism: Propylea japonica (assembly GCA_013421045.1). NCBI lineage: Eukaryota > Metazoa > Arthropoda > Insecta > Coleoptera > Coccinellidae > Propylea > Propylea japonica. The sequence continues at coordinate 2,365,827 of CM024241.1, forward strand.
TTGTTCTGAATTGGAATTGAACGTTCTACTGCAAAATTTTAGCTTGATCGATTTGACAAATACTGAATTATTCGAAAAAATTAATAATTTAGAGAAAAAATTAATTTTTCTTTCTGATTATGCGATTCTATTGAAATTTTGATTGAACTTTCAAAATGAGAATTTTCCCCCTCAAAATTTTACTCGAATTGTATATTTTGTTGTGGAAATATAAGTTTTTTCAAAAAATTTCAAAAATAATCATGATAAGGAAATAATATAACTTCTTACCTACTTTTTCTGTATTTGATTTGTTTAGCAATTTGCACTGTTATGAAGAATACACTCCATACCATATTTCCGACGATTTTTGGTTTTACAATGCGATTATTCAAAAAATCCAAAATATTTCCTGTATTCCTCAGGAATAGAACGCCTGCAACCAATAAAACAATAAACGAAATGATGAGTTATCGGTTTCAGGGGCAAAATCGGTTAGTCTCCTATAATCGAATTCTAGAGTCAGAGTAGACACTTTAATCCTGAAGTTGCTTGATAACTCAAAGAATTATTCATTGTTATTCTGAATGTATCGTTACCAACGAATATTCTATCAATATTTCGCTCCAAAAATGATAAATGGATGTAAATTCAACACAATCAACTTTTAAATTTTATTCGATAAAATAAATACAAAAATAATTTTTCTCCTAATACACTATATTATTTAAGCATACTGTCGGGCATATCTCTGGCATACGAAGGTGAAGCATGAGCAAGCAAAGGAAATTCACCCTCTCCAAAGGATTCAGTCTTAGAGGAGATTCTGATGTTCTTATAGGAACTGGAGTTGAAACTACTATATGGGACTTTCTACCACAGCCGAAGTGTTGAAAACTGAACTAGGATCCACGAATTGACTAGAAATATGAGAATTTATATATCTAAAGGAGTGTAAGAAGTTGGTTGAAGATGACCACTTGAGATAAGACTAGGTACAGGACTACCTGTAACAATATTTTGCGGCGTGTATCGATTTGTAGTTACTGCAATTGGTTCATGAGTTGGATTTATAATATTAGTCAACCCTTGATTGAGTTTGGACTTATCGAAACCTCTTGGCATCGACTTTGGCACCTATGAATTAGGCGATCCAACATTTTGTTGATTTATGTGATGAGGATCACCTTTCTGTCAACAATTTCCGATTTCAACTGTGCTAATATTGGTTTGGAGTACCTTGTGGTACACTAGTAATGGGAATCAATTTCTACCAGATTCTTCCTTCGAAATAGAGTGACCATCAGCCAAGTTCCTCTCAGGATGATCCACTTCCTTAATCAAGGAATCTACAAAGTGTTTCACCTATTAATTGGCCTAAGTCACTCAATATTTCAGGGTTGAATTCTGTAGACCTGCACCATATCCAGTAGTTCCAAAGTTGGTAGGTGAGTTGTCAACTAATATTTGAAAGTTTTGAGCTATCTGTTCAGTTGGGTAATGTCCATTTGAGTTATGAGATTGAACCAGTTCTTGTGAAGTTACTTGATGGAATGAGTTGTTTCTTTTGGTATTGCTGTTGATTGAATTGGAATATCTTGATGGTTTGGTCCAGTGTTTTGAGGCACAAAGCTTGGATTCATTCCATTTATGAAGTCATTTAAACTGGGCTGCTCAGTGGGTAAATAACCATTTGGTGCTGTGTTGTATCTAGGAAGATCTTCACATGGGCATGTATATTATTGTTTAGCTCAGAATTATGTACAGGGTGAGCCAAGTGAGCTCATCCCTGTAAACAACAGCTTGAATCCATTGACGTCGTCCGCAGTGTAGACAAACAGTTCTTTTGGACCCATCAGGTTCTATGAGTGAGTAAGTACCATGTACCACGTTGTCAAGTCTTGATTCTCTATGGAACTCTGGTCACCAGTTGACACATATCGTTGACAGTGTAACCGTAGGCGTATTCTTGGCCAGTGAGGAATTGTTCTTGATCAGAGTAGTGAGAGTGTTCGCTGAATTCTTGAGAGAAGAGGGATGTTCTTGATGATCTAGATAATAGTTTTCATCATAGGGGACTGAGGTAATTTGATTCTTGAGCTTCTTGGTCTGGGTAGAAGTCTTTAAAACTAACACATTCCGTTCGGTTTTCCGACAGCAGAGCACTTCAGGAATTCTTCAGCTTTGGAAAATGAGATTGTGAGCAGAATGAAAATGTTTATCTGAATATAAATAAATCAGTTTATCAGTGGAATCCATACTAATATGGGTTGCATTACTAAGTATTAAATCAACTGTAGTTTATTAACCTCTAGATTAATGAACGAAGTGATCGCAAGATCAGAGAAATCTGTTAAGAAAATCTTGTGATCACTCAGTTTATTAAACTCTAGATTAATAACGAAGTGATCACAAAATTTTTCCGTAAACCGAATTATTAAGAATTGTGTAAACTCTTGATTGTAATGATTTTTTTCTGAATGAGAGATATACAGGGTGTCCCAAAAACTCGACGTCAACCCGAACCGGGTGAAAAGGCAAGAAATGTTGGTGTCAGAAAAATATAAAAAAACCTAAGTTGCATGATTTAAAATAATGGGCATTTAAAAACACGCAAAATTTCACACCTGTGACAGTCTTTTCGCTCCTGTTGCCACAAATATCTACTTTTTCCCAACTTTTTTTTTGCTGTGTAACCTTGAATAATGCTTGTCTGAACTGTAATCAAATTTGGATACCAGCTGCTCTAGGTTTCATAAAATAGGGCTCGCTTCTCAGAAAAAAGTTCAAAATAATAATTGCCAGTTTCAACTGACGGTATTTAAGAAAAAATGTACTACGCAAGTTTGGCATGTTTTTGTCAAAACAACAACAAGTATTATACCATTTTGGAATCCTTACTTAATCGCCAACTTTTGACAAAAGATATCAAACTTGCGCAGTACATTTTTTTTTCAGTTTTCAGTTGAAACTAGGCAATTGTTTATTTTGAATTTTTTTCTGAGAAGCAAGCCCTATTTTTATGAAACCTAGAGCACTGGTATCCAAATTTCGATTACAGTTTAGACAAGCATTATTCAAGGTTACACAGCAAAAAAGTTGGAAAAAGTTGATATTTGTGGCAACATGAGCGAAAAACACAGGTGTGTGAATTTCGCGTATTTTAAAACTGCAACTAGATTTTTTTATATTTTTCTGACACCAGAATTACTCGCTTTTCACCCGTTTCCTGGTTGACGTCGAGTTTGGACACCCTGTATTTTACATAATATGAGTTTCTATTTTCAGAATATTTGTAACATTTCTGTTTTTGCTTCTGAATACTTTGTATTCTGTTACTCAAGACAATTCCACATTAAAATAAAATGCATTGAGCAATAATCGTCATTATTGATTTATTTCCTTACATTGAACTCACCCAAATTTTAACCGAATTCTTCAGAAAGTTGGTATATTCATGAAAGAAAAGTTGTCAAATGTCCAAATAGTGATGGCAACAAGGAGAAATCTCTATATGTTTCATTTCAACTAACGTATGGGTACATAAATTGAAAATTAAAATGATGAAACAATAGCAATCGACTTATGATAATAATATTCTGTAGTTGCATTTTATTATGAGAGCAGTAGTTTTTAATCTCAACGATCGATGAATAAGCATAGGTTAACATGCAAAAATGAAGTGTCCAAAACATAACAAAAAACATCATCTTGAAAAATCTATTGCATTTTCTCTTCAATAGCACCTTTCACGATAAATTCAACAATTCCTACATACAATTTATGACAATTTAGTTCTATCAAGTGAAAAACATCGTGCTAAGTATTGTTCCAAAGAGTGAATTAATTGATCTCATCTAAGGCAAACTTGAACAAACCCTAATGAAGAAGAGAAAATTTAATATTCAAAGTTTAGATAGAAATTGCGGACACCCCCTAAATATGAATGTAAATTTTAATATTAAATTTCATAGATTACTCACCATGTGGCACATATTGAAGATGAGATGGATCTGCACTATCGCCAAAAATGGAAAGAACTTTATATGTTGATGATATAAAACAGAGTATTCATATATTTTCTCTCCCCACAATACAACGATGGAGAGTATGTAAATTCAGCATTGTTCAACATGTGAACAATGGAGAATATCGAAATGGGAATACCCCCTCTAGAAATTCATTCGATTCTAGATGACATAATTCCTTATTATCCTAAGCAAGTGTTGCAGAAAGATGAGATTTTCTTATGTGAACCGACAAAATGATGAGGATCTTATTAATGAAGCTAAATGACCTTCAGGATATTTGGAAATTTCTTCATGTTGTCAAGTGCCAGAATCAATCAATTGGAATCACTTCTTCCACTACAAAAAAGTTGGTAGGTACCAAAATTTTGAAGCGGAATATGTGGTTTCTATGCCTCGTAATGTAACCTAATGCTTTCTAATGATGACATCATTATCGATATACAGGGTGTTCCTAAATTGAACGTACAAACGAAAAGAGGAGATTCCTTAAGTGAGTTTTAAGAAAAAAAGTCCCATAAACATGGGGTCGCAAACGTTTCGTTTTCGAGATACAGAGTTTGAAGTTTGAATTTTTTCAAGTTTTTTCTCATAGTCTCTACACTTCACAGATATCCAACTGAATTTTGGCATAGATATATTACATTGAGAGTTCTCACCACATGACATGGCAATTTCGATAGAAGATCTACAGGGTGATATTTTTTCTGGAACACTGCCACCTGTTCTTCTGCAGAACTTTTTTTTGGTGAGCAACTGGTTAATTTGAAAAAATTTAAAAAGAAGCTTCGTTCTTATACTAAATTTTTCGGTTCTTGTAGTTTTGTCGTATCTATCAACGATTTCGAAAAAAACTAAAAAAATCCAACTCAAAACTTCAAACACTCTGTATCTCGAAAACGAAACGTTTGCGACCCCATATTTATGGACTTTTTTTTCTTAAACTTACTTTAAGGAATCTCCCCTTTTCGTGTGCAATTGGAACACCCTTGTATATTGATTTACTTTTGATTGCCATAATTACATAATGAATAAGATACGTCTCAATTGAAAAAATTAAGAAAAGCCCTGAGCAGCTACTTTTGAGTGCTCGTTCATTGGTGGAGTACCTAATAATGCTATCACCTCAAAATTTCGTATAGGACTTGGGATCCATGTATATGAATGCAAAATCACAGCACGATCTCAATTATATTCTGGAAATTATTCCAAAAATGTAATATGTTATAATCAATAATCTAAAAATTTAATTCTATGGTTCTGATGATGCGATCCTCTTGAAATTTTGCAAGGACATTCAATATATCAATCGTCATTCACAAAATGAATTTCACGCGAATCGGATTTCTTATCACGGAAATATGAAGATTCTTCTGTTCAATATTCCAATGGAATTTTCTACGGTTCTGTTAACACAATTGCAACAAAATTCTGCATGAGGCTTATTATGAGCATCTACATAAAGCTTGTAAAATTTAATTTCCATTGGTTTCGTTTTGTCTGAGGTATTGAGGAACAAAAATTTTGAATGGCCATATTTTATGGAACACCCCCTGCACGATTTGGATTGTAAACGAACTTAACCGCCGCTAACCATTTGGGAACCTAACTCACCCTGAAAATCTCAAGTCTCTAGGACAAATACCTTCGAAGTTATCGTGCTTACGGCTTGACGGACGACCCCACGGAAATTTGAATTCAAACGGATTCGTCATCAGAGAGTCGAACCTTATCGTTCAAAATCACTTTCGGACTTCAAAATTCGAAAATGACAGACATTTGGGCAAAATGATAAAGCACTAGTTAAGTAGAATGCGCGCTCAAAAACGGAAGGTTCAATTTTTGAAAAACGACAAAAAAAATTTGCATTGGGCCACTTAATATTTTCAGAATGGATATACCTTATGTCTTGTATTCATTGGTTCATTTATGAGAACAATAAAACATGAATAGGTAATACGTACACCCAATTTAAAAAAATTCCGGGACAAACATCAATTGTACACAAGGCTCAGTTGATAAGTCGTTCCTGATGTTGCTCTCAAACAAACATTTTTCCTAATTTTAATAGTATTCAAATACTTTTAGACCACAACACAATTTAACTAGATAATATCTAATTAATCTAATAACTTTTTGACTAAAAAAAAACATAATTCACTCCATATGATTGAATTTATTTCACAAATATACGAAAAATATCAACAGTAAAGATTGACGTATGTCAGAGTAAGCGTTGGTCAACTATTCAACTTTAAAATTTCGAGATATAGAATCCTGTAAAAGTATACCTCTGCTTGCTGAAGAATAAATGACATGACAATTTTTAGAGCTCTGATATTTCGTTCTTTTGCTTCACGATAAGTATTCAAGATATCTCATGATCATCCAAATTAGTAATTCGCAGTGAGTTTGCTGATGAAGTAGACACTTTCCTTTCTTGATTTTAAAGCATAATAGTAAACTGCGAATGATATGAAGATTTGCAGAGAAGTCGAAAAGAATATTACATCATAACATAATCCATCATAATTCTCGTCTACTATCAAACGAAGAATAAAACCATAATTCACTCCAAATTAATTTTATTTCACAAATATACAAGAATTCAACAGAACAATGTGTTTAGTAATGGTAGACATTGTTGTATCGGTTGACGTATGGGCTGTATGGGGGTGCGTATCCAGAGTAAGCGTTTGCTGCTCAATCCAGAATAGTATGGGTTGTAAGCGTTGTAAGTGTTGTAAGGGTTGTAAGCTCTGATGCTGGAATGGCAGCAACTCTGGTGCCAAAGGAGCAGCGAGCGGCAATAGTGTGGACTGGAGCATAGTTTGAACGGAGCAACAACAGGTTTCACTACTTTGGCGATGGAGCAGTAGCAGTAAGAGGAGCACCAGCTGGTTCTTTGTGTAAAACAGCTTGGAATCCATTGACGGCATCAGCAGTGTATTCTACAATGCGCCTGGTGCCATCAGCTTCAACCCAAGGTAGCTACCACGGACAGCATCACCTTCACGGCTTTCTTTTCCTGGTGTTTCTCGTCCCAGTTGTGGTCGTTTCACTTGTATTCGAAATTGTAATGACTGGAGCTTCTTTCAGCGATCAGTTACCATTGGGCAGAACGGCTGCTGAAGCAACAGCTACGAAAGCAAAAAAAGCTACAAGCTGAAAAAAAGGAATAAAAATTATGAAACCGAATCAGTAGATGATGAAAAATCTGGTAATGAGTAAACATTATCAAATATTCCAATCGTTAACTAGTAATGAGTAATAAAATTGAACCTACTTTGAAAGCCATGATGATGTTCAGTGATTGAAAATTCGATATGAACTGATTTCAGATAGGTCAGATCTGCTATTTATATTGAAGACACGA